>CM076581.1:1054161973-1054761973 GCA_034641835.2 Pinus albicaulis
TGTACTTTCCATTGGATTTCTCTAGGATGTCGTGGACCTGCTGGACGTGTTCAATAAAACTAGTTGATTTATTAGCCTCATACAATACATGTGTGGATTCTGTATGTGTAGTCGCATGAGGAATGGAAACATGAGGCAGCGACGGGCCTGGGGTCAGATCAATGGAGTTCTTGACCTGACAATGTAGAGGAACCTCTATGGGTGAGGAGAAAATTTCCTTGTATTCTTCCACGACTTTGTCAATATGCTACTATCATGTAGGGGGGCCCTGTTTGGAGGTTTTGGCCACAATATTATTCTCTCCCTGTGGGTGAATTGTAATGAAAATGAATTTCCTGGTTTGGGAAATAATCTTACTACATTTCTTTGCAATAATCAAGGAGACAACGGGAGGCGGTACTACATCCGGTATCCTGTACAACTTATTTCCAAAAGAAATAATAACAACACGAGGCCTAGAATCATACACAACATTTCTCTTCCACAAGTATGACTCACTTAATAATACATGAAACACGTCAAGACGATCAACATCACACAATATATGATCCCTGAATGGCTTGATGCTGTACGGAAGGCGACACTTCTAGCAGACACGAAGATCTCTTCCTTGGTGAAGCCACCCAATGGTATATTACTATGGGTGTGCTATGGTTGGTAGGCTGAGCCGATTCAGGACCTATGCTAAAATTATTTTCTTTTGGCTTCCGCTATCGACAAGGAATTTTAGTGGAGAACCCTTCACCCACATTTGGGAATGGAAGAGGCAGTCCCCCTCCTCTGGATCTTCAGGTTCCTCCTTCTGGATCTTGGTGGTGGCAACAATGGCGTTGGGTTCCAAATCAATGATTTTCTTCCCTTTGTCTTTCCCCTTGTCTGGTTCTGACTCAGAATCAGAACATGCATCTGATTCAGCTGCCTTCAGTTCGATCACCAACGACTATTTGGTCCGACACTTGCTTGTGTTGTGAGTGAAGCCATTATGAAGTTCACACCACTTACCTGTGTCATTCTTTGGATTTGTGGTGTCATTCGAAGTCACCCCTATTTTGATTTACCCCTTGTCCTGCGGTTTGAGGGAATATTTCCCTGGCTTCGGATGCACAAATCCAAAGACTCGCTTCTTCTGCTTAAATTTCTGCTCGATCTTGGCTGCATATTGATATTTCGCGACAAGCGAGGTAATGTCGAGGAACTCCATTTCCTCCTAAATGTATCTCTGAATATTTAATACCAAACTTTGTGCGCAGGGTATGGAACAAATTCGTCAAATCGTGCACATCATGATCCATTTGTTTCCACAACATGGTCCATTGGATGTACTTGTCCTCATAGCTCCCCACGGGGTAATATTTTTCCTTGATGCCATCTCGAAACAAATTCCAAGTGGGTGTGCCCAAGAAAAAAGAGGGTTCCCTCCTGTCCTTTTGCTCACAATAGGTTTCCCACCAGTATTTGACATGGGAGGCCATTTTGAGGAGTGAAAAAGTAATATTTTCTTGGTCGGAGAAATCATGGAACGAGAAATACCCTTCCAAAAAATGCAACCATATATCTATGACATCTACATCTATCTGGCCTTAAAATATATGAATGTAAAAGTTTACCTATACCTTGAAGGGAGTGGTGCCTCTAGAGTGGCTGCTAGATGTAGATGTGTCCTAGGTGGGCAACCATTGAAATATCTGGGCAAAGTTATCCATCATTGCATTCCTTTGTTTCTCGAGGGCCTCCTCGAGAAATATTTTGATTAGGATATCCTACTCCCTCATCTTTCTTTTCTTTCGCCATGGGATGTCGTTGGAGTTTACGAGGCTGATCTTGCAAGGGTTCAACCAGATCTATCCCTAACTCCTTATAGCCTGACCTCGTTGGGGAAATGCAAAGAAAAAGAGAGGAAGAGTAGACCGATCTGATACCACGGATCCAGATTTATGAAGGAATGCAACCGAATATAAATATAACCATAAATACAAATATGCAACGCAAATATAACTTCATTTCATTAATATCAAATGACTCAAATATGCTTATAGACAAAATGAATATAAACTAGCTAGGGCGTTGGTAGCTTATCTATGAGAAGATATGTGGCGGTTAGAAGCCTTTGAGATGTGTTACAATGAGGCTCAAAGGCCTATTTATTATTGAGAAACAATGGAAAACCATAAATATCCAAACACATAACCCTAGGAGATAAAACACCATACTATGGGCCCCATCGGGGTAAATTGGCACATCAATTTCCCGTGGTCGTAACTTTCGCATACTATCTCCATTTGATACACATGATACCTCATTAGAAATATCTATATGAGGACTACAACTAATGACAGTGAATAATGAGTCTTTGACTCATATTAATCAGAACCTTTCATACCCAAAAAAAGTTGTTTAGGGCCTCAAAACAACCTGAGAAGTTCAGGACCCGAAAAAATGCTAAAATTAGTAAATTTTGCTACAATTAAGGAAAATGAAAAATTGAAAGAAACAATGGTGGGGGTCCAAGTGGAATAGGTGAGTGGCCACCAATATCCACATGGACCAAGACCTCTCTCTCTCATGTTAGAGTTTATAAAGTAGCTGCTAGACTAAAATTATAGAAGTTTATGGGGAATTCGAAGTTGTTGGGAAATAAATGTTGTTTATAGGTCAAAATTGTTGGAAGGTAAAATTTGTTGGAATTTGATGGGGGTAGAAATTGCTGGAAGTTATTGGGACGAAGTTTTTGGGACCAAACTACTGGAAGCTTCTAGGTCAAAGTAGCTAGAAGGAAAAATTCATCAAGAAGGAGAAGTGTGACTTGGACTTGGAGGGCTCTTTGAGAAGGGTATTAGGTCTTAGAATTTGTCGTCTAAACATTATATAAGAATAGAAGAATTCTTGTGAGTTTTTCTCTCAAGAGGAGAGGTTTTGGCCCATGCTAGCAGCCTATATTTTGTGTCCTCTTATCTCATTGATATTCATTGTTTGGTGGCTTTTTTATGATAGAAAACAAAATAATAATCAATACAAACGATAATTTAATAAATTTAAGTAAAAATACATTACAAGCAATTATCATTGTAAGATAAATCACCTAATCTAGTTGCCCCTAGATTTTCCAACAATACATGTAGGATTGAATACATGATTTGTTCACTGTTTCATTAATTTCATCAGAGGATCATCAAGAAGGATTGTTGTCTTCTCATACTAGTTGCAATATCAAATATTATCTCATGCATCCATATAAAACATTTAAGTGTCTATCAACCATGAACAAGATGAATAACAAGAGCACAACATATATTAGGAAATATACCATGCAAGTAACCAAATTTTAACCAAACTAAAGCCATGACAAATGAGTCACATAATAACATATTAAAATAGAACTTGTTCTCATTGATCTCATTATAGAATAACACATATTAACATATGTATAATACCAACCAAGTCAGGGACTTCCACGTACCACCTGACCATAGATTGGGTTGAACCAAATATTTATTTAAGCCAATAACCCTGTGCAATATTCCAAGAATGAATATGGTATCACATGGGATAAACTAAAACATAACCAAACAAGGAATCCAAAGGGAAACCACCTCCACCCTCAATCCACAATGATTTCACCTAAACTGCTCCCGAAATAGCCAAAACCAATACAATCTTGGATGCCTCAGAATTTATTCACCATACCTAGAGGAATTTTACTATCTCCAACCACCTCTCAAGAGATTCCGAGGGAAAACCATCTCCACCCTCAACCCTTGGGATTTTCCTGATACCACCTCAACCTGGATTCAAAATTGTTAATTTTGAGAAACTAGGTCCAAACTCCATGTTGTACTACTCAGATGATGATGCCAATATTTTTATTGGATTCCTCTTTCGGAGAGGTGCAAGATCGATCTAAAGATCATCTTGATCGGATGAGCAGAACATTTATTTTTAATTTATTCCACTTATGTGCAAGGTCGGCCAAATTTGTAATGTAGGCTTGGAGCCCCAACAAATGTGTTATACACCCTTACAGATGGATATGTATTGGACAGACTTGGAGTTCATTTCATCATCCACTCATCACACACTTCTCTCTTGTGTTTGATTATTTCGATCATCATTTGGAGGCTTCTCTTTTCACACATGGGAAAACAACAACTAGGGTTTCAGTTCAGATCTGTCTATGGTTTCAACACATCTTTGACCAGCGTTGACTTTGGTCAAAACTTGGTCCATTTGACCTCAAACTCTCCCAAAATTTTGATTTCTACAGTCCACATTTTTTGGCACAAAACCGAGACTTGATGTTGACCTTTGACCTGCTGCGTTGAATTTTTTCTACTGGTGTTCTGCGTTGACTGGAAAAAATTGACTTTTGTTGACTTTGGGTTGAATTTTGTGGAGTTTTCTTGAGGTTTGTGTGAAATTTCTGGTTGGATGACCACGAGGAGACTTTGCTGGTTGAATCATCCTGTTGACCGCCAAAAGGAACCACAACACATATATTTTGCTGATCAAGTTAAGTGTATTTTGGCTTGTCTTCCATCGATCTATTGGTATGTTCTATTAGAATTTTACTTTCATGTTTATGTGATTTCTGTTTGGTATCAGTTTTAAAGTAAAGTTGCATCAAGCATAGACCATATTCAAACATTAACATGGTATCAGATCTAAGGTGAAGACAAAGCCCAAGTTTGTGTTGAGAGAAATCACCAGAGAAGTACCATTTTTCAAGGACCCATGGGCACCTAAAATTATAATGGCTTCAAAGATGATGATAAGTTGACTGACAAGTTTGACTTTCATGCTTGGAATATGTCTTTGGACTTGATCTTGGAAGATCAAGAGGATATGGATTATGTGCAGAGTAAAATCCAAGAGCCTCCATCATCTACACTAGCTGCCACAAAGACGAAGTATAAAAAAGAAGAAATCAAAGCTAAGCTAATCATCCAGGATTCCATCCATAAAATTCTAGTTGCCTACATCTCTGAGCTGGGCACATCTAAAGAGATGTATGATAAGTTGATCAACATGTTCAGGGCCAACAATGCAAATCAAGTCCTTTTATTTAAGAACCAATTGAAGAATCTTAAGAAAGGCAAGGATGAATCCGTTCAATCCTATTTTCTGAAGTTGACCGAAATCAAGAATAAAATTCTTGCCATTGGGGAAACAATAGCTGATACAGAAATGGTTCTCATTTCTCTTGGAGGTCTCCCCTCTGAATGACATGTATTCATTACTACCATTCTCAATAATAATGTGATTCCTGATTTTCATGAAGTATTGTCGAGATGCACTCAAGAGGGAATAAAAATGATGGAATATAAAAATGAAGGTAATGTTGCCTTCACCGCTCATGCTAAGAAGAAGAACAATGGTGGTCCGAGGAACCATGGAAGAGCAGGGGCCAAAGAAAATAAAGGAAGATGTTACAGATGTAACAATTTTGGCCACTATGTTAGAGAATTCCCTAATAGAAGGGATTCTCCTGGGGTAATGACAATAACAACATGAGGAATGGAAATCAAAGGAACAACAGGTTCAAAGGAAAGAGAAAGGCTCCCTCTGGTTGTCATGGAAATGGGAAACCCTTCAAAAGGTCAAGGAAATCCAGGTATGAATAATCTAATGTTGTTGATGATAAAAGAAACAGATTCATTCTTGTATCTACCCTCTCTACTCCATCTCCACCCAACACCTTAGATGTCTGATTGATTGATAGTGGTGCTTCAAGGCACCTCACTGGGTTTAAAGAAGCTCCCTCTGATTAGATTGAGAAGGATACTAATTTGAAAATTATCCTTGGAGACAATGCCACCTATCTCGTGAAAGGGACAGGGACTGTGACCCTCCACTTATCGTAAGGTCAAGTCCTCTGTTTGCAAGATGCTTTGTATGTACCTGATTTGAAGAAGAACCTTGTGTCTATTTCAGCCATTAAAGACAAAGGTTTCAAGGTGGAATTCGTCGATGGAAAGGTATACATCTGGAAGAAGAGTTTCAAGTAAGCTCTCACTATTGGTTTTAGAGTTGATACACTCTACCAGGTTGGAGGAATTCCATTGGGGGCTATGACATGTGATACAATTCGTCAAACCAAACTATGGCACCAGAGGTTTGGACACCTTCATTACAAATCCCTTCCCGAAGTAAGGAAGGTGGTGAGAAGGATGCCCGAATTCAAAAATTATCATGAAGGTGTATGTCAGGGTTGTGCCGAAGGAAAGCATACAAGGTGATCTTTCCCTTGAAGTGTCACAAAGACATCTGGTGTCTTGCAATTGATACATTCTAATTTATCCGGTATGCTGCCCGTGACATCCTTGGGAGGATGTTCTTATTACATGATGTTCATAGATGAATTGTATCACAAGACCTAAATATATTTCTTGAAGAAGAAGGATGAAGAATTCATGTGGTTTCGTACCTTCAAGGCCTTGGTGGAAAATCAAACAGGAAATAAGATCAATATTTTGAGGACCAATAATGGCACGGAATATGGGACAAATGAGTTCAATAACTTTTGTAGAGAAGCTGGCATTAAGAGGGAGACCACAACCATGTATACTCCTGAGAAAAATGGCGTTGCTGAAAGAAAGAATAGGACCATTGTGGAAGTTGCCTATGCCATGCTATGTGACCAAGGTCTACCAAAGTTTCTATGGGGAGAAGCTGTGAACACTGCTATGTATGTACAAAATCGATGCTCGCATTCCGCTCTAGACTCCAAAACTCCCAAAGAAGTATTCTCTGGTAAGAAACCTGATGTTTCAAATTTTAGATTTTTTGGATGTCTTGTTTATTTTCATGTGACGAAAGAGAAGAGAAGCAAGCTGGATGCTTCTGGAAAGAATGGAATGTTTGTGGGCTACAGTGAAACTTTGAAGGCATATAGAATCTATGCACCTGGTAAAAGAAAGGTGGAGATATGCCATGATGTCACCTTCGATGAAGATGCTTCCCTCAGAAAAGTGATAAATATTCCTAGCTCCAAGGACGACCATGATGTAAGATCAGGGAAGCAAGAAGAGCCGAAGGATGACATGATTCTTGATGTTGAAGGACCGATGGACCATATTGATCCACCTCCTTCAATGAATAGAAGACCCTCATGGCTCTAGGATACTCTTGAGGATGCCGAGAGAGATATGGCCCCAAGGGGGACATTCCATGAAAGTAAGAAGCCGAATAGATACCAAGGGTATCTAGCATCCATGAGTAAAATTGTACAATCTAAGAGTGGATCTTTTGAAGAATTCATAAAGAATCAAGTCTAGAAGGATGCTTTGTACGAAGAGTACAGATCCATTATGAAGAATGATGTATGGGATGTGGTTCAAAGACCGGAGGACAAAGCTGTTGTCACCTCGAAATGGCTCTATAAGATCAAGCATGGATCTAATGGTAGTGTTGAAAATTTCAAGGCAACATTCGTTGCCCGAGACTTCTCTCAAAAGGAAGGCATAGACTATGATGATATATTTGCACATGTGGCCCGATATACCACCATCCGATCTATTATTTCCCTTGCTACTACGCAAGAATGGAGTCTTCATCAAATGGATGTGAAGACCGCTTTTTAGCATGGTTCGATAAAGGAAGACGTGTATGTGGAGCAACTTTTGGGGTTCGAAGTGTAGGATAGAGACTTTCATGTATGCAGGTTGAAGAAAGCCCTCAATGTGTTGAAGAAATCCCCCAGGGCTTGGAATGAGAGGATAGATAGATACTTGATGAAGCTGGGCTTCACTCGAAGTAATGATGATCTGAACCTTTACTTAAAGGTTGATAGAGAAAATCCTCTCATTCTGGTTCTCTATGTGGACGATCTCTTCCTGATGTTAGAGTCGGTCTTTACATCCCTCCGTCAGAGATCATTTCTCTTATTGAATTTCATTTTTAGGTGTCTCATTCTGCTCATTCATTTGAATTCCGTTAGGGGCATGCCATCATCTGACGGAAGGGTCTCTTCACTAGTTTCCCTCATGTTTGTACCTGCTGGGTTGGTCAAAATTTATCAAAATTAATTAAAGTTGATTTCAGTCATTTACAGTCATAGATGGTCTTGTGGTCAAAAAAGAGTATTTCAGTCACTAGGTCTAGGGTTTGATCTTCAGAATTTCAAATAATGCTCGCAGGCCATGAGGATGTCTTTAATAAGTTTTCATTTCAATATTTTCATCATTAACAATGCTTAAGGATGTTTCTTCTTCAAAACTCTGTTTTGAGGAAGAAATCGTCAAATTAATTGTTTGTGATAAATATGTATTTTTAAAGTTTTCCGCCATGAAGTACTTCAAATGCAGCCTCTGGTCATCCTTTGTCAAAGTCCAAATGCCACCATCCCTACAAAAAATCAACCAAGAAAGCCATCAATTCAGCCAAAAATAAAAAAGGAAACTTGAAGAACAGAGTTGTATTAAAAGTGAAGAAATGCCAATTTTGAAACATTACAAAAGTGGGTCTTTACAAAGAGAAAATCAAAGCCATGACTTTATAAAGATATTTTCATTATTTGAGAAGCCATTTGCATCCAAGACATCAAAGAAAGTCGAAATTTAGTGGTGAGAGGGCGGAGCTGTCACTTTGAAACCACGACTATGTGTTAAGACTCTGCGCGGCGCATTGGGAAAGAGCGTGACACACATAGGCTGCGCAACGCACTGGGCCTTCTGCCACAGTGCATTTTTCCATTGGCGCGGTTCATCCACGGAGCGCGGCGCACTGGGCTTGTGCACGGTGCACGGAGCCTTAAAGACACAAATTCATCACGACTCCATAAAAAATCAAATCGATTCAACTCATTTTCTCCAAGTAAGTTTGACAACGCTTGTTAAATGATTTTAGTCATGTGTGGTGTTGTTTGGAGGCAAAGACATTAGAGTTTTGGTTAGTGAAAAACAAACCCTATTTCCATATCAAAATCTGCTCCCTTAGGGTTTGAAATGAAGTGTTGAAATTTGACTATTGGTACTAAACACTCCCACTCCATTGTTCATTCGTGTTCCCATCACTGTCATACTGTTATCACATTCCTTTCCTCTTCCCTCTGTCCCAAAAAAATCATATCCCTTGTACCCATCTTCCCTATCACTAAACCCTATTAGCCCTCCCCCTCCCATATCACTTATAAAATCCCTAAAACCCAAAGTTCCTAAACATAAATCAAGTGACTGTTTTTGCATTAATTGCACTTGAAAAACTCCCACTTTTCCCACTGATCATACTTACCACAGTATCTCATTTCATACTTGGTACATATTTGGTATTGAAAGACAAACTCTTGTTTTCACCACATATATATCAGCATACACTTGTTATACACTTTGCAAAGCACCATGTCAGAAACAAATTCATCATATGAGCAAGAATATGAGCAGGACAATGATTCAACCACCGAGCTTAATGTACCGAGGAGGTCTCATAAAAGTGGCAGGCACGTCAGAGAAGAGCCCACTTCCTTGACTCAGTTGCAGGCCTGCCTGCTTGCAATGGCATGCTTTCAGCAACATTCATGTTTTCAGTATTGTGAGATGATTTCTCAGATTCAACATCATCAGGAGTTGGTTCGCTTATTTGTTTTACATTTGCGTGATGGTCATGTAAACCTTGCTGGAGTGAACTTCACCCTGACACCAGAAACCATTTATGAGGCAACCAGGATACTAAACATAGGTGAGGAGTGGAATAAGAGACAACAGTTGGATAAAGCATATTATGAACCTTACATCAGGCCTGGTTATATGAGACAGCTCAGCAGGGTGTTTCCTTTCAGATTCTTGAAGGAGTCCTATGCGCCATTAATGAAGCTCATTATTAGATACTTCAGTTGCGAGGGTAGATTCTCACGCCTTTATGCATACCACATCAGACTGTTGATGCATTTCACGAGAGTGAGATTGATGAATATTCCATACTTCATGTGCCGAAACATAGAGCGGATGTCTACCCTTGTGCAGAAGAAGACTCCAGAGCAGCAACATAACAACATTTATCATTATGCGCTCATCAAGATGATTGTGGTACATCAGCTTGGATTGCAGGGCATTGCATGGGAGGAGTTCATCTCCCGTGACTTCTTTACAGCCCCTCAGCCTCCTCCAGAGATTTTTCACGATGAAGGTGAGCCTTCACATCAGTTTGAGGTTCCTGAGACAGAGCCTATCAGTGTTCCAGTTTGTGTTACCTATCAGAGAGGTACCAGAGCCTTATTTGCAGCAGCACGACGAGTACTATCTCCACCCAGGGTGGAAGGGGTCTCGTTACCTTCGACATCAGCGCGAGTACAATCTCCACATGGCGTGGAAGGGGTCTCACCTTCTACATCAGCACAGGTACAGGACAGAGGCAAGAAGCCTATGTAGGATGAGGGCCCCTCAGGAGGCCAAGATACTGATTTTATATTGATCGATGTTGATTCGAGCTCTCCCAGCTCAAAGCTGAAAGAAGTCATCCAGGAATAGAAAGATGAGATCGACACACTGACCGAGAAATTGCAGAGAGCTTAGTGGGTTACAAATTACTTGGAGCAGCAGAATAAACAATTGGAGGATCAGCAGACACTCATAGAGTTGCGGCAAATCCGTAAAGACCGGGAATTGGCCCGAAAGAGACCAGGTGACATGACACCGTTTGAATAGGAGAATTGCCTTACGAGAGTCAAAATTCATCTTGAGAAACTATTGGCGAAGGCCAATAGGGACAAATACATGCTCAGACACATGAAGAACCACTATTGGGCCCACACACATGTTTGCAGAGCTAGGATGAAGATCCTGAAGGCGAGGTTGAGAAGAGCACTGAAACGGCGAAAAAGGCCTGATCCACTCCAAATATTGGCTGAAGCTTCCTTGGCTGAGCATGATACATGATGGGGGACCTTCACTCCAAATTTCAGCAAATTTGGAGAAAATTTTGTCATTTTTGAAATTTTGGTTGCAAAACAGGTTTTTCTGCCCAACGCGTTGCGCCACTCGACGCGCGCTTATGCTTGGAACATCTTCTGGAGGAAAAATTGATGTTTTTGGGTTTTTTATGATAAAGTATCCATGCTCAGGAATGGCTGAGATATTTCATCAAGTTCTGGGTGGTCTTAAGGGTAAAAAACACTCCAAAAATGGCCTTTCTGCCACTTTTTGCACCAGCAGGAACCAGTCTTGGGAGATTGAAGTTTTGGAGGGGAAAATGAACTCCAAATTGAAAAATTCTACTTGGGTTGGATATTAGATAGACAGGGATTTCCAACGAGCTATCATGAGCTCAATTTGGACTTCGGGAAGTGCCTCAAAAACAGGCTCAAAGTGGCGCGATGCATTGAGTTTTTGGGCGTGGCGCATAGAGAAATTTGGCCTCATCCCCAAGCCCAAAACTGCCTTTCCCTTTTTCCAACAAAAAATCCCAAAAAATCATTCCAAACTCCTTGATTAATATACCTAGCCTAAAATTAGAACTCATTTCAGTCATCTCAAGGCCCATTGATACATTTTTCCTGAGATTGACCCGGAGAGAGCGCTCTCCTGTTCTGGTAGGGCTAGCTACCAGACTGAGCGTGGTTTAGTGTTACCATGAATCTCGCCTTCCTTCAGCCTAAGGTGGATTTGGGCAATTACATAGTGGCGACCATACTGGGGAAAAAATGGTTTGCTTGTTGGTGTTATTTGTTTCATAAGTTACAGACGAAGCCTGAAGTTACGCGAGGTAGCTTTCGAAATGATTTTTCTTTGCATTAGCGGAAGTAGATAAACGATGCTTCAGTAAATCTCCGGTTTAGCTTGTGAACGTGACACTTGACTTGTGATTTACCCCAGTATATTACATCGTTTTGGACTTTTGGGTGATTGAGTCTAGAATTTGATAGGATGAATTAGATCGGTTTTGTCCTTTGATTTTTGAATAGATCAACACACTGGCTTCCAGAAGACATACTAGAGCTAGTCCCGATCCTGATCCGCCTCCAGTGTATGAGAGTACCAATCTGATTTCAAGAATCCTCCGTCGAGAAAGTCCCGTGATCCCTTTGTTTAAATCTCATTCATGCCCTACTGTATTTGAGTTCCTTGAAGATATTGAGTTTGATGATCAATTCGAGTTGTCGTTGTTTGAAACTAAATCTGAAAGTGCTACTGGTTCTACTGTCAGAAATCCCGAGTTTATCAAGTATCTTGAGATTGAACAAGCTAATAGATCCATTGATAGTTACATTTTGAACATTCAAAACTCTATTGTGGCAATGAATATTCCTGAGTTTATCGAATCTACTTCTTAAACTCTTGGTCCATCAGCAGTTACTTCTGATTCACAAGTTCACGCCGAGCCTTCTTTCATTCCTACCATTCCCGTGCAACCATCTATATCTGATCATCAATCTGCAGTAGTTCCTCCTCTATCTCCACCACATACACCTCGTACATTTACTGCTCCTACTCCACCCGTTTCTCCAAGACATATCATAAATCCATCAAGAGCAATGGCTATTAGATTCGCACCTCTTGTCTTTCCCCAGAACTTAGATCCCATGCCCACTGATTATCAAAGTAAAATCCCATTTTTTGATGGCACTCCTCAAAGTGTGCCCGCTCAACAGCATATTGATAGAATGACAGACTTCTTTGATCTCTATGAAATTGATGAAGAGAATGTCACCATGAGATTGTTTGTGCAAACTTTTGGAGGTGAGGTACGTAAGTGGTTTAGAGCTTTGCAACCTAGAAGTATTAATACATTAGAAGAGATTCAGAGACAGTTTCTAGATCGGTGGGAAATGAAGAAAGATCCACTTCAAATCACTTCTGAATATACCAAGATCAAGCGCAATGCTGGTGAGTCCGTCCAAGACTATATTATCAGATTTAATGCGGTTTATAATGCAATTCATGATGATTTGAGGCCTTCTAAGAAGTTAGCTTTGTTAAAATTTCCGGATGGTTTTGATCCAGAGATGGCCTATTCATTACGAGACAGAGATCCGCCCACCTTAGAAGATATGCAGAAAATTGCGGTGAGTGTTGAGGAAAATTTGAATGACAAGAGAGCTAGATTGAAAGCAGAGAGGAAAGTTGTAATAAAGGAAGAAGATTCTACATCTACATCGGATCAGCTACTTCGTAAAGTGGAAAAAATGTTCGAAAGGTTCAGACTTGATAAGCCCGAACCGCAGATTCGAAATCCCAATTTCCGTGGTCAGCACCAGCCCCAATTCAGGATTAAACAACGAGAACAACGAGCACAATAACCAGTAGTCCAGCAGCAAGTAAAGACACCTCTTCAGCAGAATTTTGTTGGTCAGGATTTAGATGATGAAGATGATGTAGTAGGGGAGGAAAATCACTTCTTTACTCCTGATGATTTGCCCATTTATATCACTGAAGATGAGGAGTATGCAAAAAGTTCAGTTGTACAAAGAGATGAGGATTTTATCCTGGCCAATGATGCAGCTCTCGAGGAAGAGTCGGATGAGTATCAGAGAAGTTATATGAATGCCTTGTCAGCCCAGCAGAAGTAATATTCTTTTAGAAACAGAGATGTGCCTGTCAACCCAATCCAAAAGAGGAAGGAAGTTTCAGCACCTAAAAACGATTCACCTGTTGCACAAAAGTAAGCAAAAGAGATAGTTGATCCCGCTGCCACCAAGTCATCATCAGTAGAAAAATCAAATCAGCCAATTACATCGAGGGAGAAGGTTGAAAAGAAAGATGTTCCATCCAAAGAGATCGAAAAGACTTCAGCCTTTAGTTTGGAGAATGAGATTTCTAAATTAAAGGTATCCATTCCCTTGACTGAGCTAATGAAGAACAATAGTTATAGAGGTCAAGTTTCCAAAATTTTGAATTTCGATCCCATGTATGATATGGTGAATATTGAAGATGATTAACCTGAACTGATATTTGGACCAGCTTTGGATGGTGAGTCTCCAGTTAGCGAAGTGCCTCCTTTTTATATCAGTCTTCGATTGCATGAGTTTGTGTTGCATAATGCCATGTTCGATTCTAGTGCTTCCCATAATCTTATGCCGAAGGAAATCATGGAGAAGTTGGGTTTAGACATCACTAGGAAGTACCATGATCTTTATTCATTTGATTCTAGCAGAGTGAGATGTATTGGGCTCATTAAATACTTGGTTGTTAGTTTGGATCAGATTCCCACAAAGAATGTTTTGATGGACGTAGTTGTGGCAAACATTCCTCCCAGGTTTGGTATGTTGCTTTCCAGATCTTGGGGAGAAAAAATGAAAGGGACATTACAATTATATTTCTCCTATGCAACGATTCCCGTGTTTGGCCAAATGAGAAAGTTGTACCGGGAACAAAAAAATGAAGTATATGATTACAACCAAGGAGAAACCGGTCAATCATCCGATTAATTATGTACATACAGATTTAGAGTCTTTTGTTTTGTTTGCCGGTAGTTTCAATGATGTAGATAGTCAGTTAGTTCAGGCAGAAGATATTCCAGAGATTACCGAGAATTTCAGAGAAGTTTTGCAGAAAGAAAGGCAAAAACTGGAAAGCACAGTTGAGCAATCAGCTAAAGATAGTGGACAACAAGCAGAAAAAATAGAGCTAGCACAATTTCAGCACTTAGAAGATGATGAAGAGGGTCTATGGACCATGGATTTCGATGGTGCAGTGGGAAATGATGGTGCTGGGATTGGTATTTGGGTACGCAGTCCTTTTTCCGCTCCATACAAGGTACTGAGCAATGTACGGGTATGTTCTTACAAGCTAGCATTTGATTGTTCGAACAATGTGGCTGAGTATGAAGCTCTGATTGCTGGCCTAAAAATTCTTAGAAAGCTGAATACTAAGAGAATTGCAGTCTACGACGACTATGAATTGGTGATTAAGCAAGTAAAGGGTGAATATCAAACGAAACATCCCCGAATGCGTGCTTACCGGAATGCTGTTCTTGATATTTTGAAGCAGTTTTCAGATTATACGTTGACTTGTATTCCTCGCATTCAAAATGGAATTGCAGATGCACTTGCTAAGGCAGCAAGTAATTTGAAGATCCCAATGAATTCAAGTAATAAGTTTGAAATCCATGTGAAGCACCTTCCTACCGTCCCGGATAATCAAAGATGTTGGCAAGTTTTCCAAGATGATGATGAGATTAATGATTTTCTGCAAAGTAAAGGTAAGTTCAAAGATACCTCAATTGATGTAGAATATGATGATGGTGAAGCTGACATGCAAGTAAATCAAATGGAAGTGTTGCAGCTAAAAGATAACGTTATTCCTAAAGGTTTGATACCTTTAGAAGAGCTCTTCGATCAGGATGATGTAGCTAAGAAACCAACCTTACGACCGACTGAAAAAGGAGTTGAAGATGTAAATATTGGAACAGCTGAAGACCCCAAGATGGTGAAGTTATCCAAATCATTGCCACCAAAGGTAAAAGCAAAATATGTGAGTTTGTTGTCTTCATTTTCTGATGCTTTCGCATGGGATTACTCAGATTTAAAGACGTATGATACGAATATAATTCAGCACACTATCCCAATCAAGCCTAATCAGAAGCCTTTCAGACAGAAGCTGAGAAGAATCAACCCAAAGTTGCTGCCATCAATTGAGAAGGAGGTAAACAGGTTGTACAAGCAGGAATCATTGTTCCTATCAGATTTTTTGATTGGATTTCCAATTTAGTGCCAGTGCGGAAAAAGACAGGTGAGATTTGGTTGTGTATTGATTTCAGAAATTTGAACAAGGTGTCATTGAAGGACAATTATCCATTGCATAAGATGGATCATATACTGCAGCGAGTAGTTGGATCATCTCGCATGTCACTACTCGATGGTTATTCTGGATATAACCAAATTTTGGTCCATGAGGACGACCGAGACAAAACAGCGTTCACCACTCCGTGGGGAACTTTCCACTATGCCAAGATGCCATTCGGTTTGAAGAATGCTGGTGCGAATTTTCAGCGGGCGATGGACATGGCTTTTGCGAATGAGAAAGATGTTTTCCTTGTTATATACCTTGATGATTTGACGGTCTTTTCCAATTCAGATGAAGAGCATATGTATCACTTGAGAGTTGTTTTTCAAAAGTGCAGAAAATATGGTGTCTCGCTTAATCCTAAAAAGAGCTTGTTTTCCATGGATGAGGGCAAATTACTTGGTCACATTATTTCAAAAGATGGCACTCGTATTGATCCAGCATGTGTTGAAGCAATTCAACAAATTGATCCTCCTAGGAACAAGAAGGAGATTCAGTCTTTTAATGGTAAGATGAACTTTTTACGCCGCTTTGTCCCTAACCTTGCTGAACATCTAAGAGACATAAAAAATATGCTTAAAAAGGACAGCCAAGTGAAGTGGACCAAAGAGGCGGTAAAGTCCTTTAATTTGGTGAAGTTGGCACTATCTTCAGCTCCGGTGTTAATCAGCCCGGATTACACCCAAGATTTTATCTTGTTTTCCTTTGCTTCGGAGCATACCATGGCAGCTGTGTTAATGCATAAAAGAGATGGGCATGAGAAGCCAATAGCTTTTTTCAGTCGAACTATAAGAGACGCAGCCTTGAAGTACAACATCATTGAGAAGCAAGCTCTGGCACTGGTAAAAGCATTAAAGGATTTTCGGGTATACATTTTGCATTCCCATATTTTGGCTTATGTTCCTAACGCTGCTGTGAAAGATGTTTTAGTACAAACTGATCCGGAAGGAAGACGAGGCAAGTGGATTGTAGCTTTGCTAGAGTATGATGTGGAGATAAGGCCCACGAAGCTTATCAAGGGACAGGGGCTGGCGAAGCTTATGGCTGAATCAAATTTGCATGCCCTAGACATAAATCTGATTACTGCTATGCCTGATGAGGATGAGGAGAGTTCGCCATTTCAGGTATCGGAAATTTTTGTTGCTTCCCCATAGTATTCAGATATCGTGTATGTTCTTCAAAATTTGTCATCACCGCCCGGCATGACTAGAAACAAAGGTAGAACTCTGAAATTGAAGGCTGCAAAATTTTGTATTTTGAATTCTGCACTTTATTGGAAAGATACGGGTGGTGTTTTGTTAAATTGTTTGGTGGAAGAAGAAGCGAAGAAGGTAATGGAGGACTTCCATAAAGGAGACTGCGGGGGTCACCTTTTTTGGAAAACAACAGCCAATAAGATTTTGAGAGCAGGATACTATTGGCCGACATTGTTTGCTGATGTGTATAAAACAGTCAAAGGCTGCCATGAGTGCCAGATTTTCGAAGGAAGACAGAAATTACAGCCTTTGCCGCTTAAACCTATTGAGGTAAGCGCCCCTTTTCAGCAGTGGGGTTTGGATTTCATTGGGGAGATCCATCCTCCTTCTTCAGGACAACATAGATGGATCCTAACAGCGACTGATTACTTCACGAAATGGATCGAAGCAGTTCCCACCAGACAAGCTACCAATTCGGTAATCATTTCTTTCCTTGAGAACAACATTTTGTCTCGCTTCGGTTGCCCGAATAAGATAATCACTGACAATGCAACAGCTTTTAAATCAAGAAAGATGATTGAGTTTTGTGCCAAGTATAAAATCATTTTGGGACATTCAACCGCCTATCATCTGCAAGGCAACGAATTGGCAGAATCTTCCAATAAATCTTTAGTCAACATAATTAAAAAGTTGCTGGACATAAATAAGAAGAGTTGGCATAAGAAGCTGGTCAATGCACTATGGGCTGATCGGGTGAGTCAAAATAAATCCATTGGTATGTCCCCCTTTGAGCTAGTTTATGGAGTGGATACAGTGTTTCCTACCTCTCTTGTTGTTTCGGTGATCAAGCTTCTTCAGGAAGCTGGCAGTGAAGAAAGCCGTATGCAGAGAAGGATAAATCAGATGATTCATTTGCAGCAAACGAGAGAAGAGGTTTTCCAGAACACATTTAAGTTGCAGGGGAGAATCAAGAAAATCTATGACAGGAAAGCGAAGGCGGATAAATTCCAATTGGAGGAAGTGGTGCTGAAGTGGGATGCTAGGAATGAGGACAAAGGTAAACACGGTAAGTTTTAAAATCTATGGAAAGGTCCATTTAAGATTGCAGCATATCGAGGTCAGAACGCCTTTCTTTTGAAGGAAATGAATGGTGAAGACTGTCCAGGAGGGCCGGTAAATGGTCGACTGCTCAAGCGGTACCATTTCTAAGATGTTTTCTGCTGATCACATTGTCATTGTACATATCATTTATTTCAATTTCATCGCAAGTGTGCACTGTGGTCTTTTCTTCAGTTTGGGGCCTGAAGTGAAGGCTATAATTCTAAAGAAGGATTTCAGTTTCGGTTTGAGTCTGTCTGGTCGGTTTGGTTCAGTCATTTCAGTTTTAAAAAATTGAGTCAGTTTGAGTCAAAGTTTCAGTCAAATAAATTCATTCAACAATCTTGAGTTTCTTTGTCAAAATAATGGACTCCATAGCCCAATGGATGAAGGCATTGTCTATCTCTCCCAGAGATCTGTAGTTCTTGGCACCTCCCAGGAGCTACCATCCCCATTGGAGCCAATGTTAGAGTCGGTCTTTACATCCCTCCGTCAGAGATCATTTCTCTTATTGAATTTCATTTTTAGGTGTCTCATTCCACTCATTCATTTGCATTCCATTAGGGGCATGCCATCATCTGACGGAAGGGTCTCTTCACTAGTTTCCCTCATGTTTGTACCTGCTGGGTTGGTCAAAATTTATCAAAATTCATTAAAGTTGATTTCAGTCATTTACAGTCATAGATGGTCTTGTGGTCAAAAAAGAGTCTTTCAGTCACTAGGTCTAGGGTTTGATCTTTAGAATGTCAAATAATGCCCACATGCCATGAGGATGTCTTTAATAAGTTTTCATTTCAAGATTTTCATCATTAACAATGCTCAAGGATGTTTCTTCTTCAAAACTCTGTTTTGAGGAAGAAATCGTCAAATTAATTTTTTGTGATAAATATGTATTTTTAAAGTTTTCCGCCATGAAGTACTTCAAATGCAGCCTCTGGTCATCCTTTGTCGAAGTCCAAATGCCACCATCCCTGCAAAAAATCAACCAAGAAAGCCATCAATTCAGCCAAAAATCAAAAAGGAAACTTGAAGAACAGAGTTGTATTAAAAGTGAAGAAATGCCAATTTTGAAACATTACAAAAGTGGGTCTTTACAAAGAGAAAATAAAAGCCATGACTTTATAAAGATATTTTCATTGTTTTAAAATCCATTTGCATCCAAGATATCAAAGAAATTCAAAATTTAGTGGTGAGAGGGCGGAGCTGTCACTTTGAAACCACGACTATGTGTTAAGACTCTGTGCGACGCATTGGGAAAGAGCGCGACACACATAGGCTGCGCGACGCACTGGGCCTTCTGCCACAGTGAATTTTTCCATTGGCGCGGCGCATCCACGGAGCACGGCGCACTGGGCTTGTGCGCATCGCACAGAGCCTTAAAGACACAAATTCATCACGGCTCCATAAAAAATCAAATCGATTCAACTCATTTGCTCCAAGTAAGTTTGACAACGCTTGTTCAGTGATTTTAGTCATGTGTGGTGTTGTTTGGAGGCAAAGACATTAGAGTTTTGGTTGGTGAAAAGCAAACCCTATTTCCATATCAAAATCTGCTCCCTTAGGGTTTGAAATGAAGTGTTGAAATTTGACTATTGGTACTAAACACTCCCACTCCATTGTGCATTCGTGTTCCCATCACTGTCATACTTTTATCATAGTCCTTTCCTCTTCCCTCTATCCCAAAACAATCATATCCCTTGTACCCATCTTCCCTATCACTAAACCCTATTAGCCCTCCCCCTCCCATATCACTTATAAAATCCCTAAATCCCAAAGTTCCTAAACATAAATCAAGTGACTGTTTTTGCATTAATTTCACTTGACAAACTCCCACTTTTCCCACTGATCATACTTACCACAGTCTCTCATTTCATACTTGGTACATATTTGGTATTGAAAGAAAAACTCTTGTTTTCACCACATATATATCAGCATATACTTGTTATACACTTTGCAAAGCACCATGTCAGAAACAAATTCATCATATGAGCAAGAATATGAGCAGGACAGTGATTCAACCACCGAGCTTAATGTACCGAGGAGGTCTCATAAAAGTGGCAGGCACGTCAGAGAAGAGCCCACTTCCTTGACTTAGTTGCAGGCTTGCCCGCTTGCAATGGCATGCTTTCAGCAACATTCATGTTTTCAGTATTGTGAGATGATTGCTCAGATTCAGCATCATCAGGAGTTGGTTCGCTTATTTGTTTTACATTTGTGTGATGGTCATGTAAACCTTGCTGGAGTGAAATTCACCCTGACACCAGAAACCATTTATGAGGCAACCGGGATACCAAACATAGGTGAGGAGTGGAATAAGAGATAGTAGCTGGATAGAGCATATTATGAACCTTACATCAGGCCTGGTTATATGAGGCAGCTCAGCAGGGTGTTTCCTTTCAGATTCTTGAAGGATTCCTATGCACCATTAATGAAGTTCATCATTAGATACTTCAGTTGCGAGGGTAGATTCTCACGCCTTTATGCATACCACATTAGACTGTTGATGCATTTCACGAGAGTGAGACTGATGAATATTCCATACTTCATGTGCCGAAACATAGAGCGGATGACTACCCTTGTGTAGAAGAAGACTCCAGAGCAGCAACATAACAACATTTATCATTATGTGCTCATCAATATGATTGTGGTACATTAGCTTGGATTGTAGGGCATTGCATGGGAGGAGTTCATCTCCTGTGACTTATTTACAGCCCCTCAGCCTCCTCCAGAGATTGTTCACGATGCAGGTGAGCCTTCACATCAGTTTGAGGTTCTTGAGACAGAGCCTATCAGTGTTCCAGTGTGTGTTACCTATCAGAGAGGTACCAGAGCCTTATTTGCAGCAGCACGACGGGTACTATCTCCACCCGGGGTGGAAGGGGTCTCGTTACCTTCGAAAACAGTGCGAGTACTATCTCCACATGGCGTGGAAGGGGTCTCGCCTTCTACATCAGCACAGGTACAAGACAGAGGCAAGAAGCCTATGCAGGATGAGGGCCCCTCAAGAGGCCAAGATACTGATTTTATATTGATCGATGTTGATTCAAGCTTTCCCAGCTCAAAGCTGAAAGAAGTCATCCAGGAACAGAAAGATGAGATCGACACACTGAACGAGAAATTGCAGAGAGCTCAGTGGGTTATAAATTACTTGGAGCAGCGAAATAAACAATTGGAGGATCAAAAGACACTCATAGAGTTGCGGAAAAACCGTGAAGACCGGGAATTGGCCCGAAAGAGACCAGGTGACATGAAACTGTTTGAACGGGATACTTGCCTTACGAGAGTCAACATTCATCTTGAGAAACTATTGGCGAAGGCCAATAGGGAAAAATACATGCTCAGACACATGAAGAAACACTATTGGGCCCGCACACACGTTTGCAGAGCTAGGATGAAGATCCTGAAGGCGAGGTTGAGAAGAGCACTGAAACGGCGAAAAAGGCCTGATCCACTCCAAATCTTGGCCGAAGCTTCCTTGGCTAAGCATGACACATGATGGGGGACCTTCACTCCAAATTTCAGCAAATTTGGAGAATTTTTTTTCATTTTTGAAATTTTGGTTGCAAAACAGGTTTTTCTGCCCAACGCGTCGCGCCACTCGACGCACGCTTATGCTTGGAACATATTATGGAGGATAAATTGATGTTTTTGGGTTTTTTATGATAAATTATGCATGCTTAGGAATGGCTGAGAGATTTCATCAAGTTCTGGGTGGTCTTAAGGGTCAAAAACACTTCAAAAATGGCCTTTCTGCCACTTTTTGCACCCGCAGGAACCAGTCTTGGGAGATTGAATTTTTGGAGGGGAAAATGAACTCAAAATTGAAAAATTCCACTTGGGTTGGATATTAGATAGACAGGGATTTCCAATGAGCTATCATGAGCTCAATTTGGACTTTGGGAAGTGCCTAAAAAATAGGCTCAAAGTGGCGCGACACATTGAGTTTTTGGGCGCGGCACATAGAGAAATTTGGCCTCATCCCCAAGCCCAAAACTGCCTTTCCCTTTTTCCAACAAAAAATCCCAAAAAATCATTCCAAAATCCTTGATTAATATACCTAGCCTAAAATTAGCACTCATTTCAGTCATCTCAAGGCCTATTGATACATTTTTCCTGAGATTGACCCGGAGATAGCCCTCTCCTGTTCTGGTAGGGCTAACTACCAAACTGAGCGTGGTTTGGTGTTACCCTGAATCTCACCTTCCTTCAACCTAAGGTGGATTTGGGCAATAAAACCTGACAGGTGCTAACCCTCTCATTCATCAGTGTAAGAGGGAGCTCGCTTCTGAGCTTGAGATTAAAGACCTAGGACTGATGCATTACTTCATAGGCTTGAAGGTGTGGCAGAGACTTGGTGAGATCTTCCTCTCTCAAGGAAAATATATTATGAATCTGCTGGAGATATTTGGTATGGTGGACTGTAAGTCCATGTCAACACCGATGGAACTCAACTTTAAGAAGTTGAGTGGAAACGCTGCCGGGCTCATGCTAGCAAATCCTACCGAGTATCGACAACTCGTATGGGCCCTGATGTTCATAGTGAACACCCGTCCGTACGTATGTTTTGCAGTTAAAACTTTGAGTCAACACATGGTTGATCCTCATCACATTCACTGGGTTGGTGCCAAGAATCTATTGAGATATATTTGGGGCACAATAAACCATGGGCTAAGATACACTGCTAGGAGTTTAAGACTCCATGGATATACTGATGTCGATTGGGTTGGAAATGTGGTGGATCACAAGAGAACATGTGGATGCTGCTTCACACTTGGTTCTGCTTCGATATCTTGGATGAGCAGGAAGAAAAATTCGGTGGCTTTGAGCACTGTTGAGGCTGAATACATTGCAATGAGTATGGCCTGTTGTGAAGCTATTTGGTTGCGAAAGCTCTTTAGTGAGTTATTCGGGAATGTGATAGATACCACCGATATCCTTTGTGATAACCAGAGTGGGATTCATTTTTCAGAGAATCCCGTGTTCCACAATCGATCCAAGCATATTGATATCAGGTACCACTTTATCCACGATATGGTACAGCTAGGCACCGTAAGGCTCACTCATATAAGAATTGATGAGCACGTCGTGGATATTCTCACAAAGCCCATGGGGAAGGTCAAGTTCCTAACCTTCCGTGAGAATCTTAGAATCGTGGAACAACCTTATTCTGAGGGTCCTGTTGGAAAATGAGCTCTGGGAGCCCCAGGGGGCTTTGGGGATAGCTTCTCGGAGCTATAAGCAACCACAGGGCTAGGCTTGTCGAACCTTGTTGGTGTGCTTCTGCCTCACCGTGATGATATTGAGTTGGTTCGCCTCTCTTTGATCTGTGCCCCATATGCATCCTACCCAGGGAGTCCCGGACTCATAGGAAGTGCCTCTCATATTGGCCAATGAGGTGGGAAATGTGGATAGAGAGTGATAGCAAGACTGATGGGCACATCGTAGATTTCCGTACTCTCTATTTCTGGGATGGCAAGTGTCCAACCACTTGATCTGGGATCAAGTCTAGTGATTTTTCAGACCTTCAACTGACTTCAGGTTAGTTAAAATATCTTCATGTTAGTATGAGACTCCTTTGAGTCCTATAGAGGTTTCAGACCTCTAAGCTGACTTTGGGTCAGCCGGGAGTGCTGTCTTTGTGAATCACCTTTTTTAAATAAAGAAGCCAACGAAGCAAGTTACAGTGGGATGATGCACAATGTTTGGATGGCACTGGTGGATGAAGTTCTCCCTAGTTGAGAGGGAGTGTTAATTTTGGGAAACTAGGTCAAAAATCCATGTTGTACTGCTCAGATGATGATTCCAATATTTTTATTGGATTCCTCTTTCAGAGAGGTGTAAGATCGATCTAAAGATCATCTTTATCAGATGAGAAAAAAATTTATTTTGAATTTATTCCACTTATGTGCAAGGTCGGCCAGATTTGTCATGTAGGATTGGAGCCCCAACAGATGTGTCACACACCCTCACATATGGATATATATTGGACAGACTTGGAGTTCATTTAATCATCCACTCATCACACACTTCTCTCTTGTGTCTGATTGGTTTGATCATCATTTGGAGGCTTATTTTCTCACACGTGAGAAAACAACAGCTATGGTTTTAGTTTAGATATGTCTAGGGTTTCAACGTAGCTTTGACCAACATTGAATTTGGTCAATGCTTGGTCCATTTTACCTCAAACTCTCCCGAAATTCTAATTTTTGCAATCCACATTTTTTGGCACAAAAACCAAGACTTGACGTTGACCTTTGACTTGCTGCGTTGAATTTTTGCTGCTGCTTTTCTGCGTTGACCGTTGACTGGACATCATTGAATTTCGTTGGCTTTGGGTTGAATTTTTTGGAGCTATCTTGAGGTTTTTTTGACATTTCTGGTTGGTTTTCTGTGAGGAGACTTAGTTGGTTGAAGCATCCTGTTGACTGCCGTAACGCACCACAACACATATTTTACTGATCAAGTTATGTTTTTTTTTTGGCTTGTCTTCCGTCGATCTATTTGTATGTTCTATTAGCATTTTACTTTCATGTTTATGTGATTTATATTTGGTATTTGGTTTAAAGTAAAGTTGCATCAAGCATAGAACATCTTCAAAAATTTACAAAAATCTACCAAAAATCCAAAGCTCAATCAAAGAGGGAACCCACTACATCATGGCTATCGAGGAAATGGTATAAGGTAAGGTTGTACATGATTGTTAATCCAAGAAAATACCATGCCAGTGACAAAAATAATGACCAAAAAACCAATGCATGAACCATGCATTCAAATCCCAACAAGATAAACACCATGCACACTGTTACTTGCAAATCCAAAACTATTTTTGCCCTTGCTTGCTGCTATCCAAATCTTCTTCTTCGATGCCCTCAAATTCCTCTTATGCTCCTTACTTTCTTTGTTTGTCTCTTACTTGTGTCCAAGTGCTCTTATCTTCTCTTTTGTTGTAGTTCTCTCTCTTGATTTTTCCCAAAAGTGAATGAATGAATGTCCTCCCTCCCATTTATTTTCTTTTCCTTTTCCTTTTCTTCATTTTACCTTGCACATGTATTTTCATTTTCCCTTGCATGGAATTTATTTAATTTTCCTTCATTTTTTTTCATCCTTGCTAAATGTTCCTTGCTAGTCTGTAATAAATAATTTTCCATTTATTTCCCTTTGCCTCTTACCAATGTCAATGCAAATTTTCATATCCAATAATAAATAATTAACCACAAGTGGATCCCAATGTAATGTTTTTTCCCTCATTCATCTTGGAATACGTCTCCCATTACCTTGGTTTTATTTTTTCTTTTATAATGTCCATTTATTTACATGGAAATTTAACCCAAGGCTGTTACAATAATATTCAATCAAGTCATATCACTTTTCCTCAATTTTTCATCCCAAGAAGAGCCTTGATATACTAAAATCTGACAAGGTGATGGAATTGCACATACATATAATTATAATTTTTGAGGGTTTGATGAATAGTAGATCCCTAATTCACCTTGAGTTGAGGATATTGTGCCCTTGATAAAGGGCTAACAATTCAGCTATATTATCAGTTTCTTTACCTAATCCCCATTCAATTTTATTTATTTATTCTCCATTGAGATCTATAACAATCTCCCCATGCATGCGACCCCTAGATTCTCTTCAATATTCATATTGATAATGGATCACATTAGTTTGGCCCAAAATGCTGATAAAACTGATATAAATGTGAACTATATAGAAGATTGATTCTATACACTATTACACTAAGTAGAAAAGTCTTAGAGAAGATACGTTGTGTATGCTTAATATGGAACCCAAGGCCAAATATCCACTAGAGAATGGATATACATATGAACTTGTGTTAGAAGTTTCTCATGTTTATGTTTTGATAAATTCCCTAGCGACCATGTGAATAAAAGTCTTCATGGTGAAATTTATATTATGTTGGAAATACTATTTAAAATAAAATCAAACCACCAAATATGTATACAAGGGAAAAGAGGGGACTATGAACCTGTTGTCACTGCGACAACAGCCTCCAAAATTTTGCCTACACTTGAATTTTGGAGCCTACTATGCTTGCAATCGGTTTTTATGTAGTCATTTCTTGGTTGGTTAATGCTTTGTTAAGTCTTTGATATCTCATATTTAATTGTAAGTGTCGAAGTGACCTGCTCACACATGCTGAGTCTCAACCAAGTTCATGAGTGTATTATGTTATGAAAGCTTAAATAAGCATAACACAATTCATCAAGACAGTTCTTGTGTGATGATCAACCTATGTCGACATTCAATGCACAATTTCATTAACAGTCTCTCACTTTTGGCTGTGATTAGACTTCTATTTCGATGATTTTTTCAAACTATCACTTTTGCGTGCCTTCTCTCTCACGAGTAACTCTTTCATGTTTTGACTGTTTCTTTCACTTGATGTCACCTTAATTAGTGTCATTTTCATGTCATATTTTCTCTGGCATGTGTCGGTTTCACCGTCGTTCACATATTGCAAGTGTTGTTCACACTTTATTTTCATATAGAAAATGTCATTTTTTGGCATGGAAAGTCGCTTATCATGTTAAGTAAAATTTTCGCTTGTTTTATAGAAAATTCTGTTTCCCACCCCGGTTTTCAGTTTTCACCTTATTACTCCAAAATAATTAAATGCCCTTTCCCATATCCATACATTTAATAAACTGGAAATAAATTTTGCTGAAAACACAAATTCTGGAAATTTTTCAGGATGCTGAAAATGCAGAAATAAAATAACAGCAGTAACAAACAGTGATTTCAACTTTTGTCATAACTCGGTAATTTTGGTCAGTGACCTGGAAAAACCCCCTACAACTCTTGGGGAAAACCAGTTCGAAAGCTCCTTCTTATTTCTGGAAAAATGCTTTTTACAGTGAGAGAAATATTCAGCAAAAAATCAGCAAGTAAACTTTTACAACTTATCTCGTTTTCCATGCTTAACCACCGCCTCGGAAAATGTGCAAACAGCAAAACAAGAACAACAATAAATGCTGTACGGATTTCCTCGTTTTTCGTGCCCAAAAATATGCAATAAATGCAGTTGTACGACCACCTCGAAATATGTGCCAAAACAGCAATAAATGCTGCTGTACGGACCTCGAAATTCGTGCCAAAAGACAGCAGAAACTTGCTGTACGGAATCTGCCTCGATTTCCGTGCAAAGGTACAGCCACTTGCTGTACGGCCTGCCTAGAAATTCGTGCCAAATAAAATAGCCCCTTTGCTGCCTCGAAATATGTGCTAAAAATGTTGTACGGCCTCTTGGAAATCGTGCCAAAAGGCTGCTGTACGGCCTTCTAGAAAATCGTGCCAAAATCTGCCTTGGAATGTGTGCCAACCTCTGCTGTAAGGACTTGCTGAACTGCTGCCTTGGAATGTGTGCCAAGCTGTTGTCTCCTTCTCCTCACTGCCCAGAAATCTCCCTTGCTCTCTTGCTCTCCTTCTCCCAATCTGCTCATGAAAGAATGAATGACCTTTTCCTCCTTTTCCTCCTTTAACCTAACCCTAAGTGACTTTTGGGGAATCCCTAAATCCAATGGCTTAGATAGATTGAGATCTAGGGCTGAGATTAAATGCTCATTTAAATCTCACTTTTCATTTTTTAATTCACCCCACTTTAATAAAGACCCACTTAGTCTTTTATTCCCAAAGTCACTTTTTCCTTTCTAATTTTATATTGACTTTATTTAAAGTCACTTTAACTTTAGTAACTTTATCACTTAAAGTCACTTTAAAATTAGATTTGACTTTATAACTTTATAAAGTCACTTTAACTTTATCACTTAAATCACTTTTAAATTAGATTTAACTTTATAAAAATTTATAAAGTTACTTTAGGAGAAAAATTAAATTCTTTTGGACACTTTTCCCTAGGCCAAAGATCAAAGCCTTAGGGAACCACCTGTCCTCCGGTACCAAATTTCAACACTCCCTCTTACCGAGGAAGGTGTTCCTCACCACACCCATCATGTCTCTGAAGTAGACATGCTTGCCCCATGGTAAGGCTTTGGTAAGAATATCTGCAACCTGCTCATCAGTGGGAATATACTCAAGCTTCACAGCTCCTTTCTGAACATAGTCTCTGATGAAATGATATTTGATCTCGATATGCTTTGACCTGTCATGAAATACTGGATTCTCCGTGAGTTTAATGCAACTCTGATTATCACAGTAAATCACTGAAGGTCTCAACGGCTGACCAAATAAGCCAAACAACATCTTACGAAGCCAGATGGCCTCACAACTAGCTAGACTGGCTGCCATATACTCTGCTTCCGCTGAACTCAATGCTACTGACTGCTGCTTTCGGCTGAACCATGACACAACTGCCGAACCCAACCCAAAACAGCACCATGAAGTGCTCTTCCTATCAGAAGCACAACCTGCCCAATCAGAATCAGTGTAACCTGCCAATCTCACTCCATCCCCCTGCCTGTAGTCCAGACCATAATCCACTGTCCCCTGCAAGTATCGCAGAATGTGTTTTGCAGCCACCCAGTGAACCTTCCTAGGCTCACACATAAACTAACTCATCGTGTTGACTGCAAAACAGATATCTGGTCTAGTGTTGACCAAATACATCAAGGAACCAATCAGCTGCCTGTACAATGTGGGATCCACCAACTCGGAATCCGAAGCATGAAGCTTCTTCCAGTTGGTGATCATCGGTGTCGACATGGGTCTACAATTCTCCATGTGGAATCTGCCAAGGATGTCCACAATATACTTCCCCTGTCCCAGGAAGAAATGCCCCTCCTCCTGCCACACCTCCAAACCCAAAAAGTAATGCATCAAGCTGATGTCCTTCATCTCAAACTCCGCCGCAAGATCTCTCTTGCGGTGCTCTATGAGTCTCTCTGCACCTGTAATGACTAAGTCATCCACATACAGCACCAGAATGAGAGGCTCCTCACCTATCACAATATAGTAAAGGTTCGGATCTGCCTCACTCTTTGTGAAACCCATCTTCTGCAAGTAAGTATCTATCCTGGAGTACCAAGCTCTAGGAGCTTGCTTCAGGCCATAAAGGGCCTTCTTCAATCTGCACACATGGGACTCCTTCCCATGCACCTCAAAGCCCTGTGGCTGCTCAATGTACACCTCCTCCTGTATGAAGCCATTGAGAAATGCGGTCTTCACATCCATCTGGTGGATCTTCCAACCCATCTCTGCTGCTATCGATATAATGGAGCGAATTGAAGTATATCGAGCCACGGGAGCGAAGGTCTCCTCATAATCAACTCCCTCTACCTGGGAGAACCCTCTAGCCACAAACCTCGCTTTGAATTTCTCAATGCTGCCATATGCAGCATGCTTTACCTTGTAAAGCCATCTGGAAGTAACCACGGATTTGCCCTCAGACCTCGGCACCACCTCCCAAACATCATTCTTCATGATAGAAGAATACTCCTCCTGCATGGCCTCTCTCCAGACCTGCTGGCTAGCTGCCTCCTCATAGCTAGAAGGCTCAGAGTCAAGGATGCTGGTAGCCATTGCCATATAGCTACAAAACCTCTCAAGTGGTCTGCTCTCTCTAACCGGCCTCTTAGGCCCAGCAACAGATGTGGCCTCTCTCAAGGTGTCCTAAAACCACTTGGGCTTCCATAAATCCAAGGAAGCACTTCTCTCATGGGAGGATAAAAACTCCCTCCTCCTCAACATCAGAGGAGCTGAACTCGGCCATGCATCTGTTTGTCCTCACGCACACTGAACTGCATCTTGGAGTGCAGTGTGAGCTTGTCCATCGGTGGACTCCCCGGGCTGAAGCCCAGCTGCATGGTGCTGCATGCTACCCAAAGCACCACCCGTCTGACTCTGTGAGCCATTGCTCACTGATGGACCTGACATCGTCATAGATGTACCTCCGGATCCTCTTGATCCCTGCCCACTGGATCCCTGTGACTGACTCAGCTGCTACTGAGGGTCTGGTTGATCTAGATACTCTAACTCCCGTGACCTCCTGAAGGCCCTATCCTCCTCGAACTTCACATCCCGCCTGACAACAACTTTCCTCTGAGCAGGAATGTAAATCCGAAAGGCCTTTGAGGTCTCACTGTAGCCCACAAAGATACCCTTCTCTGCGGTGGGCTCTAGTTTGGTCCTCTTCTCCTTGGGTATGTAGGAGTATGTGATACACCCAAAGATACGAAGATGACCAATATCGGGCTTCTTCCCAGAAAAAGCCTCCTCCGGAGTCATTAATGCCCCGAGGCTGATGGACTCTGTTGCAAGATGGCAGTGTGTTGTAGGCCTCGACCCACAAAAACAATGGCAACCCCTGATCATCTAACATGGCTTTGGCAGCCCCTCCGGTGGATCTGTTCTTCCTCTCCGCAACCCCGTTCTGCTGGGGGTTGTAAGGAACAGTGAACTCCCTCCTAATGCCTGCCTCCGCACAATAGTCAACAAACTCTCCAAGGGTGTACTCTCCTCCATTGTCCGACCTCAGGGACTTGATCTTCCGACCTGTCTTTGTCTCCACAAGAGCTCTGAACTCCTGAAACCGCTTGAAGACCTCACTCTTGGTCTTCAAGAAATAAATCCAGGTCCTCCTGGAGTGATCATCAATGAATAACACATAGTACTCATATCCACTCAAGGAAACATGAGACATCCAACCGCTCACATCGGAATGAATCAAATCAAGTATCCCAGTCGCTCTGCTGTCACTGCTGGGAAAAGGGGATTTGGAAAACTTGCCCATCGCACATCCTCTGCAAGTATCAAAGTGATCAGTACTGAAATCTGGCATACCTGTAGTGATCTCCCGCAAGGTCCTCAAGGCTCCATGATACATATGTCCCATCCTGTGGTGCCAAATCTCACACAGCTCAGAACTGCTAGCTCTGCTGTCGGTACTACTGCTCAATGCCAAAAGGGGCTGAAATCCAAACTTGTACACCTTTGCATGGTGTACACCTATCACTCTAGCTGAATCAGTTGGAGCGCCCCTGGGCGCAAACACTGTCCTCACAGACAATATCTCATATCTCTTGTCCTCCAGAGATAGATATGAGGATTATATCCTGGCACATAAAACATCGGCTTACCTTGAGGGAGGTTTGGGCTCCTCGGCTGTCAATGTTCCCACAAGCTAACTCCCCAACAACTGCATGCATCACCAGAGTACTACCTCTACATCGGTGCCACTCTCTGAGCTGCGAAGTACTCACGGACTCCCACAAATCATGTGTGACCCCCTTGTCCACATGGAATCTGAAGATGCATAAAGCTAATCGAGGGAAATGCATGCTCCCTCGAACCTCGCTGAGATAAACCCTTTAGAGGACTCACTGCAACGATGAACACTCCACGTTAAACGATACACAAAGTCCTCAACCTCTGCTGAAGCTGCCATGCTCTGGTGGTTCCCCTTCTTCTTCTTCTTCTCCGGACACACAACTGCATAGTGTCCCATCTTCTGACAATTCCAACACTTCACTTTGGAATAGTCCTTTTGTGTGTTATCCTGTTTACCTTTACCTTTGCCTTTGCCCCCACCATTGCTTGTGGAAGCCTGCTTCTTCCCTTTGCCTTTCTTGCGTCCTGCCAACAGTGCTACATCCTCATCCTGCTCAACTGGCTTGGCTGCCCCAAGCTGACCTTTCCTGATCTCTGTCTGACTGCAATCATCCCAAAACCTCTCCCATGTGGGAAGGGTCTCACGTGCACAAACCCCATCAGCAAAGTTCATCCATGAACGGGGGAGGCCATTCACTGCAATCCGCACCAACTTAGTGGGTGGAATGGCCTCTCCAATCGCTGCCAACTCATCTCTCACATTAGTAATCTTTGTGAGATATCCAGCTGCACTATCATTGCCCATCTTAATGGTCTTCATCTTCTCCTTCAGGACCATTTTTCGGTTCTCATTGGTACTCTGGTAGAGATTGGACAATGCTGTCCACATCTCATGGGCATTTCTCTTCCCTCTCACATGAGGAATGCAATGGTCTTTGATTCCGTCTAGAATCAATATCTTACCCTTTTTGTTCTTTTTATTATATGTTTCCAACTGAGTAGCATCAGTAGGCACATTCACAGGGTTCTGTGTGGTATGCACCATAATGTCCCAGGCTTCTGCCTCCTCAAAGATACTCTGCATTCTCTCCTTCCAAATGCTGTAATTGGAATGCCCATCCAACCTATCCTCCACCCTCACCGGTCAAGACATCCTGCTTTGTCACAAACTGAAAAATAGCCTTCTTGTAAGTAAAGGTAAAGCTATTTGTTTGTAAAAAGAAATCGGCTTCTTTGGAGATTTTAGAGTGAAAAATCGAGCGAGCATAATTTTCCTCCCTTCTTTGTCCCAAGCACTTTTCAGCTTTTTCAAACTCAGATACCATGTAGAAAATTAAATTTCCCACCCGGGTTTTCGGTTTTCACCTTATTACTCCAAAAATAGTTAAATGCCCTTTCCCATAACCATACATTCAACAACTGGAAAAATAAATTTTGCCGAAAACACAAATTCTGGAAATTTTTCAGAATGCTGTAAATGCAGAAATAAAATAACAGCAGTAACAAACAGTCATTCAACACATCATAACTCAGTATTTTTGGTCAAGGTGACCTTGGAAAAACCCCCTACAACTCTTGGGGAAAACCAGTTCGAAAGCTCCTTCTTATTTCTGGAAAAATGCTTTTTACAGTGAGAGAAATATTCAGCAAAAAAATCAGCAAGTAAACTTATACAACTTATCTCGTTTTCCGTGCTTAACCACTGCCTCGGAAAATGTGCAAACAGCAAAACAGGAACAACAATAAATGCTGTACGAATTTCCTTGTTTTTCGTGCCCAAAAATTTGCAATAAATGCAGCGGTACAGCCACCTCGAAATCTGTGCCAAAACATCAATAAATGCTGCTGTACGGACCTCGAAATTCGTGCCAAAAGACAACAGAAACTTGCTGTAGGAATCTGCCTCGATTTCCGTGCAACGGTACAGCCACTTGCTGTACGGCCTGCCTCGAAATTCGTGCCAAATAAAACAGCCCCTTTGCTGCCTCGAAATCTGTGCTGAAACTGCTGTACGGCCTCTTGGAAATCGTGCCAAAAGGCTGTTGTACGGCCTTATAGAAAAACGTGCCAAAATCTGCCTTGGAATGTGTGCCAAACTCTGCTGTATGGACTTGCTGAACTGCTGCCTTGGAATGTGTGCCAAGCTGCTGTCTCCTTCTCCTCACTGCCCAGAAATCTCCCTTGCTCTCTTTCTCTCCTTCTCCCAATCTGCTCATGAAAGAAAAAATGACATTTTCCTCCTTTTCCTCCTTTAACCTAACCCTAAGTGACTTTTAGGGAATCCCTAAATCCAATGGCTGAGATAGATTGAGATCTAGGGCTGAGATTAAATGCTCATTTAAAGGTTTCCCACCAATCCTTAACATGGGGGGTAGCTTTGAGGAGTGCAAAAATAATCTTCTCCCGGTCTGAAAAGTCATGAACAGAGAAATATCCTTCTAATAGATTCAACCATCTATCTACGGCATTTGCGTCTATTTGACCCTCAAATATGGGAATGTCAAAATTTACTTGTACCTTAAAGGGAGTCGCAACTACAGAGTGGCTACTGGATGCAGATGCGCCGCCGGTGGGCAGCCGTTGAAGGATCTGAGAAAAGCTATCCATCATCGCGTTCCTTTGTTTTTCGAGGGCCTCCTCGAGCAATATTTTGATAGGATCTCCTGCTCCCTCATCTTTCTTTTCGTCCCCCATGGGCGTCCGTCGAGGTTTGCGAGGCTGATCTTGCAAAGGTTCCACCAGATCGAGCCCTAGCTTCTTATACCCCGACCTCGTTGGGGACATGCAAAGAAGGATCGAGAAAAAGCAGACCGCTCTGATACCACTGATCCGGATTTATGCAGGAACGCAACAGAATAAACACATAACCATAAATACAGAGATGCAGCGGAAATAACACTTCATTTCATTAATATCAGATAACAGAAAGATGCTTACAGACATAATGGAAATAAAATAGCTAGGGCAACGTGTGTTATCTCGAAGAGATGCTTCAGCAGCTACGAGCCTACGGCACTTCTGATAGGCGCGGGCCTATTTATTATTGAGAAACAATGGGAGAACCCTAAACATCCCAAAAACCTAACCCTAAGAGATGACACCAAAACTATGGGCCGTTTGGGTAAATTGGTGTTTCAACTTCCCGAGACGTAACTTTGGCATACTATCTCCGTTTGACGCATATGATACATGTTAAACTACATCCAGGACTACAGTGTCGGGGCCAATTTTATCAAAAATTCGTTGGCGCTCTGCAAACGTCGTTTAGGGCCTCAAAACGGCTCCGGAAGTTCAGGACCCGAAAAACTGCTAAAAATAGTAAGTTATGCCGAAACTGAAAAACTGAAAGAGACAATGGTGGGGGGCCAAGTGGAATAGGTGGGTGGCCACCAATATCCACCTGGATCAGTGCAGGTAGTGTGGCATCAGGTGTAGAAAGGGTTTTTGGTTTCTGGCTCCTTTTAGAAACCAAATTTTTTGGATTTGAAAGGGTAGGAACCTTTTGCTGAGAGGTATCAGACCTCATATGTGGCTTTTTATAAGCCAGAATTAGAAAATAAAACACAACTCTTAATATTTTCTCCTCTCTGAACAACCAAAGGAAATAAAAATAAAACCCAGGGAAAAGACTTCGTTTCTTCGTTCCCTGGCAGCAGCACAAATTTATGTTGTACCTTAAGAGATGATCCCTTAGCTGTGATAAGGAATCCGTGCTTAGGACATTTATATGATTATGTCATGAAAATATATGTCTCTGTTTTAATCACCTTCAAGTATTTACAATTAAACCTTTAGATATCAAACTCAATGAATGTCTCACAATGCTATTATTTGCTGATGTTGAATGAAATGACCAGAAGAAAATGAAAGAAGAAAGTCCAAACTGATAGGCTATCACACAGAATATATCATCTTAAACTTCTGAGGAATTTATGAAAGAAGTAGTTAAAACAAAGGAGCACCAATTAAGGATTTTAACTCTTGATTACATAGGTAAAAAGAGACCTGCTGCTCATTACTTTGTCTTATTCAAAGAAAGAAAACACATAATGTGAACTAAGATACATATCAACATAAACATATTCCAGAAACTTGCTTACTCGTTCATTAATCCTTGAAATTTCTGAATACAAAATAGTAATCTGAAGGTCCAAAACTCGGAACCTTTCTTCCTCTTGAAAATTACATTAAATACAGTAAAACAATAGTTTGGAACTGCTATAACCAATTCTAACTACCACAAATACTTAGGACTTCGGAGGTTGTCTATTACATGCATTGAAAATGTTTTATTACAATTACATTGTCTTTGAAAAAGTAATATAATTAAAAATATACATCCTATTCTATAGGAATTGCTGATGATGCTGTTGCATTTGCTTGGTCATTTGATTTGTCTTTCTGTGATACTGAAAACCCTTTTGGCAAGTCTATTGTCCAAGCTCTGCAATTTTTCCATATCTCTATCTTAGTCTTGGGCGAATGTGTTAGATTGTGATACTCCAATCTTAATGGAGTAATTTTATTATAAGATGGTCCTTCTGTGAAAAGAGTTTTTACCAACCACAGTAGCTGGAAATGTTTCTGTAGAAAGTTGACCATTATTTTCCCTTTAAGCACCTGAGTTTTTTCATGCCTGTTATCAACTTTACTTTTTTCCATAACTAGAAAATTCTCAGAAGAATCTCATGGAAAAATATTTCCTTCATCTCCCCAACATGATGGCAGACCTATTCTTGTTAATTTGTCAAATAACTTATATAATTTACTTACAACTTCTTTAATTTCCATCAGTTTATTTTCAGTAGCTTTTCTGTGATCATTTCTAACAATCATCTTATTGATCTCCACTACATATAAGGTCACGTCTTTAATGTCATTCTCTTCTAATTCCTGATCTGTTTTAGAATTAATAAAATCAATGAACCTTCTAGCCCAGATAGCTCTGTTAATTGCATTCCATTTATCTGTCATGACTGGTCCTTCACATTCCCTGATAAGACTTTTTTCCTCTACAACTATCTTCAAACAACTCCAAATTGATTTCATTTTTGAATTGATATCATTCCAAATGATATATTTGGCTTTTATTAGTGAAATTTTTCCTTTCAGTCTTTCTTTAAGATTTTTAATCTCAGCATTAGCATTCTAAATATCCATTTTGTACTTGTCAACTTCATTCTCTATGATATGAATGAGCTTTGTTGCAGTCTCCAGATCTACTTGAGCCTTATTCCGATCTCTTTCAGCCATCTGCAATTCAGTATTCGATTGAACAATCTGTGCTTGTGGATCTTTGTTACCTATAGGAAAAACAAAAGTACAACTATGGTTATCAATATGATTTTGTAGTGATATTGTAGTTTGCTTTATTTTGGAAATTTCTTCATCTTTTTGCATTAGTTGCTGTAAAATATTTCCTTTTCATTCTCCACCTCTAAAACTTCTGCAGCCATAGAATGTTCTCCTATAGGAAATTTTAGCTTCTTTCTCAATGTGGATATTTCTACTTCAACACTTTGCATAAATTTCTGTGCAACAGTCTTGTCATTAGGGTCCACTCCAATCTTTACAATGATTTTCTTTAACTCATCATTCTGAACTACTAAAGCCCTTGCATTAGCTTTCTCTAACTTCAATTTCTTAATTACCTTTCCCAACATATTTTCTGCCTTCATTTCCATTGCATTGGTCTTGGTCAAGTCATTCACAATTAACCGACCAGTTTGCATATGAAAATTCATCTTATCCATCAGGGGAATCTTCTTCACATCTACAGTCACATTTATAGTATTGAAATTCTTAGAAGAACCTATTGACATGTCTGTGGGATGAGACAGGGCAATTCTAAATTGATCTTTTTCAAGATCCATGACACTCAAAAGTCTTATTTGATCCAGAGCAACCTGATACTTAGCTTGGACTTCCATGCTGGCCTTCATCTTTTGATTCCTTTCTTCAATCTGTGTAAACATCTATTTGATCAGAGGTACTTGCTCATCAGAGATTTCATGACTCCTAGGTGAAGCAGGAACATTTTTTTCTTCTCCTAGATGTAAAGAAAAACCAGCTGGGTTAAATGTAAATTCTTCAGTAAACTTTGTCCTCTTCTCAGCTCCCTACTCCTCATCATCTAAGTCAATCACTGTTTCTTTGCTTATTTTGTTTGATTTTTCTGATATGATAGGGGTCTTAATGTTTGAACCTGCTAAACTTATCACACCTTTACTTGCTATCTTCCCCAAATCTGGTCTACTTTCATGAATGAAAGCTAAATACCCATTCTCAATTCTTCTATTTGAAATTACATAGTGAGGGTCATAAGCCCAACTTTCCCCTAACAACATATGCATCTCATCTAACATTTTAGTAACCTGCTCAAATGCCTGTCCTGTCTCATATTGACTATGAAAGGGCCTACAATCATGGGTAATTTGTACATATGCCCCTTTTTCATGGGCACAAAGTGAACCTGATCAATGTTTAGGCTTTGTCGAATAAATTCCAAGGCAAATAGCCTCATAGGTACAAACGTTGGAAGTATGTAAGGGTCAACACTTGCTCCATATAGCCTAATTTCAGAGTAATCCTAAAAAACAAACCAATCTCCAAATTTGCAAGTTACTCCTAGATGTAAATATTCCTGAGCTTTAGGTAAAAAACAAGGAGGAGGAACTCCATTCAAGTTTTTGTATGCAACCGCCATGAAATAACTGGTGAAATCAAATAATCCAGCTTCATTTGCTCTCTTCTTACTAGATCTGTCTAGAACACTATTGATTGCCTTTTCTTGTTTACATCCATAATATTCAGACCTAAATGCATGAACTCTTCCACATTTTGATATAAGAACAAATAGACAATCAAAGGAGGAAATTTAAAAGAACCTATTAATGAAAGGCTCATTAGCTATGAATTAACTGCTTCCTGCCAATATGATGGAATATCCAGCACTATTCCTGGCTTCATCATCATAACAAACATCCCCAAGAATTATTTATCAATTGTACTGTCATTATCTTTGCCCAAAATTTTCGCAATGCTTCTTAATACTAGTCATATTTCTGCATAAAAAATCTCCATAGCAAATTCTTTGCTGTCCAGTTGAAATTGCTTCATGTTTGGCTTCAAAACGTATATGAACTGATTAAACTCTTCACCTGCGATATTATCATAATAGGTTACCAGGGAATTGTTGAAGAAGTGAACAAATGACTCTGACTCAGGATAACAAAGGGCTTGACGGATTAGCTGGGTAGACACTTGCAAAACATTCTCTCCCTGACAATTCATAACAAATAATTTCCCAGGGTACATGAATGACACCAACCAATAGATAAATTCAAGAAAAAGGTGGGTTTTTGGGATACATGCAGAAATTACTCCAGACTTGACCATGGCAGAAAAATAGGGGAGGTTTTGTCATTCAGGATGACTTGTTGATAGAATGGAAGATGAATTATAGAACAAAGAGTATCTTGAATATCCCCCCTCAGTGTCCATGAGAGGGATATGACTATCCGAACCCGAAAAAGATGAATGATTAGCAATGACTGAGAGTGAACGTAAAGAACAACTCACAGGGTGGTCAGTTCTACTAGGTTGACATGAAACTGAAACAAGACGCAGTGCAAACTAATCATAAAATATTTGAAAAAACAATGTTAATTTTGTTTAAATAGGTGGCGTGGTTTCAAAATTTAATGCTGACATGACGTGCCAACAAGCCGTTGATCCAATGTGGAAGACAGTTGTGAACAACTCAGCGCCCTACGTCAATGTGGGGGCTCTTGAGGTACGGGGGGAAAATTTTGGCTGGTGCTCCCGCAATGAATCTCCACCATTCATCTCTATTGTCCTCGCAGTCAACCAAGTCAACTGCGGAGGCACTCATTTAATTATCTTGTGCACTGATTGTGCCCATGGGTTGAGCCTTTTGATGAAAATTCAAACCATCAACGCTTTCCACCCAACAACATAATCGATGTTTAAACATAAATGTGGAACCCACTCTCATAAATTTTAAAGTGTTTAAAATTTTAACTTTAATACATCAACATAAATGTTTTTTATGCTAAAGTATAATAATTTTAATAATTTAACATTGCTTCAACAATTTAATTTAATTTTTTTAATATTTTCACGAATTGAAAATAAAAAGGATATGCGAATGATCCACAACAATTCCTATCCATATAAACTTGCGATATTGCGATTCACGACCTGCCACGTCACTTCGCACTTCACACAACTTAGTTCATTCTTGTTAATCCTTACCGCTATCTTATTTGAAATGGGTGGATAACTTGTTATGCTTTTCAAGCACCTCCCACTTAGTTAAACAAATTAAGTTCTAGCTTATACTTGACTGTTCGGAATTGAATTCTTGATTCAGGTGTATGTGTTTTTAAACTGTTTTAATCCTTTATGTGTGATATTAAGCATGTACAACAACCATAAAGTGCAGAAAATAAGCATTAACACATAACAACAAATTTAATAAAGGAGTTCACCCATATGTCGTGAGCTACATCTCCTTGAGCCTATGTCAAATGACTTGGCTCTTTGGGATTATGATGGAAAATTTATTTTAAAAGTTATTAAATCAACACTAATGGCTATTTGGAGTGTACCATTATTTTTATAATACCATCCTACCCCTGGATTGGTTGTTATCTCTCTGAAGATAGACCTAGGTTCCCTTAGACTTGACCTCTTCTGTCGGCACCCTTAAGCTTCCTTGAGATTATCTGTGGCACTAAGTCCTTAAGAAATCATTTTATGTCCCTGAAACCTCACCTAATATCTCCAACACATATCAGACATCCAAAATAGACTGATGATTTGCTCAAAATGAGCTCTGGCTCCCCAATCTAGAACTCCATCCACTGTTGGCCCTAGGTTGCTCGAAACTTCCCTATGGCTTCTCGACCTTCACAAGTCTCCAAATGGCTCTAAAAATCCATTCAATAGATTCATAATGTCCAAAATAGTAATAATAGACTATTTTATTACTGAAATTGGCCTTCGGCTGCTCCGGTTACACCTCCAACACCTGGTGGCACGCCTGGCTCTAGGTTCACTGAAAACTTCTCTGAAGCATATCGACCTTAAGAAGTCTTATAATCTTCTGAAAATCCTTTCATTGTATTCAGAAGGTTCAAAATAATCAAAATAGACTACTGGTTTGCTGAGAATGGTTATTGGCTGCTCTGGTTAGGCCTCATTCTCCTCTAGCCCCTTGTGGCCCTTGGAACTTATATGAATCATCTCGGCCTTTAGAAATCCTCTACTGGCTCTTAAAACCTCAACAATGGTTCCATAATGTCTGAAAAATAAAAAAATGACTATTGGTTTCCTAAAAAAGGCCTCTAGATGCCCTGGTTAGGCCTCAAATTACTGTTGGCCCTTGGTGGCCTTAGTGGCCCCTAGAACTTCTTTGAAGAACAATCTCACCCAGAAATCCTCTAATGGCTTTAAAACCCTTACCAACAGCTCTAGAATGTCAAAGAAAGTCTAAATTTACTATTCAAACTCCTAGAATGGTCGAATAATGCTCAAGATAGAGCATAATCAATTTTGTCCAGTAACCCCTAAAACAACTCCACTAAATGTGGAGAAAATGCAGTTAAGCCAACTAATTTTGGCCTGAGTGCCAACTTTGGCGTGCCTCCAATATTTTCGCCAGGACTTAACCGCAATGATAAATTCTAGGTTGGTAGTTGGTCACATGTCCTTCCCCTCCGCGGTTACCGCTTATGGTTGGCGGAACCCACGGTAATAAACCATGGTGATAAACTGAGACTCCAGTTTTGAGGGTTGTCAGGGTTAACAATAAACGTAACTTTTGGAGATAAAACTGCAGCATGTGACAAGGTGATAACAATTTACAGATTATCCTGGTGTTAAGTCCTTGGGTCAGGGGCGACAACCATATGGGGAGAGGCTGGCCCCTTCGCTCCCTCGCATACAAACCATTTGAACTTCAAATATGCCATCAATACCATAGATGGTAAGAACCGTTGTGTGGCACGTTGGCACATGAGTGCGCTAGCCGGGGTGAGGTCTCATGTTTGATTCCTGGGACCCAAACCAAAATTTTCTATGTCGTTTAAGGGCCATGTGGCGGCCTCCGGGCCTGCCATGTGGCACCTTCGAATTGGTCCACAATAAAAACGTACAGTTAATTGTCAAATAATACCCTGCCACTTGTCAAAATACGACTGGCCCAGAAGGAATATTCCAGGGAATATTTTAGGAATATTCCCTGAAATATTTTTTTTTTTTAACTTTTCAAAAACCTAGTCAAACTTGGTCAAATGTCAAAAATTGCAGTTTACTGGACTTTTCAAAACATCATAACTTCTTCATACGGTGTCAGTTTTTCGAACTGTTCATGGCACCAGAATCAGGAAGACGAGATCTATCCGGTCGCTCAGGTTCATCACCCTTTCCAACACTTTGAAATTTGAGCTATCACTTAGGTCCTTGATCCAAATCTAATCACTCCTCCCCATTGGGAATCTTTTGGACCCCAAAATACTGGTTACCTGTTTAGTAAATGGGAGTACAACACCCTCATATTTATAGCCTTGGGTCAGGGGCGACGACCATATGGGGAGAGGCTGGCCCCTCCGCTCCTCGGCATACAAACCATTTGAACTTCAAATATGTCATCAATACCATAGATGGTAAGAATTGTTGTGTGGTGCATTGGCACGCAGGTGCGCTAGTGATCTAAAAATGGAAGTACTTGAAAATGTGTGCAAGGTATCCATTTTCATTAACTTAAATGTGAAACTTCTTAAATCTATTCCAGATATCGACTGTAGGGGCATTTACTGGATATGTCACCTTTGATAAAAGGATGAGATCCAGAGGCTACCTGGCCCTTTACAGACTCTATCTTTAGAACTTGAAGAAGTTAACACTCATGATATGAAAATGAAATTACTTGTATTTGTTGTTCAAGGTATTCATTTCCATAAAATCATATGTGCAAACTGTCATTCATGTCTTGCAATTGAAACAAAGTGTTTTTGGTAAATTTCTGAGTCTTATGTGTGAAGGAGTGTTATTAATTTTTAATGTTTAACATATTAGATCTAAAAAACACAGCAAGATAAAATCACATAATATAACACAACAGCTGATGAGGCAGTTCACCCCTCCTGGGCTACATCTGCCGGGTCTAAGGCCCCCAAATGGGCATGTCCTTGCTCTATTAGATGCTAAAATTGGTTATACAGTGATTAGAAAGCCTAAACATGAAAAATAAGCTGTGGAAATGAGTTCAGAACATAGAAAACAGTAAATATAGGCTTTTGTTTCACCTCCAATGGTTAACTATAGCCCAATACAGCTCCAACACTCCCTAGGCCCTGATGGCTCTTCAAGCTTCTTTGCTGAAAAAGTACCTAAAGATGAGTTCTGCTGCCTCTGAAACCTGCACCATTGGCTCTAGAATGCTCAAAATACCCGAAATAAAAAACAATTTCGTTCCAAAAGGTTGAGTAATGAGGGGGATAAGGCCAAAACAAATTTTGTCCAGTTTGGCCTAAACAAACTCCACTAAATGTGGAGACACTCCAGTTAGCAGCGCCAAATTTGGAAAATCCGCCTGAAATGGTGGAACCACGCCCTTAATTGGTGGCAGCTTTAAATGTTACGTTTTGACAACTCCGCGTTCACATGCCGAAGTTTCGGAACCATTTAACAAACCGTTACCACTGGTTGTTAGCCCCTGGTTCCTAACGAGTGGGACATATGGGCCAGTTAACATGGGGCTAGCCCTTCTTTCCGCCAACTGAACCAACATTAATATTTAAATACAACGTTTACTGCATACATGTTAAGAACTACATGTAGACCGCTTGGTCGGGCCGCTTGGCTGGCAGCGCCGAGACCCGGGTTTGAAACTCGGTGCTAACACAAAATTTTGCCACACAAATTTGTATATGGCTTGGGGCCATGTGGTGGCCTCTGGGCTGGCCATTATGTGGCCCCCTTTAATTGGCCACAAAAATCCGAGTCAAACATCCATCGAACCCGAAGATGCCACTTGTCATAAAATAATTGGCCCAAATGGAATATTCCAAGGAATATTCTGAGGAATATTCCACAAATATTCCTTGGAATATTCTTTTTTTAAATTTTCCAATTTGAAGGTCAAACTTGGTCAAACTTAGTTTTTGGAGTTTAATGAAAACTTCAAACCTCAATAAATTCCACATATAGGGTCGGATTTGAGTGTTGTTCACAGTGTTAGGAACGTATCGACGAGGCCTATCCGGTCACTCAGGTTCCAACCAATTTTGAGTAATTCCAATTTTGAGAATTTTTACAACTTAGGACATGATCACCTGATCACACCTCCCAAATGGGAAGCTTTTGGACCCACAAAATCTCTTTGATTACAGAAAATGAAGATGAGGAGACTGAGTCTCCACTCTTCCAACTTTGAACCACTGAAATCTTCCTGACTTCATCAAATTGAGCTTCTCATAAAAAGATAAATTGTTCCTTGAATCCACTGACCGACTGTTGCTAACATTGACTGAGTCATGACGCAAATTCTTAAAATTTGCAGAACAACAACTATAATTTGCAGAAAGCATATTGTTTCTAAAATGGTCAAACTTCAAAGAAGACTGAAAATAAGATTCACCTTGCCAACTGTTCACATGGAAAATTTTTGCTGAATGAACCCTGTACTGTGCCGAATCTCGACCAAGTTTTCTCGCCATACCAATTTTCCATTCTGAAACCAACATTGACCCATGCTGAAATGTGTGCCCTTTTTTTCTTGCATGCCTTTCCATCTCATGGACTCTTGCACTACTTTGCACTGACACTTTGTTCTCTGCACCGATCGACACCAAAGGTACCTTGTGCAACATAATGTCATCTTCTTTCAAAGACAAACTGTTATCAAGCTGAAACATATCATCAACAATATCATAAAAAGGTAAATGTACAAAATCTTATTGTTTAACCATCAACAAAGTCAGATTTTGACTTGCATTAACTAGCCTTTTCAATTTCCCTGCATGGACTAAAGAAGATTCTAGCTTCTTCTTATGTGATCTCACAATGTACTCTTTTCCATCCTTGAACAAGTGATACTTGTTCTCATGGCGATGAAAGATGGCCTTTCTGTCATATAAATATGGACTACCCAACACAACACCTGTAACGTCAAGCGGTACTACATCCAGTTCAACCCAATCAACATAATGAGCTGTTATGGCGAAGTGCAAGATGCACTTCTTTGAGACTTGTAAGTTTTAATCCTTGCATATCCACCCAAGTGGATAAGGCTTTGGATGTGGAATTGTCTCAAGTTTCAGCTGTTTGACCAAGTCTTCTGAGATGAGATTAGCTTGAGACCCACTATCAAAAAGTGTGTCTATCTTTGTGTGGTTTGAGATTATCCTCACATGAAATAGCTCTATCCTCCTCTTTTCATTTTGAGTTTCTTTGTGACAGTTTAATGTGCTAGAATTGGGATTTGTTTCTTGTATAACCTCTTTCCCCTTTATCTTCTTTAATACCATGGCGATACTTTTAGTCTCATCACCTGATTCAGACCCTAAGTCCTGTTCAATAATTGCAACAATTTTTCCCTTTTCTTTGGTTTTGTTTTTGTTTTTATATTTCTCTAGTTTCAGCTCCGAATGAAGCTTCCAACATTGGTCTTCATGGTGGCTTGTTTTTGAACAGTTCTTGCAAAATAATTTACCTTTTTCCTTTCTATAATTTGCAATCCTTTTTCTTCCTTTGCTTTTAAAATCACTACCCTCATTCAGTGCGTCAAAAGTGTTTTTTCCTCTAGCCTATAAATGTGTAGCTTGTACACAAACTTCGTCTAGACTAGTAGGATTAAACATAAGGATAGTGTGTTTAAGGTAACTGTGCAATCCACCTATATACTTTAATAAATTATCTTGACTTTGTAAGTATACCCCTAATAAGAGTGCTCTTCTCCTAAATTCCTAGGTATAGTCTTGCACATTCTGTCCCTTAAGCTGTCTAAAGTTTTGCCAGTTCATTATAGCCTTCTGAAGATGAGAAAGAGGATAAAATTGATTCTTTATTGCAGCAATAAATTCAGTTGATGATAGTGTAATCTTACCATGATTCTTGATTTCCTCCTTGGTCTTGGCTTCCCACCATACCAAAGTTGCTCCATCCATCCTTAGCGAGGCTAGTTGTATTTTAGTGTCGTCATCATGCAGATTTTGAATCCTTAAATAGACTTCCAATTGTCTGATCCAATTTTCTAATTTCTCTACATTCACTTCACCATTAAACATTGGCAATTCAAATTTGACATCAAGCTTTAAAAAATGATTTTTACCAGTGGTTTTCGACTTATGTGACTGATTTACCGAAGTCGGGAAAGATGATGACGAGGAAGAGGATGATGATGGAGATGATGGATCACCATTTCCTCCATTCCATTTCTTTGAATGATCATTACCCTTCTTTCCTCCCGAGGAATCCTCTCCTTCTTTTTGGTTTTTAGACCCTTCTCCAGTAATCCTATCATTTCTTTCTTGATAGAGGATCCTTACCATTTCAGTCATATCCAAGAAAGCTTTCCGAAATACCCTTTCTTCTTCCTTGGGATCCATCTCTTCATGAGCTTCTCCTTCTCTTGAAGACATGCTTGTAGCTGCTCCTAGGGCTCTTGGAGGTGGTTCTCTAACCCTTCTTGGTTGTGGATTAGTTTGTGCACTAACCAATTTTCCTTCACCTCTCTTGAGTTTTAACCTAGTAAGCATCAAAACTTGCAAACAAATGACTTAATATTTGCAGAAAACAAATGCTGAGTAAAAACTCTAGCTCTAAACCATATCTCCGATACCAACTGATTTGAAAATGGAAGTGCTTGAAAATGTATGCAAGGTATCCATTTTCATTAACTTAAATGTGAAACTTCTTAAATCTATTCCAGAGATCGACTGTAGGGGCATTTACTGGATATGTCACCTTTGATAAAAGGATGAGATCCAGAGACTACCTGGCCCTTTACAGACTCTGTCTTTAGAACTTGAATAATTTAACACTCATGATCTGAAAATGAAATTACTTGTATTTTCTGTTCAAGGTATTCATTTCCATAAAATCATATGTGCAAACTGTCATTCATGTCTTGCAATTGAAACAAAGTGTTTTTGGTAAATTTCTGAGTCTTATGTGTGAAGGAGTGTTATTTCTTTTTACTGTTTAACATATTAGATCTAAAAATCACAGCAAGATAAAATCACATAATATAACATAGTAGCTAATGAGGCAGTTCACCCCTCTTGGGCTACATCTGCTGGGTCCAAGGCCCCCAAATGGGCATGTCCTTGCTCTATTAGATGCTCAAATTGGTTATACAGTGATAAGAAAGCCTAAACATGAAAAATAAGCTGTGGAAATGAGTTCAGAACACATAAAACAGTAAATATAGGCTTTTGTTTCACCTCCAATGGTTAACTATAGCGCAATACAGCTCGAACAATCTTTAGGCCCTGATCGCTCTTCAAGCTTCTCTGCTAAAAAAGTACCTAAAGATGAGCTCTGTTGCCTCTGCAACCTGCACCATTGGCTCTGGAATGCTCAAAATACCTGAAATAAAAAAAAAAATTCACTCCAAAAGGTTGAGTAATGAGGGAGATAAGGCCAAAAGAAATTTTGTCCAATTTGGCCTAAACAACCTCCACTAAATGTGGAGACATTGCAGTTAGCAGCGCCAAATTTGGAAAATCCACCTGAAATGGTGGAACCACGCCCTTAATTGGTGGCAGCTTTAAATGTTATGGTTTGACAACTCCGCGTTCACATGCCGAACTTTCAGAACCGTTTAACAAACCGTTACCACCGGTTGTTAGCCCCCGGTTGCTGGCGGGTGGGACATATGGGCCGGTTAACATGGGGCTAGCCCCTCTTTTCGCCCACTGAACCAATGTTAATATTTAAATACAACGTTTACTGCATACATGTTAAGTACTACATGTAGATTGCCCGGTCGGGCCGCCCGGCTGGCAGCGCTGAGACTCGGTGCTAACACAAAATTTTGCCACACAAATTTGTATATGGCTTGGGGCCACATGGCAGCCTCCGGGCAAGCCACGTGGCGCCCTTTAATTGGCCACAAAAATTTGAGTCAAACTGCCATTGAACTCGAAGATGCCACTTCTCATAAAATAATTGGCCCAAATGGAATATTCCAGGGAATATTCTGAGGAATATTCCACAAATATTCCTTGGAATATTTTTTAATTTTTTTAAATTTTTCCAATTTGAAGGTCAAACTTGGTCAAACTCAGTTTTTGGAGTTTACTAAAAACTTCAAACCTGCATAACTTCCACATACAGTGTCGGATTTGAGTGTTGTTCACGGCATTAGGATCGTATCAACGAGGCCTATCCGGTCGCTTAGGTTCCAACCAATTTTGAGCAATTCCAATTTTGAGCATTTTTACAACTTAGGACGTGATCACCTGATAAAATAGTCGGGGTGAGGTCTCATGTTTGATTCCTCGGACCCAAACCCAATTTTTCTATGTCATTTAAGGGCCATGTGGCAGCCTCCGGGCCTGCCATGTGGGACCTTCTAATTGGTCCACAATAAAAACGTACAGTCAATTGTCAAATAATACCCTGCCACTTGTCAAAATACGACCGGCCCAGAGGGAATATTCTAGGGAATATTTTGAGGAATATTCTAGGAATATTACCTATAATATTTTTTTTTTTTAACTTTTCAAAAACCCAGTCAAACCTGGTCAAATGTCAAAAATTGCAGTTTACTGTACTTTTCAAAACATTATAACTTCTTCATATGGTGTCAGTTTTTTGAACTATTCACGACACCAGTATCAGGAAGACGAGATCTATTTGGTCGCTCAGGTTCATCACCCTTTCAAACACTTTGAAATTTGAGCTATCACTTAGGTCCTTGATCCAAATCTGATCACTCCTCCCCATTGGGAATCTTTTGGACCCAAAAATATTGATTAAACACCCTCACATTTCCAGCCTTTGTCCACTTTTCCTTGCTTGGCTTAGTGCCTTTGAGCCCAATTCGAAGGTAGTAAACACTTCCCCTCTTGGATGCTCTTTTCCTCCTGTCAAGAATTGTATCTTCCTTGAACTCATTCATAAATTTTTGGCGAGAAATTTTCAATTGAAGGTAGCTGAACATCACTTCCTTGATCATCGATCCAAGGTGGCTCAAACAAGTGTAATTTTTCAATAAAATACATGCATACATGACTAAAATTTGCATATGTACAAATGAATGTATGTCTCACTGGGTCAAGAAGTCAAACTACTTCTTACCAAGCCACTTCCATGGCGATTTTTGTTGCTGAAAATCTTCTTCGTTTGAAACATCTGGTCTCACATCAATGATGGAATATTTGGTTCCATTTTCGCCAGAATTTTTATCCTGTTGCTTCAAATGCTTGGGATGATTGGTTGGATGCAATGTCCAACATTGTGCAATGAAATGTCCCTTCTTCTGGCAATGTGTGCAAGTCTTTTGCATCTGCTTTGCAAGTTTCCTTCGCTTTAACTGTTCCTTGTATGCCTTCAATCTCTTCCAGCATTTTGAAACTTCATGGTTACACAAACCATAATAGGAACACCAACTCTTTCTTCCATTCTTGCATGCAAATTTGTCATGCTTTACATAAACATAATCAACTTGAATATGGTAAGAATTATACCTCAAATGTTTCTTTTCATGTCCATATTTCTTACCTTCTTGAGGAGATGAACTTGTAGAGGTTCCAGCTTTCTTTTGAAGACCAGCATCAGTGTTCATGTCTTGATAGCTGTTAGAACTCTCATGCTTGCCATAAGCTGCATGTCTACAGTCATCTTGCTGGAACATAGGCTTCAAACAATGTCATTCAACTTTAAAACAAACTTGACATGTTTGTGGTTTAGAACTTGTAACAAAATTTCTTCTTGGAGTTGTCTCAAATGCCTTCATGGCTTTGGAGTTTTCGCTATAAGATTGAACAGAACCTAGACCAAACTTCTTAGGTATTTCCTCAACCATAATAGGCTCTATCATGCCTTGTGCATCTTTCCCTAAACCCTTGCCTTCATAACCCATTTTTAACATCAACTTGGACCCTATACCTCTAGTGTGCTTTTAAAATGAACCTACACACCTACGTGAAGAGGAAATTGAAGACAAATTTGAGTGATTTACCTCTGCTTCAAGCATGTGTTTGGTTAAGGACTCTTGGGCATGATGGAGTTGCATATCCATCTCATGCATGCTTTGAAGAAGTCATTATTTCTCTTGCTTCATAGCAACAAATTTCTCATGAAGTCTAGTGCTTTCCCTTCTATCTTCTTACAAACTTTGCACCATATCCTTCAGGATGTCGAAGTCTTGCTTCATCTCTTTATCAAAGAGTATTTTAAAGGAAGAGGATTTTGAAACCTCACTTGATGAAGTTGTCATACTTATGTAAATGAATTAAGGAACTTCAACAATAATACACAAAGCTTCAAATTAATTGACAAAGCTTCTTAGAATATGGTTGTAGATTCAAGCTCTTCTCTACAGCTTGTATTTCTTCTTCAAGTAACCTCTTTTGCAAACAATCTTCAAGTCAAACAAGCAACCTTGTGCTTTGATACCAACCTGATCTGAAATGGGTGGATAATTTGTTATGATTTTCAAGCACCTCCTACTCAGTTAAACAAATTAAGATCTAGTTTATACTTGACTATGCGGAATTGAATTCTTGATTCAGGTGTATGTGTTTTTAAACTGTTTTAATCCTTGATGTGTGATGAATTTTTTATTTTTTTTGCTGATATTAATCATGCACATCAACCATAAAGTGCAGAAAATAATCATTAACACATAACAACAAATTTAATAAAGGAGTTCACTCGCATGTCATGGGCTACTTCTCCTTGAGCCTGTGTCAACCGACTTGGCTCTTTGGGATTATGATGGAAAATTTATTTTACAAGTTAATAACTCAACTATTTTATAAGTAGCACCCTTTTGTAAAGTAGAAGAGGATGACATGAACATAATGCATCTGTTGTTTATATAGCATTGTCACCTCAAAGTTTGTACGAACCCCTGGTTGATAAACTAAAGCAGGGCAGCCCCTGGAAGTTGTAGCACTCTTGGTGCAATACCGGGGCTCACCACCAAGGATGACCCATGGGATCCTGGCACGCAAAGGGTGGATGAATCATTTTTCTTTCCTGTAGGGAACCTTCACTTGAGGAGTGAGCCATCGGTGCTTGAGAGATATATAGATCACTCCGACTTACTGTGCTTTTCTTTTGGAGGGCTAGGGAGCTCAAGAAGCTAGTAATTGGGATTTCCCTGGTTTATATGTTCATTGGGTGTACACTCCATTTTTCATTCAAAGGGAAAGGTTCGCCTTGGGTTTCACCTTGCCCCTGTGGAAGTTTGAGGGGGTTCCTAATTGTGCGAAGGAAGGTAGGGGCGTGGATTTCTAGTGGCCTCGAGAAATAGGTCCCTCTCACTTCATATTCAAGGTTTGGGGGGAGGAGTATAGACATGACAGGTATTGGAATTGCATCCAAGTTGCTCCTTGTATTGTAGTGCACTGCGGTTTTTTTATTCGGTGGTGTAGTTTTTCGGGGGGGAGGGGGGGGGCATTTTTTCAGGTTCCGATATTGGTTTCTGTACAGTCTTGTTGAAGTCTGCATGCATGTTGCACTGTAGAGGATGTCCTCGTCGAGGGAAGGGGGGGGGGGGATTTTTTTTAGGTTCCAATATTGGTTTCTGTACAGTCTTATTGCAGTCTGCATGCATGCTCCACCATAGAGGATGTCCCCGTCGAGGAGGGGGGGGTGGCAATCAACGTGAAGCTGCGCAGCCTAATCTTGGAAATATGCTATCCTTGGATTCTTTCGATAACCGAGAAATCGAGGAGGTTGATGTTCTTTCCCCTGACCATCCCCAGCCCATGTGGTAGCTCCAACCACTCTGGAATATATTGCGGTACAATTGAGGAACGTCTAGGTGAACATGGACATTCTCTGGGAACATCGATACAATGATCACAATGAGTTGGTATCATACGTCAACAACACCCAGTTCAACCAGAGTGAAATCTTGGAACAACTGGATAGCCTGCGATGCCAACACCGATGCACCAATGACCACCTTTGTACCCTGTAAGTGAGGGTGGATCATATTTAATTTCACATGCATGAACATGTGGGATACTTTGAATCTCCCCCTGTAATTCACCCCAACCCCCCTCCTTAATATGATGCTCTTTGTTTTTCTTAACTTTTTGTTTAATGTATGTATGCGAAGGCTACTAGGCCTATCGAAAATAATGCATGTTATCGATTGCTCATAGTTTCCTCTAGGTCCCAATCTCAACAAGTCTAGTTGGAATGAGAGGAAGGGGTCTATTGAGATGAATTTTATATTCAAGACTTTTTTGATAATATACTAAAAGAACTTTGAACGAAAAAAATAAATAAATTAGTGTTTATGATTTTTTTAAATTTCAGTAAAGTGAGATGTATGCATGAAACAAGTGCTTTGATATTTATTATGGGTGGATGATTATTGACATTTACCATCCATTAAATTTATATTCATGTGCTAATTTTATTACAATAATTTATTTCCATTAAGTTTTGCACTAAAAAAAAGAGGTTTGCACCCTCTCTAGATTTGATCACTCTAGACAGATATAGATGCCATTTGGAATACATCTAGAAACCAAACCAAAAACAAAATTAGAGAAATTTGATCCCTCTCGACACTTAGATTCCATTTGGAATACGACAACTAACAACCAAATCAAACATGAAACTTAAAATCTAGCTCATTTCTACTCAGGGTATGGATGGGACCACCATGAATTTAATTTTTTGTTCACTCCAGTCCAAAATAGTTGTATTCTTGGCTTTTCTCTCCCCATGACATGGTTTAAAGTGTGGGTGAAGGGTTTTGAGGTTTTGATTCTTGGATCAGTGGCATGAGGACATGAAATTTAAGGGGAAGCACATGCACTCCAATGATAAAAGGAAGGTGATCATTGGGAAGTACAAGAGAGAGGATCTGCTGGGAATGTGATAATTGAATCAACTGGAAGCTTGGAACTCTTTTCCTGTTACCATGTGAACACCTTGAGAAGCAAATCACTCTTTTTCTTTGATTTCCCAATTGAGAAGCAGATCACTCTTATTGAGACTTGCAATGTCGTACCTGATCATCACCTTTCTGCCAATATGACAGGGTGTTAAAAATTTTGACAGTGAGCAACTTAAAGTGCATGAGACTGAAGATCATGGCATAGCACGATCACATCTGCCTAGGGCATGGGTTAAACTCTAACTAAAATGCCTCATTATCCACTGTTATTTAATTGTTTTTGAGTGAGTTTTTGTTAATCGAATTTGATGAAAATTGAAACAATTGTTACAAGCGGAACAACTGATAACTGGGGTTTTAGGCCTTTTTGATACACATGTTCAAAATAAACAATCTGTAAAATGTTACAATATTTTTGTAAAATACTTAAATTTATAATAATTTTATACAGTGCCTATATAAAATTCTAGGCATGTTAAAGTAAATAATTTCATACCATAAAATTTAGAATTTTTATTTTCATAAAAATTAATAAAAAAAGTTAGCAATTTTTTTTTGAAAAAAACCATAGAAAATTAACTAACATGTAAATATTAGCTTATAAAATTTTCCATCTCTTCTTCATCAAATAAAAATAAATTTAGTTAACCTAGATAGCTCCATCCCAGTAATCAAATTAGGAGTGGGTGGTCTTAATTTGAAGGCTAGATATTCATCTCACTCAAGAAAATTCCGGGGAAGGTAAATAAAAAATCCCCTTTGTTAATTTTGTGGTTTTGCATTGATTATAATGTTTAATTATTATAATTATTAATTCAATAATTTTAACTTTCTTCTCTGATCAGGGTGCGAGCCGGCAAAATGAAACCTTTGGGAACCAGGATATGATTAATGTAACGATAATTTTAACTTTCTTCTCTAATCAGGGTGCGAGCCGGAAAAATGGAAACTTTGGGATCCATGACATGATTAATGTAAGGATAGGAAGGGTTGGAGGGTGGCCTTGCTACAAACCTCACACACTTAAATTGTATTGCAATGTGGCACTATGCATGCAAAGAATAAATGTTGTAGGGGGCGACCGAAGGGACACCTTAACACCAAATTTTTTTGACAATAGCTCTCAATTCTTAGGTGGAAGTAACTTTGTTTTAGTCTCTGGCATTGTCACAAGGTTCTTGGTAAGCTCTAGGAAGAATGTGAAGGAGGCTTTTGTGGTCTGCCACATTGGTGCAAACGACTCCTCTCTCCACATGGTTAATGACATTAAGTATGTTATTTTTCTAAGTCTCTCTCATAGTATGTCCCTTGTGAATCACATTCATGTGAGATATCGATGGGGAAGGTTTTATAATTCGGTGCTTAATGGTGTCAATTGGAAACCCCTACGTGAATTTCGGAAGGAAAAGATCTGTTTTTATGCTGGGTTGTCTGCATACTGTACAATTGTTTTCGTTTAGTACTTTGGAATTTTTCTATCTCGCATGGTGATGTATTAAAACTTTCTGGCATGGAATTCAGTATATATCTCATGCATGGATGTATGTTCTTATTGCTTGGCTAATTCATTGTTCCTGCTCATTTTTAAGAAATGATGTTTCTTGGGTATGGTCCCTCCCATTTTAACTTTGTTTCTAGTCTTAAGAGGGTTCAGGGAGCCTTGGGTTGATGTTTCCAGCCTCTTGTGACATAAATCATACTTAGGATAATTTTTGGGTTTAGGCCTAACACTCATTGTTATATGGCTTTATGTTGTGATACCCTTACATATTTTCATTTGCAGTGTGAACGAGAGGACCTTAAGCTTATTATTTGCCTTGAGCTCGAGGTGCATAATTTTTTTCACAAGGTTTCATATTACTGTGGGGGTTGTTTGAGTAGAAATATGGTTCATCCTTCTTCCAACAAAGGTTCCTCGACTAGTGAAGGTGTTGGGTGCGGTAGAAATGCCAGGCAACAACCAACCCCAACCTTGTTTAGCAAGGGGCAGGGGTTGCAAATCCACCTCTAGAATTATCCGCGATTCAACGTAGTCATATCATACAGGCACTTTGGTGCAGGCCTGTTAGTTAATATCTAACTGGGAGGAAAAATTAAACCAATAGGAAACATGCGCAGAGATAGATATGGAAGAATGACGAGACTTGGTGTCGGACCCTGGCCACTCCAGAGGCTAGACCTCTCAATATAAATCGACTGTATACCTCTACTAGTTAATGAAGAATGTTGTGGCCAAAGCCTTGACGAACCCTCCAACTGGCTTCTCCAAGGTTGATCTTGGTCTATAGGAAATTCATAAGGAATTTAAACTCATTTAGTTTCAAATCCAAAAACAAAACGCTCACCTCAGCCGCATGGAGAAACATATTCCTTGTCTCCCTCAGACATAATTTTGTGGTTCGAGTGCGAAAAACCCAATGCCCGCAGACTCATATGATGACTAGCAGTTTTCTTGGTTTAGTTTTTTCTTTAAATTTTGTTATATTTAGATGATGAATCTGCAGACCATGATATTTCTTTTTGGTTATCTAGATTTTAGATGGCTTCAAGATACACATACATATATAGCTTTGTTAGACTGTCTTAAACTTTTCTGTTTTTGGATTGCTTATAATGCTCTTACGTGGTTTCCCTCTGAGCAGGTTGAGACCACCTAACCATTTGAATTATAGATATAAGTTGTGTTGAAAATAAATAAAAAGTCTGCCAAACTTACAAAAAAAATCTTAATTAATAATTATAAAATTTTACTCAAAATAACATAATATTATAACATTATATAAAGTTACATGAGTTTTCAACATAACATAACATTATATAAAGTTACATGAGTTAACATGTTCTAGGTTGTAGTTCCACTTTTTGAAATGTTCAAGTGAATCTTGGGATAAATAGTGTAACAAGGCTCTTTTACATTGTAACCATGAAAAATATTTGTATGTTAAACCTAAAATAAATAAGATAAAGTTATCCTACTTTTTGACATGTTTATATGAAACAAAATTATTTTACATGGTAACCACTAAGGGAAAAAAAAACATTTACCATTTTTTTTTTTACATATTCACTTGCATCTTTGGATAATAGTGACATGTTCACATGCATTTTCGAATCGTTACTGGAACACAACTCTTTTACATTGTGACCACGAAAAAAAACCTCATATGAAACCAAAAAAATAGACTTCCTCAATTTGAACACAACTCTTTTACATTGTGACCACGAAAAAAAAACCTCCATATGAAACCCAAAAAAATGAAGTTTCTCTCATTTTTTCGGACGTGTTCACGTGAATCTCTGGATAATAGTTCAACAGAACTTTAACCTTTTTACGTTGTAACCCGGAAGAGGAAGAGGACCTCAATATGGGACAAAAAACAGAGTTACCCTTGTCCGGATCAAAGATATTTATTGTAATTACTTCATGGGTTTACTCATGCATTACATGATATCTCTAATTAGTTCACCTTCTTCGGAGAAGAGTGTAACTATACTGCAATGATCTCATTTATTTCTCTAATCCTCAATTAACCAATCAACGGTGTGTGCATGAAGAAGTGGGAGCTTCTCTCATAAGTCTTTAAACTTGCTAAAAAATGTTTTACAAGGAAAGTATGTAGTATGGAGCAAAATTTCCAAGTGTGTAGGGTTTCGATGCAACACAATACTCATTAATTGAAACGTGGCTAGAACACTCACAATTCATGTGAGATGGCATGGCATGACTTTAAGTTTATAGAAATGCCAAGAAACAAGTCCACAGATTTTGTGCCAACTTCCATGCACGAACTAATTATAATCTAACATGGAAAAAAAATGTTGTTGTTTTTAATGTAATTACAGGTATTGGCAATCAGGCAGTAAATTAAGATTACTATCACCCTACTTTCTGGTGTTTATGTGCATTCCTTTCATATATATATATACATCAATATGAAAATTGATGTATATAATAATCTCACATTTATATAATATTAAAGTGCAACTAATAAATATAATAATACTTTACAACAAGATTATGTTAAAATATAATAATAATTTATAACAAGATGATGTTAAATTAAAGTGTCACTAATTTAAAAATAATGCTACTTTCCTCAAAACTATTTACACATTTATTTTTTTCAACATATTCAAACATTTCATTTATATTATTGGAGTAGTATGTCTTGTTGTAATTTTAATTACAAATCAGCATTGAAATAAATGGTGGATTGGCTTTGGTAGAATGTGAAGAGGATGGGGCATGGAAGTGATATGTGTTCTTGGTTTAGAAGATCCATAATAAAGATACTAATAGTATTATACTTGCACATTTTGACATTAGTGCATTTAACAATAAGTTCATGATATTTTGGATAAATTGAATAGTAAATATAAATAAAAACATGATCAACCTCAAGGTCCATACAAGTTACATGTTATGACAAGGTATGGTCACAATTGCAAAAAGAGAAACCCATAGGCTCCTAGAGGATGCCGAAACCTTTTCGATATATGCCTTACACTATAACCAAGCTTGTGGGTGAGAATGATTTTGGATTAAATCTTCCACCCTCCCCTGAATTGCTCCTTGGACTCTTTACTGTAGAATTGCTTCGATCATACTACCTTCCATTCTTTGACACCTCAGAAATTTCTTATCACTGGACCACTATAAAGTTCAACCAAGATTACATTGAGAAAGTTTTAGTGGACCAATTCATGGACACCAAGATGAAGAGCACCCACCTAGAATTGTATAACCCGTTTAGGTTGTTAAAGAAACATAAGTGGTTCATCAAGGACTAGATCTCATGGAAATTCCCCCATCTACTACAAGAACTTAACACAATGGAAACCATTGCTACTTAAGGGGGAAGGACTAATCCAAGTGGTTATCCTAAGTCATCTTAGAAATAATATCAATATTAGCGATTCTCAAGCCTTGAAATCATAATGACTTTTCAAGGTCTTTCCATACATTGTTTTTTGAAATTCCAAAGCCAAATTGCGAGCATAGTTTGCAAATTCTCTTTTCAATGAGCTAAAGAACACTACAATATAACAATGAGAAAAATGTTATGGTCCCACAAAGGCTTCATATTTTTTTTAGACAATTCAATATTATTCAACAAAGTGTGCACAATCAATCATAACTTCAAGTTAGGGTTAAGTTTCTTGTATCTCAAGGTTTATGATTTTTTCGTCAAATTATTAAAAATGTAGCTTTCAACATCTTGTTCAAGGTAGTAAATAAACATCACATAGATATCTCTTATAAAAAATAATTACTACCATTAAAAGAATTTTATTTATATATTGTATTTCACCATTCTTTAATTAATAAAATTTGATTTGCACTATATCTTTATTATTTTATATATTAATATCTACCACGATACACTTCATTACTCACCAAAAACATCCCTTGAATAGGGTGGTTGAGACATTTGAGAGACATAGTTTTCATGATTGTAAGATAATATTCACACATTTAGGTATTAAAGTTCCAACATTGAGTGTCAATAAGATAATTTTGCTACCTACATCTACCACTGTGAATCCTAAACAATGTTTAGAGATGAAGTTTTTATGATCTAAAATACATAAATTTCAAAGCTACAAAACATTATAATTATATATATGCACTTATTTTCAAGGAATCATGCACAATATTGCAAATGATAGTAATACACCTTTGTAAAAATAGCTTTGTTTTCCTGAGAGCTTTAACTTAATTTATGTGGAACATTCTAAACTTTGTAAACTTCTTTCTTATTTGGTTTAGTCGCCCATTTACTTGGTCATAAGGCTTTTTTTCACTATTTTTTTTTTAAAGAGTTTCATGTGTTTGCTAACTTTATTTTTATTTTTATCATATTGTTTATTAAAATATTGATTTAGTGTAATAAGGTTAAAACAATAGATGTATATTAAGAGTGGTAATTCTTCATTGATAAAGTAATCGATTTGCTTATTATTCATATTAGGTTAAAATATATAGTTAATAAAATGTAAACATAATTTTTATTCAAATAATCCTTATTAATTATCATTTTTTTTAGGGCAGTTTGATTGTTGATGGTAGTGATATGAAGTTTATGAAGTTTTAGGTAAAGTGTGTCTTTAAAATTTAAATTTTTTTGATTTGATTTAAAATTTAAATCTTTTTTATTTAATTTACCGTCTATGTTGTGCTTAATAGTATGTATAGATTCACCTAATAGATATAGATATAATAGTCAAAATCAACTCATATCACATGAATATAAGTCCAAACCTAATTCAATTGTCAATTCCTCTAGATACAATTAAAAAAAATCTTAACTAGTAATATTTTTTAAAAATACTCACATGTCAAGGTGGTGTGAATCTTTCAAACATAAACTGTTTAGGGGTAAAATATCTTCCTTTCCACTTCAATTTCTCCGCCTCATAGGTATATGTCGATTACATATTATTGCAAAATGAAATTTGATGCGTAAATTGACTCTTGAAGTGGGTGTGGAAATTGGCTTTTCCAATTTTTATGGAGTCAATGTAAGTTGGTTGGATGGGCCCACTAAATTATCACGCATGCATTTCCACTCAAATCTTTCAACTTGTCTTTCCGCGTATGCACGAAGAAGGACAAGTCAAGGAACATCGCAACGCATTTTAAAATTATTTGTTTGGTTAGGGAAGCATTTGTTAATTAAACTCTTTTTAATGAAATTTGAAAGAGAAAGTTAGAAGTAAGGTTGAAATTTTCAACGTACAGAAAAATTTCCCGTTCACGTCCCAAAAAGTGACCGCAACATTTATGAAGTCCCTGGAGCTCGCCAAGTATACTTAGACTCTTTCAGCGACAAATTTTCCACACGTTTCGCGAAATATCTTTCCCAGAGGACTTTCGACACGTCTTCGCGAGAGGCGTCTATCTCACTTCATCATTTTAATATATAAAAAAAAAAGGAAATTTAGTCATGGGAAATATTCTACTCAATTGAGTAATAGGAAACTATTTTTCTGATGTGCCATGTTTGTCATTTTCGAAATGGAAGGTTCAATTTTATTTTTAATTTTTTAATTTGATTTTCATTTTCAAGGTTGTCATAAATGGCTCTCCATAGCAACTAGGGAGCCATTCAACATAAAAATTATGTGCAACTAGGGAGTCATTCAACATAAAAATTATGTGTTATTAGTAGATAAAATTGATGGTGACAATATGAAAGTGATCTACAACTCTGTCAATATAATTGATCATGATTTTATGGAAGTCTATAATTCAGAATAATTATTATTTTAGTTTTGGATTTATTAATTGTTAAGAAGGATTAAATTTTAAATAGTGTAATTTTTTTTTAATTATTTTTTAATTTTTTGTTTAATTTGTTTATATATATATAACTTCGTTTCTTGGGATTATTTGAAGTATTTGAGTTTTCTTTTAAAGCTAAACAACAATAGAAAAGAGAACTAGGCTTGAGTTATTACAAAATTGAGTTCAGAATTTGGAATTAGTGTAATAAATGGCTTTCTAGAGGTGACATGTTGGTTCTATGTAAGGTAGTGATTGAGGCTATTCTTGTATATTATACATCGTTAGCATGAGTTCCTTTGGGCATTCTCAATAAATTAAAGTAGATTTCCTTATGATATCTCTGGGTTGGGAAACGTAATATTAGACATTTTCCCCTCATGGCTTGGTCCTCCATAGCCCTCCCAAAACCCTTGGGAGGATGGGCGTTAAAAAATATTATTTGGTTTTCAAAAGCTTTAGTTGGGAAAGGAGCTTGGAGGTTGGTTCAAGGCACTAGGCTCTGGGCTCAAAATATGATTAATAAATGCATTATCCCCTCCACCATGCATTGGATGAGAGTCCCTAGAAAGTACTCACAAAATGGATCTATAGTTTGGAAAGTAATTTTAAACTGTGTGGGTATCATCACACAAGGTGTTAGATGGAAAGTTGGAGATGGAAAAAAAACTTTTAGCTGGGAAGGATCCTTGTATTAAGAGGAGAGAATCACATATTCTCTCTGAATAAATTAATCAAAGCATTACATAACCATAGCATCTTCTATTTGCATCATGCCTTTTCTAGGATGAGCTTCATGTGCCAACAATCTTGTAAAAGAGTCGAGGATTTAAATATAGATGTGGATTTGGCTCTAGAATTGAATCATTGTACCACTTTTCTTCATTACAATGTCATCTCTCTCTCACATTCTGAATATATTTTAGTATGGTCCATTGCTTCTATAGGTTTATGCAATTCAAGATATGGGTACCTTGCCATTGTACAACAACCAAATGCCCACCTGCCTCCCTGGTGGGTCAAAAAACTATGGAGAAAAAACTGTTCATCTAAAACAAAGCTCTTTATGTGGTTGTTCCTTAAATAAAAAGCCCCAACCTAGGATATCCTACATAAAATATCCTTCTATGGGCTTAATAGATGCTCTCTTTGTCTAGAGGATGTTGAAAATATCCCTCATATCTTCATGCAATCTCCCTTCACAAAAAATGTCTAGAGAGAAATACATTAATCCATTGGAGCAAACAACACTTGGCAAAGAGCCTCATTGGATGAATGCTTAAAAGTTTGGCTTGATAGGAAGCCCTCGAGCAGTCTAAAATCTCTTCCTGTAATATTCCCAAATGGGAAAAGTAGAAATATAGTGCAAAACCAAGGAATAACATTGTAAGACATCATTTAGAAGTAAGAGACCAATATGGAGACCTTATAATCATTATAACAGCAGCAAAATATGCATAATAAATGGGCCATAAGATGTACAATAAGAAAGAACAAGCCTCCAATGGATAAAATCCCTCAAAGAGGTGTTGCTACTATATATAAAGAGCTGGAAGGCTGCTACAACGCTATTTTAAAGACACTTCTATATCAAATGGTTATACAACAGATCTAGGGCTGATATGTGCCTCAAAAGATAGATCCAATATAGATCTGAGCACTATACAACCTCCTTTGAAGAACCCCTTAAGGTTTTTATGCAAAACACCATGTACAAGATGGGGATCTAAGCCCTAGGGCTGAAGATCCACTGCAAATTACAGATCTGGAAAGTGTGGCTGATATGATATGATAAATAATGCAGCCTCCTCCAACAGATCTCCTAGATGAAAGGAAGTTCCCCTTCACTAGCAAACCTCCTCTTGAAATGGTGTGCCAAAACCACCCTGCAACTCCTCCCACAAAATAACATAGATCTGGAAATAAACTGCACTGTAGGGGCAAATAAATAGTTGGCCTAATGCCAAGATCTTAACTTATGCACAAGGGCCTTCCTTACTGTCCTCCCAATGGAAAGGAAGCCTTCTCCACTGAAAATAAGCAATGAAATGACCCAAAGATAGTCTCCACAGCTGCAACCTGCAAAGCAACTCAACCCTCAACAGGATCTGCACTGTAAATGAAAGATGAAGCTTGGCCTTAAGCTTGAAATTGGAAAATGTAGTACAAGAATCCTCCAAGAGCTTCTCAATGGAAGAGGTGGGATTCCCGATTAGGAACACCCAGTGCTAAACAACACTCAATCTCAGCTAAACAACTAGAGAAATATATATGTCTAAATAGACCATATATTTAGAAAATTCAGATACATCAACATGATCAATATGGCTTCCATCCTCTTCCTTTTATAAGGTATGAGCTTCCAAACCCTAAGCCCCATCCAATAATGGCACTACTTCCATGCAAAACATTTCCATCTAAAACTGCGTTGTCTTTCATTAATGGCCACTCCTCCATGACATCGCTGTTGATTTGGTCAAAGTTGACCCAGTCAAGGTGTTCCAGCCCCTTTGCACACCTAAGGGTGCTCAATTAAGCTGCCAAGATCTATCCTTTTCACATTGGCATTGATTTATTCATTATTAAGGAGAATTATGGACCTCCATTGTCCTCTTATTCATAAAACAAAGTAGCAAAACAAAATTTAATATTCCAACTAGCTCATGGCTAATTGGGAATATTACAGTCCTCCCTTCCCAAATGTTGCTTGTCCTCAAGCAACTGATAAGGTGAGTACTGAAACTCTTCTCCTCCATCATTGGTGACACCAACATGTAATAAGCTTCCTTCATAAGCGAAGTGTCTACCAATCCATCCCTCCATGAAATGCTCCTCCAAAGTTCTTATGAGATGCAAATAATTCATCCCACAAGTAGACAATAGTTCCAATGAAACACATATGGTTTGCCCAATGTTCTCCCTGAAACATGTAACATAATGAACATGGAGAATCTCTCTCCGATAGGGCACATCCATTCCTCCCATCCTCCCTTCAAACATTCCCATAAAAATAATAAGTACATCATCAATGTATGGGATCAAAACTAAGTACATGCAAACAGAAATTTGTACAACTGGAGGTGGGTCATAGTCCCACATGTGGAACCAGCGCAATAAATCTCTTGACTACATCAGATAATAATGTGGTAAGTGGTTTCCCCACCACTTACTTGCTTCCCAAGTCTTCTCACAATAGCTGAAAATGTGAGATATGTTTGGTGCTTTTGGAGTGCACCCACAATGATAAAACATCTCCCTATATCCTCTAAGGGAGTGGCTATGTTCAGAAATGTTTATGGCCCAAAGTTGGTCACGAAGTTTATATGTAATAATGCTCCTCCTTGGAGCTATGGCCTGCATATACATGGTAAAGGAATGCAAGTAATCATCAAGTGAAACATCATGTTCATAAGCATGTTCCTTACCAAAATTTCCGCTCATACAAATGGAGTGATCCATAGATAGATCCCCTCTCATTCCAAAAGAGGAAAGAGGTGGTTGTGATAACTCCTTCATTGAGTCATGTCTCTCTTCCAACTCCACATGGTTCATTCATCTTTGAAAATGCTGATATAGTTCCTCTTCAAAGCCTTCCTAAGTGTAGCTCTCCATGATAGTGTTGTAGGCTTTCATGGAATAAGTATGGCTGAAAAGGAAATCTTCATGAGCCCTTTGTAGCAACTTCTTCTTGAGATTGGAGGCTCTAGATAAGAATATCCTACCATGATAATAGATGAATTCATCTTGGACTAAATAGCCCTCCTCATCTAGTTGGTCATCAAGTATCATGCATGTGAAAATATCCTTGGAGTAATCCACCAACATTTGGGATTTCCAATAAGGATCAATATTCCTTAGTGACAATGCTGATGATCTATCACAAAGAATATCTATTATATGACTGCCCTTCTCCTTGAAATATCCCATGCCAAAGGTATATTTTGGAAGGTTTCTATCCTTCCCGTGCTTCTCCTCCCACAACGCAGAATCTGAAGTGAGAGTTGGTAATGATGATGTTGGGAGAATGTCTCCCTCCTCCTTGAGTCTACCCAAGACTCTCAGTGTTGTATCTTGGCCTTCTAATGCTCCCATCCCTCCCAGATATATGAATGGAGCATCATGATGTGAGACATCTCTCACCAAATATGGATCAGGTGGCCTCCCAGGTGGTTTTCCACAAAATAATAATTTCCCATGAACCAATCTCATAGGCATAATAGATGGGACTGTTAGGTCCTTGCTTCCACTGCGCAAATCCATCTGTGATTTCTGTGTGGAAGTTGTATGTGAGGGATATGTGTGCATGCCTTTAATAATTTGAGTCTTTCCACTCTTTCTATCCACCCATTCCATCTGCAAAGTCTCCCAATCTGTTGTGACTTTCCCCAAAGTAATCAACCATTGCACACCCAATATCACATTGGTATCATGTATGCCAACCAAAAAGAAGTGATTAGTCAATGTATATGTCCCCATGGTGACTGATAAGGATGGAACATAATGCATGCATTGCATAGTTCTATCTCCTGGGACCAAAATAGAAAATCCCTCAAAAGCATCAGTGGGTATTGCCCTCCTCTACACTAGTTGGGCATCAATAAAATTGTGGGTAGCCCCATTATCAATCAAAACAAAAACCCTTTGATCTAAGATGGAAAATTGAACCCTCAAGGTCAAGTACTTAGGTACTCCTCTCAATGATGCAAGAGCCCCTCCAATTGGAGAAAATTCCCCATTCCCATCTCTTGATGGTGTTGGCTCATCTCCTGTTGCGTCAGCGCTATGACCTCTTCTTGGTTCATCTTCTTCTTCCTCCTCATCATCTGAGAAGACCTCTATGTAGTGTGCCTTTCCTGCTGCACACCTATGTTTGGGTGCCCAATATTCTTGGCATGTGAAGCAAAGCTTCCTCCTCCTAAATTCTCTTCGGACATCATCATCAAGAGGTTTTTTATTTTGGCTCTCCTTTGAAAGAGGAGCCTTCTCATCTTTTCCCTTTGATGGAAAAGAGGGCTTATGCTGAAATGTTGCCTTTGCATTTGTAAATGCATATTGAACATCTCTAGCCCTTTCAATGGCATCTTGAAGGGTAGTGGGCTTGGTAGACTTAACCAACCCATGGAGAGCTTCATCTAACACATCTATGAACATATAGACCCTTCTTGTTGCAGATAAATCAGGAACCATAACAAAAAGTATCAAAAATTCAGAAATATAAGTTTCTGGATTACCTAATGGTTTAAGCTTTGCAAGCCCCATGAATGGTGCTTCAATATCTCTTCTATAAAACCTCTCCACCAGCCTCCTTGTGAACTCTGAATATGCAGTCACATTGGCATGACCCAATGTAGACAAGTCATAGAACCACCAGTCATGTGCTTCACCTTCAAGGTGCAACACTGCTATCTTAATGGCCTCCATTTCTGGAACTTTTTTCAACTGGAAGTAGATGTCAAGATTCTCTACCCATGATTTTGTAGTGCACTTATATGACCCATCAAAGTTGGGTAAGAAAAATCTGCCCATAGTGCGGTGTAGATCATGATTCTAAATGAATCCACCACTTCTATTGTGATGTCTGGGTCTCCTATTGTCCTTGATTTGAAAAAATTCTTGAAAACTCAAGTGGTCCTTGAATCTTTGAGTTTGAGACTCATACTCCATGAAATAGTTTTCAAGGGATTCTTGTTCTTGAAACCCTTCATTTCCCACTGCCAAGAATGTAGGCATTGTAGAGCATTGGGAAACTTGTTGCTGCTGCATTGGTTGATCACTCCAGTGATGAGAAATGCCAGAGCCTTCATCATGTTGAAATCCCTTAGGGGATTCCTTGTTTCTATCCATCCTCATCTCCTTTATTTCTCTAGCAATGTCTTGCATAACTTTGAGAATAATCTTAGGAAACTCTCTCTTCATCTTCTCTTCTAGATAAAGGGGTTTTACCCTTGTCTTCTTTGTCATTTGTATAATCAAACTTCCGGTGTCTTCTTCTTTGATACCTCTTGTCTCTATTAGTAAGAGGATCTCCTTCTTCAGAAGACATATTGGCTTTTCAAGATGCACATGTTGTGCCAAGATTATGCTCTGATACCGCTGTAATATTCCCAAATGGGAAAAGTAGAAATATAGTGCAAAACCAAGGAATAACAGTGTAAAACATCATTTAAAATTAAGAGGCCAATATGGAGACCTTTTATTCATTATAACAAAATAAAAATATGCATAATAAATGGGACATAAGATGTACAATAAGAAAGAACAAGCCTCCAATGGATAAAATTCCTCAAAGAGGTGCTGCTACTATATATAAAGAGCTGGAAGGCTGCTACAACGCTTTTTTAAAGAAATTTCTGTAGAAAATGATTATAAAAAGATCTAGGGCTGATATGTGCCTCAAAAGATAGATCCAATACAGATTTGAGCACTATACAACCTCCTTTGAAGAAACCCTTAAGGGTTTTCAGCAAAACACCATGTACAAGATGGGGATCTAAGCCCTAGGGATGAAGATCCACTGCAAATTACAGATCTGGAAAGTGTGGATGATCTGATATGAGAAATAATGTAGCCTCCTCCAACAGATCTCCTAGATGAAAGGACGATCCCCTTCACTAGAAAACCTCCTCTCGAAATGGTGTGCCAAAACCACCCTCGAACTCCTCCCACAAAATAACACAGATCTGGAAATAAAATGTGCTATAGGGGAAAATAGATAGTTGGCCTGATGCCAAGATCTTAAAATATGCACAAGGGCCTTCCTTACTATCCTCCCAATGGAAAGGAAGCCTTCTCCACCGAAAATAAGCAATGAAATGACCCAAAGTGTTGTGTAACTAGCTCGAAAAATAGAAGAAAAGAGATATGAACGCCTTAGAAATAGGCCACTTCGAGGGGGCAACCTCCAATACATTACATAAATGAACAATTCTTGGATGATACAATTTACAAAACCTCCTTTCTATATATAGGAGTCCATGGGGCCATAATGTAATCCTAGTGGGCCACAATGTAATCCTAGCCGACCTAACAATAATAATTTAAGGGCACAATAATAACAAAATGGGGGTTACAAGGGTACAATAATAACAATAAGGGTTACACTAACAATAATAAGGGACTATACTAGTGATATAGGGACCTAACATGCCCCTCTCCTTCAAAAAAGTGTTGTCCTCAACGCTTGAGTAGCTTCGGGTGCTTCTGTATAAAATTCTCATCCTCCCATGTAGAATCTTCAGTCGGTAAGTTCTTCCACTTGATGAGATACTCTGAAATTGATCGATTCCGTAGTTGTCGAGTTCTTGTTTCCGTGACCGCTTCAGGTTCCAATATGATTTTTCCTTCCTCATCAAGTTCTGGAAATATTGTTTGAGCTGGAAGATTTTCACCTATAACCTTCTTTAAGCATGAAACATGGAAAATTGGATGCACTCGTGAAGAAGCAGGAAGCTCCAATTTGTATGCCATAGTACCAATCTTTTGCAACACCTTGTAAGGACCATAGTTCTTTGGCGATAATTTATTATCCTTCTTAGCTTGCTTGAGGGACATTTGTTTGTATGGTTGTAGCCGTAAAAATACCCAATCTCCTACATCAAAACTTCTCTCGCTGCGATGTTGATCTGCTTGTTGTTTCAATCGATTTTGTGCCAAATTCAGGTTATCCTTTAAGAGTTGGAGAACTTCTTGCTGATGCTCGATGTGATCTTCCACTGCTTGAACCTTCGAATTTTTCCTTAAAGATGATGTGATGGATGGTGGATGATATCCATAAAGTGCCATAAATGGGGTCATTTTTGCTGCAGTATGGAAGGAAGTGTTATACCACCATTCGGCAAGAGGTAACCACTTGACCCATTGTGTTTGTTTATCAGATACAAAACAACGAAGATATCCTTCCAAACATTTATTTACTATCTAAGTTTGACCATCAGATTGAGGATGATAAGATGAGCTATGAGCTAATTGAGTACCCAAACAAGAAAATAACTCCGTCCAAAAATTTCCAGTAAAAATGGGATCTTTGTCGCTCACAATAACTTTTGGGCTTCCATGTAGCTTTTGAATTCTATCCATAAATGTACTAGCAACTGTGCTTGCTTTAAATGGATGAGATAATGCACAAAAGTGTGCATACTTGGTAAGTCTATCAACTACCACCATGATGACACTCTTTCCTTCAGACTTAGGTAAACCTGTGATAAAATCCATTGAAATCTCCTCCCAACGTTGACTTTGAATGGATAAAGGTTGTAGAAGTCCCGGGGTCTTAATTGTTTCCACTTTATTCTGCTGGCAAACCAAACATTCCGCCACAAACTTTTGAATATCAGATTTAAGGCCATCCCAAAAAAATTCTTTCTTCACCCTGTGGTAAGTTTTTAAAAATCCTGAGTGTCCTCCTAAAGGAGAAGTGTGCAATTCAGAAGAATCTTTTGTTTTAGTTGGGAATTCTTACAAAGATATAAGCGATCTTTGTACCATAAGGAATCATTTTTCCAACTAAATGTATCAGATGTACTAGGATCTTGCTGCAACTTTTGAATGAGTATCCATACATCTTTGTCCTTCTTCCATTCATCTCTTGCTTGAGTTATCCAATCTGGTTGGATAATAGAAATGGCACAAAGCAATGCTTCCACCTCTTCATTCTTTCTTGAGAGTGCATCTGCAACAACATTAAGCTTTCCTTTTTTGTAGATTATTTCAAAGTCATAACCCAACATCTTTGTGACCCATTTTGGCTGCTCTTCTGAAGATAGTCTTTGTTCCAAAAAGTGTTTAAGACTATCATGATCAGTTTTTACCTTGAAGTGTCTTCCCATTAGGTAAGTTCGCCATTTCTTTAGTGCATGCAGTATTGCTAAAATTTCCTTCTCATAAATAGGTTTATGTAAATACTTTCCTTTGATTGGACGACTTTCAAAAGCAATGGGTCTTCCTTCCTGCATTAAAACAGCACCAATTCCATTTCCTGAGGCATCACATTCCACGATAAAGGTTTTTGTGAAGTCTGGCGTAGCTAAGACCAGTGCTAGGCACATTGCCTCTTTAAGATGTTCAAAGGCCTTAGTTGCTTCAGGAGTCCATGAAAATGCATCTTTCTTAAATAATGTTGTTAGAGGTGTTGCTATTCTCCCATAATTCTTAACAAACTTGCGATAATAGCCTGTTAACCCGAGAAATCCTCGCAACTGCTTTATTGTCTTGGGGACTTTCCATTCCTTAATGGCTTTAATTTTGTTAGGGTCCACTTTAACACCCTCGTGAGATATAATATGACCCGGATATTCCACCTCTTGTACTCCAAAGAAACATTTGGATGTTTTTGCATATAATTGTTTCTCCTGCAATAGTTTGAGCACCCTGTCAACATGTTCAACATGATCCTTCCAAGACCTACTGTAGATTAGTATATCATCAAAAAAATACTAGCACAAATTTTCTAAGGAAGGGTTTGAAAATGGAATTCATCAACCCTTGAAATGTAGAAGGTGCATTGGTAAGGCCAAAGGCATGACCAAAAATTCATAATGACCCTCATGAGTTCGAAATGCTGTTTTTGGAATATCTTCAGTCTTCATTCTAATTTGATGATATCCTGAACGAAGATCCAACTTGGTAAAATAAATTGCTCCATGTAATTCATCCAATAATTCATCAATTGCAGGAATGGGAAATTTGTCTTTAATGGTTAGCTTATTGAGCTCCCTATAATCCGGACACATTCGCCATGATCCATCCTTCTTGTGTACCAATACTACAGGAGCAGAGAAAGAACTTTGACTAGGTTGAATTATACCCGCCTCTAACGTTTCTGCAATCATACGTTCAATTTTGCTCTTTTGGAAGTAAGGATATCTATAAGGCCTGATGTTTGGAGGAACACTTCCTGGAATCAAATGAATAGCATGATCATGATCACGAATAGGTGGGAGTCCTTTGGGAGTTTCAAACACCTTGGAATGATTGTCCAAGACTTGTTGGAGATATGCCGAAATAGATGATTTTGATGTCGGAACGTCTAGTGAGCATAATTGTGCAATTACGCCTCGTTGTTCTTTCTTTAGAAGCTTTGTCATGATAGTAGAGCTTATTATCCTTCCCGGCTTCCCTTCAATACCCCGTAATTCGACTTCCTTTCCTTCTGAAAAAAATTTCAAGAAAAGTTCTTGAAAATTAAAAGCTACCGTCCCCAAAGATTGTAACCATTGTACTCCTAGTACAACATCAACACCTTCCATAGGAATGGAAAGCATTGGACTAGTCAATACATATTCCCCCATGGTTAGCTTGATATTATGGCATTTTCCAGAACAATTTATAGTTCCTCCATTTGCAACCATCACTTGACATTCTGGTGCTGGGTATAGGAAACAATTCAATTCCTTGGCTACCTTACAATGAATAAAATTATGGGTGCTACCTGAATCAATCAACACTATTACCTTTTTCTTCTTGATATGTCCTTCTATCTTGAAAGTTTGAGGAGTGGTAATTCCTGCCAATGCATTACATGATATGTTCGAACTAATTTCTTCCTCTTCTTGGGTTGGTTCCTGGTGTATATCCTCTTCTTGTTCATTTTCTTCTTCCTCTTCACAATCTATGTAAAATAATTTCTTCTCAGCACACTTATGGCCTTTAGTGTATTTGCTATCACAACTGTAGCAAAGCCCTTTTTCTCTTTTTTCTTCCAATTGTTGTGGTGTCAGCCTTGTAGGTTGTGGAAATCTAGGCGTAGCCACACTTCCTTCTTTATAGAATTGAGTGGTAGGCTTCCTTGTTGCCATAATTTTACATTCAACTTTTCTTGCCAACCTGAATGCCTTCTCCAATGAATCGGGTTCCAAAACATGAACTTCATGTTGGATGTTATCCTTTAGAGTGCCTATGAAGAGATCAATCATGTGTTCCTCTGGAATATCAGTTACCCTTATATTCAATTTTTGGAAGTCCTCAATGTGCTGCCCCACTAAACCCTTTTGTTTGAGATTTATCAATTGGCTAAAGAAGGTGTTGCTCTTTGTATCCTCACAATGTGCTATCATTTCCTCCGTAAAAATTGACCAAGTGACAATTTTTTTACGGGAGAAAAGCCATCGATACCGTACAAATGTATTTTGTTCTAAATGTAAAGTTGCAATGCGTACCTTTTGTGTGTTTTGCACATTATGGAGATCAAAATATTGCTCCATCTGTAGTATCCATGTTAGAGGATCCTTTCCATCAAACTTCCTCATATCCATCTTTGGAATATGGTGGTTCTTCCCGCCAACATTAGAGTTTATGAAATCACAATTAACATTTATTTTGTTCTCATCATGAGGTTCTTCTACTATCTTTTCACCATTAGCAAACCTTTCTTGTATAAACTTTGTCAAACCTTCCATGTCTGCTTTTAGAAAATTCTTCATGTTTTCCATTTTCTCATCGATCTTAGCTTCCATGTAATCCATCTTAGATTCCATGCCAGCCTCCATGCCATCCATCTTAGCTTCCACGCCTTTCTTCAATAGTCATCTTAGCTTCCATGCCTTTCCTCAAAACTTCCATTTCATTTTTTTTTTCTCTTTGCGAGAGTGAAACTTGTTGCACTTGCTCTTGTAATTTTGATAGATCATGTTGCAATTCTTCCTCTTCATGCGTCATAGTATAGCTTTTTGAGGGATTAATGGGTATGGAATTATTTTCAGGCACCATTTTAGAATCCAATATTGATACCTTTTACTTGCTTTGAGGAGCTCGATATTGAAATTGAATTATCTCTGTAATTGAAAATCTTAAATATCTGAAATTCAGCCTTGTAGTAGCCCTCTGAAGCTTCTTTCAAATGCCACAGGTCTGATCTAATTTGGATTCCCCAAGACAAAGTTGTGTCCAATATCCCATAATGACCTAATTACGGGATTGGTTCGATAGAGCACACTAGTACGGCTTGCCACGTGTCACTGTTTCTTCCTTTGTCTTTGAAATTGATAGCCAAGAAACTCCAGTTTTTGTACTTGCGACCACTTTTAACAGCACTCAGATCCACTACCCAGAGAGAGAGTTATTGAACTTTTCCCACGATCACCTCTTTGAGATGAAATTCAGGAGCCTGAAAAAGCACTACCTTCCACAGATCATATCTCCAAAAATGTTGTGAACCAAGCTCTGAAATTTTTTGACGAATTTCCTTAGGACTTCAGCTTCGCACCATACAAATTTCAGATTCTGAACCTTCGTAGAAAATTTTTTATAGCGCAAATTCCACGATGACTTGTTTAGGAGCTTGAAAAAAGGCCTAACTTCCACAGATGATATCTCCGAAAATGTTGCGAACCAAGCTCTGAAATTTTTAGACAATCTTCCTCAGGATTTCAGCTTCGCACCCTAAAAATTTCAGCTTCTGAAACTTCGTAGAAAAAAGTTATAGCGAAAATGCCACGATGACCTGTTTGGAGCAGCGAAACCCTAGAATCCAAACCTCTGATACCAAATGTTGTGTAACCAGCTCCAAAAATAGAAGAAAAGAGATATGAACGCCTTAGAAATAGGCCACTTCGAGGGGGCAACCTCCAATACATTACATAAATGAACAATTCTTGGATGATACAATTTACAAAACCTCCTTTCTATATATGGGAGTCCATGGGGCCATAATGTAATCCTAGTGGGCCACAATGTAATCCTAGCCGACCTAACAATAATAATTTAAGGGCACAATAATAAAAAAATGGGGGTTACAAGGGTACAATAATAACAATAAGGGGGTTACACTAACAACAATAAGGGACTATACTAGTAATATAGGGACCTAACACAAAGATGGTCTCCACTACTGCAACCTTCAAAACAACTCAACCCTCAACAGGATCTGCGCTGTAAATGAAAGATGAAGCTTGGCCTTAAGCTTGAAAGTGGACAATGTAGTACAAGACTCCTCCAAGAGCTTCTCAATGGAAGAGTTGGGATTCCCAATCAGGAAAACCTAGTGCTAAACATCACTCAATCTCAGCTAAATAGCTAGAGAAAAATATATGTCTAAACAGACCATATATTTAGAAAATTCAGATACATCAACATGATCAATATGGCTGTCATCCTCTTCCTTTTATAAGATATGAGCTTCCAAACCCTAATCCCCATCCAATAATGGCACTACTTCCATGCAAAGCATCTCCATCTAAAACTGCGCGGTCTTTCATTGATGGCCACTCCTCCATGGCAATGCTGTTGATTTGGTCAAAGTTGACCCAGTCAAGGTTTTTCAACCCATTTTCACACCGAAGGGTGCTCAATTAAGATTCCAAGATCTATCCTTTTCACATTGGCATTGATTTATTCATTATTAAGGAGAATCATAGACTTCCATTTTGTTGATCAACAGTTGTCATTAATGTCAACCCAAGCAGCACCAGGGGCTAACCCAATATTGCATGGGAATTTTGACTTACCAAATTAATATATTCTGGGTCAATAATGCTTTTGATGGTTTCTACTTGTCGAGATGTTTCCATTGATATGTTTCAACTGTAATGAGGTTGGTCATTTTGCAGCAAAATGTCCAAACAAAAGTAATGGCAACTCAAAAAGAAAGAAAGGCTTTAAGAAATTTAACAAGCAAGGATCCAAAAGGAACTTTCTCTCTAAATAAGATAGCTCATCATCCAATGAAGACAATGATAGTGAAGAAGAAGCCAATGAGAGAGTATTGTTTATGGCCAAGCACAATAAACCCAAGCACAATAAGAAAGAGGTATCAAACAACGAAGAATAAGGATGGACCATAGACGAATTTTATGAGGAAGCAATCAAGCTTATAAAAGATCTCAAGGCAGAGAAGATCCGTTCCAAAACTCTTGAAGAACAAGTTCAAGGTCTCAAAATTGAAGTTGAATAACACAAATGCATTGAAGAGTCACTTCAAAAGAAGTTGGGAGAAAGCAACCAAGAAAGGGAAGAATTAGAAGCCGAAGTAGTCTCGCTGCGTGAGGAAGTGAAGAAAGGAAAAACTATCCAAAACTATGCCAACAGCTCAAGGGAATTGGAAGAACTCATCAACAATCAACAATCTTACAACGAAAAAATTGGTATTGGTTACAAAGAAGAAGAAGCAGGACCTTCTACAACAAAATACAATGAACCTATGAGATCTGACATGCATGTAGACTTCATTGGAAAAGATTCGCAAGAACAACCTTGGAAGACAATTCCTCGACGAAAATTTCCATCCAGGTACCAACATATTTTTTATAGCTACTGTTATTCATGTGGAAAATTTGGTCATAAAGCTGTAGAATGTCGCACGTACCCTAGGAACGAATACAATTCTAGGAGATCTATCAAATATGAACCTCCCAGGGCTCAACGAAATATCAATAGATTTGAACATTTAAGAAATAATATTGAATGTTACAAATTTCGAAACTTTGGACACATAGCCAAAGACTGTAGACTTGAAAATCCTCCAGAAGAATCTTCGAAGCCACAGAATGAACGAACATGGAAGAAGAAGAAGAATGATAATTGTGCTCTCGCTCTCAAGGCTCAAAAGAACAAAGATGTATGGTATGTTGATAGCGGTTGCTCAACGCATATGACTGGAGATAGAAATAAATTTGTATCTCTGAAAGAGAAGAAGGATGGAACTGTGTCCTTTGGAAATGATGGATCTTCAAATGTTATAGGATCAAGTGCTGTCACTCTCGGAAGCAAAGATGTTCTAGTCAAGAATGTTCTGTTGGTTGAAAACATGAATCACAATCTGCTCAGTGTTGGACAAATGTGTGATCAAGGACACACAATACTATTCAACTCCACGAAATGTGAAATCATGAAAGGCGTGTATGGTGAAATTGTGGCTACAGCAAGTCGAGCTCCAAACGACATATATGTTCTGGATGAAGCAACTAAAGCATGTCTAATAGCTAAAGAGGATGATACAATAATTGGTAGCAATGATGATCGACTAAGTAATAATTTTGCTACAAAGGTGCAAATTGATTTAGAGATGTCTTTACTTGGTTGCAAATTGAGCATTGACAACTCATCTAAGGATGTGGATCAATGGTTGTACAAATATATGATTAGTAGTCTTCTATATGTAACAGCCTCCCGACTAAATGTTATGCAAGCAGTTGGACAAGCAGCAAGATTCCAAGCAGCACCAAAAGAATCACATATTAAATATTCACCAGCATTGGAACATCTTTACCAGAAGCTTGGGATTCTCCCAAGTTCTCATTATATTTTCCTTTTTTAGAATATAAAGGGGGAGTGGAAGTGTGTACAGGTCTGCAAGACGGTTGTGTGTCAGCATGAGTGGAAGTGTGTACAGGTCTGCAGGACGGTTGTGTGTCAGCGTGAGTGGAAGTGTGTATAGGTCCGCAGGATGGTTGTGTTTCAGGGGGAGTTACCCTTTTCCATTGATGTCAAAAGGGGAGAGAATTTTGTAGGAAGAGGTGTCATGATTGCAGGGGGAGTACTTGTGTTGCCATCAATGCCAAAGAGGGAGATTGTTGATCAGCAATTGTCATTGATGTCAACCCAAGCAGCACCAGGGGCTAACCAAATATTGCATGGGAATTTTGAATTACCAAATTAATATATTCTGGGTCAATAATTCTTTTGATGGTTTCTACTTGTTGAGATTTTTCCACTGATATATGCCACGCCATGTAATTCTTCACGGTTTGAGAGATATTCATGTTTGAAGTTTGTACCCCCAGTTAGTGGGCTAAAACCCCATGGGGTTGGGGCATGGGTCATTGAAAAGTCATAATTAATATTTTTTATGCTCCTAAAATCCCTCCCACATTCACTTGTTGAAGCCCCTCTCAACTTAAGCATTCATATAAATTGTGATCTTCATTTCCTCCTTATGCATGGGATTTGGCCATCTGAAACAGGTCATCGTGGATTTTACGCTCTAAATTTTTTTCTACGAAGGCTCAGAAGCTGAAATTTTTATGAGGCGAAGCAAAAATCCTGAGGAAGCTACAATAAAAATTTTAGATCAAGTTTCACAATATTTTTGGAGATATGATCTGTGGAGGTAAGGGTTTTTGCAGGCTCCTGAAATTCATCTCAAAGAAGTAAACTTGGTAAAATTGTCATAAATCTCTCTCTAAGTATCAGATTGGAATTCCGTAAAAAGTGAAAGATAGTGAAAAGTGTTTAGTTTTCGCTCTATCAATTTCAGAAGCAAATTAAGAAACAGTGAGACGTGGCATTCCACATAAGTGCGCTCTGCTGAAATAGTCCATAATTAGGGTAGTGTGAGAAATTGGGGATAACTCTCTCTTGAAGAATCCAAATTTGGTCAGAACTATGGAATTGGAACTAAGACTCAGAGGAATACTATAGGACTGAAAATCAGATATTGAGGATCTGAAATAACAGAGATACACCAGATTCAATATCGAGCTCCTAGAAGGCAAGAAAAAGCTAGATCATGTGTTGTCAAGGATTGCAAAGGACCAGAATTTCTACGGCAGAAAAGAAAAACAAGGTGCAGCAGAGGGTAGCATGACAAGAGCAGAAACCAAGGTGCGTAACAACAGCAAGAAGTTCATCATATGAAGTCTTCAAGTGGGCAGCAATGCATACAATCATTGTAAAGGTATCATTGTACTTAGTCATTGTAAATACCTTATTGTACAAATTGTACTAGTGTCTATCTGCCAAGGGTTGAAGAGGAAGTGTTGGGAGTTCTAGGATCATCATTAGGTGGTTGTGTCAAAGTTGGGGTTATGGTCCAGTATATCTTCTTCTTCTACATCATTCTATATCATTGTAAAGTGGACCATTTTCCCTGGTACGGGAGTCCATTCTTCTTTTATTCTTCTATAGGGTGGTAGGGTGGTGCTAGGGTGAGTTGTAGCTCATTGGGTGTTGGGGAATCCGTTCAGTGACTACTGAAGAATCTCGGGCGTTGGAGCGTCCATCCAGTGGGAGCTGGAGAAGAATTCTTTTCTAGATTTTAGGAAGTTGGAGCTTTATTTTCAATTGGAGTTGAAAAGAATTATTATAAAAGCATTAGGTGGTTTTTGTCTCGGAGTGGGTTTCCACCTTAAAAACTATGTGCATTTGTGTTCCTCTTGTTTGCTGCTATCATTGTACAAACACTGATAATAATTGAAGATTAACTAATGCTCTAATTGAAATAAATACTGATTCACCCCCCCTCTCAGTATTTCCAACACATTTTCCTCTTATTCATAAAACAAAGTTGCAAAACAAAATTTAATATTCCAACTAGCTCATGGCTAATTGGAAATATTACACTTCCTCTAATTGTATGTTGGGGAATTTGGCTAGAGAGGAACAACACAATTTTTGAAAATCAGGGGAAATCATTTATCGAAGTTGTAATAAATTGTCTAGCTTTACAAGACTATCTTCCAATTGATCACCAACCCTCTCTGAGAATCCGAAATAGTTCTGAAGTTGAAATTATTAAGGAAAATCCATAGGTTTTCTTTGACGAAGTAACACAAAAACACTTTTATGGGTGGCTTAGGAGGCCTCATCTATTTATTTGATTCTCATTTCTTCACTTTCTCTAGCAATAGAGGGAGGTCTTCAAATAACTATGCTAAGCTATTTTCTTTAAAATTGCTAGTATTAAAACTGGCTGAATTTATTTGTATTTCCAATCTAAATATATATGGAGACTCATTTTTTGTCATAAAATGGATGCCTGGATAATCTAGACTAAAAAATCACACACTCCTTCCATTATATCGAAATGCTATCCAAAGAGAGAGCTTTCTCTCACATATCTTTCACACATATCTACAAGGAACACAACCAAAAGGCATATCAACTTTCGAAAGGAGGATTGACATTGGATCAAGGACAATGGAAAATGAAATAAAATATAAAGGCACTGTCATCCATCACCAACTGTTCCCTTGGGCATAAATAACCTAAACAATACTTTCATCCTACAATATATATCTATATTTCCTTAATATTTCTCGACAACATATTCATATTTTTTAACACTACATCGAAGGCACCTTTTTGGAGATCTTAGGAACATGTTGTCTTTCAGAAGACACTATACTATTGGATCTTACAAATATAGCCTTCTCCTTGTGAGCTACAAATCAAAAAATATGTTGTACATGGAAAGCAAGATACTTACAAGGGCTTATGATTGATGTGAGGACTTGCATTAAAGTTCTTTATGTCATGTTGTTTTTGATAGAGCAAACAAATTATACTGTAATACCTACAAAGCTTCAACATATGATAATTTGAGAATGTAATTTTTTCTTATGGAATCAACAAGCTTGATCTATTTTTTGGAGCATGGTGCTAGTGGAATGCTACGTTAAATATATTTTATTTTGGTTATAAATATTATATGTGATTTTTTCGCAGGAATATATATATGTGTGTGTGTGTGTGTTTAATTAAAATGACATTAAATATACCTTATATGCCAATTTTAATTGAGTCAACATTAATACATAAAGAAAATAATGTTAAACCCAATTATTTAGCATGAACATCTCCCCCATATTGGAGTGTAAAGTGCCTCTTGATGCAATAAAATTTGAGACACCTCATATAGATAAATGCATGACATCATAAATCTTCATTTGTGTGTGTGTGTGTGTGTGTGTGTGTGTGTTAATTTTGATCAAATTATAAGTAATAAGGAATTATTGGAACATTTGACATAATAAATTGGAAACATTCAAGAGAATAAACAAAATCCATTTTATGATTAAATAAATCTAATTTATTTCTCTTGTTTAATATTCTAGAGGGATGTGTACGCTTGGGATACAATGAGGGGGGACTTGTTCACTGAAATAAGGTTATAACAAGGGTTTTTACATTGCTTTCAACTATTTGAGAAATTGCAGTTGCTAAGTACCACGTTAAGTGTTCCATAGAGTCATATTTGGATTTATATAATGGTTTGTCCATCTTCTTATCTTAAAACAAAGATATAATTTATTCCATAAATTCTTTTACCATTTTTTAGTCTCGGGTATTTCAAAAGACTTTGCCTTTGGGCAAGAAAAAACCATGTGACCATTGTCAATATATATATATATATATATATATATATATATATATATATATATATATATATATATATATATAGAGAGAGAGAGAGAGAGAGAGAGAGAGAGAGAGAGAGAGAGAGAGAGAGAGAGAGGGGTTCATTGATTAGGACTATTGGTAGCGCTTATGTATGCAAGTTGAAACAAGGTTTTCATCGTGTTATAAAATATGCAAAGCTATCTAGAAACCAAAGCCCTTTTCCAACAACTTGCTTTGACTTGGAAAATAACTCCATAGTGAAAAATCTTGTTGCATGTGAGCAAGGAAATACTTCTCCTCTAACTTCAATATTCTTAATGGAGACTAGATATTTTGAACCATATTGGAATCATCAAGAAAAATTATGTATGTAAGTTGAAATATGGTTGCCAAAGTTTCATTAAAAAATGCAAAGCTAGCTAGAAACCAAGGCTCTTTGTGAACAAGTTGTGCATTGTTCAACTTGGAAAAAAATCCATAATGAAAAACTTTATTTTGTTTGTGGGAGAGAAAATGCTCCATAAATGGAAAATACTCCTAGTTGACTCGTGTTAATTCAGGTTTAAGAGTTGGATTTAATGCAACTTTTTCCACATAATGAGTTATGATAGGGGGTCTATGTAGTATTAAAGAGTTTATTGAAATGCAAGTAGCAATAGGTTGGAAACAAGAAAAATTTCCTTAAAAGGAGGAGTTTTATCACTAATAGGATTAGTCATGGTGGAAGTGTTTAGAAGATTAATGGTGGAGCTTGCCCCTCTATTTTTGGTACTCAATACAAGTAATCACCAAAGTGTAATGTTGACTTCTTTCTAAAATTATATTCACAAATAATACAGAGTAAAACCCTAGGCTCAACAACAACAAATATTATACAGGATGGTTATTTGGCCAAAGTGAAAGCTTTAAACTTCCATTCAATGTTGTCATCACTAAAACCATCGATAAGAGAACAAAGCGTCGATAAATTTCCACACAATAATAGTCAATATAAATAATTATGTTTGAAAGCCATGGATTTAATATTTGTTGTCATTCATGTAATTGAGTATACTAGAGTCATATGCATTGAATGAAATATATATTTTCGTAACAGACTTTCCATTTGTTTTTGCTACGGTATAGCTAATCTAATTGACGAGTTGGTGATTCTTAAGAAGAGCAAAACAAATTACATCAAAAATCATTTTAATTTAATTTTTTAAAATAAAACTAAATTTATATGGTTAATCATTAAAATATGGTTAGGATAACAATGTTTTTATTGCGGTAAAGTATCGGAACAGTTGTATTTGTTGAAGCATAGAGCAATTGCTAAGGAAGTACATTAGGTGTTGGAGTCATTGTAATTGTTGAAACATTGGAGCAATTGTAATTCTTAGGGAAGTAAGTAATTTTAGTTGTTGAAGCAATAGGTTTATAATTTTAGGAAATTTTTTACTTGATAGTTGTTCATTTTCAAATATGTTTATTGAGAGGTTTAAATTTGAGTTTTTTTATTTGGAGTCAAATAAGACCTTGTCTTCATAGAGGAAGACACAATGAAACAAAATATTTATATAATCTAGCAGTTTACACTAATTTGGTTTCCATTTTTCAACATAATGCATCAAAAATATTTTTTACTTAAATCTACATAAACACATATTATGATGTAGGCGGTAAAAACATACTCTTGGGTTTATGTGACCAAGTATTTGAACACATATAAAGAATCACAAATAGTTACCGTGGTCTCATAACAAGGCTACCACAATTCATAATTGAAGAAAATCCATTACAAAACTAAGGTCACCTTTTCTAACAATTGGTGCTACATTTGAATTGGAAATGAATCGCATGGTAAAAAAACCCTTTTCCATGTGAAAACATAACAATGAAATCCTTCAAAAAGAGGTCTCTTGTATCCAATATTAATAGCTTATTCATGTAAGCCATAAGTTATTGACACAATAGATTTGCCAAAAACAAAATAATACCCTTCCCACATAAGGATAGGATAAGGGAATTGTTTAGTACTTATCCACATAAAATGATGGGATAGGAGGCTTGTCTAATAGTGATGGGGCATTGGTGGAGTGAAGGTAGGAATAGGTTTAGAATTGACCTTATATTTCCTCAAACGAATGAAACTTTCCTTAAAAGGAGGGATTTTATCCATGATAACTCTGTCCATTATGGAATCATATGGAAGTTAATGGAGGAGCTAGCCCTAATTTTTTTATGACTTCATGCAAACAAGCACCAAAGTATAATGTAGACATCAATATAAAGCTAAATTCACCTATCAAATAATTATCTTCTAACTACTTACCAACATTAAAACAAAATTATTATTATTCAAAGGGAATGTCCTCCTTTAGTTGCATCGTTTACTTTTATTTAGTAGTTGAATCCAACGTCTCATGTCTAAGGTGAATGCCCATCTTGCCAAATGCTTTAAAAAACTCTAAAATCTCTCTTCCCTTGAAATTAGTCTACTAAATTTTCATAAATAAATTAAGTCCATTTAAAAACCAAGGTCATATTTTCCAACAAGTTTTACTATGTTTGACTTGGAAATGAATGCCATTGTGAAAAACCCTTTTCCATGTGGACAAATAAAGTTTGCATGCTTTAAAATGAGGTATCTTATATCTATATTAGAATATTATTCATGTAAGGACATAGGTCATTGAACATATATATTATGCCATGGGAAAGAGAATACTACTCCACACAAAAAGATAACACAAAGGCCTTGTTTATTACCTTCTCCACAGAAAATGATAGAATAAGAACCTTGACTAGTAGTGAGTAATAGAGTGGAGTGAAGCTACGAATAGGTTGGGAATTTCCCCGAGATTTCCTTAAAAGTATGAAAATTTTCCTGAAAGGTGGAATTTTATCCTTGATAACCTTAGACATTGTGGAAGCATTCGGAAATTAATGGAGGAGTGAGTCCCAATTTTTTTGGTGATTCCATGTAAGCAAGCATCAAAGTGAGGTGGAAATAGTTCTAAATTTATATTCACATATGAAACAATGATATTCTAAATACTTTTTTTTATTTTTTATGGTATACACATCCCGAGGAAACTCTCTAGGAACTTCCTTTCATTTCGAGGATGGTATCCAAGGTAAACTGTTTGATTATAGGTTTGGTAAGCTAAGATAGTGGGGACATTCAGTGACACACAATATATCCATAGAGATAAAATGCCCAAGGCTTAACCTCAGGATATCTTGCTTGTAATTCACAACACTCAACCACTTAAGCTATCTAATTGAGTTAATGATCTTCTAAATACTTACCAACGAAGCAAAATTTTTGTTGATCAAGGGAATCCTTGCCTTTAGATGAATCTTTTTCCTTGTGTCAACATTACAATCTAAAGTTTCATGTCTAAAGTGAATGCCCTTCATGCCAAAGGCTTCTAAAAAATTTGAACCCCCTCTTCCCAATTAAATCATAGTGTATGATATTTGTTAAACAATTTATTCGTGTGCTTTTTGTCTTTCACACCATTTACATAAAAAAATTTAAAAATGGGAGATTTATGTGTTCAAATAAGGCTAGTTATAAACGATCATAAAATTTGAAGGTTTTTAGGCTCTAAACTTCTAGTGCCTTCTTTGGGGACTTCCGAGGTGCCTTTTTCAGGTTCTTACATGTAATGGCTAGCCATCCAACTAGAAATTTAGTTGTATTTCCAATGAGCTAAATCATTACTGAAACAAAACAACTAGTAAAAAATATTGTCCCAACAAGTGATATGAAAATTGTTGTGGACATTCCATTAGAATAACTTGCTACAATATATTTTATAAACTACTAAAATATTTACTGTGAATGTTAATTCCCTTTAGATATCATATGCTCTATCTGCTATTTTTATGCTTAAATGAATAAGTTATCTTAAATGCGAGAAATATAGAATAAATATAGATACATATACCATCCAATATTGACAGAAAATTTTCCATGGAAAACCCTTACAGGAGAAAAATTAACTAGAAGGTGAGGCTACTCTTCTCTCTTTTCTTTGGTATCAAAAATGTGCAAGTACAAACACAGAGGTGATCTGTAACAACACTCCTCACTTAAACCCATGACCAAGAGGAGGTCACTCTCAATATCCGACCCTCAATTTTTTTTAAATGAAGATGGGGTATAAAATTTTCGAATTTCTCCTCTAAACCCAAAAATATTATCACCATTGTGTTTGTCATTGACATGAATCCGGAAACATATAACTTCACCCCAATCCAAGCTATGGATCAAGAGAAGTAGCCATTCAAAGTGGGATCCACTCCCTTTGGCCACATCATAAAGCTGCCACATGGTAGTCTACCATTCACTGCAGTGATCAATGGTCATCAGTTTGGGTCAGCTTATGCTCTAAGTGAAAAAATTCCAAAGTTAACCCGACCCTCGATTCCTGACCTCCCAACCTTCGACCTAGTTGGGGACAAATTTTTCGATGGAAAACTTCCTCGAGCGAATATCCTGACCTCCTAACCTCCAATATAGTCAATGTCGGCTTCCCTGACAGACCACTTCCTTGGGCGACTATCCCAACCTCCTGACCTCTGACCTAGTCGGGTCTTAGCTCCTAACCTGCTGTGACTTAGGCAATTTTCACTAAATTCCACAATATTCTGGTAGCTTGTAGAGGTCATATTTTGAAGCAATTTCGTGGGAATTTCTTTGGGTTATTTACGGAAATGGATGCACCACCCATCCCTAAAAATAATGGAACTTACAAGCTCCTACAAGAACTCAGAAAACTATAAAAAAGGGTCAATAAAAAGAGGATTTTTTTCTAAAGAAAAAAAAATTGACAAAGTTGTCAACCAAGGAATTTGACTCCATTAACTAACCCAATAAGCTCAAAGACGAGAGACCTTACATCTCTCATAACTCTCCATCATTCCATAAAGGAATATAAAACAAATAATTGGACATTGAAGGGTCATTGGCCTTCTTAGTCATTCCTATAATAGTGTTATTCTGAAACTACAAGGATAAGTCATCCTTGCTCCCATCTGAATTCATTACACAATTATCACTTAAGGAATTGAAGTTCATTCATATCAATTGACAAAGGATTTTAACATCCCATCACATATAAACATATTCTAATCACATAGATAAGTTGTCTATAATAAGCACATAACCAACTTAGAATCATAATAGTCAACCATGATATCATACAAGGTTACACATAAAATTTTTTATTTAATTAATAAAGTTGATGGGAAACTGAGTTCGGGCCTGAAAATCTCCACAAAACCATAGAAAACTGTAGCAAAGCTACTTGTAGTTGTCACCCCAGAGCCAGATCCCAAGGGATTAAGGTGGTATTTCTCAAGGGAATAATCACCATCTATCAGCTGAAACAAGGACTCCTAAGGTGGTCCTACCTCCACCCACCGGTTGCTCGGAAGTAAGTTGCATTCAGGAAATACAAAGGCTTTTTGCCTCCACCCTTCATCTAACAAATGATGATCAACAATAAACAAGGAATTCAAATGTTTGTTTCCTCCATCCTTCAACTAATCAATAAAAATCAACCAAGTTCAAGGATTCCTTAGAATTACAACCTCCACTCTCTCTAACCATCCAGAAACATGCCCACATACTCGAGGGAGTCCATAGGTCTCACCTCCACCTTGGCAGAATGAAACACAATGGTTCCACTCAATTAAGGGAATCCATAACCATTGTCGCATAATAGTTCCATCCAATTAAGGGAATCCATAACCCACTATTAAATGACAAGCAATGGATACTTCCATAGTTTCATTTACCAAGAATCCAAGTGCTAAACCTCTACCCTAGGCTATCATGGGAATCCCGAGAACACCATCTCCACTGTCTAGCCCCTTGATGTATCCAGAGAATTAGCCTCACTTGAAGGATAAATCCTCTGGTGCTCTTATTTCTTCACTGAAGGATGATGTCACCTTGAGCTTAAAGGATAAGTCAAACTCCTCCCAACACTTAAACTTGTTGTTGTTTACTAGGAATAACAAAACTCTAATTTGATATTGTTTCTTCCAATATTTCTCCCTCTTCTCTTTTCTCACTATGCATGCATCACACTTTGTGTTGCTCATTTTTATGCTGTTCTTGAGTCTCTCTACTCATTGTCCATAGGATCTCAAGCTCTCTCTTTGTATGCTTGTCTAGGGGAGTTTTCCCTTTTATTCTCCTTGGCGTAGTCTGCTTGTGCATGAGAGTTTTTATTTTATTTTTCCTATCTTCCGATGATCTCCCTCATTTCCTCCTCGCTGAGAAAAACTAAAAGGTTTTCATCCTTATTGTCTGCCGATACTCTCCCTTGTTTTCTCCTCACTAAGAAAAACTGAGGTTTTTTCTCTCTGTTGTTGCTCTCTTTTTTTTTCCATGCCTTGCATCTTGGTTTCCTTGTTGTGTTTTCTCAAGCCATCATGGGATTTATCCCTTTCCTTCAGTTCATAAATTTACAACAACTATCTATGCAACACACCATTATAGAGAATAAAAAGCTCAACAACTAAACTTTAATGGTTTTCCAAACTGTCCAGTTTTCTTCCTTCAGTAAGTAAGTTGAATTTATGAAGAAATTGACCACCCTCAGCCCTTTTTGAATCCATGTCCCTTAATCATCCATTTTTAACTCGAAATGTACTTACAATCATGTATTTACATGGAAAAATCTAGCCATCAACAATTTGGGTTGTTACAAACCCCTCCCACTTGAGGGAACACTATCCTGAGTGTTTTTTGTCCTTATATACAGAGATGAAAAAAATTCTAAAAACAACATTATAGAATAATAATCACATACTGTCTCTGGACCTTCATACTTGTATCTCATACAATATTTTACATAAACCTATGAACAATTGCCTTACTTGGAAAACAAAAAAGGATAAGTTTTCTTCATGGCATCAACCATTTCCCAAGTGGCCTCCTCGGGATCAAAGTGCTTCCACTGCACCTTGACGTGCCATTAGGGGAATTTTGAGGTCTAAAATGGTTCTCCTAAGAAAAATGTATAGCAAAAATACACTTTATAAGAACCAATAAGATTCAAGATGATGATGTCAACCATGGGGGATGATTCACCATTTTTGGAGTAAAAAAGTAAAAAGATTAAAAAATAATAAAATAATAAAACTATTTTTTCAACATGTATTTTCAACTTATCTCCCTAATATTTTACTCAAATTTCGAGTGGGAATACTCGTTGGATGCAAAATTTAATTCCTCATTCAAGGAGTACCCATGTTGCATACTTTCTATGGACCCTGCTACATGAAAATATGAAAAATACATGAAAAATTATGATTGCAATAACATTTTTTCATGTATTTAGCATTTTTTGTGTAGCAGGGTCCATCGAAAGTATGAAACATGGGTACTCCTTAGGTGAGGAATCAAATTCTGCATCCAACGAGTGTTGCCGCTCGAAATTTGAATAAACCCATAAGGAGATTAGTTGAAAATATGAGTTGAAAAAATAGTTTTTTCTTTTTTCCCTCTAAAATTTGATGACGTAATCTAATATTATTTTATTATTTCCACTATTATTTTATAATTTCCTTAGGAGGCTCATTTTAGACCTCAAAAATCCCCTAATGTCTATGGATCGATTCTGGAGCATGAGACTCCTCTGGTATAGAATGTATAGTGGTTATGGTTGGAACTCCCCCTTTGGTTCCACTTATAGCACAGAATAATCAATTACATGATTAGAATCCTTCACATACCTTTTAAGAAAAGAAACGTGAAAACCATTATGAACTCTAATTATAGGAGGTAGGGCTAGCCTATAGACCACCAGCATAATCTTCTCAAGGATCTCAAAAGTCCCACTATACTATGGTGCCAACTTAGAACAATTCCCAATTATCAAGGAACCCTTCTTTGGTTAAATTGATCTGTAGACTGTCGTGGATATTACATTGGATAGTTCATCACAACATATTTGATAATAATATATTAAAGTTCTAATTTTTTACAATATTGCAGTTTTATTAAAATTCTAGATCTATAAATTTAACTATAATTAGTGCATGCATGCAAAAGGAAATTATGCAGAAAGGTAGAGAATGAAAAAATAATCACACACACATGCACACACACACATAAGACACAAGATATGCTATGGGGAACCCTATCAAGATAAAACTGAGGTGGAAGGTGAGCCTGCTTTGCTCTCTTTCTCTGTCTAGAAATATGGCTGCAAGTACAAAGAAGTAATTCCTATGGCCCGTGGGCTGCTACAATGAACATATCCTATTTGTGTTCTCTACCTCCTATCTTTCCTAGATATCTTTGATCAACTATGAAACAAAATTCTCTTGAAAGAATGAAATTCCTCTTCCTCCTAGTGGCCTGATTATAACACAACCCAATAGCTTAGTAGTGGTTAAGTTTGACTACATAAACTCTCAACTAGATTTCAATATAGACTCTTCTAGAGTCTTTTACATTAAAAACACATGGCTATCCCCTTTTCCATGAATAATGGGGGTTGACGCTGTTAGGTCTCTGTAGTTTGCAATATTGGCAAGAAAAAACGCTGCAGAGCCTACATCAAAACCACTTTGGAATCCTAGGATCTAGCTCTCCTAGATTCAGAGAGGGATCTCTCTATATGAGTGTTTTCAAAGATGTTTCTTTAAGGCTTATAATATGATATTAGGCTAGTTATGAAGTAAAAAGGTTTTGTTTGTTTTGGTTGGGTTGAATATCATCAAAATGAAGGAAATATTTTGAAGGGTGAAGGTTGTGAGTAGGTTGAAAGAATGGTTCAGTTGATAGGATAGGTAAGAAACAATATCAATCCATTGGGCTATGGAGTCATAAAAGGATTTAATTGCACAACAAGTTTCAAGAGTGGTCTATGGGGTAGGTCATCTATGTCAAAATATCTCTTTAAGTTGATTTATGGTATGGAACATTAAAGTGTAGTGAAAGAAGTAAACATATAAGAAAAACAAAGGGCAGCTTAAGATCAAGTAAGGACTTTTAACCTAGCCTGCTTTCAACATACTCAAAGGAAAACAAAGAATAGCTTAAGATCAAGTAAGAACTTTGAATCTAGCTTGCTTTCAACATATTCATAATGAAAACATTCAAGATAACATAAGAAGTAGCCTAATATCAGGTAAGGACTTTGAACCTATCCTGCTTTTGACATACTCCTAAGGGAAACTTTCAAAACAACCGTTGAAGAAAACAGTAGAGGATATGGCTAACCATATACTTCCCTAGCTTTAACTTTACTTAGCATGCAATGAAAATATCATTCAAAAATAATATCTCAAGTTTTACTCAGTCAGACATGGGCTCACCAACATTCCTTGACTGGATACACTCTATTGAAATCATTCCCAAACACACATTTAGGAGAAAACATAAAGATAAAGCTTATCAGTGAGACTTAGGGTACTTTAAAAGTAAATCCTAATCTATATTTGCTATTCTTTATCAAAGAAAATGGAAAGTATGGAAAACATGAGAAAAATAACAATTACAGTAAGAAAAACATCACCATTTACATGGACCAGGATCCCATAAATCAGCTTGTATATTTGATGTTCAAACCAGTTACAATATTCAAGTCTAGTAGGTCTTTACAACTTCAAACTTCTCATCTCAACCTACCTTTCTTCAATTACAAAACAGAGATTTAGCAGGCTCAATAGCTATTTACATTCAATGAGTATGCAACTAACAATAATACTAGACTCCTCGTATGATATATATATAGGTAAATTGAGGAGGTGGAGTGATAGGAAGGTTTAATTGTTCAATTAATACAGAGTAAATGCTTCTCGGCCTTTGGGAGACCTTATGAAGAAGATTTCAAATGTTTAACTCTGTTTTAATTAATTTTACATTAAATTTTATCTACTTCAGTCACTTTTGTTGACTTTAGAGGCTTTTGGTAGGCTTGTGATTACTTTCTGAGTTGTCTTTAGAAATATCTCTGACTGTGCAATTAATATGTGTTCTTTTTAGGTGAAATTAGTTGGCAGGTGGCATTTCTGTCTTCTTGAGGATTTATTGCCTCACTAGTGTGGCACTTGGAGGCTTCCTTTACTGATATGTCTATCTTAATACTTTAAAACATTGATTTAACTCTGATTTTGTGCTTTAAGGCTGATCATGCCTTATTTATTCTTCTTCGGTCTTCAGTTGTCCTTTTGCTGACTATTTAATTGATTTGGCTTTAGTCATCTGTATTTTGTCTTTTTAAACTAAATTAGGCTTTGGTTTCGTGCTTTAGGCCTGTTCCTTTAATCATCTTTAATTGTTCTTTATCCTTAATTGTTGGGTTAAGCTCTTTGATCTTCAACCTTTATGTATTAACCCTTTAACTTTTAATTTTTCTCTGATACTCTTTAATTCTTCACCATTGTGTTTGCTGGTGTACAGGTGGCCGTATTAGAGGGTTTGATAAAAATGCCAAATAAACATGATCCATTGCTTGTGACATGGAATTCATCCCTTTGGCCCCTTTTTCTTTTGTTTTGGGCCACGAGGATCGTCACCCTCGACTCTGTCCCTTTACTGGACTGTGGGATGGCTTTAAGCCATAGAACCACCATGAGACCTGCACATAACAACAAACTATCAAGAAATCCTGCAAATTTAGGTTTAAATTGCTTACAGAGGCTGGTGGAGGCAGAGAGAGCAATGAGGCGGTAGGAAAAATGCATGGAGGAAGGCAGAAATATGAAAGAAATGGGTTAAAAATCAAATTATGGCGTGGAATGGAAAAGTGGTTTTGTGAAAACCGTTGGCAGTTTTCGTGCGACATCCAGGCGGTAAACAGTTTTGTGCATTTTGAACGCGTTACCATACAGGGCACAACACCTGTCCCTCAGGAAACCGCCTGTTTCACGTGAGTTTGGGTGGTTAAAACCCTGATGGCTAAGTTACGCGAAAATGAACGTGAGCCGTTGGATCTGTGGGTGTAGATCCAACGGCCACAGGTGAATGCAACAGTGAAAAGGTGCATGAGCGAGGATTGTAGTGGAAGCCAGGTGTCAAGAGGGGATTGGGGGATAGTTTTATGGGTGGAAGGTAGGGCTCGACTGACATCAGATTTTTTGTTTGGTAGCGCGTTTGGTTGATCGGAGGGGTTGGAGACGTGGGTTGGACAGGAACCGTTAGATCCATAAGATCTATGATGTAGATCGATTGTGAGGGTGGATTGATAGATATCGGTCGGGAGAATGGAGGGTGAGAGGGGAAGCATGGTGGCTGTCAGATCAAGGCTTGAGGCCTTTGATCTACAGCTGAGGTTTCTCCGGGGTTTGACAAGTATGGAAGGGAAAAAACAAAGGGAAGGGGGCTTAAAGAATAAGGAAGGGAAGGGTCAGATGGAGGAGTATGGGACCAGAAGCGGGGTATGAAGGGCTAGGGAAAAAGGGACTAAGCCAAAGGGGAATCACATCGACGGGGAAGAGGGAGCGATGCGATAAAAAGTGATAGCGCCAATGCGATAGAAAATCGCCGATGCGATGGTGAATGCCGATGCGATGGAGAATGCCGATGCAATGGAGAATGCCGACACGATGGAGAATTCTGATGCGATGGAGAATGCCGATGTGATGAGCGCATCGACATATTGCAAATCGGCGGAAAAAATAGGCAAAGGCATGAAGAATATGAAAACTTCGATATGCGAATGCGATGGGAGCTTAAGTCCTTAGCGCGGGGTTTCGGGCCTTGGTTTTATGGTGGAAAAGAGGATGGGGGCTTAAGCCAAGGGGCTTAAAGCCTTATGTTTTGAAAAGGCCGGAATAGACCCAAAATGGGGGTTTTTTGACTTTTTTCAAAGGTTTAGATAGGGAAAAAAAATGATTTAAACCATTAAAAAGGGTTTTTATGGGTTTAAAGGGGATTTTGATGAAATGGAGTATGAGAGGGAAGAAAAAAGAGGAATTTGATAGGAGGAAAGGGGGTTTTCGATGAAGCAGTAAAATCAGTAAAAATGGAGGAATAAAAGGTTTAAAACAGTTCTTTTTAAAACCAGCAGGACTCCTTTGAAGGCTTTGTTTTAGTGAAGATAACAATAAGATGAGTTCTTTTGGACATGGGGCACAACAAGGCTTCAAGAACTCACAATTTTTGCTCAAAACTTGTTTCTTGAAGACTAAAGACCTGTTTTAGCCATCATTTGCTATGACAAAAATTTACTGATGGCTAACATACGCGACTTCCTCCCAAACTATAGGTGTGAAAACAAGAAAGTCAACTTCTAAGTGGCATAAATGTTTCATACGGACTCTGATTGGCATGATGCTTGTGTTGTTGGAAATATATATCTTTGTAGAATAACATGAAATGGTGTTGCACAAAATTGGAAAATTTTTACCCCTAAAAAACATCATTATATGCCTCAAAATTCCCCCGAAAGGTTTCATACCTAATTTCTCCAAACTAGGTCATGCCAGTAAAAACGGTCTCATGGGCTTATTCCTGCACTTTTCCCACTCTAAATGCATCAAGATAGATAAAAAAATATAATTATGCAATTTGGATAACACCTCCCCATTTTGGGAGTCTTTTTTTCCCTAAAATATTTTACTCAATGATGTGACGAAAATTTTCCTCCACCTTCTCTTTGGTGTGCCATTTAGATTTTCTTGGAAGTTGTACCTTCAAACCAATCTGCCAAAGGTCATGCTGGCCATATATTGTGGTTCTGGACCTCTTTTGCAATATTGTATCTTCTGTCAACTCTTCCTGAGCATATGGTGCTAAATCCTCCATAGAAGGTAGGACCTATTCCTCTTCCTGATCTAACATGGAAGGCCCATAGAGTTTCAAATTCTCTACATTCACAACTGGGTAAATGTGCATATATGGTGGTAAATTAAGTCGATAGGAATTATCATGCACAGTATATCAAAGGGAACATATCTGATAGCCTTTATTTTCTTACTAGGACCCTGCTGCCTCTCCTTGTTCAACTGTATCCATACTCTATCTCCCATCTTGAATTATTTCTATGTTCTATGTTGATCATGCATGGCCTTATACTTATTTTGCGACATTTGCAATGTTTCCTATACCTGTAGATGGATATGCCTGATATTTTATATAAATTTTTATCCCTCAAAGAATCTCATGTAAGATCTTCCCTCACTCCTCCTTGCTACCCATATGCAATACCCAAAGGTGAAGGTGGAAAATATGCAAAACAAGTCTCAAATGGGGACTTTCCTATAGAAGTCTGGATTTATTTGTTGTAATAATGTCATATATATACCATATTTTCATCCAAAATGTTTCGGTACTTCTAGTTGTATCCACTCAGAAGCTGCACCAAAGTCTTATTGACTACTTTTTTCTTCTCATTTGTCTATTGATGGAATGTTGTAGACCTCTTCAACTTTGTATCCATGTTATCCCACAATGTAGTCCAAAATGCACTGAGAAATATTGTATCCCTGTTTGAAATGATGATCCTTGGTATCCCAAACTGTACCCAAATTTTTCCAAAGAGAAAGTTTATTGCTTCTTGTACATTAATGATATTTTTACAGGGCATAAAAACACAATTATTATTGAACTTGTCATGTACCATGAATAGGTAGTCATGTCCCTTCTTGGTTGTTGGTAAACCTACCACAAAGTCCATGGAAATGATTTCCCAAGGATGAGTAGGTACAGGTAAGGAATGATATAGACCTTGTTTCCTATTGCTAGGCTTGATGGTACAAAAAATCATGCACCCTCTTATGAACCTAACTACCTCCTCTTGCATCTTGGGGCAATACACATACCTTTGCAAGTTAGCCATGGTCCTCCCTACACCAAAGTGTCCTACAAACTTGGAGGTGTGAACCTCTCTCATCAGCTACAATCACTCACCTTTAGGTACTCATGGCTTATCTAACCTGTAGAGTAACCTATACTAGAGATGGTATTCAACGGTGCTATCTCCATCGTGCACATGACTCTTACTCTGCAACGGTTTATACACCTCTTTAAATTCTTCATCTTCTGAATCTGCCTCTCTGTATGCATCATGGGTGAATGGCTCCATGTGCATAAGGGTACCCAAAGTTGTAATATTTGATGTGGGTGGTCTTGACAACATGCGGCCAACTTGTTTGTGTTTCCCTTCTTATACATGATCACCAAATGAAACTGTTGTAAAAACCCCATAAAATTTTAATTCTTGGTCTATTGTACCTTACTATGGGCATGCAAGTACTGTAACCATTGGTGATATATGTGGATTACTGTCTATTTTACCATCAGATTATAGAAATTGTACAACATGCATGTATATCTTGGATTCACCTGATCTAACAATGTACTGAAGTTAAATACTGAATTTCTTCTACAAATATTTTGCAGAATTAAAAACACAATTTCTAATCACATGAACATGAAGAAATATCAATCACACACAACGCAGATAATTTCTCGGGGAAAGTTTACAACTAAAAACCTCACTATATTCTATTGTATATTAAGCATGGATCATGAAACAATTACATACAAAACTCTTCTCACAAGAGTTGTCCAGTACTCAACTAATTGTCCCACACTATTATATGCAAAACTGACCAACACATAGCCAATTTTCAGCCTCAGGCAACCTGTCGTGATTGCACAATCCCTGATGGTAAAGATCCCTAAAAGATAGGAATTATTGCCTCCCTTGACTACACAAGTATCATGGGCACTCCAATGGATGTTTGGTTGCAAGTGTGCAAGCCAATAATCCTACAACTGATAGTTAATTTCCGTTTCACCTATATCTCAACTAGGTCTCCATTGGGTCTGACATGCATGCATATAATAATAGTAAATCCTCAGTTTCATGTGAAATCACTGATTGTGAATTAATTAATATTTAATTCACTAGATCTCTCACTAGTGTATCTTCAGTTACAACTAGCACAACTAAGTTAAACTATTTACAACTTGCACTAACTGATGCACCACTGCACTTCGAACTCTATTACAACTGGAATTACTCTGCATGCCTCACCAACTACCTCTAACTCGAAATCCACTAGCTAACTGAATTTATCACTTTTGGTTAACGCATTCAAGTCCACATTGAGAATATATTACAATTTAATTTCTATCTTAATTAAGGGATAATGAAATAGACATGCACCCAAAAATAACACTATGGGCCCCACCCTAGTATGGGTGCTTAATGCAACTAGGTGCTTAATGCACTAGGCGTGGGAGATGAATCTTCTTGTTGAATCTCAACACTCCCTCTCAACAAGAAAGGGATTATCCTTCACCCTGATCTTGTCTCTATGGTATTTGAATTTTCTCCTGGTGAGCGCCTTCGTCAGAATATATGCATCCTAATCTTCTGTGGGAATGTATTGTAGCAACATGATCCTTCTTTGCACATAATATCTGAGATGATGGTACCAGATATCTATATTATTGGACTTATCATGAAACATAGGATTAATCGAGAGTTTAATGCAACTCTGATTATCACAATGAATCACTATCGGATCCATCTGAGAACCAAAAAAACCATCCAAGATATTTCTCATCCAGATAGCCTCACATGCAGCTTGATTTGCTACCATGTATTTTGATTCCGCTGAACTGAGTGCCACAGATTTTTGCTTCCTTCTATACCATGAAACTACTGTCGATCCAATGCTAAAGATTCCCCCTGATGTCCTCTTTCTGTTCGATGGAATGTCAGCCCAATTTGCATCTGTAAATCCATGCAGCTTCACTCCATCCATCCGTTTGTACCATAGACCGTACTTTGATGTGCCCCTTAGGTATCTCAAGGCATTCTTCCCTACTTTTTAAAAGAGCTTGGTAGGCTTAACCATAGCTTGACTCAGCTGGTTAACTGCGTAGCAAATGTCTGGTCTTGTATTCACCAAATATATTAGCGAACCCAGTAACTGTCGATAGACAATAACACCCACTACCTCTCTAGAAGTAGCATCCTCTTTCCTCCAATTTCTTGGAAGAGGTGTATCCATGGGTTTGCAGCTCTCCATGTTAAACTTACCCAGTATATCCTTTACATACTTGCCTTGAGACACAAAAGTTTCACCATCCCGCTGCCATATTTCCAATTCTAGGAAATAATGAAGAAGTCCGATGTCCTTCATTTCGAACTCCCTTGCAAGATCCTCCTTGCATGAGTGTATCAACTGCTCATCACCAATCAAAATTAGATCATCAACATAAATAAAAATGATCAATAGCTTACCCTAAACCACAATCTGGTACATGTTTGCATCTGCTTCACTTTTGGTGAAGCCCAGTCCAGTGAAAGAGCTGTCTATCTGAGTGTACCAAGCACAAGGTGCTTGCTTCAGCCCATACAATGCTCTTTTGAGTTTTCACACATGCGACTCACTATTGAATATCTCGAAGCCTTCAGGATGGTCTATGTACACCTCTTCCTCAATGATCCCATTGATAAACACAGTTTTCACATCCATATGATGAATGCGCTAACCCATCTGTGCTGAGAGTGAAAGGATGGATCTTATGGAAGAGTACCTTGAAACAGGTGAAAAAGTCTCATCATAATATATCCGTTCGATCTATGAGAATCCCCGGGCCATAAATCTAGCCTTGTATTTCTCCACACTCCCATTAGCAGCTTGCTTTACCTTTTATATCCATCTCGATCCAACCACTGATTTGTTGACTGGTCTTGGGACTATATCCCATGCACTGTTCATGACAATGGAGTCATAATCCTCCACCATTTCATCCACCCAAGTTGGTTGCTGCACTGCTTCCTGAAAAGAAGATGGTTTAGTCACAATACATTTTATCATAAGAGCCATGTATCCAGTAAATCAGCCAGGAGACTGTCTCTGTCTGCGTTTTGAAGTAGGGGCTCCTACGTTTTGTGAAACATCAAGTCTCAATCCATCAAATTTCATGGTGTTAGTGTCAGAATATGAATTCTGCCATCAGTGATAAAAATCACTCTTTTCATATTCATTTTAGGTGTCCCATTTAAAAAAAAAATAATCATTCCATTAGGTCATGTAAAAAATTGATTCACTAATGGTAGCCCTAGTCTCAAAATCTCACTCTCCCTCACAAATTCTCATTTGCTGGCCCACCTTCATGTCTTGCTGAGCATAAAAACACATTTGAAAAACTCATTTTACTATGTCTTATCTTAGTCAAATTCAACTATGGAGTCAGGTCATTCAAGGTCCCATTAGGTCATTAGGTTTCATTTTTCAAGGTCCAAAAATGCACCATGTCATCTCAATAAGGTCAAAAAAAGGTGTGAGAGTGATTCAATAAACATTTAATTATCATCTGCAGAGCATTATCAACATGTAAATATGATATTTTGAAGTTGTAATTATGGTTTCTAGTATGATTTTCATACTCAAATGTAATTATATAAAAAAAAAGAGTTTTTATTTATTTCATTTTTTAATGTAATTTTTTGCTTCTTATATGTAATAAGTAACTTCCCTAAAATATTTCAACTCCAAATTCCATGCCAAACTGAAGATCACCACTAAATCAAAGTGAAAAGTGTCAAACACCAGCAACTTCATCCTGCAAAGAAGAGAAAGTCAAAGAAAAAGCATATTCAACATGCTTTCAAAAAGTGAGAAAAAACATAGGAAAAGTGAGTTTTTGGATCTAAATCTAAAATCACTTAAGTATTTAAGACTGCTAGACATCAAATTCAAATTAATTTCCCTCTTATTTCATCGAGAAAACAACTAAGGAGAGCGAATTTTTTTATTTTCTCAGCAAAATTGAGAAAAACAGAGCAGAAGGGTGCTTATCCTCTTAGCATTTCACTGATCCTCTTAGCGTTGTGCTTATCCTCTTAGCGTTGCACGTATGCTCTTGGCGCTGCACGTATCCTCTTAGCGTTGTGCGTATGTTCTTGGCGTTGCACTTATCCTCTTAGCACTGCACGTATGACCAGAAAGGATTAGAAACTCATCAAAGTTGCAAAAATCACCCCCAGACTTCACTAATCATTCTTCACACTTCCAATCAAGCAATTTAGCTACTTTTGCATCATTATCCTCTTCATCAAAGTAATTTTGGATGTGTGAGTTAGTTAAAATCCAATTTGGTGTCTTCTTGAATGTGAAACCCTAGTTTTTCTTCCTTGCACTCATAATTCCCAAAATCGCATTTCCCTTACACTCAATACCATCCCAACATTTTTAAAATTCATTCCCAAATCCCTATTATCATAATACCTATCCCTAAGCTACTAATTCCCAAAATCCTAAGCCCTAGGTGATATTTTGACTTAGGCTCTTAAATCCCAATTCCCCATCCCAATTCCCATCACTCTTTCACTCTTTTTCGCTTCCCCATTCCTCATATCCCTAAACAATATTTCCCATAAAATTCCCTTTCCCCATATCCAATCCCCAAATTCACCTTTCACACTATCACCTACTTCCCTAGGGTTTGAACACAAACACACCATGGAAGCAGAAGGAGAACATAACAGATCACATAGTGAGGAAGAGGAAACAGGGGCTAGGAGGCCACATAAAGAGGGCAGGATAATCAGATATGAACCTATCAACACTATGGAAATTTTGGCTTCTCCAATGACAATGACATGCTTCAAACATGTTGGTTGTTATGATTTCTGTGAACAAATTCTGAGGGTTCAACATCATTCCATGTTAACTAGGGTCTTCATATCTAAACTCCATAACAACCAAGTTACGCTAGCTGGTGTCACCTTTACTGTCTCAACTTCCATCATTTCAGCTGCCATAGGGATCCCAAATGTTGGGGAAAGGTGTTTCAAAAAGAGTGATTTGGAAAAACAACACTTTGAGCCCTTTTTAAAACCTAGATACAAGAATGAGAAAAAGAGGATGTTTCCTTTTTCCTACCTCCTGGACAGATTTGAACTTATGATGAAGATAATCATGAATTAATTTACATGTGAAGGTATATTCTCAAGGTTGTATACCTATCACATCCGGATCCTAATGCATTTCAATAGGGTAAGGATGCTCAATATACCTTACTACATTTTATGGAGTGTTGGAAATATGGATTTTATTTCTCAGAAAAGGGAGTATGAACACCAAATGAAAATTATTTTCCATCATTCCCTTGTCAAAATCATTGTCCTTTACCATCTCAATGAGCTCAAAATTGCATGGGATATCTTCATAGCCCATGATATCTTTAGAGATCCTCCTACTCAACATGCTCAAAATCTGCCTTCATCATATTAACCGTCCACTTCCATCCATCCATCTCAACCTACTATACATTCACCATCATCATATCATTCCTCTTCATCCACTTCACCACAATTATCTTCATCCCACACTGAGACTGAATCCCCTATTAGAAATGAGATATATGTGGCAGAGAGGGCTAGTATGGTTGAGGTTGAGCCATTCTCAAGAACCTACCAGAGAGGCCACAAGCATGTGTTTTCTCCACACACAGTGGGAGGGGCCATGTCTTCTACATCAAAAAAATATGTGGACAAAGGTAAATTAAAGTTGATTGAGACAGAAACTCAACCAAAGGTGAAACATGATGAAAACCTCCATGAGACTAAGCATGAGTTTGAGTTGGTTGACCTAGGTGATGATGATGCCAGCCAGATTATTAACATGGCCATCAAAGGTAAGGATGAAAAAATCATAGATCTCCAAGCCAACCTTGACAGAGCCAAATATGCTATAAATTTTTTGAGAAAGAAAACAAACAATTAAAGACTAAACAGTTCATTGATGAGGTGAATTACACCATTGCTCAAAGGGAGGCAGTAAAGGCCAAAGTGAAACTTGATGAGGCCTATGGTAGGTATGGTGACATTGATGAAATAGATGAATAGGTACCAAGAAGAAGACCTAGAACTAGAGGGCTGAGAAGAACTCTACCTCTAGAAAGGAAAAGGGAAGTTGAGCTTGCTGATCAGCTAACCCTAAATGAGTAGCTTACTATAGAGATAAATAAGAACAGGGAGCCATGGCTTGATAGAGGAAATCAACACTTCGAGAAGCTGCTAGCAAAGGTGAATAAGGATAATGACTTGTTGAGGAGGAAAGTCAAACATTAGGCATGGAAGGAGAATGATTTCATTGGCCAAGCTCATATGAGCCAATGCCAAAATTGAAGCTCTCACTCATCAAAAGGAGAAGGATATGTTGGAAATACTTACTAAGGATTCACTCCAAGCCTAGCCACCTCATCAACACCCTTTCCACAAATTTTGAGGCAAGTAGCAAAATTTTTGTCAAAGGTGTACATGACCATGTTTTTCTGCAAATGCAAATATCGGAAAAATGGTCATAAGCACAACGCCCTTGGCGTTGCGCTTATGTTTGGGGAATTTTTTGAGAGAAATAAAACCACCATGAGATTTTTAATGACATATAGATCTATAAAAACCACTTTTACAAGCTTGATTTGCAATTTCAGGAGGTGAAAAAGGAAAAAATCCACCAAAAAACATGTTTCTACCCCTGTTTTTGCCTAGGCTCTGCGCTTATACTAGTCGTGAGAGATTGAATTTTTGAGGGGTCAAATCAGTACCATTTTCAGAATTGGAGGCATATTCATAAAGAGGACGGGATAATATTTCCAACAAGCTATCCTGGGCCCAATTTGGACACTGGGAAGGCCTCCACAAGTGGCCTTGAACATGGAGGGTTCTTATGACACAGCAAGGGCGCTTATGACAGGAAAATGGCACTTATGCCAGTTTACTCAATTTTTTGGTTTTTCACTGTAATTTTTGGTTTTACCTCAAGAAATGATTTTACTATCAATGTAATTCATCATGGTAAATTTAATTCTGTAAAGGATAAGTTAGCTAGGGGTAGAGTCATTGGGTAAACTTATCCTTTAGTCAAAGATGAATCAGTTTGAATGTAATGAGGAGTGAGTCACTTGGACCATCCTACACTTCAACTACCAGTTTAGATTTTTGTGGATTCCTTCCTCACCTCAAGGATTCGACCCCTGAGGATGAGTGAAGGTTGTTTTGATGTCTATATCTTCCCTTTATTCACTCTTAGCAAGGGTTGGAATACATTTGGATGTTAGTTTTGTAATCAAGGAACTATTGTACTCAGTTTGGCCATTAATACAAGTGGAGTTGTAGCTATTTTTCGGGATACTTGTGGTATGATGTTTATCATTTTTTTCTTATTTGGTATCATGTGTTAAATGTATTGTTTCCATGTTTCATAACATCTCTATGGTATGATATATCTCAAGTTGATAGGCAGAACACATGCTTGCTAATGCTCTGTTTAGGGTTAGTTATCATAATTTGTTCATTTTCCTTTGTTTAGAAAGAATAGATCTCCCATGCTCTTCCTAGTTTCTCATCAGTCCTAAAAACCATCTCATCACAATCATCTAAAAGTGCTAAGCCTTATGCTTACCTTTCCCCGTTGAATCTTTGCAACCCTACCTCATTTTCCTTGACCTAGCCCCCTTGACCATACTTTCATCCATCTGCCCAACGAAATAGATTACCAAAACCCCTCTGCACTTCTTACCTAGCCTACAACCCTAATCCATTCAGCCTTCTAGGCTATTTTTTGTGGAGAGAGCCCTATCTGACTTGGTAGGGCTAGCTACCAAGTAAAAATATTGGTTTGTGGTTACCTCTTTTTGGATTCCTTCTTCAGCCTTAGGAATCTGGCAGAGTGATAACACGTGGTGCGCCTTCTGCCATTGCTAATGGATGGCTTTGCATGTGTGTTTTCCTCCACTCCATGAACCTTCTCATGTGGCTGAACCACATCTTGAGACTCATCCTCGGGAACCAACAGTTCCTCCTCTGCATGCAAGTCCAACTCCCTCTCAAGGGACAACCGCATGGATTTCTCCTCATCAAATTTGATATCCCGTCGTACAACAATCATTCTGTTGTTTGGAAAATACACAATAATTATAGGGTGTTTCAGTGTACCCCAAAAAAATCCCAACCTCAACTGTTGGTTCCAGCTTCTTCCTGGCGTCCTTGGTCACATGCACATAAACATATGAGAAAAAAAATCTTAAAGTATGAAACATCAGGTTTCTTACTAGTGAAAGCCTCTTTAGGTGTACTCATGCAAAGTACTCTATGAGGACAATAGTTTTGCACATGTACCATTTTATTGCATGCTTCCGCCCACAGATGCATCATTAGGCCTTGATCATGCAACATCACTCGTGCTACACCCACAATAGTTCTATTCTTCCTCTCCACGACCCCATGCCGCTGTGGGTTATGAGGCGCTATGAGTTTTCTTCAAATTCCTTCTTTTCTGTAGAAGTTCTTGAATTAGTTAGAGATGCATTATCCACCATTATCGCTCCTAAGAGCCTTCACTTGCTTCCCCGACTCTTTCTCCACCAGTGCTTTAAACTCACAGAACTTAGAGAATGTTTGATCTTTCTTCTGCATGAAGAAGATCCAACACTTACGAGAAAAGTCATCAACAAATATTACATAGTACTTATGTTTTTCTATTGAAGTAATTGAGAAATGACCACACACATCTGTGTGAACTCCCTCAAGGATCCCCGAAGCTCGATTTTCCTTCTCATGAAAGGTGGCCTTTAAAAATTTTCCCATAGTACATCCCTTTCATGTATCTGACTGTGTAAGTGTACCCTTGGGAAGACCAATAGAAATCTGCTGCATTACTTTCAAGGCTCCATGGTGAAGATGACCCAATCGCATGTGCCATAATTCGCCCTATATCCCGACCCACCACTTGATCTGCCTTGCCCTCATTACTGCACAACCATATAACTCCATCTTTTAGATATTCTTAACTCAAATCCCTATCCTCTTGGCTTGTACCATTGTTTTATGTTGCAGGAAAGCTTTTCCATCTCTAAAAACAACATCATAGCCTCTATCCTCCAACATTGTGTCTGAGACCAATTTTTTCTTTAGTCCTGGTACATGCATTACATATTTTAATTGAAATGGTTTACTTGAATCCCTCTGAAAGGTAATGCTACCAATCCTAGTAGCATTGTACTGTTCGTTGTTGCCCATTTCAATATGCATCTGGAGATCTTTCTCCTCCAAGTCACTAAAAAGTTCCTTATCTCCCGTCATGTGAAAGGAAGCGCCACTATCCAAATACCACACATATCCTAATGTACTAGACACCATGCATGAAATCAATGAGAAGTCAAGTTCAAATTGCGAGGCAAGAGCCTCAATAGCTATAGATCCTCCAACCTTCTTGTTCTTCTTCTTTTGTGGACAGTTAGTAGCAAAATGCCCATGCTCTTGACAGTGAAAACACTTCACCTTGGACATGTACTGCTTCTTGCCATTCTTGGACTCAGATTTAGAATGGAACTTCTTCCATTTCCCCTTCCTCGCCTTGGAAGCTAAAGCACGATCCTCTTCATCCTCATTCTTAGATGAATATCCATCTCTGGTTTTCCATCTGAACTCCTCCTACACCAAATCTGACCACAGTCGTTCCCAATTTGGCAATTTTTCCCTTCCATTGACATAGTCTTGATAACTGTGCCAACCCTTGGGAAGTCCTAGGAGATCCAAGCTCACCAGATCATCATCAACAACTATTATTCCAACGCTCCCCAGTTCATCCCAACATTGGACAAACTTTGCTAGATATTTTGGAATGGTGTCGCCCTTTTCCATCTTGATCTTCCAGAGTTTATCTTTGAGCGCAAATTTCCTATGGTCACTACTGATTTGGAATAGATCTGTTAAAGGTTTCCACATTTAATATGGTGTGTATTTCCCATGGAGGCTTGAGAAAATGTGGTTTCGTACTCCCTCCAACAGGATCCTCCTCGCCTTCGCCACTTTCTTTTTCCATGCATCAAGATTTGCAGCATCTGCAACATCGAGTTTAGGAACATCTTTGTCAATGAATTCCTTCAACCCAATGTCTTCGAGTACTACCTCCATCCTGTCCTTCCAAGCAATATAGTTCGAGCTGCCATTGAGTGCATACTCTAACCTCAATCCATTGAAATCCATTTCAATCTTGAATCAGCTGTAGCACTAAGAAAGTCTTTCTGCAAATTCGAATTCTATCCAGTCACAAAATCAGTTCCTGCTTCACTTCTGCAATTTCCTGTGCTCCGATACCATGTAGAAATTATACAACATGCATGTATATATTGGATTCACCCGATCTAGCAATGTACCAAACTTAAATACTAAATCAATTCTATAAATATTTTTCGGAATTAAAAACACAATCGCTAATCACATGAACATGAAGAAAGATCAATCACACACCATAGATAATTTATCGGGGAAAGACTACATCTAAAAACCCCACTATCTTTTATTGTATATTAAGCATGGATCATTAAACAATTACATACAAAAGTCATCTCACAAGAGCCCTCAAGTACTTAGCTAATTGTCTCACATTGTCATATGCAAAACTGACCAACACATAGCCAATTCTCAACCTCTAGACAACCTGCCTTGCTTGCGCAATCCCTGATGGTAAATATCCCTAAAATATAGGAATTATTGCCTGCCTTGACTACTAAAGTATCATGGGCACCCAAATGGGTGTTTGGTTTCAAGTGTGCAAGCCAATAATCCTACAACTTATAGTCAACTTCCCTTTCACCTAGAACTCAACCGAGTCTCCACTAGATCTGACATGCATGGAACTAATAATAGTAAATCCTCAGTTGCATGTGATATCACTGATTGTGAATTAATTAATATTTAATTCACTAGATCTCTCACTAGTTTATCTTTAGTTACAACTAGTACAAATAAGTTTAACTCACTTAACCGAGTTAAACTATTTACAACTTGCACTAACTCATGCACCATTGCACTTCGAACTTGGTTACAACTAGAATTACTCTGCATACCTCACCAACTACCTCTAACTCAAAATCCACTAGCTAACTGAATTGATCACTTTCAGTTAACTCATTCAAGTCCACATTGAGAATAGATTACAGTTTAATGTCCATCTTAATTAAGGGATAACCAAAAGAGACATGCACCCAAAAATAGCATTGTGGGCCCCACCCTAGTCTAGGTGCTTAATGCACTAGGTGCGGGTGATGAATCTTCTTGTTGAATCTCAACACAGATATTTCTTCCAATTCTTTAGAACTTGCACCATGGAATTAAGATCCTTATTGTAGGGAGGGTAGTTAAGAACCACCACATGAAAAAATTCATAATGTTAACCTACACGCCTTCCTCCCTGCATCCAAACAACTCCCATAACATACCCACTTGCATCTGTCTCCACTTTGAAAGGCCATTGCAAGTTTGGTAATGCCAGAATTTGTGCTTGAATGATCTTCTTCTTTAACCTCGAAAGCCTGACCTTTTCCCCACTGAAAACTCTTTCCAGTTGTTGTTATGGCATGGAGCTGTGCTGCTACCACCAAAAATGAGGCTATGAATTTCCTCAGGTAGTGTACTTCCCCAATGAAACTCCTAACCTTAGAAGAATTAGTAGGCACCAACCATTTCATGATGGCATCCATCTTCAGTTATCCTCCATCGATCACATATCCCAAATACACCAAGGATTTCCACGTAATCTCACACTTCTTGAGATTTTATAGCATTTGGTGCTTCTTCAATGTTTCCAACACCTGCATCAAATGTGAAGAATGCTCCTCCTAGGTAGCACTATATACCAGGATATCATCCAAATAGACAATAACAAATGAATCTATAAAAGGACATTTTACATCATTCATTAATCTAATAAATGTAGTTGGAACATTACATAGGCCAAATGGCATAACTAACCACTCATACAAACCTTGCCTATTTTTGAAGATGGTCTTCCATGTATCTTCTTCTTTGAATCGAACCTGGTGATATCCATACTTCAAGTCCATCTTGGTGAAATTGATCCAATAAATCATCTATCCTGCATAGGGGGTATCTATTCTTGAGCGTAATTTTGTCTAATGCCTTGTAATCTAGACACATCTTCCAAGTCGCATCCTTCTTCAGCACAATGATTATGGATGACCCACATGGTGATGTAATCAGTTGAATCCACTACAAATATTTCATAACCTCACTTTCTTTTATAATAAACTTCATGTACAACCCAATATTTGGAAATGGTGAGTTTGCCAAAAGATGGATCGCATGCTTCACTTCTCTCTTAGGTGGTAACCCTTTAGGCTCTCAGAACACATCCTTGTATGCATATAAATACTCTTCCAATTGTTGTTTTTGTTTCTTAGTACAACCCTCCAAGGATTCCTTTCCTCTTATTGACTCCTCTTCGGACATAATTTCTCTTAAAAACAAAAAAACATAGTTCTTGGTGGATCCGATCAATTTCTTGGCTTGGTTGGCACTTACCCGTGGAATTTTCAACATGCCTTTGTGCACGTTGATGTTGAATGATATTCCATCCTTGATGAGCCAATAGTGGTTGGATTTCCTCATTAATATTCCATCACGCATGTACATGTATGAACTCCAAAACACGACTCCACATACATCAAGTGGAACCACATCTAGATTTAATTCATCAATAAAACTAGCACTAATATAAAATCTAATTTTACTTTGTTTTGTTACCTTTAACTCTGCATGTAGAAATTCAACCAATGGATTCAATATGATATTTTAATGTACTAAAACAAAATACTGAATCACTTCTACAAATTTGCGAAAACCAAATATGATTGGATAATCACAAACATGAAAGAGAAGGAATTTATGAATCACACAACACAATATGTATCCAGGGAAAGAAATTTCTAAAAACCCCACTATATGTACATTGCATTAAGTCAAGAACATGAAACAATATGATGTTATTTCCCTCACTGAGAAACCTTTGTACTCTTCTGATTGTCTCACTCTGATCTAGGAAATATCGGTCCAATACTTAACCAATTCTCAACCTCTTTCTCACCAACCTTGCTTATGCATTCCTAGAGGAATTGTGGCCCTATTAATTAGGAAATTCCTAATAATTTATTGCTTAATTCATAAAATGCTTTCTTCTGATCTCATGCATGACCTGTACAATTTTTTAATTATACAACTGATAGTTATCTTCTCTTTAACCCCAATCCCAGCTAGGCCTTCCTCAGAACTGCCATGCAACAACTATTTATAGCGAATTATCGGTTAAATAATTGATCAATAATTTTGAATTAAATCATATTTAATTCACTAGACCTCTCACTAGATCTTCTCTCAATTGGAAATAGTTAAACCGATTTTAACTCAATTAATTGAGTTAACTAATTACAACTCACAAATAACTATAACTGGACCCCCTACAAATAGGAAAATGTTGGGCTGTATTAATCACTATTAAATGACTAAAACAATACACATAAATTATCAATCCAGGGACGTCTTTTATTTCAATGACAATTGCACTGTCTGTGTCGATACACCCAACCAGAAGCAAATCCAAATAAAGGAAATCGTTGCTGAAGTAAATGCTGGAAGGAAATCACTCATGCGGAAATAAAATGATCTACAAGACTGTAATCAAACCTCAATTAATCTTTCCTAGTGCGCCAGACCACAATTACCCAGTTGGTATCTCTAATCCCACATGTGTAACAACATATAAAACATTGGAATTGAAGCAAATCTATTCACAACTAAAACAACAACAACAACACTTCCACTGACACTCAATGAAAATAAGAAATAGATATATACACATGTACCTTAACCACTGCAATCCCTACTAAATAGGAGGGCTCTTCCTCCCTAGCAGGGCGCAAGAAGAGAAAGAACTTAACGGAAGCTAAATCAGATAACGCATGTAACAACAACATAATATTTCTGTATTATGATGATTGAAAGTTACAGAGTCAAGATGATGATCTTCTCCCCACTGATTTGTGTTCTTTGAATATAACATATACAAAAGGGAAATTTACAACCAACTAATTACAAAATCTAAGAGATCTTTTCACCATGATTCATCTGTAAAAATTCGAATCTAATTATTGCAATTGAGGAAATGTGGAAAACGACCACAATAGAAAATCAACGAATATGTCCTTCAAATAACCTTGTGTTTCTCCCAATGAAGACCTAATTTTGGAAAAATGCTCACTCAAAAGCTATTTTGGTCCATTTTGCACAAAACCCATGTCTCAGATTTTCAATATGCTTCTTCGTTTGCCCGAAATGTTCAGCACAAAATTGTCACTTGTTATTCCAGCGAATTTTTGAGTTGGAATATTTAATTATGAGCTTGACAATCGGATTTTCAATCTGAAAGAGAAATTGGAGGCTAAAATCGTGAGTTATAACAAATTAATTAAATAAACCATCATTTACAAAATAATTCATAATAATATTCAATTTATTAAAAATAAAGGAGAATAAATATTCCTTATCCATAAGAGCATAAATAATTATAAAATGAGATAAAATGATAAATTATGATAAATAATGTGATAAAAGAATGGTAGGAATGGATGAAATATATGTTAAGAAACGGTAATAAGAATGACACTTTAGTGGCCCAACATCTCCCCCAAACTGAACATGTTGGATTTCCTCATGCAACTAGCCAATGCCTGTATATTAGCCAAGCTGTAATTCAAATAATCAAGATGCGCACCTCAAGTCATCATATTGATGGAAGAAAATGGTTATTCCCTAAATGATTCCTTAAAATAATAGATGTTCAATTAATGGAGCCGTAAGAATTTTCATTTTCAATTAGATGTATATGAAGTTGCAACAAAGTATGATACAAGTAAGAACAAACTTCATTAACCATTTTCTCAAAAATTACAAACCATATTTTGTTGAAATATTGAAAGCAAATTTTTACTATATCAATGCTTCTTGAATCCGAAAATCGAACCTATAAGATGAAATGAAAAAAAAAATCAATATATTAGCAAAATGGTTGTAGGTAAAATTGGTTTTTCTTGAAACATAACAACTCTTTCTCCCCCAAATTGGAAAATTAGCATGTCCTCATGCTATACTAGAAAACAAGTTGAGGTGGTTGCTATGATCATCATTGAGATCTTTGCTTGGTGTATAAGAACATAAAATAAGAGAGATTTTGTGAATGAATAAGGAGATTGATGGATGGTAAAGAATATTAATGGCATGCTCATGATAATGAAAGTAACACTCCCCCAAACTGAAAGATTTTATGTCTCTGAAAAATGGGAAGTGGTATAGAAGGGGAAATAATGGTTCAAAAATATGGGTGAATAATGCTCAATGGTTTTTCATGACAGTCTCCTAAACTTTTAATAAATAAAAAAATTATGTTGTTTTACCTCAAGTTTTACCTCGAATGACATTTTTTGATGAGATGATGCTGAAAGTGATGCGGAAGGTGGAAGATATGCAAGCTGTAAAAAGTAATTAGAAAGTGTAGCAGTGTTTCCTTCCACCAAACTGATTAGTTTCCCTGTCATCTATAAAACATCTCATGGGTATCCTTAATCATTAATTCATCACCTCAATTACCTCATTACCTATCAAAGTGACATAATCATATTGTGAATGGCATGGGATAATAATGGATAAGAAGAGAAAAGGTGCATTCCCTATACCCATAAGCTTTGGTTGTTATGAGCACAAAAAATATTCTTCTAAAGGTCTGTACGATTACCTGGGATTCAAAATCAGAATTAGGCCTCTTTATTCCACGTCAAAACAGTAGTGGTGTTGTTAAGCTATGAATAAATGGTGACTGATTGGGCAAAAAAACAATCTTTGGTTAAAGATATGATACTTTTAGAATAAAGGAATGATGGATTAGATGATACAAAATGTTAACTATCGAATCTCCTAAACGTTTCATCCCTGAAATTTAAAGTAAATATTTATAACTCAATAATAGATATAAACCATAACCACCATCATCTAAGAACAGATTAAATATTACCCCATGAACCATGAGTTCTGGAAAACCTTGTATATGCAACAACCAACTTTATCGGAAATTGGCTTTGAGAAAACAAGGTAACCAAGTAGATTATAGTATTAAATTAACTTCTATACCATAGGCATAGCCACTGCTGCCAGTAGGCATCCATAGCCTCGACAGGGATGCCTTTTTAACCCATTGAGATACTAGTGTCCATATATTAAAAGTAAGTACAGAGTTACAAAAATCCTTTCAATTTTCTTAGATGTGTCAACTGAAGATCATTGTTCTGGCGTGGTAACCAATTAATAATTCACAGGATCTAAAAAAAGTGAAAAAGTCGGCTCGTGATGAGAACTCTTGTCCTTCAGTTTTATGACCGAACGCCATTACTGTTGTTAACACTGGAAAATCGTACATCATAAGATGACATTAATTAATGTCAGGCCAAAGGATTTACAGGGCAGTAAGACATTGCAGAATCCAGAAAGTATTTAAAATCTCTAAGGTTTGAGGAAAATCAAATTTGAACTAGTCCTAAAATTATTTTTGCGTGCATAATCCTTTGTGAAGAGAGCCTTCTATGTGCCTTTTTGCCCAATATGCGTGCAATCCTAAGGATCGCTAAATTTCGCTATCCGGGACCACATAAAGCAAATTACAAGTCACTCCTTACTTGAAGCCGCTTAAGGACAGCCACCAACGCCTCCTTAGACACTATGTGAGCACACAATGGAATATTTGGAGCACACAAAGGAATCATACCCCTCTCTTGGGTCACCATCCTCCATGTACCAAAAGAGGGAAGGAGGATTTGAAATATCCTATATAAGGCCACCATGAGATGAAGAATTGGTGCTCACATTGTTATGTTGGCCAGAATTTCCCAAGCAATACCAGCAGTTTGTGACCTAGAGCTGAAGATAGAGGGGACTCAATTTTTTTCCATCCAACAAGTGTATTCCAACACAGTAGAGAGAGAGGGAGACTACATCGAGGCAAGCTTGGGATAAAAACATCCTTGCATCGGGACCTAGAACCATTGTCTAGGGGCCCTTTGGCAAGAGGGTAAAGTTTCACTCTTCTTACTATTAACGCTCAATAAGAGGGGCCTAGAGCCACCGTTTGCATTATTGTTGTCGTTTGACTCTTTTTAGAGCTTATGTTTATTTGTTTAGTTTTAGTTTATATATGCATGCTTTTTCCTCTATCTAGTATGCTTATGATTTTAGCTTGTTCCACTAACTTTCTTGACTCCACTTCTTTTTCTGCCTGTTACCAATAACTTAACGGGGTAAACCACACCCCTTAAGTTGGTGTGATTTTGTACATGTGTGCACCAAACACACTACAACAGGATTGGAGACTCCACTAATGTTTATTACCAAGTTTATGTGGTTGTGCCTTCTTTTTGCAGAGACCTCTGTCTGTGCTATGGAGTGGAGATGAATTTCTGCTGATTTCTCTTACAGTCCCTAGTTGATCCAAAGTGACAGACTGAAGTAGAACAACTCCAAAAAAATTTCTTGTAGGAATTTGCGCGCGTTTTCTCCTCACAGACGCACAGGGTACGCGTTCAGAGCTGACCCACGTGCAAAAAGCGCACCTGTCACAGCGTTTTGTGCGCAAAGTATAGAATGAAAAATTTCTCCCTAATTTCTCTCTTTTCCTGCTTGTAAAGTGCTTGGCAGCCCCTAATACACCTGCCAGGACTGGTTGTGGTACTCGCAGCTTGTATAAGCTCACTCTTAGCTTCTTTTTGTAGGCTTAGTGCCAGTTTTATTTCAAGTTGATTTTTGCAAAGTTCACACATAGTTTAAGTAGGGGGAAAAATAACTTGCATTCCGAATTTTTTTTTATGTTTTGAAAATTTTGGTGTTTACACACCTAGATAAGTAGCGCCAGTAAGTGGCCCATGACCACACATTCATAGCTAGTTTTCTTTTTCTAGTGTAAAAGTTTTTTAGTTTAGTTCAATTTTTTCACTCGGAATTTCGAGACTAGGATTGAATTGTTTATAGAAGAGCAAGTAATCTATGCTACCTTTGCACCCTTTGGTAATCCTAGGTAAGCGTATGAATGCTCCATATTCACAATTCACCATATCCTTATAGTTGGTCACATAGATTAACTAGGAAAACTTGAAAGCAGCCCATTATCTGCACATTTTGTTCATTTGAGCCAGGAACAATACAACATAGTTTAACTATGGGACTTTGTAAACGATCATCAATATCCACACGTTCAAACTATGTGCTTGTCCACTTTTTACTCACACACACTCATCCACTAAGCGAAGCAAAGACACCTAAAACTAACTTAACCAAACTCACTAAATTATCCCCACAGGAGCCACAAAAGAATTTATAGCTTAAGTTAGGATCAAGGGGGTAGGCATCCCAAAATCCGCCTTGATCATACTTCATCTTGAAACATATAAGTTATCTGTTTAGGGTACTTCAAATCCACCTATCAGCCCATGAAAAAGAAAACCCAAGCACAACAGAGACCCGTTTCAGAGGGGGTTCGGCTTAGGCGCAGTGCGTGTGGTATCATTTGGGACTACCTGACCCGGCTGATACTCGGTACTGTTAGCTGACTACCAAGAAACCCAAGACTAGAACACTCATATGGGATGGTGGTTCTTAGTGGAAAAAAACTAGGGCACCTTTACCTATAGGTGACGGTGCAGGCAAGCGCCAGACCCTCTACCCTTACCTTGGTGGATTATCTTAGACTGACTGGGGGTGTCGCTAGCTCTTATGGGACATTGTGCCAGCACTCACAAGAAATCTTCTCAAGGCCCAATTACATTTGAGTGTGTGAGGATGACTAAGTCTTCTAGGATTTTGAGTATCATATGCAAACAAAAAAAACCCACTTTTTTGCTTGCTTGATCAGATATATTAATTTAAAGCGAAAATTTATTTTATTTTCAGCTTTGTTTTATGTATGTGACCATAATGTTTCTTTGATCGTAGATTCTATCCTCTCAAATTTTTCCAAAGCTAGACCTAGTCGACACCAGGACAGACCTAATGGGACCGCGTCAATCTAGGCATCTTTTGGACCTCCCCGCATTACTGGGAGGGGTTCCATGCATTTTTCTATTCAGGCGTCAAGGACGGAACACTGCCACCATTATTGGTTCCTCCTTCATTGGGGCAGCCATATTTGGGAACCCTGGTTGATCTCCCAACACCACACCACACACCTCTCCTCCCAAAACCCCTAGAGGGCAAGGGAGTGCATCCCATTTGCAAAGCTAGCCGAATCAACAACAGGGTGCGTCATAGACGAACCCTCTTCCTAACCAAAACTTTGTGTTTTCGCACATTGCAATGACGTTAACCTCTCAGTCACCTTTCTTGGCTTCATTGAATCTACCCGATTTAACCAAGCTAATAAATGACCCCGTCGCACACAATCCCACATAGCCTCCCATGCCCACGAAGCTCCCTTCGGATATGCCAAAATTTGAAGGAAATCAAGTGGAAGACCCAGGTAATCATGTAATGACCTTTCACTTGTGGTGCTCATTGAATAGTATCATTGACGACGCTATTCGATTGAGACTATTTCATGCACTCTGACAGGAGTAGCCATGAAGTGGTATGTGGAGAAACCCCTTGCTTCACATGGAACCTTTTGTTCCCTCGCTACCATGTTTCTAACCTATTTTCAGTTACCCATTCACCATGATTTCGGAATGGAATTACTGACGAATTTTAGACAAACCCTCGCCGTCCATATCTTTGACCATCTCCATGAATGGAGGTGGCTTCGTAGTTTATGTAAAGCTAAACTCGATGATCGGGTTGTCTTAGATTTGTTCTTCAAAACTCTTACGATAGATATTTCAAAGGATGTGGTGCAGAAAAATCCCACATCCGAAGAGGACACAATTAACAAAGCCTAGAAGCTTGAGCTGATTTATACGCAATCATGATACATTTACAACATCCTACCTAACGCCCCGCACCTGCAAATTTATCAAGAATTTCCAGGCGCGTCGAACTCTGTAGATGGGCTAATTGGGTCAATGATGCAAGGTTACCTAGGCAACAATAGTTAAAACCCTGGTTATATGTATAGTTCTACCCAGAACATACCTCAACCCGGTTTTCAAAGTCATCATATGCCTCAACAAAATTTGACCAATAGGGCGCAAACGTATCACCAAGGAGGACCATATCCTCTGGCTCAGGGGACCTAGTATAAAGAGAGGAACACTGAGGGAAGAGCACCCCTCGAACATCTAGGTGCAAACCAGGGACGACGTTATGCCCAGTCCCCAACACACGACCCACCTATTCAGACTAATACACAGGTGAACTTTGTGTAGCCATCCCAAAACCAACCACACCAATATAACCAGGAGAATTACCCTCCTAATGTGGTGAAGAAAAAATAAAAAAACAAGCCAAAAGGGAATCCTAGATAGGGGGGCAACAACCAACAATGCCAACCACGATCCCAGGTTGGAGGCTACTCCAACCGGAATGAGATCAAGGAGCCAAGAAATGCCCAACGACAAAGAAAAAGGCCACCTCTTCGAACAAACCATTCTTGTTCGATATGTGGTGAGTACAACCACTATACTCACCACTGTCCCGATCTCCCTAAGCTAAAAAAGCTACAGAGTAATCGAGGATAAGGAGGATCTTCCCAACAAACAGTTGTGATGCAAGAACCTTTCACCCACCAAGGGACGGACAATACTCAGCAACAAAACCCGAATGACTCCGAGAAAAACAACCATGAAATCTATAAGACCAGTGAAGAGATAATTTTCCAAACTCGGAATCGTAATTATGACACCCCACTAGACACCAGTATGTCAGGGGAAAGTACCAGTGCACCAACTGCACCTTTGACCATTTCAAAGATGCCTATAGAACCATTGCCAAAAATGGTGAAGGGACCTAATAGGCGAGCAGGAAACCACTCCAAAGCAGCCCATAATTATAGCATCGTGGACGATTTACACAATCTCCTACTGCTATGTTAGCTCTGTAAGTATTGCAGTCGTGCCCAAAACAATGGAAAGCCCTACTTTCCGCGTTAGACACTATCAACCCTGCCGATACACGCCTAATGGCTTTTGACTTAGACAAAGCCACCCCTAGGCTTCCTTCCATGGTTGCCTTCCAAATACTAGTGTCAGTACAGAATATCACTATTCACCGATGTGTCATAGACGAGGGTGCATCCACATGCATCTGTCAAATTTTTTTTGGAAGAAGTTAGGGTCTCTCGAACTAAAACCCTTATTCATCACACTCAGAGTATACGACAGTCGTCCTTCAACTGCGTCGACCTCTACCAAAATGTCCCGAACTGTTTAGCCGAAAAGATGGTCCACGTAGACATTTAAGTCTTGGATGCTCACTTGGACTACAATATACTCATTGGGCGAAGTTATATGTACGCCATGTCTACCATAGCCTCCTCCGTCTTCTGCGTTATGATGTTCCCCCACGAGGACTGCATCATTACTATTGACCAACTGACGCATAGTGAGAAACGACCCCTAAAAAACACTGATGTAATCCTACCCTATGTCGGTACATCCTCGGATGCACTTTCATGGTACCAGGAATATGGCCTCGACCAATTCAAACCGTCGTCCATTCTAGGGTCATTCCTAGGAGATCCTCCCATAATCCCTGAGTCATCGCCCAATGTTACAGGGGCTTCGGTGTGCATGATGTCCACATCAAGTGCTGAAGCTAGTCAGGACACAAAAAAAAGAAGTAACAACACTGATTCATCGACCATGGTTTCCTCCCTAGCCTATGCCGCCTCCCAAACCCCTTTCCTCTACCCCCCAGCTGGCTTCATCTCCCAGCACATTTTGGAAATAGTGGTGTTACCAAACATATCATTTTCTAAAAACCTATCTGGTATATCATTCCCCCTACAGGGACAGCAGCTACACACATCACTTCTACAGGGATGAAGCCCCTCAGCCTCGAGGAGGCCCCACCCACCCAAGAAACGGTCGAAAGCACCCCTGCAAAGGAAATTTCCATTACAAAATCAGTGATCACTGCTAAGAAAACCAAGAAGAGAGGAAAGAATATGCTGACCCCCACCCTACAACGAGACTCACTAGTTTGTGCCCTATGTGACGTAATAGGTCACCCTACCCATATTTGTACAGAGCTGGATGAACCTTGGCTCAGAAACAGACATCACGACGCCGCGTTCCCATAAAAAGGAACTAACCACCAAAGGTAAAGGCAAAGCACTGCATACCAATCACGCATGCGCTCTCTGCAACAACTATGGGTATTATACCCACCATTTCTGAGAGATCCCCTGATATAGGGACGCCTTACCTGCCATTGAGTGATCCTATCAGGAGGACCCCTCTACCCAGGCATCCAAAAATGAACCTCATACTATCCTATACCTATAGGAAGAGAAATGGGCACCAGAAAGACCCCTAGTCATGCCCATTATACGTTGCACACTGTGCGATGAGTGTGGTCACTTCCTCGAAGAGTGAGAAACCCTCAGACTTATCCATAGATGGTATCCCATAGAATGAGTTTAGCACATTGGATTGCACGTAACACAGTTCACATTTCCTTTGTGCGCCGATAATCACATTTTGGAGAATTGTCACTACATCCCCCGATTCCACCTTGGCCTTGCTAGTTTTCACTCAGCAATATCTCGTCTCTCCCAAGAAGATGAAATGGATGCGGAATCCACGGACAACTCCACAACCCAAGAAGATGTGACGAGCAGGTCCATAATTTTCTTATCCGTCAAAAAATGACAGATCAAGGAACCCTTAGTTACCCCTAACCGCTCTCTCCAGATAAGACCGGCATGAACGTTATGAAAAACGCCCAACCATGCGGTCGTCCATTGTCCTAATTTAGCGGCGTTATGGCGCTGGTTCCCCGCCAGACCTCAAACTGAGCATGAAGGAATCCCCATATCAAGGATATTTTTCCTTATATGTCAAGGTAATCATTATGAGCGGCATTGTACTTATGCCTTGCAACTTCGTCCCACCATTGACATGATTCATACCATAGAGAAGAGACAAGACGACCTCTCGGAATGGCATAAAATGTACACCAAAGGGTCAACATCTCCTCCCCCGCAGTGGCATGACAAACAAAGTAAGACCACACACTAACGAAGCATGACCTCGGCCAAGCCTAGTATAATATGCATACTATGTGATCTGAACGACCACTGAGTCAACCAATGCAGAGAACTGAAGCACCTTACAAACAATTTTCGTATAGTCTCTTCTCTCCCTGAGAAACCTCTCTCTAATCAAGAGAATATCATGAGAACCTATTACTGGATTTGTTCAAACTTCCACCATACGATTAAATGTGTGCATCTCCCCAAGCTGAGAACGACAAAATCCGTGTTCAGTCTACACTCCAACAAGGTAGACACACCCAATCCAACAATTCGAAAATGGAAACAGAAGACAATCTCTTCTACGACAAATCCTTTCCAAGCATCCACATCAGGAACAACGAGTAGTGTATAATCTCATACAATCTACTTAGTTCGCTCAGTGATACCGTGCACCATCTGCACTAGCCAAAATCACGCACTAGAAGTATGCCTGCTAATGGAAACATTCAGGCACCTTTGTGGCAAGCACAATTTCCACCTACCGGAAATCGACCATCCTAGCGGGGAACCCAACATCACGCTCACACAGAATCCCATTACGGAGATTCTTCCCTCGCCAAATGTAGATGACACAATCCACCATATAAGATCTGTATCATCACATATTGGTGATATGATTGCAACCACCTGCACGTCCCAGGATTTCCACCTCATTCATGTCATAAAACACCAAGGTACCTTGCGCTTTTGCATTTATTTCTGTAAGAGCTCAAACTTTCATACTGCTTGTTTGTTGATGGTGAACAAAAATCAGATGCATATAAAAACTGAAAACATTCACCTGGCGACTCCATTCACTAAAGATCCAGAAAATAAAATCCTTCATGGTGACTCCAATGCAGAAAGATCAGTAGCTTTAAGATCTTTGTTTTAAGCTAGAACGTATTGCAAGAAGGTATGCTCCCATGAACCGAGATCATATTCCAGGTTTCCCAAATAAAATGCCCAAGGTGGATTGGCTTTAGAATTTGCCTATTTTCAGAAATGTGGAAGGTAATGACGCTGCTCTTCATCTGGTAAAATTCCACATTCAAGTGCATAAATTAAAGATCGATTTTCCTGAAGACTGTTTGATGAAAATGTTTATGGCTACTCTGGAAGATGAAGCTCGATCTTGGTATGAAGTTTTTCCACCTGGTTGTATTTATGGTTTAAAGGATTTTCATACCATATTCTTCGAAAGGTACAGAGAATCTTGTCCGTCTTTAATGTTAGTTCAAAACTGTTGCAAACATGTTAACAGTTTCATTGAAAATCTTGAGAATTTTTATGGAGACGATGAATTCATGGATGAAGAAATCATGGAAGCATTGTATGAAAATCCGTTTCAGCAGCACGCAGAAATATTAAAGGATTCTTATCAAGATCAATAGGTTGAAGATTTACATATGGTTGAAAATCATGGAAGACACAGTTTTATTTCAGATCTGATTGAAATAAAGGATGATATGCAGGAAAATGATGTTACAGTCTCAGATAGCGATAGAGTTAAACTAGAAATGGATTCAGAATGTGATGATGACGAGTATGTTTTTCCGATCCCGTCATGGAGTGCTCCATTGTTAAGGACGCCTCAAACGAAGAAAATATAGTCACAGATCTAAACGCGCTCATCCCATCAAAACTAGATCTTCACAAGGAGGTAATCCATTCCCTTAATGAAAAACAAGACGAGATATTTTTTCAAGTAAGTGAAAGAGTTTCTTTGGATGAATTTATGGTAGATGATAGAAATGACAGTGTTGGATCTCAAGAACCATCTGAAGTTTCTTCTCTTATGACTGACGAATATGATGAGAAACATGACAATATGGTTGTCATATCATATGAAGAAAACCAACAATATATTCAGATTACAGAAGATCAGAGCATTCAGGACTGCCTTTCAGACTCCTCTTCCTATGTCTCATGTTTTGAAATGTTTTTTCAAGAGGAAATTTGCTCATCTACTTGTTCAGAATTTTTTGAAGACCAGGAACACACTCTTACTGAGGTACATTATGTAGGAAGATCAGAATCAAGAGAAAAAGACACCTTCATTAGGGGAATTTTGAGGTCTAAAATGGGCCTCCTAAGGAAATTATAAAATAATAGTGGAAAAAATCAAATAAGATTTGATGACATCATCAAATTTTAGAGGGAAAAATGAAAAAACTACTTTTTTAACTCATATTTTCAACTTATCTCCCAAAATTTTTACTCAAATTTCGAGCGGGAGTACTCTTTGGATGCAAAATTTAATTCCTCATCCAAGGAGTACCCATGTTGCATACTTTCGATGGGTCCTACTACACGAAAAATTAGAAATACATAAAAAATGTGATTGTAATCACGTTTTTTTATGTATTTCCCATTTTTCATGTAGCAGGGTTCATTGAAAGTATGCAACATGGGTACTCCTTGGATGAGGAATTAAATTTTTAATCCAATGAGTGCTCCCACTCGAAATTTGAGTAAAAATTGTGGGAGATAAGTTGAAAATATGAGTTGAAAAAGTAGTTTTATTATTTTATTTGTTTTTTAATATTTTTACCCTTTTATTTAAAAAATGGTAAATCATCCCCCATGGTTGACATCATCATCTTGAATCCTATTGGTTGTTATAAAGTTTATTTTTGTTGTACATTTTTCTTAGGAGGCCCATTTTAGACCTCAAAATTCCCCTAATGGTTTCTTCAGCAGGAGGTAAATCTTCATGTTTTTCAGGATCCAGTGGCAAAGTTATTGCAGTCAACAGTGAAATTAATTATTGCAGTATTCAGTGATGAAGGAGATCATGGCCAACCATGCTTTTGGATGCCCAGTTGCAAGTATCTATGGTTGACCAGAGGATATGATCAGGAGAATCAATCAAGGATGCATCTGCTTGATTGGTTACATTGGCATTTTAATATAGCCTGATGGTACATTGGCCTTCCAGAAACACAGGTGGTTATCATAAAGATTTGAAACCTCAAGTCTTGGTCATGTACTACCACCAAAGCTTCAAATATCAAGTTTTTTCTAGGTTAGCTTTGAGTCACTTTCGAGCTAGTTTGTTGGGTCAAGTTTCTTTCAGTATTCAGTTTGGTTTTTAGCTTTTGACTCCATTCCCAATGGATAAAGCTACTTGGTCTACGGTGTTCTTGGCACCTCCAAGGAGCTACCATCCCCATTGGAGCCAATGTTAGTGTCAGTCTAGTCACACTGCCATCAGTGATCAAAATTACTCTTTGCATTTGCATATTATGAGTTCCATAATAATCAATTTCACCATTCCGTTAGGTCATGGATTCATTGATGGTAGTAATTTGTTATTAGTTTCCCTCATCAGGTACTTGCTGATTTTCCTTCATATGGTCTTCAGTCATTAGGCACTTTCGTTCTCAAAATCATATCAGTAGATCATAGGATGGGTCTCATTAGTCTCTAAGGTCTCACCATGGTCAAATAAATGAGTCGAGTGTCAATAAAGATCAACAAGGTCATGAGGAGGTCAATAAACTCAAAATTATAGCACCAGAAAGATCAGAGATATCATTCATTCAGTTTAATGTAATTTTCACCTCAAAACCATGTTTTGAGGTGAAAACATAATACTTTGCCTTTCAGTCACAATTCAGAAGTTGTTATCTCCACAAAGTGATGTCGCTGCCTTCAAAGGAGTTTTCCGTGACACGTTCAGTGCCAGATCATCTTCAAAACTGATCCATCAGAAAGAGCCCGGAAATAGCTTTCCAAAGGTATACTGCACTCTCAAAACTGAATTCGGGATTGAAATTTATGCTTAAGTGAAGTAAAAGTCCCTATATCCTCATATATCCCCTATTTCCCATTTTTCCCTTTAAACTTTGTTTTATTAAAGTTTTAATATTTCCCTTTAAAACCCCCCTTTTTCCCCCTTTCCTATTATAAATTTTCATTACAATCATTTAACAAACATGCGACTTATTACTAACCACTTCCCCACCATTACCCTTGAAACTTTATTATAAAGTCAAAGTTTCCATTATATATAACCCCCCGCCGTATAACCACTTCCCCTTTCCATACCCGTAGACTTTATAACAAAGTTCATGTCATATCCCGTATAACCCAAAGTCCCTTCCCCTTTATTTAAATCGCAAATCGCAAAGTTCAGCTGTATGCCCCGATAAACCCATCGCAAATATTTGCGATGGGATCGCATCGCAAATCCTTTGATCGCACCATCGCAAATCACAAAATTCATTTGTATGCCCCGATGAGCCCATCGCAAATATTTGTGATGCGATTGCATCGCAAATCCTTCGATCGCACTGCCCCTCCGATTGATCACATCGCACATGTTCCCGATTGCGATTGAGATTGTCCCTGCTCCCGATCTCTGATTGCGATATATGCGGGTCCCACCTCCATTTCCCTTCCCTTTTCCCATTTAAAATGCAATTTTCCCTTTGCAAAAGCATAAATTTAATTCAATTTATTTCAACAACAGATTAATAAAAAGTCAGTTTTCTTCAAAGGGGCTAATGGAAAGCGAAACGTCAGGGGGCCGAGAAACAAAGTGTAACAGTCACATCTTCAGTAATGATTCGAAAAGGATCCATGCTACATCGTTTCACCTCTTCATTGGATATCCGAAAATGTCAAATGAGACAATGTAACACAGCTCTTCCTTTATGAAGAGACTGTTAGCTTTTGGCCTTCCATCTTCAGTTGTGATTCCTCCTCTTCCCATCGATTTGTATTCCTGCAAATCTGTCTATTTATTGTAAATTTTAATTATTTGCAAAAGGCTTGAAAGTCTGAGGTCTAAAAAATCTGAAGTAGGGGAATAGTGTGGCAGTGAGCTTTGCGCTCCATTGTAAAGTTTGGCAGGGAATTAAATAAAGCGATGCAGCTCTGATTTATGGGATTCATGTGGTATGAGTTTTAGCATATGTTTCTCCTTTATGTTTCATATGTACATTGTTATGTTTCACCATTCATTCATAAACATTTCCAGTTGAATTTTTTCAAGTTAGAAAGGCAGAATCCATTTTATATGCTCTGCCTTGGGGAATCATTCATACTCTGTGTATTTTCTTCTGTTTGAAAAGGATTCATTTATTATGCGATTTTCAGCTTTCTCAACGGTCTTTCCACTCCATTGTATTTCAATTTGATTGCTAAATCTCCTGCCTATCTTGCCCCATGAAATACCCTGTATCCTGATTTAATTCCTCAGCTCATGCTATCCTCTGTCCCATACATCCCTGAAATTTAAGTCATTTACTAAATTCCCTCTTCCCATTTATATACCTAGCCTAAAATCAATTCATTATTGTTTTATTGAATATCTATTCTACGGAGAGAGCCCTCTCCTGTCCTTTTAGGGCTAGCTACAAGGCTGAGCGTGGTTTAGTTGTTACCATGATTTGCCTTTTTCAGCCTAAGGTTTAGATTGGGTGCTAACACTGCCATTGAACTCGACGATGATACCCAACCTCTAGAACAACACCTAGTAAACTATATATTGTCGATGAAAGTTGTTGAAACACAATGAGGCCCACAAGAAAAGGGTAAAATCATCATTCGATTGCCACATCACCCCTCGCTCATTTACTGAGGGAGAATTAGTCCTTCGCTATGATGTCGTGAAAGAAGCCTCAGGGCTAGCAAATTTTGAAACCTTGTGGAAAGGACCCTACATCATCAAACATTTCCTCCAACAGGGGGCATACATCTTGATGGAACTGGATGGGACATACCTCAGCAACCCCATCAATGGTCTTTACCTCAAGAATTTTCACCCATAAGGGCCAAGATGGCCCTTCCCTAGAGTGAAAGTACACAAAACGCAACCACCGAAATGTTTTGACCAAAAGACTTATTTAAACACGCTCAAAGTGCCACCATGGATCACCAATTTGAACCCTATTTCAGATTTGCTGATGTAGCATCACTATGGTCTCAAAGTTTAGCTGCAAATTCCTGGGTCATTTACCACCCTAATCGATCACGAGTCTTTTCAAGCAATGTGTGCATCGATTCAACAAAAAATAATCAGGCAGAATATGACACCGTCATTGGACTTATGTGCGATGCCCTCCATCAGGGCATACGCCATATGTATGTCTACCTCGATTCCCAGTTAGTAGTATCACCGTTAAATCAAACATTTGAGACTAGAGATACACATCTGTTTAGAAAATATTTGCGTGCAAAAAGATTAAGCAGACAATTTCACTATATCACATTTACACATGTATCAAGGAGTCAAAACCAAATAGCTGATCGCATAGCTAATAATATCCTAAACTGGAATGCATCTCGAATAAACCATAAAACATAAAAAACCAAAAATATAGATATCCATCAGCATAACATCATACATAAACCAAAACAAGTGACACAACATGTAGAGCCGCAAAAAATATCTCTCATATATATATATATATATATATATATATATATATCACAATGTATATGACTGAGTACAAAAAATAGTGTCGCTGGCCCAACGACCAGCCCAAAGATACAAAAGTCGTCAAAAATAAGGGAAGCATCCTCATAATAGGTGCTTTCCCTATGTACAAAGTATACTCTAGGGTGCTGTCCCCTCAGGAGGGGAAACTGGACCCACCACTGCCCCCGGTGCTACAACTGGAGCTGTCGTCACAACCGCGATTGCCACCTGATGGAGAACAAGCTGATAGTCCCTCTCGTGGGCCATCACAGTCAACAACCAGACCTCCTAAAAGTCATCCATGAAACCTCGAGCAGGCATCCCCTGGGTCAAACGGTCCACTCGACCCCGGAAATCCTCACGAGATGACACCTGAGCAGTCAACTCCTCAACACGTGCTACTGTTGCGTCAGCACGAGGTCGCTCGGCCACGACCTCTACAGTAGCCGAGCTGCTACCCTCACCTGAAGGGCCAGCACCATCACCACTAGGTCCACTAGCACCACTTCCTGTTGCACCTACAACACCTCCTCCCTGACCACCCCTAGGTCGTCGCAGAGGATCGTGGCCCGCTAGCCGAGCCACGGGGCGATCCACCTCGCCAACATCTGCACGAGTAACCAAAATAAAGTTAGTGTCACTAGCGAAACACACAAGAGCATATATACTCAAATAAATGCAGAATACATATAAGACATACCTGCTGGCCCCAAAACATAACCATAAGGGAGACCCATGTCTAGATTGCCCTGGAAGTCCATCCTCGCATATGGGAATGGCAAAAAAATCTGTGGATTGGCCTGAAAAAAGGCCTCTGTCATGGCATTCCAATAATGTCCCACCATGCCACCACCACCTCTCGGCATCACCGGAGCCCACTGCCTCATACGAGGCTCCTGTGGCCCCCCCAACAGGCACCGCCACTACTGGACTTAACAACACTACCCTCTTGTACATAATGTGGCACAAGATACTGGCGTACGCAAATGACTTAGATCCACGTTAGACCTTGTTCAGTTGCAACACCATCCCGTCAAAACAGAAACGGGCAAAGTCAAAAAAATGTCTGGACCTCAACTGGCGTAGAACTCCAACCTGCGGGCCAGATGCTCAACGTGGAGCAACCGACCCCGCGAGTTGCACAATCACCGCCAGATCACACTGGTCTGCCACATCTATAACTGATGCAATGCTGATGCATCCCTCTGTAAGAGGTGGCCCACGACAGTGGCATCTCCGGAATCTCTCCAAGTCCACTCTCCCGGATGGGAGGGGATATCTCAGCGCCTCACCCTGAGGCATTAACCCAGTCACAAAGTATATATCCGTCTCAGGACAGATCACCAGGTTCGTCCCTAGCAACACGAACATGTTGCGCCTCTTGCGCCAATGTTGGATAATGTATCGAAGTAATCGATCCTGCGACCGAAGACTCTCCTTCTCCGCAAAATTGAGGAGGCCCCATAGCGCTAGCTGACGATGCGCCCCAGCATTAGCAGCTAACGCAATTCAGATCTCGAGCCAGTCCCGTTCCCTCCATAATAACCTGTCATCAAAACAGGTAACCATTAGTACAGAGAAAAAAGAAGAAAATAGGCAAAAACAAAAATACTTTTAGCCTTAGCTTTGCACGCCTGTATCTTGCACAGGCGCACTTAGCACGCACCAAAAATAGGGAACAGAGCGCTTCCGCGCACTTATCTCCCAAAACTACGTGCATGGTAGGCACACCTTTTCCTAGATTGGCTGCGCAATCTAGGGAAAAAGTCACCCAAAATCTGTACAAGCCCAGTCTGTACGGACCTTGACACCATCAAACTGTAAAAATTAATGTGCAGGACATTATGGAGGTTACCTGGGCATAGTATTGCTAATCCCTGGTGCTCATGCTGACTGCAACGGCAAGAACTGCTACGCAGAAGCCTCTAACCTCTCAAAAACTCAGCAAGTACAAATGAATTGAATTAGGGCCATATTCAACTATTTATCGCCCTTTTCAAAAATTTCAGAGGACCATAACGAGAGATCAGAAGGCCCGTTCTCCAAACCGTAAGTTGTGCCATGATTAGCACTCCATGATGAACAGAGGCGATGCCAAAAAATCACACTCTCAAAAAATTAGTTTTTCAGCGCCGAAAGGTATGCCCTTTCTCATCTTCTTTTTTAAAGCCCATGACTTTCAATAATATTTTGATAAAGAAGATGCTTTCACTTGAGGATGTTGTTTTTGCAGGAAAATCTCACAAACCATTCACAACACCATCTACTGAAATTCCCAGAGCAGGTATCATTTTACCCCTAGCATGATAGAGTCCCAATTAACTCTGCATATCCTAACATCATTTATCCATCAGAAATCAACCATAGGGTCCTGATATCCGACCGTGTTTATCATCACCTCACCTTGCACATGATAAAAATTCTTGTTGGTCGATAGAGCCTCCCCTCCATGTCGCTCGTCACCCATAGTAGACCATACCACAAACAAAGTGATGCCATGGCCATACCACTTCAGTCTGGGAAGCACCTCATGCCCATCCATTCATTATGCATAAGGTCAAGTTTACCATTTAAGCTGAAACCCTCTTCTCGGATGACCAGGTTGTACAAGCAAATCAAAAGCGCACCACCGTGCCTCGCATTTGGCCCACCATACCCCCACCAGCATAATCCCATCTCCGATAATTTTTCATCCACTTCATCAACCCCACACATGAGACCAACCAATGGGACCCCCAACCCCACCAAAACACCTTCCTCACAACATCAGTGAGCGAACACTTTCATGTTTTGGGGTACCCGTCTCTGTGTTTTATACAAACCAAACCCCATTATTTTATTCTTTTGGTAAGTGTACAAAGACCGCAAACGGTGCACTACATCCCTTTACCATCTCATTTCATCTTTCCTCCCATGGCAGCAGTCCCTAAACACCCTTGGTTGGAGTATTACACCCCTATGCGCAAGCGATCATGACATTCATAGAAGTTTATACCCGTCCTAGAAGTCCTACCGACTCTAGGGACTTCCCCATCAGAAGTAACTATGACTGCCGCTAAGCTGCTCAACATACTATGATCTTGGGCCACTGAATCCCCATTATCAGTTTTCAGTCATCCATCGTATAACAGAAGATGACATTAAGTAATGTCAGACCAAAGGATTTACAGGGCAGGAAGACATTACAGAATCTGGAAAGTATTTAAAATATCTAAGGTTTGAGGAAAATCAAATTTGAACTAGTCCTAAAATGTTATTTGCACTCATAATATTTCATGAAGAGCACCTTGTGCGTGCATTCTTGATGATGGAAAAATGTCGCTATCCGGGACCACACAAAGCAAAGGACAAGTCACTCCTTACTTGAAGCTGCCTAAGGACAGCAACCAATGCCTCCTTAGACACTATGTGAGCACACAATGGAATATTTGGAACACACAAAGGAATCATACCCCTCTCTTGGGTCACCATTCTCCATGTACCAAGAGAGGGAAGGAGGATTTGAAATATCCTATATAGGGCCACCATGAGATGAAGAATTGGTGATCACATTTTTATGCTGGCCAAAATTTCCCAAGCAATACCATCAGTGTGTGACCCAGAGCTGAAGATAGAGGGGACTCAATTGTTGGCCATCCAACAAGTTTAGTCCAACACAGTAGACAGAGAGGGAGACTACACCGAGGCAAGCTTGGGATAAAAACATCCTTGCATCGGGACCTAGAACTGTTGTCTAGGGGCCCTTTGGCAAGAGGGTAAAGTTTCACTCTTCTTACTACTAGTGCTCAATAAAAGGGGCCTAGAGCTATCGTTTGCATTGTTGTTGTTGTTTGACTCTTTTTCAGAGCTTATGTTTATTTTTTTAGTTTTAGTTTATATATGCATGCTTTTTCCTCTATCTAGTATGCTTATGATTCTAGCTTGTTCCACTAACTTGCTTGACTCCACTTTTTTTTTCTACCTGTTACCAATAACTTAATGATGTAAAACACACCCCTTAAGTTGGGTTGATTTCATATATGTGTGGACCAAACACACTACAACAACCGTGGCTTGGTGACCAGTAGTGGTAATGCCACTTTATTAGGACCTATGATCATGGTAAGTTGGCTCGCGATGAGACCTCCTATCCTCTAGTTTACTATTTATCTTTAGAATTCAACTATGGTTATTGTTAATCAATAAAATATTACTTAATAGATGGGGTGGCAGGTCGGCTCCTTAAGAGCTAGGGATGGATTAAAAAGTGTGTAGCAACTATTTTCAACTTTGATAGTTTTTCTTCTCAAAAACTAATAACCTTCAAATGATTGTCGATAAATATATTTTTCATTGCTGATATTGGGGTTGAAGAAGAATTCATTAGATACTGGCGGAAATATTTAAATACAATTTTGTGGTCATCATCATAAATTTTACAAGATCAAGGACTTGACCCATTAGGAAAGTTGAAAGCTGGCATGATGAAATCATCTTTGCATAATTGTTCCTTAAAAATAATATTATTTTTATAGCTAAAAAAATATAAATTGACTACCCAATCATTATGTCAAAGAGGGCCTAGACCATTAAAAGTATTTCTCATTCACCAACGAGAAAAACAAATCAGAAATACCTTCATATGTTGAATTCAACATGAAAATTGGCTAACAACAATAGTTGTGCTGTGGTAACAACAACCATGACTTAGGTAATAACAGGGGAAGGGAAAAAATAATGATGTTAGGAAGGTGACATGAAGGAGGATTAGTCACTTTAAAAAATAATGAGGAATTAAGAGTGAATCATTCCTGACAAGACTTACCATAATAATCATCCTCATTACTAAATACGAGACCTCCCACAAACTAAAGTATGCCTGTCATCAGTCATAATTGGTCATGTCATAAGTAAAATACCAATGAAATCCATGGAGTCGGTTGAGGACGTACCTGGCAACTTACCTTGGTGGAGTAACAACACTAGAGGAGTAGCAGCACCAAGTACTTAGAAAAATATCACCATGGAGTAACATCACTGGAGGAGTAACAACATTAGACACTTAAAACATTTCCTGGAGTAACAACACCGGATACTAGAAAATTTTTCAGAGTAATAGCACCGGAGGAGTAACAATAGTGATGGAGTAACAATAGTGACAGAGTAACAACGCTGACAGTCTAACAAGAGTGACGGTGTAACAACAGTGACAGAGTCACAACAGTAATGGAGTAACAACATTGACGGAGTGACATCAGTAATGGAGTAACAACAGTGACGGTGTAACAATAGTGACGAAGTAACAACACTGATGGTGTAACAGTAGTGACGGAGTCACATTAGTAATGGAGTAACAACACTGGCGGTGTTAGAGCATCCAACTCTTAGAAAAAATTTCCGGAGTAACAACATCATGAAACTTAAGAACTCGCTTCTTTTATTTTGAGAACAAAACAAAAATGTGACCTTGAAGTAAACAATTCCTGAAGCATAAAACCATAAGATAAATCAGAAAATAAATGACTCTTTATTGAAAGCCAATAAATAAATAAATAACTTAAGTGACAATGGTTATGATTTTTGTTGCAACAATGTTGTTTGTGAATGGTGAATGATTAGAAAAATGCTTTTTCAGAAATGACTTGGATCTTCAAATGGAAATCAATTCCTCATTTATCTTGTTATAAAAGTTGGAATATGTAATTCCTACTTGTCTGTGGTTGTAACTCTCTATTTAAGAATTATGTTCCTACATCATAGGAGGTAGCTAGAACTATATTTATTCCTAGTTTAGTGTGTGGTTGAGAGAATCTCTCAACCAAATTATTGTGCGTCCAAGATAGATTTTCTATCTTGGGACTAATTCATGTATAAATGTGTGTAATACCTTTGATTAATAATATAGTTTGCATATTGATATTTTATCTTGGTATCAGAGCTCATACGGGCCTGGACCTCGGCCCCTCTTGGGCTGAGGGAAATAGGAAATAAGAGAGTTTAGTTTTAGTTTATTTTTTTTGGGTTTGTCCATCTATATAAGCGTTGAAATTCATCCTTTAAATATCATTGTAACAGACTGAAGAAACTGACTGCTTCAAATGGTTGGACAGTCATGAACGTCAATTCTTCCTGTTCATGCTGTAGATGTCACCATAGCGGTGATGGTACCTGATTGGTTCATGTTTGTGCACGTAGAGGAGAGGGAATTGATGATTTTGAGTCTGTTTAATTTATTTGATGCAATTTTCAGTGGGCACCTTGACAATTGAAAAATTGAGCGTGTTTTACAGGAAGTGCAGATATCTGTTGAATACAAGTAGGCTAAGGATCTGCTTTAAGTCAGTGATTTGAATCAGTTTTTCGGAGTGCCTCTGTGAGATCGTTGGAGGATGTAATGCGTGGAAAATGTTGTAGGAGAGGGCAGCTGCGTAGGAGCTAAACTTGCATACATCCATCCAACACTTGAAACGAGAATGAAATGAAGTCAAGCACAAAAAAAAAAATGAGGTGGTTCTCAGAATGATTAATGAAATTACAAGTCAAGCAATCTTTCAGAGAATGAGGAATTACATGATATATGCTGTGTCAATCACTATTCGTATTGTGTTGGGTTTCATGCTTATTTATTTGATATGGAAATTCAATTTTTCTCCATTCATGGTTTGATCATAGCTATTCTGAATGACGGTACAATTATGACCATCTCTAAGGATCAGGTCAAGCCTGATAGCTAGAAATTGAAGGACAGTTTTGCTGTGGTTGTAGTGTTTGTGTGCTGCGTGGAAGCCGAGATTGCCCTATTTGCTATGGTGTGTGGCGTAATTGTTACACAATGAGGGTGTAATAGTGGCGTAAGATCTTTGTTAGGAAGGCGATGAACTTTGCCGAAGACTGCCACATCCTGGCTTTAATGGAAGAATTGTCTTGGTCATGTTGCCTCCCACAGAGCAGATGATGGACCGTAAAAGTTGATTTTATCTGAAGAGATTGAGATCGATCTTTGTGTGCATCGTTTGATCTGTGGATGATACCCAGAGTAAGGCATTCACGCAGGAGGCCAAGTAAGCGTGTGGCTGCTCTGAGAAGAAGTGTGAGCGACGCGACTGTAAGATCCGTGGGCAGTACATAAGGAGGCAGAATCCATTTTGAAGAAATCGTGGATTATTTTTGGAGCTATGTGAGAGAAGCCATGCGTGCCTATCGATATGCATAGTGGCAGTGGCCTTTTGGAGTGGTGGATGCATGAGTTGGTGGATGCGTGAAGTTTTATCTGTGGTGAATATTGCATAGCCATGGCCCGAATTCATTGTCTCCAATTATCTGAAGCTGAGAAATGCCAGTTTCCTTTCCTGTCATGCCTCGTAAGAAGGGCACCAGCACGGAATCATACAGTGGCACAAGGAATACTAGCATTATGTATGGAATTGCTTGCATCGACGCTAGTGGTACGTGGAAATTGCTGTGCCCGAGTCTGTTGTCCATGGTGCTGCCCTGTTGAACAGAAAATGTTTACAGATGTGCAAGAAGAGTGCTGCAGTGGGAACGATGAGGCAAGCGGTAATGGCAGGTGCTGTCATGGGTCCTGCGGTTGTTGTGATGGAAAGAATACATTTGTCGGTTTCTTTCGTGAGCTTTGTTGGAGGTATCGATCTGTGTGATGGAAGGTATGATACGCAATTTCATTCTCTATTTAGGACTTTGGATTCTGTTGGAATTATTTCCATCATCTGAGTTTCCCTGGTGGGACGATTGATAAAGGAGGGCCTAGAGAGCCTTGGCATGATATTCATTCCAAGCTAGAAGGGTTCGTTGCTTGGGATGTTATTTATAACTTTGAGCAGAGGTGGAGGAAGCAAGGTCACAAGGATGTGCTCTTGCCCCTAAGATAGTTTAGTTAGATCATTTCTCCTTCGGTCGTGACATATGAAAATGACCAGGAGACCTGGAATGTTCAAGCCTTTATATCGATTGATGAAGGTGTTTTCTTGTTGCGTGGAGATGGATAACGTTCAGACCTGTTGAGAAGGCACAAACGTTTATTTTTCGGACCTATTTAGATCATTCCGGTTTTAGGTTATAATTATAAGGTATGTTATTTAAATAGACGAAGCATTTTGAAAAGGCCATGGAGTGGGGATTTAACCACATTTAAATTTCATGCCACCGCATTGGAAATTGCAGTGGAAGAATTTATAGATAAATTGGTTTTTTAGTGGATTATTTTCGAGGTGTTGCAACTTATAAAGGATGCACGTAATGATGCCGATCTTTTAGAACTCCAGAGTTACTGTTATTCTTGTTTTACTAGGGTTGGAATTTTGTGGCTACGATGAGTGGTTGTTGTATGGTGAGAAGGCAGTCTGACTACTCGGTTGTTGTATGGCAAGAAGGTGGATGAGGCCACTGAGAAGGGCCGAGTCCTGAAATGCTTTTTTTTTTTGTTGTGGTTTAAATTCGTCTTAATTTCTCATTGGAACCAATTGGCAGTGGCTTCACTCACATGCTTGATTTGAACAAGGCATATTTCATGTTGGAAGATTTGTTGTTTTGTGGTGCGATTGGGAAGTTGAAAAAATCAAGTGTCAAGATGGTGCTTTATATGATGAGATAAAGCCTTCATGGCTGGTGAGCCTTTGTGGCTGTGATAAGCCTTGGTGGCTGAGTTGAGCCTTGGTGGCTACATTGTATCTCCTCAAGGCTGAGCGCCTGAGTGGTGGAGATGAATTACTACTTGTCGAAATGTGAACTAGCAAGCAGGTGAAAGGATGTTGCTAGTGCCTGTTCGTGAAGCAATGTGAAGCGATCAGTTGTGAGTGATATGATAGGGATCATATCGAAGAAAATGTGCAGTGTGGGTAGTGTTCTGGTGAACTAAAATTTGGGGCGGTCTATCCGTAGCAGTGAATGGCGTGGCCATGTATTGAACATTTGCATGCCAGTTTTTTATTCATGGATATTGTATTACCGTCATGGTTATCGTTTGTGCTTATATTGTCATTTGGTATTGTTTTTTTTTTGGTATGGGTAAATGTGGACAAGTCTTGGACATTTGTATAAATATTGAGATTTGCGACCTTAATATGATGTCATTTTGTTAGAATTCGCAACTCTAATTGATGACAGGTAAAACATGGAGACCAAGACCAAAGTAAAATGAAGATGCCAAAGACTCAAAATTACAAAGCCAAAGTAATGGTGTGCTATAGCATATGAATGGTGTGGTGTTCATGGAGGTGAATGGTATGGTGAGCGGCAAAGGAGGATAGACAATCAAGTTTGTGTGTGTTTTTTGGTAGTTTTGTTTTGGAATAGACTTTTGATGATGAGTCACACAGTTTAATGGTGAGCAAGTCTAGGTGTTTTTTTGTAGTGGTCATGTTATGTACCTGGAAACTCCAGAAGTCAGAGTATGGAATGTAAGCCTTGTGTAAAGTTCGTGGTAATCACAAAACCACCTTGTAATGGTTTATGGTCAGCCGGAAACCATCTTTTGTCACTTTAGAGTGATGGTTTGTGGTGAACCAGAAACCAAATACAGAGCCTTAGTGGTTACAGGTGCCCTGGGTGCACACAGGAGCTTGAATGCTCATAGGAGTAGCTGGACTGCAGTAAACACCTCACTCACAATTCTCAGATATTGTTGTTTCTGAGCATAGGAGGGTCGGCGCGTTTTTCTATCTGACAATCGTGTCGAAAGGCACAGTCAGTGCGACTGTTATTTGGGCATGAATATTTGGCATAGAATGGCACTGATCTCTCTCTCTTTTTGCAATTATGCACATGGGATTCGCCCGTTTGTGGTGGATTTGAGTCGCAGACACATTTGTTGGCGGTTCTGGACATGAGACTTGCCTGTTGGTGGTGGATCTGAGTCGCAGACACATTTTTTGATATAGGTACATGTATGCAGTGATTATGGTTGACATAACCATGTATGTGAAGGTCATCCTATGAGACCAGCAATTGCAGTGGTTGGTACCCATGCATTCTGGTGGATGGTTGCTCCTTTATATGGACGTCGACATATCCTTTTTCTTATGATTGACCACAACTAGACTTTGTGAATTGATATCACGACAAGTAGTCATTAAGGGAGGGAGTTGGAATAGTAATTCCTACTTGTCTGTGGTTTTAACTCTCTATTTAAGAAGTTTGTTCCTACATTATAGGAGGTAGCTAGAACTATATTTATTCCTAGTTTAGTGTGTGGTTGAGAGAATCTCTCAACCACATTATTGTGCGTCCAAGATAGATTTCCTATCTTGAGACTAATTCATGTATAGATGTGTGTAATACCTTTGACTAATAATATAGTTTGCAGATTGATATTTTATCTATAAATCTGTTGAGTGGTGAAAAATATTCATATTGTTTTCTCCGTGTGAGGAAACGTCTTTGAAAATTTTCTCATTTCATTATCATTGTCTTCAAAAATCACTTGTTCATAAATTGACCTCATTTATTCTCCTAAGACCTGCAAAAAACGAGCATATACCTTCAATAAAACATAAAATCATGGAATAAGAGAGATGTGCGGGCTCTCATCATTCAATTCATATGCAAAAAAATGAAATTAGTTTCTTTGTAAAAAACCCACGGAAATATAAACAAAGAAAAATTGATTTATGACCCACGGTAGAATGGTGGCCAACCATACTAACGAGCAGTGTTTCAATCGTAACTTCTTTGTTTTTTTTCGGATTTGAGTGATTCAAAAGCCAAATGAAATTGAATTCCGTGATATGTCTCCAATAAAAATAGGTTTTAAAAATTACATATAATGGTATGTTAAATTTTCTTAGAACAACCTGCATAACAGAGTCATTTTTGATTTTCCAGCTCAGAACAACAGTTGATATTTTAAGCATAAATTTTCCATTTGAGAACTGATTCAAATTGGAGATTTAATTATATTCATGTATTTATCCCCAATAGTAACAGGTTTTTAAGGAAATAATAATTCATTGGTAAAATACGATAGTGAATAGCTGGGAAAACAAAGTTTCAAGAGTGCTGATTTACGATAAACAGTCGGTATTGTGGTCATAACATTCTCATAAAATATTGAAATAAAGTTATTCAAGTTTCATTGTAAACTAGAATCATAGGGAAATATCCCATAGAAACATGTTTCCAAAATCTAGTCATTTAGGCCTCCAAAAATGGACTGTCCCAACTCTGTTCTTGAGCTGCCTACTAGACATCTTATCATTGTTTTGGTAATAACTTTTTTGTTTCAAATCTAAATCGAGTGATTCAAATTGGGTTAGAAATTATAAATAAAGGGCTATATAGAATAGAAACAGGTCTTGAAAATATGCCCGTTTGGTCCCTGAAAATATGACTGTCCCGATTGTTTTTCCAGAATCTTCATCAAACCTGCAAGCTATAAGATATGATAATGAAGGAATTTTTCCAAGAAGGTGATCAAAATGAATATGAGTGTTTGTAGAAATTTAATTTTCCAATATAACACATCTATATACATAAATAAATTCGAATATTTATTATCGATGTCAAATTTCATAGCATGTTGCAATAAAAACAACTATTTTTACATATAAAGAAATTTATTTATTTATGTCTTCATTTATTATATTTTCTACACTACATTATTCTACCTTGAAAAATAAAATATACTTACATATAGGAGTACCTCCAATGAAGCCATTTTCAAAATAAGGCTTCAAGTATGCACATACCCATAATTGAAAGATTTATGCCAATTATTACTAGGGTATGAGAGACCAACTTCCCTTTTAAGGATGGTGCCAAGAATTGTTGAAGTATGAAGTTATGTTGCGAGCAAACAACAAAGTGAAACCAATCTTAGATATAATATTTATTTCCCATAGTTTTTGTATCAAGAATTTCTTTGACTGGATTCCAAATTGTGTTGATGCTTTGTTCCTTGACCTCATCCCATGAATTTTGGGGGATTTTTAGAGTGGGGGGGCATTTTTGGATTGCTCTATTGCACTACTCGCATACATGGGCCCTATGTGTATCAATTCATCCTATAAGTGCTTCAGTTTCTACAGTAGTGAGGCCGCTTAATTTCGTTAGAGCGATGCGCAGGTTCCTACCTCTCGTCTTACCGCCAAACGACTAAATATATGAGGACACCTTAAAGAAACATACAAAATTTCACACTTCTAAGTGTCTCAACAAGACATTGGTGAGCTCGCTCAATTTCGTTAGAGCGATGCGCAGGTTCTTACCTCTCGTTTTACCACCTGACAATTGTGTCGCTGGAGACAAAAAAAAAAAAAAAAGCCAAAAATTCACACTTCTAAGTGTCGCAGCAAGACATTGGTGAGCCCGCTCAAGTTCGTTAGAGAGTTGCGCAGGTTATTACCTCTTGTCTTACTGCCTGGAAATTGTGTCGCTAGAGACACACTAAAAAGAACGCCCAAAAATTCACACTTCTAAGTGTCCCAACTAGATATTGGTGAGCCCACTCAAGTTCGTTAGAGCACTGCGTAGGTTCTTACCTCTCGTCTTACTGCCCGACAATTGTGTTGCTGGAGACACACTAAAAAAAAACACGGAATTTACACCTCTAAGTGCCCTAGTGTAGCATTGGTGAGCCCGCTCAAGTTCGTTAGAGCATTGTGCAGGTTCTTACATCTCGTCTTACTTCCTGACAATTGCAGACTGGGTACACTCTATCTTTTAAGAAACAAATCTGATTGATTGGATCGTCACTGCCATCCTTGGAAACGAAGCCAACATGTTGGGATGTATTAATCCCTATTAAATGACTAAAAAAATACACATAAATTATCAATCCAAGGAAGTATTTTATTTCAATGACAGCTGCACTGTCTGTGCCGATACACCCAACTAGAAGCAAATCCAAATAGAGGAAATCGTTGCTAAAGTAAATGATGGAAGGAAATCACTCACGCGGAAATAAAATGATCTGCAAGATTGTAATCACACCTCAATTAATATGTCCTAGCACGCCACACTTTAATTACCTAGATGGTATCTCTAATCCCACATGTGTAATAGCATATAAAACATTGGAATTAAAGTAGATCTATTCACAACTAAAACATCAGCAAAAACACTTCCACTGATACATAAAGAAAATAAGGAATAGATATATACACATCTACCTTAACCGCTGCAATCCATGCAAAAGAGGAGGGCCCTTCCTCCCTATCAGGGTGCAGGAAGAGAAAGAACTTAACGGAAGCTAAATCAGATAATGCATGTAACAACAACACAATATTTCTATATTATGATGATTGAAAGTTACAGAGTCAAGATGATGATCTCGTCCCCTTTGATTTGTGTTCTTTAAATATACAAGATACAAAAGGGAAATTTCCAACCAACTAATTACAAAATCTAAGATATCTTTCCACCATGATTCAGCTGTAACAAGTCGAATCTGATGATTGCAATTGAGGAAATTTGGAAAATGGCCACAATAGAAAATCTGCGAATATATCCTTCGAAGAACCTTGTGTTTCTACCAATGAAGACCGAATTTTGGAAAACTGTTCATGAAAAAACTATTATGGTCCGTTCTCCACAAAACCCATGTCTCAGATTTTCAATATTCATCTTCATTTTCTCGAAATGTTCAATGCAAAACTATATCTTTTTATTCCAGTGAATTTCTGAGTTGAAATATGTAATTATGAACTTGAAGATCGGATTTGCAATCTGAAAGAGATCTTGGACGCTAAGATTGCGAGTTATAAAAATTCATTAAATAAACCATCATTTAAAAAATAATTCATATTAATATTTAATTTATTAAAAATAAAGGAGAATAAATATTAATTATCCATAAGAGCATAAATAATTATAAAATGAGATTAAATGATAAATTATGATAAATAATGTGATAAGAGAATGGTAGGAATGGATGAAATATATGTTAAGAAATGGTAATAAGAATTAAAATTTAGCGGCCCAGCAGAAAGTACTCTACATGCCTCCTCTTTAATCGTCAACCCGAGTTTACCAAGCTAAATAAGTCTTCCTGACTCAGTTAACTAATACAATTTGTGATGTGTTGGAATTACAATTTTTACTTCCAATTTAATTAAGGGAAAAATAAATCATAATCCCCCTTGGGGTGCTATTTCTTGTTGCCATTCCAACACTCCCGCTCACAAAGAAAGGGATTTTCTGCTACAATGATCCTTCCTCTGTGGAATTCAAATTTTCATCTTGACAGTGCCTTCATAAAGATGTACTATGTGGGAATGTACTCTAATGACATAATCCACCTCTGAACAAAATATCTGAGATGGTGATACCAGATATCATTATGCTTGGACTTGTCAAAAAAGAAGAAGGATTAACTAAGAGTTTGATGTAACTTTGGTTAGCAGAATGTATCAACATCGGATCCATTTGTCAACCAAAAAAACCAACAAGTATCTTCCTCATCTAGATGGCCTCACATGCTGCCTGGATGGTTGCCATGTACTCTGCCTCCATTGAACTGAGTGCAATTGATATCTGTGTCCAGCTGTGCCAAGAAACTGTTGTTGATCCTATGTTGAAGATGCCCCCTGATGTGATCTTCCTGTCGGATGGAATCCATGCCCAATCTGCATCGGTGAAGCCTCAAAGCTTCACTCCCTCTATTAGTCTGTACAATAATCCATCTCTGTAGTGCTTCCGAGGTATCTCAATACATGCTTACTTTCTTTCTAAAATAGCTTGGTAGGCTTAACCATAGCTTGAATAAGTTGTTTAACAACATATCATATGTCTGGTCTTGTGTTCACCAAATACATGAGTGAACCCACAAGCTTCCTATAAAGAGTAGCATCCACTACTTTTCCTGAAGTAAAATCCTTCTTCCTCCAATTTCCTGCTAGAGGAGTCTCCATGGATTTGTTTCCCTCCATGTGGAACTTCCCAAGAATCTCGTTGGGATACTTTCCCCGAGATACAAATAGCTCCCCATTTCATTTCCATATTTCCAATCCCAGGAAATAGTGCAAGAGCTCCATGTCCTTCATCTCAAATTATCTTGCAAGATCCTCTTTGAAATACTTGATGGATATCTAATCACCTGTCAGTATAATATCATCGACATAAAGTAAAATAATAAAAATCTTACCATCAACCACAATACGATATAGGTTCACATCTGCTTCACTCTTGGTGAATCCCAACCTAGTGAAATAGATCTGGATCCTAGTGTACCAAGAATGAAGTGCTTGCTTCGGTCCATACAATTCTCTCTTGAGTCTGCACACATGTGACTCCCTATATAAGGTCTCAAAACCTTCTTACTGCTCAATGTACACCTCTTCCTCAATCACTCCATTGAGAAAGGTTGTCTTTACATCCATTTGATGTATCTACCATCCCATTTGCACTGAGAGTGCAAGGATGTATTTGATAGATGAGTAACTTGTGACCAGTGCAAAAGTCTCACCATAGTCAATCCGCTCCACTTGAGAAAACCCTATGGCCACAAATATGGCCTTGTTCTTCTCCACACTCCCATCTGTTGCCCGATTCACCTTGTAGACCCACCTGGATCCTACAACTGACTTCCTCATTGGTATTGGGACAACTTCCTATGCACTTTTTTTGATAATAGATTCATACTCCTCAACCATGGAATCAACCCACACTGGTTGCTACACTTCTTCCTCAAAATAAGATGGTTCTATCTCAATACTTTCACTCATAAGAGCCATGCATTCATTGTACCGCTCTGGGGACCTTCTTTTCCTACGCCGTGATGTGGGTGCTCCCACATTCTCTCCCGCATCTATTAACAACTTGTAAGCCTCTATGGTGTGCTTCCTTCTATCTCTAGTGGATGGATCTGCATGAGTGGTTTCTACCACTCTGTGATCTGAATATGGGTAAACTAGTTATTGCTATATTATCTCCCTCATCATTATTAAAAATGTGAGTTTAGGATAGTCTCAAGTTAACCAATTGTGAAGGGCTTTATGTGTCAAGTTTTATGTGTTTTTATGATAAAATTATGAGTTAATTAGATTTTAAAAACTCATGTACAAAAAATGAAATTTAGAGAAGTTGCACACAACATACACATAACACAATGGATGATAACAAAGTTCACCCCTTCCTGGGCTACATCTCCATGGACCTGATTCAACTAGCTAGGCCCTCTTGGAATTAAGAATCAAATATCTGATTACATACAGTTTCAGTGCTCCGATTGTTGTGCAACCTGATCCATTGGCTTTGGAAGACCCAAAAACCCCAAAAATGACTATTCGATCTCTAAAATTGGTTTCTAGCTGATCTGGGCTTGACTTCCCATCTTGGTGGCCATGGGCTTGTTTAATATCCAAAGTGAAAAAAACATTTTTAGAAGTGCTCCAACGCCTGTGAAAACTATACCATTGTGTTCAAAGCATCGAATACATCTAAAAATGACTCTTCTTGAGCCAATATTTGTCTTCATCTGATCTGGGCATGGCCTTCCCTCCTGGTGGCCCTGAGCTTCAAAATTATTCAAGCTGACAAAAACCTCTATATAATTTCTCCTCTACCTCTGCAAGTTGTTCCAATGGATTCAGAGCATGCCAATATTCTAAGAATGACTCTTCCTTAGCCAAAATTGGTTGAAAATTTCTCTAGATAGGCCTCGTTCAATTTTTCCTAGGAAACTGCCTCTAAAACTGGAGAGGACACAAGTTAGCTCCACCAAAGTTGGAATCCACTCTGAAAATGGAGGAATCCGCTAAAAATCCACCATCTTAAACTGAGCTTAATTAAGGCTTAAATTACATATTAGGAGGATAAGATGCACATTAAGCGCGGTTAGTTCGGGTGCTTGTGGAAAGTCACGTGGTATGGTTGCATGGGAGGAGGGCTGGCCCCCTCCTTCCCACCATCGTATTCTGCATAACTTCAAATATAGTTTTGGAATTTATATTTTGAAGGAGTAAGTGTTAGGCTTATTGGTAAATCCATTGTAATGTTTGGGGGGAGGTCACGGGTTTGACCCTGATCTTCGTCCCTATCCACATGTTTTTGCACCAATTATATATATACGCCACCAGAACTTTGTATTAATTGAAATGCACCATAATATATACACCATCCCACCATTAATAAACGTGCTCCAACCATAGGTTATAAAATCTTTGCACAAATATGGATTCAGACTTTGGGTTAAATGTTATATGCAGAAATTTAATAATATAAGTTTGGATTTATATATATATATATATATCCAACCTTAATAGAAAAAAATTAATTTCCAACACATAAAAATCATCATGAACCCAAATTCAACCTTGGAGGACATTGGGAAAATTCCACCTTCTCAAACCAAACTTGGTGAATCCTGCAGTGACACTTGTCATAGTCCTATTGGGAAAAACTTGAAGAAGATTTCCTGCATGCTGATTGGCTTGCCATGTCATCAGGATATACCTGTTCTACAATTTTTTTTTTTTAATTTCTTGTTTTGAATGGCGATCAACAAGCTATAACTTCTTCATTTGAACTCGGTTTTCGACGAAACGAGTTGTGTTTGATTCCCGGTGATAGGAAAATCACTTTCACTCTAGTTTGGTGCAATTCTGAGAACTTTTAATTTTGAACAAATTTTTGCCCCTAATCTAGATTCCGATCACTTTGTTCCTCTGCTTGTGTTTTCTCCACATCCCTAGGTTCTTATTTTGGAGCTAAGATATCCTCAAATACATGCAACTCAAGATCCCTCTCAAACAAAATTCAAATGGATTTATCTTCATCAAATTTCACATCTCTTCTGACCACTGTCATCTTGTGTGCTGGCAAGTACAACCGATAGTTGTGAGGTGTATCAATATACCCCAAAAATATACCCAAATCTGTTTTTGGCTCTAGATTCTTCCTCACATCTTTGGTTATATGGAAATAACAGATAAACCAAATTTTTTTAAATATGACACACCTAGTCTCTTATCTAAAAAGCCTCCTCCGCTATACTCATCCCAAGTATCTGATGAAGACTTCTATTCTACACTAATACTTCTATATTTCATGATTCCTCCCACAGATGCAACAGTAGGCGCTGATCATGCAACATAGATCGTGCTACTCCCACAATCATTCTGTTCTTTCTTTCTGCAACCCCATTGTGTTGTGGGTTATGAGGTGCTATCAATTCTCTTTGAAATCCTTTTGAGGCACATAAGTTCTTCAATTTGTTAGAGATGTATTCTCCACAATTGTCGCTCCTTAGATCCTTCAAATTCTTCCATGTATATCTCTTGACTGGTGCCTTGAACTCACAAAACTTGGAGGACATCTAATATTTCTTTTGTATGAAGAAAATCCAACACTTTACTGAAAATCATCAACAAAAATCACATAATACTTGTGCTTTTTGTGGAATTCGTCAAGAAGGGTCCACACACGTTTGAGTGAACTCTCTCAAGGATCACCTTTGCTTGAATTTCCTTATCATGAAATATGGCCTTGGAATACTTCTCCAATGTACACCCTTTGCATGTATCTATCTACGCAAGTGCACCCTTTGGAAGCCCTATAGAAATATGCTGCAACTAGAAAAACTTGGATTTATTGTATTCAAAATAAATCTGATGTATTTGATAATTTCAAGAAATGGAAATATTTGGCTGAGATTGAGACAAGAAATAAGTTGAAGTGTTTCAAATCATACAACGAAGGTGAATATTACATAAAATAGTTTGATAGGTATTTTTCATAGCATGGAATTCATAGAGAGAAGACAATTATAAGAACACCACAAGAAAATGGTGTGTCAGAAAGGATGAACATGACAATCTTGGAGTGTGCAAGGTGCATGAGATTGCATGCAAGATTTTCTTTACAATTTTTGGCAGATGCTATAGATACTTTTGTTTATCTAATAAACAGAGGGCCTTCAAGTTCCTTGGATGGTGGTATTCTAGAGGAGTCATGGACAGGTAAAAGGTAAACTACTCTTTTTTAAAGCCTTTTGGTTGTGAAGCCTTTGTCCATATTAATAAATAAAATAGAACAAAGTGTTGGGCCCAGATTAAGTTATGATTCTCACCCTGTAAATACTTTAAATTGTCGGCGTGTTACTAGACTACACCGGACCCTTGTTGGCCACAACCCTGTGAACCTGGGTCTTGCCCGCGAGACCTTATTTTTCGCCAACATTATATTATAATTTCGAGAGAATACTTCTTCACATTAAACAATAAGGAATAAAAGATCACGAAAATGTGAACAATCGAACTAATGATGAAAATGACGGTTTATAATGAGAAACTGACTCCTTTTGTCTTTACGTGTAGGAAATTAAGAATGCCTGGACCAATAGGACGCGAGCATATGAGGTCCTAAGCAATTCCAGCAACCGGTAGAAGGCAAACAAGAAAATCTGAGTCCAAGAACTCAAACGACAGCCATGCGTAGCGGGTTTTCGTTTGAAAAACACTCTTGAAATTCTCGAAGATCACCTTCAAAAGGGCAAAGGATGGAGGAGGAAAGGAGAACAGGACAGGGGATCCATCCTGTAATAGAGAAATCAAGAACAATTTGTCTAATTATGTTTTGTAACACCACTGGATGTGATATAGAATTTTGAATAATCACCTTCTAAAGTTTTTACAATGCTGTTGTAGCCTCTACAACACCCTCCAAAAAACCCCTACTTTAAAATTTTTTGGAGCCCCTTGAGCACAAAGAAAAGTTAGGTAAAGAGTCAGGAGGGCTAAGTCGCTGAGTCGCAAAACTTTAAATTTGTAGAAAATCGCGACCCTGCGACCTTGAGGTTGCAAGATCGCGAGGTCGCATCCCTCTCACATCACTTCACCATGCGAACTTGCGACCTAATTAATGGCCTGCACGTGCGACCTTTTTATATATAGGATGTCGCTAGGTCGCATTTTACATATGCAGCGGATAGAAAAAATGCCTCTGACAGGCCGACTGGAGTGCGATTTTCCCAGGTAAGTTGCTGTTTTCCTCCTGCTGTTTCCTTTTTTGGTTATTCTTGCCTAATCCCTACATTCATCAGCCTTTAAATTTCCCCCTGCCTTAGTCATTATTTTCATTGGTCACTTAGGGCTTCTTTTCTGATCCCAAATTTCACCCTGCTTGCCCTACTTATCACAGTTCCTCATCCAGCCTCTCATGGCCTGTACCCTGCTCCAAAAACTATCCCCTGGCTCTATCTGGACCCATTTAGCCCTATGTTTTTCAAGTTAAAGGGAAAAGAAACTTCATGCTGCGCGCGCCAAAACCCCGACAAGCCCTAGCGCAACTTGCGACCCCGTGACCCTGCAACCCCGCGACCTAGTCGCAAGGACGCAAGGTCTTATTTCTGCCACTTTCTCGCAACTTGCGACCCCACGACCCCGCGAACTTGTCGTAAGGTCGCAAGGTCGTATTTTTGCCATTTTCCCGCAACTTGTGACCCCGTGACCCCGCGACCTAGTCGCAAGGTCACATTTCCTCCATTGTTCCGCATTTTGCGACATCGCGACCCCGCGACCTAGTCGCAAGGTCACAAGGTCGCATTTTTTCCATTTTATTTCAGCTTGCAACCCCGCGACCCAGTAGGCCACTTATCCAGCCCTGCTTGTGTCCCCAGTTGAAATAATTGATAAGCTGTAACTAGTTTTGTATCATTATGGCATCTTTCTTATCCTGGTATTCTTTCATGAATATGACAGGTGAATTCGAAGCAGATTTAGAGTGTTTACCTGTCCCCTCAGATTAAAGCGACATGGGACATCCAGTATCTTGGAAAAAAGACAAGAGCCTGGCAGTGGAGGACGTAGAGATGGACATGCCAATGTCCCCACCCCCGATCTACAGAGATACCCTTTGCACATTTGCCAAAGGGGATAGCATGCATTGGTACCAAGTGTACCAAGAGTTCGCTAAAACCGAATTCCAAGAGGACCTCCCTAATCGGGAGATATACTTATAGGTCAAAAGGTCTAAGCTACATCTAGTAGGTGCCCATCCGGCTATATTCCCATGCCTAGAGATGATAGATTGGATTATACAGAAAACTAACCCCAAGAAGTTCGTAATCAGGGACAACGAAGGCAAGGATTTCGAAACACTCAAAGGCTCAGATGCTCATGTTTATTACTCTTTGCCTGCGCGAGAAGAGGACTTCACACAAGAATGGGCTATCACCCATGCAGTTCCTATAGTCGATACTATAAAGAAGTGGTGGGAGGAGCCTGAGAAATTTAAGGTCAAGAAGGACCAGAAATATCCAGTGGCAGGCCTTAGGAAGGTATATAAATTAGTGGCTGCCATGCTTTGCAGATTGTACGGGTGCCTCGATGCCACCACCTTCAACGGCACATGGGCGACTCTCATGGAGTATGTCACGGCGCATGACACCCATTTCAACTGGGCCAGCATATTGATGACCTCCATCCAAACAAACTTATCCTCGGCATTGGTACCAGATGAAGGAATGCCTTCTGAATTCTATATGGCCTCTTATTTTTTTGACACCGTTTGTACCAGGTTTCACTTTGAGGGATGGGAGCATAACTGGGATCCAAAACAGACCCGTGCAATCCACTTACAAACCAAGGTGTTTTCAGATTCTAGATATAAACAAGACATAGAGCCGATTTATCAAGTGTTCATCCCATCTCTTTACAGGAAATTGTTCGGCTAGTCAAGGTGGCACACTGGTTCCCATTCACCGAGTACACATTCATCCGAGTCTTTGGCTCATTCAGGGCCCCACATGCTATGCCTAGATTTGTCACAGACAAAATTATCATGCAAGAGGTCTGCTTCCAAATGTCTTTCGGTTTGTCCAGGGTCCTGTCCAAGGGTAAAAAGAAGTCGTGGCCTACGCTACCCCTCACTATCGATGCTTACATAGTCAAAGACTTTAGAGAGGTAGATGCAAAAACAGAAGAGATGAAAAGTTACCGCCTTGGGGCATTAGAACACCGAACATACGACCTGGAGAGAATAGTTCCTGATGATTGCAAGAGGGCTAAGTTCAAATTGGAACTATCAACACATAGAACACCTAGGAGAAGATGAAAGAAGAAATTGGTACAATGCAGACCGAAAACTTGCTCCGGGGGCGAACTCTGGCCAAGAAGACCTAGATGACCAAACCTTGGAAGACAGGAGCCGTGAATTAGGAGGTGCTTCTTCTTCTCTTGCAAAAAATCCTCGAACCAATACAGGGCACAATACTTCTACCCAACAGAAGGAAATGGAAGCCAAAGCCCAGCAAGAAAGAGAGAAGAAAATGAAAGAGGACGAAGATAAGTGTAAGAAGAGCCTAAGGTCAGAGCAGAAGAAAAAGCAGGCTGAGGAGGCCAAGAAGGAAAAGGAGAAACAAGAGGCGGAGGCTGCAGCGGAATAGGAACTCAAGAAAGAGTTAGATAAAGTGGAAGTTGACCGCCAGAAGAAAGCAGAGCAAGCTGCAGCAGCTGAGCGTAAAAGGAAAGCTGAATTAGAAGCAACGACAGAAGCAGAGCTGAGGCGGAAGAGGGAAAATGAAAAGGCAGAAGCCGAATGCCTACGAAGAGAAGAGGAAGAAAAGAAAAAGAAAGAATAGGAGGACGCAATGCTAGAGAACATCGAGGTATCTCCCCTTGAGGTACCTCTAGCCACGCTCTCTGATTTCAGTTCCTCCCAGGGGCATGAGGAGGAGGTATTCGATCTCACCAGGCTCACGTTCGATCAATTCTCCTTCAAAATCCGACAGGAGAAAAGAAGATGCCTGGCGCAAAATGCCTCCGCCTCATCCATAGTCGCAACGGGAAAAGATATAGTCCTCGATACTAGGACTAATCCTGTGATGATAGTATTAGCTGGCACAACTTTCGTTGCGGCTACAGAAGAAAATGTAACTAGAATGAGTAGAGAGATCGTATCTCTACAAAGTAGGCTACATGAAACAAAGCAGCGGGAGAAAAGGGCAGAACAAGAAAATATGGCATTGAGAGAGGAGGTTCAGCAACTCCGAAACAGAACTCCCCCTGTCAATGAGGTTCCGCTTACCATTCAAAGGGAGTTTTATATATTAAAGGCTACCATGAGGCAAGTTTATGGGAAAATGTTTACCATAAAAAAACAGTCACCCCATTGGTCAGAGCCCAAACAGAAACTAAAAAAAGGCACGAGCAGCTGAAGGAGGCCTCAGCTGCTTTGGACAGAATGATGGACTGGACAGTGCGGTACCCCCAGGCTCTTGAACATTTTCCAAAGAAGGACGGGATTCACACGCAAGATGCCAAAGTCCAAATTCGTATGAAAATGCAGTCCAAGGATAAGCTACCCAAGGACTTGGACAAGGTAATGGCTGCATACGAACACCTAATCAGTGGCATCAATTCGATGCACATCCTACACCACATTCCATCGCTGGGTGCATTAGACAAGGGGAAGACCTGGGAGAAGGTGGATCAGAAAATCCGGTCATTTTTGCAGCCCATTAAGCAAGCTGCTACCACTCCCGATCTTGCAGCGTCATGAGAGAACCTGGGCCAGTTTCTTGTCACGCTAGTTTGGATATACACCAAGCTCGCCTCTCTTTCCAACCTGATCTCGTAGAAGAATGAAACTCTAGTCCCAAATGCCTTGGAGTGCATGCATCGGTTGAAAGAAGAGGTCCCTCTAGTTTCTCCCATAGCAGCAGATTATCAGACTTGGAAAAACTTCCTCAAAGGACAATATATTGATGCCCCTGACCTCATGATTGCCTGCACATCTCCATAATCCGGTGGCAGTAGATCGCTGGTAGGATTTAGGAATAGGTTGCAGGTCGCGCCACCCAGCCAGGTCGCAGGTCGCATTGCCCAGCCAAGTCGTAGGTCGCAGTTCCCTTCTAGGTCGCAAGGAAACTCAATAGTTAGGCAGGCGAAGAGTCAGGGAGCCTAAAGGGAAAATTTTGATCTATAAAACTCCCTCCGGGGAAAATGTAAAGGGATCTTTTTTTTTTGGGACTCAAGAGTATACAACATTGTATTGAAAGATAACACCCTTTTACATATGAATATAGATACTTATTTAAACTCCTTTTGGATCTGATGTGTTTTGCTGTGCGAACACTATGAGTATTTCTTATACAGTTTCGAAAATATTTTGGTTAACAAAGCTGCGCTTTTAATGGCATCATTTACTCATTATGGTTCTTTTTAATGGCATCATTTACTCATCATTCACTTTGCTTTCTTAATGGATGTTAATGACTTTGTTTATTAGCATTTGTTTTATCTTTCTAGAATGTAAAGGGGCATCTCAACATAAAGAATTTTTTCTTTTGTGGTTAGAACATCCTACAAGCATAACCCCAACGATGTGTTGTTAACAACACCTCCTTCGGCGTTTATGATTCATAATTTGTCTCGCTAAGCATATTGTTATATATGTGTTTAACGCATCAATCATGTATCTCGTATCATTTGAATAAGTGTGTGTTTGTAGGTTGAATCGAGTTCTTTTGAGACCAAAGGGAAGGTGACTTAAGCAGTAGCCGGACCCACACCCCGGACAGGATCCCTATTCCAAACGGTTCAAGGTCTAATTGGGACTTTCTACCAGGGAGATCCCCTATTGTTGGCCGGACAGATTTTCCCGTCAACAGAATTGGCGATAGAAGGAGGGCCTGAATGGCATCCTCCCAGCATACAAGCAACATTCCATCACAAAATCCCCATGGGGAGGTCATAAACGATGATACTACCCCTCCCCCTTTGGAAGATATTCCAGGGAAGGAGGTTCCATATTATGAAATTACCAGAGAACAGTTGAGAGCCTTACGCCCAGCTACCCGCAATCTCATCAGGGATTTGCGATATGCCCCAATCATGAATTTCTTGACCCATACAAGGACCCCTACTGAAAACATCACTCATAATGGTGCTCTGGTGAGTTCCATACCCCAGTTGGTGAATCTCATGGTTGAAGACCTCGCCACTGCTATCCAGAGTAACGAACCGATTCCTGAGCTCCAAGGGGGTGAAGAGGAAGAATTTGGCACGACTGAACCATTCCTCGACCCTCAGCCTAACCAAACCCAACATAACAACAACCAAGCCCACCCCTCACTTGGGGAAGGCGAAGGAAATAGAGCCCCCAGAAATGAAGGCGAGGGAAATAGAGCCCGCAGAAATGAAGGTGAGGGAAATAGAGCCCCTGAAATGAAGGCGAGGGAAATAGAGCCCGCAGAAATGAAGGCGAGGGAAATAGAGCCCATAGACATGAAGGCGAGGGAAATAGAGCCCCCAGAAATGAAGGTGAGGGGAACAGAGGCCGAAGGAATGGCAGAAGAGGAGATAGAGGTCGTGGCCAAGGACACCATAACGCTCAACGCCATCAAAACCCAAATAGGCCACCTATCTACAATTGGGGATATCTCAGAAATTTGGGCAACCGTGAGGAGTATCTAGATGAACAATCTTGCTGTTGTCGACAATTGTTGTCTACCCTAGAGACAGTCTAGAGTTGCCATAGACCAGTGCCTAGGACATCTTTGCATACCAGGAGGCATATAATAAAACTTCGGTGTCAATCCAAAGGCTCTCCTGCTATCTCTTTTAGAACAAGGAAATTAATTTGAAATGGGACCAGAAATCATAGAAACTGTCACAGGGAAAGTAATGTTGCGGAGGCACAATGCAAAGATTCCAATATTAAAGCATCAGACAGTTAAGAGACAATTTACTGCAAAGAGGGCCGATTCAAATAATATGTCACATAAATAAAATATCAGAAAGTGTATGGAGGGAAAGAAACACAAGAGGATATTAGTTAACTTTGGTCTGATACCCAGATACACAACAGAACCACATATGGGCTTATCATTCTAAGAATCCATACATGACAATGGCGTTTTAAAAGCACCCTCCCAAAGCAACTAATATAGCAGAAAGATGAATGAAATGAACATGGAACAATATATCATGCCTGAGCCATATTTAAAGTGCTTTACTGATTCAAGTATGGGCATCAACTAGGATGAATCCTTACCTAAAGCCAGTGAGCCACTCGCGTTCCAGTAACATGATACAAGAAGATGTATGAAATGGAATATTGTATTAAACACATAAGAAAAAGTACATACTGTGAAATACCAAAGACCAGAATCCTCATTACAGATAGAACTCCTCCTCACTGAGACCCTACGGGCTCTGAGCCTCGATACAAAAGCTTTACAAAATGTATAAAAAATTCCTTTCACAGCGCAATTTTCTGATAAAAGTCTGGAACCCTTACAATGTCTTTTTCCTCCCTTTTTATAGAAGAAGGAGAAGAGAAACTAATAAAAGAAGTAGGTGAAACATTTAATTTTCTTAACTTGAACAAAATGGTGGAAACATTCATGCCCTCATTGCTTAATTAATATGCTGAGCTATAGGTACTCTGAGGCCGTCTTCATGAAGTAAATGCTGTAGGTGCCAATTTCTCTAGGGATAAGACATGAAGAATAAAATAAGTAACATTCTGTCCCTTCTTGAAGAAAATTCCGCTGAAATGAACTTTTGAGGGCGTTGTTTTCTGTGAAAATATCCTTCTAGTGATCTGCAGGGTCTTCGATCTGGTACTTTGCCTCCAAAAGGGTACGTAAAAGCCCCAAAGTCCTTAAATACATTTCTTGAATCCCCTGCTCTTCACTGATATTTTCTATCTGCGCCATTAATTCTTCATCTGCTCAACTTGTGCATTTGAATGACCTTGGAGGGTTTAATAGATTTAAATCTTTGCTTTCTTTAATAGTGGTCATATCACAGCAGCTCCTAGGTCTTTTTTCATAAATTTTGGTCCTGAAACATGGTCTTGTTGTGCATTCTCGGCTTCTGCAATGGAGGCGGTGGATCGTAATAATCTTCTTCTGCGGCAAACCTGCAAAACCCACAAACTCATCAATGAAACCAGACGCAGGGATAATGAACGTGGTGGGGTTGATGGAAATGGTGGTGCAGACTTGGCGGAATGATGAAACAATGCGGAGTGACGGGGAAATGCAGAGAAATGATGGAGGATGAGCTGGTGATAACTTTCCATGTGAAACGTAGAAATATGGTTTATGAATGAAATACGTGTATGGCAGAGGAAAAATACGATAGACGCGTGGATGATGAAGTGGTGGGAGATTCGGTCAACAGACAGTCACGCGAATGATCTGGACCACATGATCCTGTAAACGAGATCAACGGTTGAAACTTAGTCAGAGGGCGATGGAATGGCGGGCCCGGGGTGATGTGGACGGGAGTTAAAAGCTGCACAACTTTGGAGAACACGAGCCGTTGGATCGAATGCCCAAGATCAGACGGCTTACAAGAATTCCGCTGCGCGTCTTTGCCCAGGAGTTAATGCGCGAAATAGGGGCGGTTTTGGAATAGTGGGTGAGCCACGCGACGCGCGATGAATGGAATCGCTGGCCAATCGTGAATTACGGCCTACCCCGGATGAGCGGTGCAGAATAAACAGGCCGGTTTTGGAGGGGAGGCGTGGCAGGGACCACTAGACAGGGGTAGGTTGCAGGCCGTTGATTTGTGCTTCGATCCAACGGTCCGGAGCGGGCCCGATGACTTTAAACGATAAGCTCCGTTCGGTCTGGCACAAGGTCTTGGGGTTGGGTCATGTGGAATAGAAAGTTAGAGAGGCTAGGGCCAGAAGGGCTAAACCATGAGTACTTCTCGGGCGTGACCTTTCAGACCTGCACAACGCAATTTGGAGGCGCAGGACGGTGACGATAGGCAAAAAACGAGCTCCTCAGGTCCCGATAGGAAATTTGCAAAGGTTCAGGAGGGACGGGAAGCCAAAAATTTAAATGAGGGGCTGACATGGATAACACTCACCATGGGGGAGAAGCATCTGCGTCAGGCACGGGGAGTGAATCTGAATATGAGATCAGGTACCATGAGCATGCCAGGAGGGTGCAACCACTTGCCTGGATGGCCCAGTCCCCATTAGATCTTTTGGCCCCCCTCCATGACATGCCTAGGCACCCTGAGAAGAATCTCCCCAAATTTGATCCCGAGAAAGGCACCTTGGTCGAGGATCATATAAGCATATTCTACCTCTCCCTGCAAATCATGAGGGTTCAAATGGATGACGTAGCTTGTCGCCTGTTCCTGTACACTCTTGAAAACAAAGCGGCCACCTGGTACCGCTCCCTCCCAAGTGCCTCCATTACCTCATGGGACCAGTTCTGTCGCGTGTTCTTGCAGAAATTTTCAGAGGACAAAACCCCTTCCATGCTCCTCATGGAGTTAAGCACCATTAAGTTCCATAAGAAAGAGAAGGTTAGAGACTTCAATCAACGCTTTTCCACCATACTTCAAAATTTTCCCCCCAACCTGGCGTTGGATGACTCTATTACCATAGACTACTATACAAAAGCTCTCCCCAGGGATATCGCCGTCTTCATAAAATGCGAAGCTCGGGCCACCCTTGCAGAAAATTACACGGCCACCCTCGCTATAGAAAGAGACATGCTTTCTATAGGAGCCATCGATCACGAAGGGAGAGATGACCACAAACCAATCGCGAAGAAAGGTCAGTCCTCCACACCCAAAACTGTCGATAAGGATAAGGATGCTTTTGACCTCGAGAATATAGCAAAGACCCTCAAGCTATTGACAAATGAAGTCTCCGACCTGAAGAGCGAGGGTATAGAATCCATGAATAACACCAAGGCACCCAAGCCATTTTTTAGAAAGAGCAATCCCAGCACCAACCGACCTTCGTCTAACACGAACACTGTTCTCAATGTGGAAGAAATAGGAAAATATAACTTCTGTTCTTTCCACCAGGCTGCCCACTTTGAAAAAACATGCCCACAATGGATTGGCAGCATGAATGCAGTACTAAATCAACTTCTGGATGATCAAACCCCAGGGGACGCGGGGGAGGATGATGTCTCTGACCATGATGAAGATTTTCCCTCGGATGAAGAACCGGGGTCCTCTGTTCTTGCGTTTGACATAATCCACGGGGAAAACAATCTTACCATCACTGATATCAATATGGCAGACGATCCTAAGGCCAAACCCATACGAAACTATAGCCTTAGGAGCAAAGGACCGGTCCCCGAACCATCCTTTGAGGAGAAGAAAATGGCTTTCTTAAGGAAAATTCTTCCCTCGGGGAACAAACAACAAGCTGCCCCTAAGAAGCCCACCAATAACAACACGCGAGCAAATCAAAAGAGCAAGATCCCGGTGGGGTCACCCAAAGCCACTACCGAGCCTAGTCCTCAACCTGATTCCAGTTATAACATTGTGGAGGACATGAAGAAAACCATAGCCAACATCTCCCTATACGAGCTTGCCCACATCACAAATCAACCAGAACTCATTCTGAAAGCCTTCGCCAATACCTCAACTATTAAGCCTGTGAGCAATACGTCCGTGCAAGCTAGTCCAAGTGTTCAGTCTATTGTAAACGCCATCAATGCAAATTCCAGGGGATCTATTCCTCCCTTCCTCTTATCTTTTGAGATTTTTAACTTCAAAGTCCATAACTGTCTAGTTGACTCCGGCGTGTCCACAAATGTTATGCCCCTATCTGTTTGTAAGAAGCTGAACATCCACCTAGAGAAAACTGACGTGAGGATCATCCAACTTGACAGATCGCAGGTGACAGCTATAGGAGAGCTAAATAACGTCATAATCCGCCTTTTTTCCAACTCTAGAGTCCACCAATGTATTGAAATTGTGGTTTTTGACATCCTGGAAGCCTACAACCTATTACTTAGCAAAGATTGGTCCAGCAAGCTGCAAGGGTATTTTTCCACCGACGGGTCCCACCTGTGGCTGCCTTACAAGGGCCGGAATAACCAAATCAGGGTCGAAAGCGAACCATATATGAAGTATACTGTGACTAATTTGGATGCTACTAACGAACCCATCAGTTTTTCCCAGGGGGAGCTTGGCATGTGCTTCTTGGAAGCCATTTTCGGATGTTACCATCCTCCTTAGTCTCCAGTAGACCCCGAGATCCAGTTTGAACTAAAAATCATCACGGAAGACCAAGCCACTCTCGTCTCACAACAAACCGAAATACTTCCCCAACCTACAATCCCGAAGGAGCCAAAAAATGACTTGTGGACCCTGTACTATGACGGTCCCAAGACCCATGATGGAGCTGGTGCGGGCTGCATCTTGCTGGACCCTCATAAGAACAAGTTCTTGCTTTCATTTCGACTAGAGTTCCAGTGCAACAACAATACTGCTGAATATGAAGATTTAATCCTCGGACTCAAGAAGGCATTGGATTTAAAGGTGAGGTGCTTACAAGTCATTAGGGACTCTAAGATCATTACTGGGCAGGTACGCAATACCATTCATTGTTTGTCTCCGCACTTAAAAGCTTATCAACAAGAGGTATGGCGTCTTATTTATGCTTTCGATGCATTTGGAATCAAATCTGTTCTTAGGATGCATAATGCAGCAAATGATACTATGGCTAATGCTGCTGCTAGATTTACCCCTTTTAGGGATGGCTTTTCTATTGAAGTTATGTATAGACCCTCCGTGCCAGATAATATTACTAATTTCCGCGTTTTTGATGATGATCAACAGATCTTGGAATTTATGCTCAACACTGAAGTATTCAAGGACGCGACAATAGATGAGGCGGATCACGATCAATATTTGTAGGAAGAGCATGATAAACGCAAGGAGAACCCCATGCCCAAGGGGATAGTGTCACTTGAAAAGCTCTTTGATCTGCAAAGCCGATTCCATGGGCCCCCAAATACCAAAGTACAAAGTTCCACCTTGGCACATCGGCAGGTGAACTTGGGATTAGATGAGAACCCAAAGTTCATCAACCTTGGGAAAGACTGTACTGACCTGGAGACGCAGGCCTTCACCCAACTATTTCGGAGGTATCGAAACGTATTTTCTTGGATGTATGATGATTTACGTACGTACGATAGTAGGATTATTCAGCACGTGATACCCATGAAGGAAGGCGTGAAGCCTTTCCAACAGAAGCTTAGAAAAGTGCATCCTAATTTGGAACTGATGATTCTGAAAGAACTTAAGAAGCTTTTGGATGCATGCATCATCTTCAAAGTTCACCACTCCACGTGGGTGTTAAATTTTGTCCTGGTACGAAAGAAGTCTAGCGAGATCCACTTGTGCGTGGATTTCTAGAATTTAAATCGGGCCTCAAACAAAGACAATTACTCGGTGCCACCCATGGAACAAATATTGAAAGCTGTGTCTGGATCCGAGATGTTCTCCTTATTGGATGGGTTCTCCATTTACAACCAGGTGCTGGTAGCTGAGCCAGACAGATTGAAGACTACCTTTCGGATCAAATGGGGAACGTTCGCTTTCAGACGCATGCCTTTTGGATTAATAAACGTGGGGGCAACTTTCCAATGGGCCATGGATATAGCTTTCCGTGGTTTGATAGGGCGGAGTGTGGTAGTCTATTTGGACGACGTCACCGTGTTCTCGGAACACCGGGGCGATCATTTACACCACCTCAAGCAAATTCTTGAAAGGTGCAGGAAGTACGGGATCTCACTCAACCCGAAGAAGAGTGTTTTCACCGTGGCAGAAGGGAATTTGTTGGGCCACATTATAACCAAGCAGGGCATTATTGTAGATCCCGAGCGGGCGAAAGCCATTGCCCAGATTCCACCCCCTAGTAGTAAAAAAGCTATGCAATATTTCCCGGGGAAAATCAATTTTGTACATAAATTCATATCGGATTTCGCCCAGATAATCAGACCTTTGCAGGGGATGATCAAGAATAATGCAATTTTCAAATGGAATCTGCTGGAGAAGGAGGCCTTCAACAAAATGAAGCAGGCTATAGCTGAAGCACCATCCCTCCAAAGTCCAGATTTTAGCAGAAGCTTTATCTTGTATACTTTCGCTTCTGATTTATCACTTACAGCTGTCCTCACGCAGAAATATGGAAACAATGATGAACGACCTATATCCTTCATGAGTACTGGTTTACAAGGAGCTAAATTGAACTACCCTAAAATCGAAAAGCAGGCCTATGCAGTCTACAAAGCAGTCAAGCATTTCAGGCCTTACATCTTGAAAAACCATGTCACGGTTTTTGTTCCCCACCTAGCTGTCCGCTCACTGTTCGTGTAGCAGGAGCTAGGCGAGAGGCGAGGCAACTGAGTGGTGTGCCTGCAAGAGTATGACTTAGAGTTTAAACTAGAACACACCGTTAAAGGACAAGGACTATGCCAAATGGCTGCGGAGTCTGCAAGTTCACATGGGGTCGAAGAAGAGTGTTGGGAACATGAAATCGACATGTATCATCGTGACCACACACCTTAGCAGAGAAGCCCTTCTTGGTACTCTAACATTTCGGGATATTTAGCCCATGGCATCCTGGACCCCGCTCTAACTGCCCGACAGAAACACGCAATAAGGCTCAAAGCTGCATCTTACCAGCTGATCCAGGGTAAGCTTTTCAAGAAACATTACAATGGAGTCCTGTTACACCACTTGGAACACGATGAAGCACAGAAAATTTTGACCGAGCTGCACGACGGACCAGTTGGAGGGCATTTTACAGGCGATACCACCGCCCACAAGATAATGTGTGCATGATACTACTGGCCAACGCTTTTTAGAGATGCGCAGGCATATGTCTGAAAGTGCACTCAATTATAGAAATTCGCAAACCTGGAAGTGCGGCTAGCCTCTCCCCTACTATCTATAGCAGTGGAGGAACCCTTTCAACAGTGGGGTTTGGACGTGATTGGTGAAATCATACCTCACTCCTCCAAGCAACATCGGTATATTTTTATTGCTACTGATTATTTCACCAGGTGGGTCGAAGCAGCACCTTTACGCCAAATCAATGATCAAGAGGTAATAGAATTCGTCACTCATTCCATCATCACCAGGTTTGGCATTCCAACTTCCTTGGTTTTTGATAATGCAACTTACTTTTCATATTTTAAATTGTATGATTTCGCTCTGGAAAACAGTATTGTTCTTAAAAATTCTGCAAATTATTATCCCCAAGGAAATGGGTTAGCTGAGTCAACTAATAAAAATCTTATCCGCATCATTAAAAAGACCCTGCTGTCCCACCAGCGCAACTAGCACAACGCCCTTCACAACGCTCTTTGGGCTGATTGTGTCACGCCCAAATCCTCCCTAGGCGCCTCCCCGTATTTTCTCGTGTATGGAAAAGAAGCAGTTCTTCCTCCCCATTTGTCTCTCCCTGCCCTTCAGTTGTCCCAAGAATGTCATGGTACCCCTTGCCCCACCTTACAGACCCGGATCAACACCCTACTGAAGTTGGAGGAAGAAAGACAAAAAACTCGGGAAAAGATCGCCATTCACCGAAGCTGGATCAAGAGATGGTTTGATAGAAAATCCGTAGGGAGTAAAAACTTTGAGGTAGGAGACCTAGTCCTAAAGTGGGATAAAGCTCACGAAGAAAAGGGAAAACATTCCAAGTTCCAAGCACTGTGGACAGGTCCTTTTCAGGTTAAGGAGAAATTGGGTTCCCACACGTTTAGACTGCAAACCCTTGAGGGAAGAGTCGAGGTCCTCCTGGTAAACGGGCACGACCTCAAACATTACTTCACTTAGCAGCCCTCAGGGGGATATCTTATACTTGTACCATAGTTTCTGCTTTCATTCCTTTTTTTCAATATATATATATATATATATATATATATATATATATATATAATAAATGGAAGGACTTGTCTGAGCCATGCAATTGGCACACTGCAATAGGTTCTATACTGATGAGAGGCCTTTCCTGAAAGACACGAAGGTGGCAAAAGCTTGCTTGTAATTGGCACCCAAAGGTAGCACATGACCTAGCTCAAGCCATCAAGCGTGGGGAGACCACCTAGCGAGTTTGAAAGGGTGTCTGCGAAAAGAAAGTGCGATACAACGACAACTAGATCGGAAGGGAACAGAGTTAACTCCAGGTGATGTCAGGACATCCGGGAAAAACCAAAGTCCTCATATCAGACTAGGAGCAACCTCTCTGCAAGTAAAATAAGTTGGGATCCCTCATCTGCCCAGGAAAAAAATTTCCCATCTCAAATAAGTGCCATGAGCACATCTCAATAAGTGTCCTAGGCACATTCAAAATAAGTGCAATAGCACACCAATAAAGGTTAAAGGATTGAGAAAGGCTTCCTGTGCAGAGAGGTGATGTAACGACTCCGATGGGGTACTGACCAGGCTCGCTGGTAGCGGAGCAACATTTATGACTCCTAGGCAGTGACTCCACTGGGACCGAGAGGTTCGCAGGCAGCGGAGCAACACGATGAGGAAAAAATAATCGTACCGGACCCTGTAGCCGCGTGGAGTTCTGCGACCCTTTCGATCCGGAAACCTGAAGAAATGAAGTTCGGTTAACCAACACCCAAACAAGCCAACAGGCCAAGCAACCTCGCAAGGTGTTAAAGGCAAGGTAGTGTCGAACTTAAGGTAAAAAGAATAGCTAGTGAAGGCCCCTCCCTCCCCCTCCAAGGCCAATCATTGACAGAGACTCTGAGTTCGACTAGTGAATCACCATTTTTTGTAGCCTATACAACACCCTGAAAAAGATCCCAACTTTAACATTTTTTGGAGCTCCTTGAGCACAAACAAAATTCAAGTAAAGAGTCGGAAGGGCTAAGTCGCTGAGTCACAAAACTTTAAATTTGTAGAAAACCGCGACCCCGCGACCTTGTGACCCCGTGACCTTGAGGTCGCAAGGTTGCAAGGTCGTGAGGTCGCATCCCTCTCACATCACCTCACCATGCGACCTTGTGACCTCATTAATGGCCCGCACGTGCAACCTTTTTATATATAGGAGGTCTCTAGGTCGCATTTTACATATGCATCGGATAGAAAAAACGCCTCTGACAGGCCGACTGGAGCGCGATTTTCCCGGATAAGTTGCCATTTTCCTCCTTCTGTTTCCTTTTTTGGTTATTCCTGCCTAATCCTTACATTCCTCAACCATTAAATTGCCCCCTGCCTTAGTAATTATTTTCATTTGTCACTTAGCGCCTCTTTTCTGATCCCAACTTTCACCCTGTTTGCCCTACTTATCACAGTTCCTCATCTAGCCTCTCATGGTGTGTACCTTGCTCCAAAAAATATCCCTTGGCTCTGTCTGGACCCGTTTAGCCCTATGTTTTTCAAGTTAAAGGGAAAATCAACTTCACGCCGCGCGTGCCAAAACCCTGGCAAGCCCTAGCGCAACTTGCGACCCCATGACCCTGTGACCTCGCGACCTAGTCGCAAGGTCGCAAGGTCACATTTTTGCCACTTTCTCCCAACTTGTGACCCTGCGACCCCGTGAACTTATCGCAAGGTTGCAAGGTCGCATTTCTGCCATTTTCCCGCAACTTGCGACGCCGCGACCCCGTGACCTAGTCACAAGGTCGCAAGGTCACATTTCCCCCTTTTTTCCGCATTTTGCGACCTCGCGACTTCATGACCTAGTCACAAGGTCGCAAGGTCGCATTTTTGCTGTTTTCTTTCAACTTGCGACCCCGCGACCTAGTAGGCCACTTTTCCAGCCCTGCCTGTGTCCCCAGTTGAAATAATTGATAAGCTGTAACTAGTTTTGTATCATCATGGCATCTTTCTTATCTTGGGATTCTTTCATGAATATGACAGGTGAATTCGAAGAAAATTTAGAGTGTATACCTGTCCCCTCAGATTCAAGTGACATGGGACCTCCAGTATCTCAGAAAAAAGACAAGAGCTTGGCAGTGGAGGACGTAGAGATGGACATGCCAATGTCCCCACCCCCGATCTATAGAGATACCCTTTGCACATTTTCCAAAGGGGACAGCATGCATTGGTACCAAGTGTACCAAGAGTTCGCTAAAATAGAATTTCCAGAGGACCTCCCTGATCAGGAGATATACTTACAGGTCAAAAGGTCTAAGCTACATCTAGTAGGTGCCCATCCGGATATATTCCCATGCCCAGAGATGATAGATTGGATTATACAGAAAACTGACCCCAAGAAGTTTGTAATCAGGGACAACGAAGGCAAGGATTTTGTAACACTCAAAGGCTTAGACGCTCATGTTTATTACTCTTTGCCTACGTGAGAAGAGGACTTCACACAAGAATGGGCTATTGCCGATGCAGTTCCTATAGTCGATACTATAAATACGTGGTGGGAGGAGCCTGAGAAATTTAAGGTCAAGAAGGACCAGGAATATCTAGTGGTGGGCCTTAGGAAGGTATATAAATTAGTGGCTGCCATGCTTTGCAGATTGTACGTGTTAGGTCTCTGTAATTTATTAGCAAGATTGGGAGAGTCCAATCACAGAGTTAACATCATTTCAACCAACTTTGGGATTCTAGGATCTAGCCCTCCTGAATCCGGAGAGGGATCTCTCCAATATGTAAAAAGATGGATATTGTCTTTGAAGGTTAGGGTAATGATATTAAGGCTAGTTATGAAGGCCACGGGTTTTGTTTTGTTTTGGATGGTTGAGCATGAAATGTTACTTGAGGGGAAAATCCTAAATGCAAAAAGTTTCAAAAGTGAGAAGTTGCAAGTAAATAGAACAGATTTGGCAGACAGATAGATATAACGCTGGTTTTTAGTCCATTGGGCTATGGAGTCATATCTGGGCTTTAATTGAACAACAACATCAAGTGTGATCCAAGGGGCAAGTCATCTATGTCTAAGGATCTCTTTTAAAGTTTGATTTATGGGATGAAGTGATACATTAAGAAGGGGAATTTAAACAGATGCAGAACGAAGAGCAGCCTAGGATCTGATAAGTACTTTTAAACCAGTCAGCCTTTGGAAAACACTTAAGGAGGACACGAAAGCAGACTAGGATCTGGTAAGTGCTTTTAAACCAACCAGCCTTTGACACACTTCCAATAGAAAACATATAAAACAAGGGGAAACACAAAGATAACACATAATGGTATAAGATCTAGCAAGTGCTTCTAAACTAGCCAGCTTTTATCACATTCCAAGGGAAACAATCTGTTAGTTATGCAGACAAGTCTGGGACCAGGGCTAACCATAACTTCCTTCAGTTCATCATCACATAACACATACTGAAAGTAACATTCAGAAATAATATTCAGCTAGGACGATAAAATGAGGGAACACCAGCATTCTCATGCCTAAAAATGAATTAAGTCATTCCTAAATAACACAGATTGGAAGAAAACATTCAAATAAAGATTTCTCAGCCAGAGAAGGTTACTGATATACAACAGGTCCTAACCCTGTTTAAACTGTTCTTTACAGTGGAAAATGAAACAACATGAAAACAGAAATAAAACAACAAGTTACAAATGAGAATAGCATCACCATCAATATAGATCAGGATCCCATGAAACAACTTTTATATTGATGTCAAACCAGCTACAAACTTCAAGTCCAATGTTTCAGTTTAGCAATCATCTTCACTATTCAACCTAACTACTCTAGCACAAACAGAGCTTCAAGGGCCAGTGAATACTATGTACAAATAGAAGTCTCAAGCTCAAGTGTATTTCAAAGTTCTGCAACCAACAACTCCTCATCTTATGTAGAAGTACTTATAGGAAGATGAGGAGGTGAGATATTAACAAAATATCTCAAGGACAGTTAATGCAGAGTGAAGACTTCTCGGCCCTTTGAGAGGCTCGAGGGAAAAATTTACAGGTGGATCACTACATTAACTTTTTCACAATAAATATCGAAGCTCGGTGGAAGCTTTTTTTGACTTTGAGGCTCTGTGTATGTTTTGGAATAACTCTGCAGATATTTATTCATTGGTTTCCTTGCAGAAATAACCTCTTGGCAGTGCTGGAGGCAGATATTTCTTCGAGCAATAACTTCGGCCTCTGTTCTGAATGGCTTGAGGCAACAGGTGGCTCGGTGGTAGCTGAGGAATCAATTTGCCTCAGATGTGGCGGTGGAGGCTTTCTGTTTGATAAAAAACTTTAGGTTTTTCCTTTAAACTGTGTTTTAGATTGGGGATTAGGCTTTTGATAACTGTCTTAGCCGTAATCCCCATAAAAACTGTCTTCAATCTTCATCTACTGTGCTTTAGTCTCAAAACTGATACTCTTTAACTGTGTTGATTTAAAACAGTGTCTTGTCGATGTGCAGACCTGCACTGGGCTTTACGGCATCAATACTCATAGAGTACTGATGAAACATGGAATAGAGCCCCGTGAATGGCTTCTTTTAAGATAGCTCGAAGGCACAGGAAACGTCTTTCCCATCCCTCGGCTTTCCTTCATTCTATAATGGAAAACCATTAAAACACCTGCAAAACACAACAACAGTTAAGAAATCCTGCGGAAATAGGTTTAAACTGCTTCGGATGGCGGGGGAGGAGCGTAGCCGTCGGATGAAGGCAACCAACGGTGGAGATCTGCATAGAAAGGCAAAAAGGATAGCGGGAGAAGAATAAGGAGGAGTAGTTTTGGACCGTCCAATCTGGACACGTGGACGGTCCAGATCTAATCGGAGGGTCTCAATCGGGGGTGGCAGAAAAGGGGATGCGATTGAACTTCCAGTGCGATTAAGCGCTGGCCGTTGATTTGCAGATCAGATCGACGGCGGAAAACGAATCGGCGGGTTTTGAAATGGCGGTAGGACTTGCGATCGAAGGGAATAAGGGCCATTGGATAGGCGGGAAATGGACGGCCCAGATTTAATCGGAGGATCGCAATTGGGGAGGTCACAAAACAACATGCGATTGAAACTTTGCGATTGAGCCCTTTGCGATTGAGCGCTGGCCGTTGATCTGAGAACCAGATCGACGGCAGGGAATGAATCAGAGGGATCGCAAGGGTGTGCGATGGCCGTCGGATTGCGAAACAGATGAACGGCCGAGATTGAATCGGGGATCAGCAATCAGAGCACAGAGAAGAAGGCATGCGATTGAGAGTTTGCGATGCGATTTAGCCATAACCGTTGATTCAAGAATGAGATCAACGGCGGAAAACCAATCGGGGAGTCGCGATCGGGGCGAAACAAAAACGCCTTCGATTGAAAGTTTGCGATGCGATTGAGCGTAGGCCGTTGGATCAAAGGACTAGATCAACGGTCAGGATTGCTACGTCCTACGCACCGGCGGAAAAAACCCCTTAACAGATGAAAACCAAAGTTTTTTGCGAATAAAACAAGTTTAACGGATTGGGCGGAAAATATATAGGTAAAGGAAAAAGGTGCCCGATTGCGGGGCCGGGGGTTTTCACGGAATGTAATATGCCCGGGAGTTATAAAGACAAGGGCTAATCGCAATCGGGCCATTGAGCCTGGTCTTTCCGATCAACCCATTTGTATTGTTTCCGATTGCGATTGCGCAATCGGCTCTTTTCAATCAACCCATTTATATTCAGCACATGGTTTTAAGTTTTAACTTAGAACTTTCGGAAATTGGGTTTTTGGGTTTTACAAAGGAAAAACTTGATCAGAGGGGGATTTTTCAATGGTTTAGTGCCCGATTGTGGGCTCTATGGTTATATGAGGAAATAATATGATCGGGGGGGTTTTATATGAAAGGCTAATCGCAATCGGAGCTTTGTAATGGTTCAAAGTTATGCACCCTTGGATATTTGCGATGCGATTAGCGCCGAAAAGCTTCGGCGTTTGGTTTTAACACATGGGCGTGTGGGGGGAAGTGGTTTAGGACTTAGCCCAAGGGGCTTAGGTCCATAGCAATAAAAATTTGATTTTTTATGAGAATTTTCAAGGATTTTAATGGATTTGGGGGTTCCGAAATAGTTAAAAAGTGAGTTTTTAAATATGAAAGGGGAAATTTTCATAAATGGAAAGAAGAGGACTTATGAAAACAAGGTAGTTTTGATGGAGAAAAAGGGGAGCAGATGAAGGGTTTTGAGAAGAGGAGAAATGGCGATCTTTCAGCAGTCTTTCAGTTGGAGTCAGCAGAAATTCCGAGTATAAAAAATGGGACAACAAATGAGGATTTGGGACAGAGGCATGAGGCCTTAAAGAGACTTCAAGAGCCAACAATTTTTAGTGATAAAATTTGTTCCTTGGAGGCTCAAAAAGATCTTAGCCACCTTTTGGTATAACAAAATATTATAGGTGGCTAACAGTACGGGCGCCTCGATGCCACCACCTTCAATGGCACATGGGCGACTCTCATGGAGTATGTAACGTTGCACGACACCCGTTTCAACTGGGCCAACATATTGATGACCTCCATCCAAACAAAATTATCCTCGGCATTGGTACCAGATGAAGGAATGCCTTCTGAATTCTATATGGCCTCTTATTTGTTGGACGCCATTTGTTCCAGGTTGCACTTTGAGGGATGGGTGCATAACTGGGACCCAAAACAGACCCGTGCAATCCACTTACAAACTAAGGTGTTTTAGGATTCTAGATATAAACCCAACTCTTTATAGGAAATTGTTCGGCCAAGACACTCCTTGCATGTCATGGCGAGCCATGGATATGCTAGTCAAGGTGGCGCACTGGTTCCCATTCGCCGAGTACACATTCATTCGAGTCTTTGGCTCATTCAGGGCCCCACATGCTATGCCTCGATTTGTCACAGACAAAATGATCATGCAAGAGGTCTGCTTCCAAATGTCTTTCGGTTTCTCCAAGGTCCTGTCCAAGGATAAAAAGAAGTCGTGGCCTACGCTACCCCTCACTATCGGTGCTTACACAGTCAAAGACTTTAGAGAGGTAGATGCAGAAGCAGAAGAGATGAAAAGTTACCGCCTTGGGGCATTAGAACACCGAAGATACGACCCAGAGAGAATAGTTCCTGATCATTGCAAGAGGGCTAAGTTCAAATGGAACTATCAGCACACGGAACACCCGGGAGAAGATGAAAGAAGAAATTGGTACAATGCAGACCGAAAAATTTCTCTGGGGTTAGACTCTGGCCAAGAAGACCCAGATGACCAAACCTTGGAAGACAGGAGCCGTGAATTAGGAGGTGCTTCTTCTTCTCTGGAAAAAAATCCTCGAACCAATACATGGCACAATACTTCTACCTAATAGAAGGAAATGGAAGCCAAAGCCCAACAAGAAAGAGAGAAGAAAACGAAAGAGGACGAAGATAAGCGCAAGAAGAGCCTAAGGTCAGAGCAGAAGAAAAAGCAGGCCAAGGAGGCTAAGAAGGAAAAGGAGAAACAAGAGGCGGAGGTTGCAGCGGAACAGGAACTCAAGAAAGAGTTAGATAAAGTGGAAGCTGACTGCCAGAAGAAAGCAGAGCAAGCTGCAGCAACTGAGTGTAAAAGGAAAGCCGAATTAGAAGCAACGGTAGAAGAAGAGCTCAGGCGGAAGAGGGAACATGAAAAGGCAGAAGCCGAACGCCTACGAAGAGAAGAGGAAGAAAAGAAAAAGAAAGAAGAGGAGGACACAATGCTAGAGAACATCGAGGTATCTCCCCTTGAGGTACCTCTAGCCACGCTCTTTGATGTCAGTTCCTCCCGGGGGCATGAGGAGGAGGTATTCAATCTCACTAGGCTCACGTTCGATCAGTTCTCCTTCAAAATCCGACAGGAGAAAAGAAGATGCCTGGTGCAAAATCCCTCTGGCTCATCCATAGTCGCAACGGGAAAATATATAGTCCTCAATATTGGGACTAATCCTGTGATGATAGCATTGGCTGGCACAACTTTCATTGCAGCTACAAAAGAAAATGTAACCAGAATGAGTAGAGAGATCGTCTCTCTACAAAATAGGCTACATGAAGCAGAGCAGCAGGAGAAAAGGGCAGAAAATGAAAAGACGACATTGAGAGAGGATGTTCAGCAACTCCAAAAAAAAACTCCCCCCATCAATGAAGTTCCGCTTACCATTCAGAGGGAGTTTGATATATTAGAGGCTACCATGAGGCAAGTTTATGGGGAAATGTTTACCATAAAAAAAACATTTGCCCCATTGGTCAGAGCCCAAACGGAAACTAAACAAAGGCATGAGCAGCTAAAGGAGGCCTCAGCTGCTTTGGACAGAATGATGGACTGGATAGTGCGGTACCCCCAGGCTCCCAAACATTTTCCAAAGAAGGACTGGATTCACACGTAAGATGCCAAAGTCCAAATCCGTATGAAAATGCAGTCCAAGGATAAGCTATCCAAGGACTTGGACAAGGTAATGGCTGCATACGAACACCTGATCAGCGGCATCGATTCGATGCACATCCTACACCACATTCCATTGTTGGGTGCATTAGATGAGGGGAAGACCTGGGAATAGGTGGATCAGGAAATCCGGTCATTTTTGCAGCCCATTAAGCAAGCTGCTACCACTCCCAATCTTGAAGCGTCACGAGAGAACCTGGGCCAGTTTCTTGTCACGCCAGTCTGGATATACACCAAGCTCGCCTCTCTTTCCAACATGATCTCACAAAAGAAGGAAAATCTAGTCCCAAATGCCTTGGAGTGCATGCATCGGTTGAAAGAAGAGGTCCCTCTGGTTTCTCCCATAGCAACAGATTATCAAACTTGGAAAAACTTCCTCAAAGGACAATAGTTTGATGCCCTTGACCTCACGATTGCACGCACATCTCCATAATCCGGTGGTAGTAGATCGCTGGTAGCATTTGGGAACAGGTCGCAGGTCACGCCACCCAGCCAGGTCGCAGGTCGCATTGCCCAGCCAAGTCGCAGGTCGCAGTTCCCTTCCAGGTTGCAAGGCAACTCAACAGTCAGGCAGGCAAAGAGTTAGGGAGCCCAAAGGGAAAATTTTGATCTATAAAACTCCCTCTGGGGAAAATGTAAAGGGATCTTTTTTTTTTTGGGACTCAAGAGTATACAACATTGTATTAAAAGATAACACCCTTTTACATATGAATACAGATACTTGTTTAAACTCCTTTTGGATCTGATGTGTTTTGCTGTGTGAACACTATGAGTATTTCTTATACAGTTTCAAAAATATTTTGGTTATTGTAGCTGCACTTTTAATGGCATCATTTACTCATTCTGGTTCTCTGTACTTGTGTTAATGATGTTTAGTTCACTTTTCTTTCTTAATGGATGTTAATGACTTTGTTTATTAGCATTTGTTTTATATTTCTAGAATGTAAAGGGGCATATCACCATAAATAATTGTTTCTTTTGTGGTTAGAATAGCCTACAAGCATAACCCCAACGATGTGTTGTTAACAACACCTCCTTCGGCGTTTATGCTTCATAATTTGTCTCGCTACGCATAGTGTTATATACGTGTTTAACGCATCAATCATGTATCTCGTATCATTTGAATAAGTGTGTGTCTATAGGTTCAATTGATTTCTTTTGAGACCAAAGGGAAGGTGACTTAAGCAGTAGCCAGACCCACACCCCTGACGAGATCCCTATTCCAAACGGTTCAAGGTCTAATTGGGACTTTCTACCAGGGAGATCCCCTACTGTTGGCTGGACAGATTTTCCCGTCAACAAGTGCTAAGGCTTCTGGCGGCCTGGGCCCAACCTATGGGAGCTCCACGCACGTTTTCATCTTCTGAACAGTTACAGAACCAATATTTGTGAATATGATGCAGTGTAACACACATCTCCATTTAATACAATTACATCTCTCTTTCTTTAAATTTTTAGAAACTGCGTTCTTAGAGTAGGACAAGTGCAATCCTATTTACAACAATGTTTGGTCAGATAGTTCTAGTTCTTTTACTGTCACTGCATTTGAATTCCAAATCATAAATAAGCTGATTTTAGCATTATTCTTCTCTCTGAGTTACGTTCTCTTTCTAGATTAACGAAGTAGTTAACTATTTGATCAATGTCGCTTAATTAAGTCTTACAGAGAATTCCATTGCAAAATTACTTAATCACTGCTGTACGAGTTATTTAAATCCGTTTCAGTTATATTTTTGTTTCATTATCGCCAGGCTTAGTCATGCTGTTGTTTCATTATTGCACAGTTAGTCAGACTGTTGCTTCATTGTTGCTTAGTTAACTAGACCGTTGATTCAATTCCATTCTATTTCTGAGTAACTTAGTTAGACTACTGTTCTATTTAATTCCATTACTGTCATTTCAACTTGGTTTATTTAGATTGCTGTTCAACTCAGTTAAACTGTTGTTTTGTTCTAGTAGAGAAACACAAAATCCCGTTGTTTAATCTTAGGCTAAAGATCCATCCAAGTCACCCTTCATAGGATAAACTAGTTCAGGAAGTTAGTAATTCTTTCTTCAAGGCTAGCAAGGAGCATCTGTAGACCAGCTGACTTGGATATACTGTGCTGACACTAATGAAATAAAAAGACTTACCCTGGGTTGATAATTAAATGATGGAACACTAGAGTTGTCAATAAAAAGTCACCTCTATCTGAACCAACACAAAGCTTGAGGAAAAATCAAATAAATGTACCTTTATTGGATATGGTGTTAATGATTTTTGTTATTTCTTATATGATTATGAAAATCACAGAATCATTAGGAGTAGAGATGTAATATTCAATGAAAAGGTTGTGTATAAGGATCGGATGCAGGAAAAGAAACATGCAAAAGAAAACAAATAATACACAGTTCTTGATGAGATCACATAAAAAGTAAAGGTGCCTGAAAATAAAAATAATAATCAATATCCACAACAACAACAAGCACCTCAAACACCTGCAATTGGTGTCAAAAGACCTACTAGGATAAGTAGACCCCCTTAACGATATCTCCTTCATTATATTATATATTGTTGACTGATTCTGATGAACCAGAATGCTATGAAGAAGCAATGTAGGTAGAAACCAGGAAGAAGTGGGAGCTATCCATGAAAGAAGAGATGGAATCCTTAATACATAACCAAACTTGGGAATTAGTCAGGTTTCCTATATGTAAAAAAAAATTGCAAAATAAATGGGTTTACAGGTTGAAGGAAGAAGATGGAGGAAAACAGAGGTACAAAGCTATACTTTTGGTGAAGGGGTTTGCACTGAAGATAGGTATTGAATTTTATGAAATATTTTCTCCTGTTGTTAAAATGACTTCAATCAGAACTATTTTAAGTCTTGTAGCAACAAAATATTTGTATCTTGAATAGTTAGATGTAAACACAACCTTTCTCCATGGATATTTGGAGGAAGAGATCTATATGCAGCAACCACAAGGACATAAGGTCAAAGGGAAGGAAAAAATAGTGTGCAGGTTGAAAAAGAGCTTGTATATTGGCTTAAAACAGGATCCGAAGCAATGGTATCTAAAATTTGACAGGTTTATGTTTGAACAAGGTTATACTAGATGTCACTCTGATCATTTTGTTTATCTAAAAAATAAAAATGATGGAAGTAAATTCATTTGAAATGAAGGATTTGGGAGCTTCAAAAAAAATCCTTGGTATGAGAATAACTAGAGATAGAAACAATCACAAATTAACATTGTCTCAGAATGAGTACATACAAAAGGTGTTGGAAATATTTAATATGCAGAATGAAAAACCAGTTAGTACACCTTTGGCTAGCCATTTAAAACTTAGTGAGGAGATGTGCCCTAAGACCCAAGAAGAAATGGATTATATGTCTAAAGTTCCACATGCATCAACAGTTGGCAGATTAATGTATGCAATGGTATGCACAAGGCCTGATATTGCACATGGAGTGGGAGTTGTAAGTAGGTACATGAAAAATCTAGGAAAATAACATTAGATGGTAGTGAAATGGATTCTCAGATATTTGAGAGGTACCACAAATAAAGCATTATGCTTTGGTGGTTCAAACATTGCTCTACAGGGATATGTCGATGCAAATTTGGCAGGTGATAGAGATAAAATGAGGAGCACTACATGGTATGGATTTACTATAGGTGGAAAAAATTTTAGTTGGGTTTCAAAAATGAAAAGTGTTGTTGCACTTTCAATAACAGAAGCAGAGTATGTTGCTGCTATAGAGGCTAGTAAAGAAACTATTTGGTTACAAAGGTTTATGGATGAATTGGGTAAGAAGAAGGGGATGGGTAGGTTATACAGTGAAAAACAGGGTTCCATTCATCTTGCAAAGAAATCAAAATTTCATTCCAAGACTAAACATATACAACTCAAGTACCATTTCATACAGTCAATTTTGGAAGAGGGATAATTGAAGATGGAAAAGATACACACTAGCCAGAATCCTGCAGATATGTGTTGAGTAGGCAAATCCCCTCTGTGGACAGAAGCGATCCCTCTAGCCCTAGGGTGGGTCTAGCAACAAGGGAACATGTTGGACTCTTGAATTCCTAGCTTATAAATGAAATATGAAATGGAACAGATATCCTACCTCGGTCCAATTCTTTTGTCGTGGGATGTGGCAGCGATTCGTCGATCTTTGTATTCATACCTTGTGCTCCGTGTTGGTGGTGATGTTCATGCGTCTGCACAAAGATAAAACTAACGATGGAAACATAAAATCATATACATTCATATACAATTATTCAGCAAGTCAAGAAGAGCTAAACACTTTGCATATAAATGGAAACAAAGCTGGAACCAGAAACCAGTCATGTATTAATGATAGAGAAAAAGAAGTTTACAATCTTATGCCTTGACATTGTGGATCTCCTTCCATGGGTTCAGTTGGGCGTGTATCAAGCATTTGTTCTACATTGGACTCGATGAGGCAATGGCCCTAAACTCTCTCTCAACAATGGATTCTTCTCTGCCTTCTTCTACACACTAGCTATAGTAACGACTGTTCAACTAGCTGAATCAATATGAGGAAGAAGAATATATTTGAGATGAGGAGGTGGTTTGGGATCCCTCATAAGGTGGAGGAGAGGTGTATTCCTTTGGGGATTTTCAAAATTGTAGGAAACAACAAGACAAAGAGAGGAAATCGACGTTATTCAGTTGAAAAAACCATGATGAATCCACTCACGAAGTTGTTAAGCATGGAAACTTCATTTCTATTTTAAAAAAAAATCCATAAACAACTTGATGTTGGTGCCCTTCTGAGACAGAGCACCAAAGGGCACGGGGCCCAGTGTAAATTTTCCACGGGCACGAGTCCATAACTTCGTACCAACGATGACCCAAAATCACATATTTTTGAATGTCTGTTTGAGGAATGATCAAAAGAGAATATGCTCTTGACATGCCAAGGGATGCAATGACACTTATAGCAAGGTATGACGGTACACATAAGTTGCTAAAATGGTACTCCAATGTTCAGGATGGGGATTGCAGAGACGGTGACAAAATATTGTGTAACAGATGCCCCCTAAAGCACGAGGTCCAAGAGAAAGGGAGGGGTGAAATGCTTTATGAGAACATGCCCAAACAAAAATATCACCGTTGGAAGACCTGCAAGAGAAAGTAAAACTGATATCTCTGATACATGAATATGTGGTATGGGCGCAACCATCCATAGTAGAGTATACATAAAAATAAGATCTGAGGTATGGGTGCAACCATCCAGTAAGAAGGATCATCAAATAGACTTAGGTATGGTCACAACCATCCAATCAGAAGCGTCATGCATATAGTCATTCTTAACACTGGAAAATCGTACTAGCAGAAGATGACATTTATTAATGTTAGGCCAAATGTTTACAGGGTTGGAAGACATTACAAAATCTGGAAATTATTTAAAAATATCAAAGGTTTGAGGAAAATCAAATTTGAACTAATATTAAATGTTGTTTGTGCGCATTATCCTTCGACAAGAGCACCTTCTGCGCCCCTTTTTGCCTGATATGCGCGCATTCCTGAAAGTGGAAAAATGTCACTATCCCAGACCACACAAAACAAAGAACAAGTTACTCCTTTTGTGAAGCCGCCTAAGGATAGCCACCAACGCCTCCTTAAACACTATGTGAGCACACAATGGAATATTTGGAGCACACAAAGGAATCATACCCCTCCCTTGGGTCACCATCCACAATGTACCAAGGGAGGGAAGGAGGATTTGAAATCTCCTATATAAAGCCACCATGAGATCAAGAATGGGTGATTACATTGTTATGCTGGCTAGAATTTCCCAAGCAATACCAGCAGTGTGTGACCCGGAGCTGGAGATAAAGGGGACTTGATTGTTGGCCATCCAACAATTTCAGTCCAACACATCAGAGAGTGAGGGAGACTACACCGAGGCAAGCTTGCAGTAAAGAACATCCTTGCATCGGGACCTAGAACCATTTTCTAGGGGCCCTTTGGCAAGAGGGTAAAATTTCTTCTTCATATCAAACACTTAATAAGAGGGGCCTAGAGCCACCGTTTGTATTATTATCGTTTGAGTCTCTTCAATAGCTTATGTATATTTATTTTTAGTTTTACTTTAATTTGAATATACATTTGCATGCTTTTTCCTCTAGATTGTATGCTTATGAACTCCAATTATTTCTACCTGTTACCAATATTTTAACGGGGTGAACCACACCCCTTAAGCTAGTGTGATTTCGTACATACGTGCACCAAACACACTACAACAGGATTTTCGAATCCACTGGGGAGACCTCTGTCTATGCTGTGGAGTGGAGCTGAATATCCCCTGATTTCTCTTACAGTCCCTAGATTCACCCTGAGTGACAGACTAAGCAAGGGCATCTCCTAAATTTTTTACTTGCAGGAATTTTCGCGCGTTCTTTCCTCACAGACGTGCAAAGCACGTGTTCAATGCTAACCTGCGCGCATAAAGCACACCTGGCTCAGCCTTTTGTGCGCAATTTAAAGAATGAGAAATTTCTCCCCAACTTCTATCTTTTTATTCTTGTAAGGTGCTTGGCAGCCCCTAATACACCTACCAGCACTGGTTGTGGTACCCCGCAACTTGTTATAGCTCACTCTTAGCTGCTTTCTGTAGGCTTAGTGTCAGTTTTAATTCAAGTTGATTTTTGCAATTTTTACACATAGTTTAAGTGGGGGGAAAAGTAATCTTGCATTCTGAAAAAAATTTATGTTTTTCAATTTTTGGTACTTACACACCTAGATAACTAGCCCTAGTAAGTGGCCCAAGACCATGCATGCATAGCTAGTTTTCTTTTTCTAGTGTAAAAGTTTTTTAGTTTAGTTTAATTTTTGCACAAGGAATTTTGAGACTAGGATTGAATTGTTTATAGAAGAGCAAGTAATATCTGCTACCTTTGCACCCTTTTGTGATCCTAGGTAAGCATATGAACACTCTCTATCCACAATTCGCCATCTCCCTATAGCTGGTCACATAGATTAACTAGGAAAACTTGAAAGCGAACCATTATCCACACATCTTTTTAATTTGAGCCAGGAACAATACAACATAGTTTAACTCGGGGACTTCGTAACAGATCATCGATATCCACACATTCAAACTATGTGCTTGTCCACTTTGTGCTCACACACACTCACCCACTAAGTGAAGCAAAGACACCTAAAATTAACTTAACCAAACTTGCTAAATTCTCCCCACAGGGGCCACTAAAGAATTTATAGCTTAAGTTAGGATCAAGGGGGTAGGCATCCAATAATACGCCTTGATCATACTTCATATTGAAACATAGAAGTTGTGTATTTAGGAAGCTTAAAATCCACCTATCAGCCCATGATAAATAAAACTCGAGTGTGGCAGAGACCCGTTTCAGAGGGGTTTAGGCTTAGGCGTAGTGCGTGCGATATCAGTTGGGGCTACCTGACCCAGATGATACTCGGTATTGTTAGCTAACTAACAAGAAGCCCAAGACTCGAACGCTCACATGGGACGGTGGCTCTTAGTAGCCAAAAACTAGGGCATCCTTTTCCCTATAGGTGACAATGTAGGCAAGCACCAGACCCTCTACCCTTACTTTGGTGGATTCTCTTCAGCTGACTGGGGGTGTCGCCAGCTCTTACAGAACGTTGTGCCAGCACTCGCAAGAAATATTCTCAATGCCCAGTTACTTTTGAGTGTGTGAGGACACATAAGTCTTCTAGGATTTTGAGTATCATACACAAACAACCAAAAACAACTTTTTTTCTTGCTTGATCACATAGATTAATTTAAAGGGAAAATTTATTTTATTTTCGCTTTGTTTTATGTAAGTGACCATAATTTTTCTTTGATCATAGACTTTATCCTCTCAAAGTTTTCCAAAATTTGGGCAACACTTGACAGGTCCTAATGGAACCTCGTCGATCCAGGCGTCTTTTGGACCTCCCCCCATTACCGAGAGGGGTTCCAGGTCTTTCGACATTCAGGCGTCAAAGGCAGAACACTGCGACCATCATCAGTTTGTCCTTTATCGGGGCAACCGTAGTTGGGAACCCTAGTCGGTCTTCCAACAATACAACACACACCACTCATCCCTCGACCCCTAGGGGGGAGAGGAGTGTGTCCCATTTGGGAAGGCAGCTGAATACATAGCAGGGTACGTCGCAAACTAACCCTCGTTCTAATCAGAAATTTGTTTCTTCATAAATTACAATGGTGTCAACCTCCCAGTCACCTTTATTAGCTTCGTTAAATCCACCCGATTTAACCAAGCTAACGAATGACCCCATCACACACAATCCCACATGGCCTCCTATGCCCACACAGCTCCCTTCGGATATACCAAAATTTGAAGGAAAGCAAGCGGAAGACCTATGGTGCTCATCGAACAATATCATTCACGACACTATTTGATTGAGACTATTTCAACGCACTCTGACAGGAGTAGCCACGAAGTGGACCATGGAGAAACATCCTGCTTCACATGGAACCTTTAGTGCCCTCGCCACCACGTTCCTAACATATTTTCAGTTACCCATTCACCATGATTCCGGAATGGACTTACTGACACATTTTAGACAAACCCCCGTCGTCCATATCTTGGACCATAGCCTTGAATGGAGGCGGCGTCGCATTTTATGTAAAGCTAAACTCGACGATCGGGCCCTCTTAGATTTGTTCTTGAAACCTCTTACGATAGAGATTTCAAAGGATGTGGCACAGAAAAACCTCACAACTTAAGAGGAAGCAACTAGTATAGCCCAGAAGCTCGAACTGATTTATACGTAGTCAGGATAGATTTTCAACATCTAGCCTAATGCCCGGCACCTGCAGACTTATCAATAATTTCCAGGTGTGTCCAACTCTACAGATGGGCTAATTAAGTCAATGACCCAAGGATACCTAGGCAGCAGCCGTCAAAACCCCGGTTACACATAAAGTTCTACCCAGAACGTGCCTCAACCCAGTTTTCAGAGTCATCATATGCTGCAGCAAAATATGACTAATAGGGTTCAAGCGTATCACCAGGGAGGACCTTATCCTCTGGCTTAGGAGACCTAGTACGCAGAAAGAAACATTGAAAGAAGAGCTCCCCCCCAACAACTAGGTGCAAACCAAGGACCGCGTTATGCTCAGTCCCTAGCACACGACCCACCTATGCAAAAAATTGCACAGGTGAACTTTGTGCAGCCGTCCCAGAACCAACCACACCAATATAATCAGGAGAAATACCCTCCTAACATGGTGATGAAAAAATCAAAAAACAACCCTAAAGGGAATCCTAGACAGGGGGGCAATAACCAACAGTGCCCACCGCGATCCCAGGCTGGAGGCAACTACAATCGGAATTAGAACCAGGAGCCTAGCAATGCCCAACGACAGAGAAAAAGGCCACCTCTTCGAATAAGCCATTCCTATTCGATATGTGGTGAGTACGGTCACTACACTCACCACTGTCTCGATCTCCCTAAGCTGAAGAAGCTACAGAGTAATCGAGGACAAGGAGGATCTCCCCAACAAACAACTGTGATGCAAGAACCTTTTCCCCACCAAGGGATGGTCAGCTCAGCAACAAAACCCAGACGGCTCTGGGAAAAGCAACCATGAAATCTACATGACTGGAGAAGAGATGTTTTTACAAACATGGAATCACAGTTACAAGATCCCACCAGACACCAATATGTTAGGGGTAAGTACTAGTACACCGACGGCGCCTTTGACCATGTCAAAGACGCCTATAGAACCATTGCCAAAAATGGAAAAAGGACCCAATAGGCGAGCATGAAACTACTCCAAAGAGGCCCATAATTATAGCATCATGGAAAATTTAGCACAATCCCCCACTGCTATGTCAACTCTGGAAGTACTGCAGTCATGCCCAAAACAACGGAAAGCCCTACTTTCTGCATTAGGCGCTATCAATCATGAAAATACACGCCTAATGGATTTTAACCTAGACAAAGGCACCCCTAGGCTTCCTTCCATGGTTTCCTTCCAGATATCAGTATCGGTATAGAATATCACTATTCACTGATGTGTCATAGATGAGGGTGCATCCACATGCATCATTTCAAAAAAAAAATGGCGGAATTTAGGGTCTCCCAAACTAAAACCATCATTCATCACACTTAGAGCATATGATGGTCGTCCTTCGACTCCCTTCGGCCTCTACCAAAACGTCCCGGTCTGTTTAGTAGGAAAGACAGTCCACATAGAAATTGAAGTCTTGGATGCTCACTTGGATTACAATATACTCCTTGGGCAGAGTTATCTGTACGTCGTGTTCACCATAGCCTACTCCGTCTTCCACACTATGATGTTCCCCCATGAGGGTCGCACCATTACTCTAGACCAATTGACGCACAGCAAGAAGCGTACCCTAACAAACACAGATGTAATTCTACCCTATGTAGATACAGTCTCGGATGGTATTTCATGGTACCAAGAATATGGCCCTGGCCAATTCAAACCGTCGTCCATCCTAGGGTTATTCCTAGGAGATCCTCCCATTTTCCCTGAGTCATCACCCAATGCCATATGGGCTCTGGTGTGCATGATGTCCACATCAAGTTTCGAAGCTAGTCAGGACATAGATTCAAGCAGTATTGACACCGAGTCATCGGCCATGGCAGCCTCCTTAGCCTACGCAGCTTCGCAAACCCCTTTCATCTATCCCCCAGCTGGCTTCGTCTCCTAATAGGTTTTGGAAACAGTGGTGTTACCGAACATACCGTTTGCTATACCCTTCTATTATATTATTCCCCCTACAGGGACAAGAGCTACACACATCACTTCTACATGGATGAAGCCCCTCAGCCTTGAGGAGTCCTCACCCACCCAAGAAATGGTCAAAACCACCCCTGCAAAGGAAATCCCCCTTGCAACATCGGTGATCACAGTTAAGAAAACCGAAAAGAGAGGAAATAAGATGGTGACCCCCGCCATACAAAGGGAATCACCAGTCTACACCATATGCGACGTCATAGGTCACCCTACCCATATCTTTCCAGAGCTAGATGAATTAAAACCACTCCTTGGCTCTAAAACAGACATCGCGATGTTACATTCCCATAAAAAGGAAGCTACCACTAAAGGTAAAGGCAAAGCACTGCGTCCCAATCACGCATGTGCTCTTGGCAGCAACTATGGGCATTATACCCACCATTTCCTAGAGATCCCATGATATAGGGATGCCTTACATGCCATCGAGCAATCTTATCAGGAGGATCCCTCTACCCAGGCATCTAGAAATGAACCTTGTACTATCTTGTACCTATAGGAAGAGCGACGGTCATCGAAAAGGATCCCTGCCAGACCCCCTCCGCTAATCGAAAGGTGCGTACTTTGCGATGAACTTGATCACTTCATCATTGACTGCCCAAATTTATAAATGTTATAATGATGGTACCCAGTCCATATAGTATACCGTGCCAAGATGGACGTCCCATATTCATGCTAGATATGCAGTGACAACCACCCAGTACGCCGTTGTCACTACATACCAAGATTCCACACAGCTCTAGCTTGTATGCGATCAACCATAGTCTGCCTCTCCCGAGAAGATGGTATAGACTCAGAATCCATGGACAGTTTGACAACTCAAGAGGATGTGATAGAAAGATCCATCCCGTTTTGGCCAACCAAAAGACGACCAATTAGGGAGATTCATCCCCCACCAAACGCCGATGACATGACACACCATATACAATTCATGTCATCATACATTAGAGTCATGACTTGAGATGTCTTATCATCTACCATAGGTGTCGAGTCAGCTGCAACTACGAGAGTAGTTGTCCTTACGATAAGTGCAGATCCAATCTATCTGCACTCTTTCTACTGCGTTTGGTTCCACCACATCCACGATGGAATCCTTCTAGTGTCTCTCAACTTGCTCCACATGGATTGCGCCCATTCAGGATAACCCTACACAGGAACAATCCTCCTTTGGGTCCTTGTTTCATTCGGATGAGGATATCCTAGAAGCCATAAAGGAGCCAGATTACTGATGGGATGCAATGCATCACCGTTCACTTTTTGTCCCCAAGAAAACGTTTCGTCCTAACAAAACAAATGAACAAGATATCTACGCGATGGAATCAAAATATTTCCTCCCATCAGGGAAGGTCGATTGGTTCAAAAACCCCATCCTCGCGCCCAATGCATTTGAGGAAGGAAATACATTGAATATCTCACCTAATATCAATGTGAACATATTCCAAAATCTGGCAAAGGTCGAAGAAATCTCACTGGGGGCAACATGCTCCCCAGAATAAATAACCTCTTACACCAAATTTTTGCAAGAGTATAGAGATATCTTCGCATGAGATTACTCATAAATGCTTGGGCTCAGTCCTATGATCGTAGAGAAAATATTGACACTTGGCCTGACGTCCCTCTAGTGCACCAGAAACAACGTCAACTGCACCCCTCTAAGGCAAAAGCGATAAAGTGAGAAATCGACAAGCTTCATAAAGCTAGGTTTATCTACCCCATCACCTACACATCTTGGGTTTCCAACCCTATTCCCGTCATGAAAAAACAGGGCACCATACGTGTTTGTACTAATTTCTGTGATTTGAACAAAGCTTGTCCTCAAGAAAATTATCCCACCCCATTCATCGAGCAAGTCATCGATGATTTCACAGGCCACGAGGCTCTATCATTCATGGATGGGTTCTCTGGATACAATCAAATCCAAATCCTCCACACAGACTGGTACAAAACTGCGTTTACCACTCCCTGGGGCACATTTTCATACAAGGTAATGCGATTTAGCCTAAAAAACATTGGAGCCACCTTCCAAAGGACCATGAATTATATATTTCACGACTTGGCGCATCTTTTCCTTACCTACTTGGAAGAATTGACGGTCTGCTCCAAAAAGCGCTTAGACCGTCTTGAGGATCTACGATTGGTATTCCAACGATGCCATCAATACAACCTACGCTTGAACCCCCTCAAGTGTATCTTCTGCATCAGTGCAGGAAGACTGTTAGGTTTTATTGTGTCCCAGCAAGGGATTTGTGTGGACCCCCTCAAGGTCCAAGCCATTAAAGAGGTGCCTCCACCTCGAACCCTCAAGCAACTTCAAAGCCTACAGAGAAAGGCCAATTTTTTGAGATGCTTCATCCCAGATTATACCACTTGTGGTCAAGGATTCTTGCGCCTTCTCTACCAAGACATCCCATTTAAATGGGATGATCACACCCAAAAATCATTTGATGCACTGGAAGAAACATTATCTTCAACACCACTCATCAGTCCCCCAGAATATGATAAAGATTATATCCTGTATCTATCAGCCTCTGAATCCACATTGGCCAATGTATTGATTCAGGAAGGCCCAGATGGGAGGGAGCACGTAATATATTATGTAAGAAAAACCTTATCGGGCCTAGCATTGAGATATGAGCCCGAAGAAAAAACTACCCTAGCATTAATCCACGCAGTCCAGAAACTTTTCCACTACATCATCTTAAAAACCACTATGGTCATCGCAGATATTAATCCCATCAAATACTTGCTCACACACCAACTAATGAACCACAAGTATGCTCGTTGGATAATCATTCTCCAAGAATATGACTTATAGTTTCACTCCCCCAAAAGCAAAACGGCACTTGCATTAGCAGAGTTCATTACAGACCTCCTAGGAGATTCATGGGGTTCACCAGTAAATGATTCGCTACTAGATGAACATATTTTCTTCATAGCAACTGATGACCATTGGTACAGGGAAATTCTCCTATTCCTGCGAACCCAAAATTTTAGACCTTATCTCAGACGAGACAACCGTCAGTGTATACGCCAGCAAGCCCCTCGATATGTCCTCATGGGAGATGTCTTATACCGACGAGGAATCAATACCATTTTGCGTCGATGCCTCACTCGTGACCAAGCGAAACAAGCCCTGAATGACTGCCACAGAGGTGTGTGCGGAAACCACCTATCCGGAATGGCTACCGCCCAAAAAGTCCTGCAGGCAGGATATTTTTGGTCCTCCATTTTTCGCGATTGCATCACAGTAGTCAAAATATGTGAATGATGCCAGTGCTTCGCTCACAAAGCAAGAGCACCGCCCGCTCCTCTGCACCTTGTCATCGTAGCCGGCCCCTTCTATAAATGGGGGATTGAGTTTATGACTTGTAACCCTACCTCATTGGGCAACCATAAATATATCATTGTGGCTGTTGATTAAGTTTCATCAAGTGGGCTGATGCCATGCCTACATACGACAACACAGCAGAAACTGCCGCTCGATTTTTGTTCAACCATGCGATCGCCCGATTCGGCGTCCCCAAAGAGTTAGTATCTGACCATAGGAAACACTTTGAAAATGAAGTTTTCGAGGAGCTATCTCACCACCTTATATTCACCCATGAATTTGCTTCACCATACTACCCCCAGTCCAACGGACAGGTAGAAGCTATTAACAAAGTACTCAAAACTGTGTTGAAACGCATGGTGAATAACCACAAAAACAACTGGCACCACATGATCTTTTCCACCCTGTGGAAATACCACATGGCTGTTAAGACATCCACTGGTTTCACCCCCTTCCACTTGGTATACGGGGTCGAAGCCGTGATTCCCATAGAACGCGAGATCCCAAACTTGCACGCTACCATCGAACTCCTCGATGACACCCAGCCTCTAGAACAACGCCTAGTACAGCTAGAGCTTGTCGAAAAAAATAGCTGCAACATAATAAGGCCCATAAGAAAAGGGTAAAAGCATCGTTAGACGACCACATCACCCCTCGCTCATTCACCGAGGGAGAATTAATCCTTCGCTATGATGTCGCAAAAGAGGCCTTAGGGCCAGGAAAGTTCGAAAGCTTGTGAAAAGGACCCTATATCATCAAACATTGCCTTCGAAAGGGGGCATACATCATGATAGAACCTGATGGGACATGTCTTAGCAACCTTCTCAATGGCCTGTACCTCAAGAAGTTTCACCCATAAGGGCCAAGGCGGCCCTGCCCCTAGAGTGAAAGTACACAAAACACAACCACTGGAATTTTTTGACCGAAGGTTGAATTAAACACGCTCATAGTGCCACCATGGATCACCAACTTGAATCGTATTTCGGATTTGCTGATGGAGCATCATGATGGTCTCAAAACTTAGCTACAGCTTCCTGGCTCATCTATCACCCTGATCGACCACCATTATTTTCAAATGGTGTGTGCATCGGTTCAACAACAAACAATCAGGCATAATATGACAACGTCATTGAACTTATGTGCGATGCCCTCCATCAGGGAATACACCATATGCATGTCTACCTCGATTCCCAGTTAGTAGTATCATAGTTAAACCAATTATTTGAAACAAGAGATACACATCTGTTTAGAAAATATTTTCACGCAAAAAGATTAAGCAGACAATTTGACTATATTACATTTACACATGCACCAAGGAGTTAAAACCAAATAGTTGATCGCATAGCTAACAATATCCTAGAATGGAATGCATCTCTAATGAACCATCATACATAAAAACCAAAAATATAGATATCCATCAGAATAACATCATAAACCGAAATAAGTGACACATCATGTAGAGCCGCAAGAAATATCTCTCATATATATATATATATATCACAATACGTATGTCTTAGTACAAAAATAGTGTCACCAGCCCAAGGGCCAGCCCAAAGACACATAATTCATCACAAATAAGGGAAGAATCCTCATAATGGGTGCTTTCCATATGTGCAAGTAAACTCTAGGGCGGTGCTCCCTCATGTGGGGCACCTGGACCCACCACTTCTCCTAGTACCACCACCAGAGTTGCAGTCGCAACTGCGATCACCACCTGACATAGAACGGGCTGATGGTCCCTCTCGCGGGGCATCACAGTATCCGAACACACTTCCTTGAAGTCATCCATGAAACCTAGAGCAGGCATCCCCTGGGTCAAGCGGTCCACCCGACCCCAGAAATCCTCAAGAACTAACACTTGAGCAGTTAATTCTGCAATATGTGCCTCTATTGCATCAGCACGAGCTCGCTCAGCCGCGACCTCTGTAGCAGCCGAGCTACTACCCTCACTTGAGGGGCCAACACCATCACCACCAGGTATGCCAACATCGCCACCTGGCCTACCAGCAGCACCTACTCCATGACCACCCCTCAGTCGTCGGACAGGTTCGTGTCCCACCAGCCGAGCCACGGGGCGACCCACCTCGGCAAAATCTACGCGAGTAACCAAAATAATGTCAGTGTCACTAAAAAAACACATAAGTACATATATAATAAAAAAAATGTAGAAAACATATAAAACATACCTGCTGGCCCCCAAACATAACCAAAAGGGAGACCCATGTCTGGATCACCCTAGAAGTCCATCCCCGCATATGGGAATGGCAAGAACATATGTGGGTTGGCCTCAAACCAGGTCTTGGTCATGTAATTCCAGTAATGCCCCGCCATCCCACCACTGCCTTGCGGCATCACCGGAGCCCACCTCCTCATATGTGGCTCCCGTGGCCCCCCAATAGGCACCGACACCATCGGCCTCAGCAGCACCACCCTCTCGTACATGAGGTTGCACAAGATACTGGCGTACGCAAATGAATTCGATCCACGTTGGACCTTGTTCAATTGTGACACCATACCATAAAAAAAATTGGGAAGAGTCGAAGAAATTCCCGGACCCTAGCCGGCGCAACACTCCAACCTGCGGGCCAGATGCCCAATGCAGAGAAAACAACCCCGCCAGTCGCACAATAACTGCCAGAGCACACTGCTTTGCCACATCTATAACCGATGCAATGTTGATGCATCCCTCGGTAAGAGGCACACCACCACAATGCTGCCTCTGGAATCTATCCAGGTTCACTCTCCCTACGGACAGTGGATACCTCAGTGCCTCACCCTGAGGCAGTAACCCGACCACAAAATAGATATCCGTCTCAGGATGGATCACCGAGTTCATCCCCGCAACACGAACATGTTGCGCCTCCTGCGCCAGTGCTATATAATGTAGCACAGTAATTGGTCCTGCGACTGAAGAAATTCATTCTCAGCAAACTTCAGAAGGCCCCATGCTGCCAATTGATGTCGCGCCCCAATATCAGCAGCTAAAGCGCTTCAGATCTTGGGCCAGTCCTGGTCCCTCCACAATAACATGTCATCAACACAGGTACCCATTAGTACAGAGAAAAAACCCAAAAATATACAAAAACCAAATTTTTTTGTCACCTCGGCATTTGCGTGCCTGTCCCTCAAACAAGTGCACTTAGCACGTGCTAGTATTTCACACAGGTGTGCCTAAGGCGTGCTAAAATTAGGGAACAGAGCATCCGCACGCGCCTGTCCCTCAAATTTTCACGCAAAGAAGGCACGCTTTTTCCCAGATCGCCTGTGAAATCTAGGGAAAAAGTCACCCAAAATACGTACAAGCCCAGTTTATACAGACCTTGGAATCATCGAACTGTAAAAAATTAAATGCAGGATGTCATGGAAGTTACCTTGACATAGTATCACTAGTCCCTGGTGCACGGGCTGACCATAACGGTATTAAATGTTATGCAAACACCTCTGACCTCTCAAAACTTAGCAAGCACAAATGAATTGGATTAGGGCCATAATAACCTATTTATCGCCCTTTTCACAAACTTCGGAGGACCATAATGGGAGATCAGAAGGTCAATTTTGCAAATTGTAAGTTGCACCACAGTCAACACTCCATGATGATCAGAGGTGATGCCACACAATCGCACTCCCAGAAAATTAAATTTTCAGCGCCGACAGGTATGCCCTCTCTCATCTTCTTTTTAAAAGCTCATGACTTTCAATAATATTTTGATAAAGAAGATTCTTTCACTTGTGGTAGTTTTTTTTGCACGAAAAGGTTGCAAAAAAATTCACAACACCACTGAGTAAAAGTACCAGAGCAGGTATCATTCTACCCTCAGCGTGATAGAGTCCTAGTCAACTCTGCATATCTTGACATCATTTCTCCATAAGAAATCAACCATATGGTCCTCATATCCGACCATGTTTATCATCACCACATCCTGCACATGATAAGCATCATTGTTGGTTGATAGAGCCTCCCCTCCATGGCACTTTTCACCCAAAGTAGACCATAAACCACAACGAAAGTGATGCCATGGCCATACCACTCTAGTCCGGGAAGCACCTCATGCCCATCCATTCATCACGCATAAGGACAAGTTTACCATATAAGCTGAAACCCTCTTCCCGGATGACCAGGTTGTACATGAAGATCAAAAGCGCACCACCGCGCCTCGCATTTGGCCCACCATACCTCCATGAACATAATCCCATCTGTGATACTTTTTCATCCGCTTCATCAACCCCACACATGAGACCAACCAATGGGACCCCACCCCTAGAAAAACACCTTCCTCACAACATAAATGATAAAACACTTTCATGTTTTGGGGTACCCATCTCTGTGTTTTGTACAAAACAAACCCCATTATTTTATTATTTTGGTAAGTGTATAAAGACCACAAACAGTGCACTTCGTCTTTTTACCCTCTCATTTCATATTTTCTCCCATGGAGGTAGTCCCTGAACACCCTTGGTTGGAGTATTTTCACCCCCATGCATAAGTCATCATGACATTCATAGCTAGTTCATACCCACCCTGGATGTCCTACCAACCCCAGGGATTTCCCCATCAAAAATCACTATGACTGCTGCCAATTTTCTTAGTATACTCTGAACTTGGGCCATTAAATCCCCATCATTAGTTTTCAATAACCCCTCGCCATCATGGCTATGTTAGACCGATCGCGTCCAAGTCCCCGACCCCTCAGGTCGGCGACTGATCATTCGGTTGAGGCTTCCTTTTTGTTGACCTCGACACCTATTTTCGAAAAAGGAAGCGGTACCTTGGATCACCCCACTCGATACAAGGGGCATCCTTGGGTGGCACTTTAGGAGACATTATTGTCCATGGATGTCATCGATCCTCCTGACATTCGAATACGACAAATATTTCCTGTCAAGATAGTACCGTACCTTACAACCATTGCACTTTGATCAAATTCGTTAAAGACTCGTGACTCCTTAAGCGTCTATGTCAACAATGCTTACATGGGAAAGTGCTAGCCAGCACCTATGCGTAAAATGCACAAAAATATTCCATACCAGGTTTACGCATATGGGTACCATATTCCACCTATTTTCAAAGAAAAAATGCCCCAGAGGGCATCAACATTCGTTGTCAACAACTGCCAGTATCACTACCATAGTAGTGGCACGACAGAACATATATATGTCAATTTTGTTTAGCTAGCCACAACATCATGAGCATGGGACATGCCCGCCTCGTTGAAAATTTGTATATGAATTGAATTTTCTTGCAGAGATCCCTTAGATGTGGTCAGTCTTGGAACTGCTGCAGGGTGTTTACAATTCCAAGGCTTCACATAGGTCTCTCTCTCTCTCTCTACGCACGATTTAGAAAAGAAACTATAATGTATTTCAGCTATACAGTCCTTCCTAGACCTCACACATTAGGGGACAACTGTTAACACTAGAAAATTGTACAACAAAATATGACATTAATTAATGTTAGGCAAAAGGTTTATAGGGCTGGAAGACATTACAGAATCTGGAAAGTATTTAAAAATCTCAAAGGTTTGAGGAAAATCAAATTTGAACTAGTCTTAAATTTTGTTTGTGCACATTATCATTTGAGAAGAGCGCCTTTTGCGCACCTTTTTGCCCAATATGTGTGCATTCCTGAAAGTGGAAAAATGTCACTATCCGAGACCACACAAAGCAAAGGAAAAATTACTCCTTTTGTGAAGTCGCCTAAGGACAACCACCAACGCCTCCTTAGACACTATGTGAGCACACAATGGAATATTTGGAGCACACATAGGAAACATGCCCCTCGCTTGGGTCACTATCCACAATGTACCAAGAGAGGGAAGGATGATTTGAAATCCCCTATATAAAGCCACCATGAGATGAATAATGGGTGATCACATTTTTATGCTGGCCATAATTGCCCAAGCAATACCAGCAGTGCGTGAACTAGAGCTGGAGATAGAGGGGACTCGATTGTTGGCCATCCAACAATTTCAGTCCAACACAACGAAGAGAGAGGGAGACTGCACTGAGGCAAGCTTGGAGTAAAAAACATCCTTGCATCGGGACCTAGAACCATTGTCTAGGGGCCCTTTGGTAAGAGGGTAAAATTTATTCTTCGTATCAAACGCTTAATAAGAGGGGCCTAGAGCCACCGTTTGTATTATTATCGTTTGAATATCTTCAATAGCTTCTGTATATTTGTTTTTAGTTTTAGTTTAATTTGAGTATACATTTTTATGCTTTGTCCTCTAGATTGTATTCTTATGAACTCCACTTCTTTCTACCTGTTACCAATAGTTTAACAGGGTAAACCACACCCCTTAAGTTGGTGTGATTTCGTACATATGTGCACCAAACACACTACAACAGTCGTGATATTAAAAATCTTCCCGCAACCTGGATTTCATCAGAAAAAACCTAAGGTCTTGCGCTCCATATCGACCCAAACAAGTACAAATTAAAGCATGTGAATGAATGAGTTGAAGTGTAACATGCAATAAAATAACCTGATTACCAGCTAATGATGAAAGTTGTAAACATGTGTGAGAGAAACCACCAATAATGACAATGGTCCTAAAGGTACTATTAGTACAATTCACGGTATGTGAACAGTGAGCTGAAGTCGAACACCTGCGAAATCACTCGATCGAAGTCTAATGATGAGAACCTATCATCGAATGTGAAGAAATTTCCATTGAGGCATGCAAGCTCTAAGGTACTAGAAGGGAGTCTCTGGATCATCTTCCTGGATAATGAGCTGAAGTCGACAGGAAGAGACCCGTCAAAGGAGGGCCATAATTTTTGCCACATCATCGACACGAGATAGAGGAATAATATGAGAGTGAATCATGACCAAACAAAGGATCAAGGGTTGAAAATTGCAAAATAAAACTTTTCTTGAACATATTGGCGACACGACTCCAGAATTTGGCAGTATTTGACATCAAGGGACATGAGGTCACGATGACGTGAAAAAAAGAAGATGAGAGGTAAAAAAATATAAACCAAAACCATGGAGGAAAAATGATGACTGTGGGATGTCCTCAACCCTACACGAACTATAGACAAGTGTCATGTTCAAGAGTGACATACTGCTGACACGACTGAGAACTAGTTCCAGTTTCCCCACCATTTTTGGCGAGTACCCCAATTATTTTTAGAACAAGCTTGAAGGGGATAGCATATGCTTGTCATATAAGTTTGTCCTTCAGACATGTAGTATCTTAAGAAACAATCCCTTGACTGTGGTAAGGAATTAGTGCTTGACTGACAAATATTATATCAATCAGTATTTTTTTAATCGCCTTTAGAGATTTATTATTAAACCCTCAAGAATCTGAAGCAAAAAATGCTTCAAAATGCTATTATATGGTCATATTAAATGGAATGATAAGAATAAAATGAAGGAAGGAAGCCCAAAATGATATGGTGATTAACATAGTCTATCAGTTTAAACTTCAGAAGAATTTTAAGATAGATAAATAGTTAAAATGAAGGAGCGCTCATTAAGGATTTTAACTCTTATTCACATACGTAAAAAGAGACCTGCAGCTTCATTAATTCATTTTATTCATAGAAGGAAAATAAATAATGGAAACTAGAAAAAAAATTAATAACAAGAGATGTAAGAATCTTGATCTTCATCCATTTGTCATCAAAAAATTGAGTACCAAATTTGCAGTAGTCTGAAGGCCCAAAACTCAGAACCTTTTCCTCTGACTATTTTTACTTTAAGTACAATGTAAAGAAATTTGTAACTGCTGAAACTACTCTTGAATTCTCAAACTACTTGAAACTTCTTAAACTACCTATTACATATCATCGAAATGTCTTATTACAATTTCATTCTCTTTAAAGAGATAAAATTTAAATCCTAATCTATTTGCTGAATATGCACTGGTCCCAATGTTGTTGTATATTCTTGATTTGCTGACTTGTCTTTTGAAGTTGAAGGATCTTTAGGAAGAATAATCATCCAGGCTATGCATTTCTTCCACATCTCAATATTTGTCTTAGGTGAATGAATTAGCATTTGATACTCCAATATAAAGACAATGATTCTTTTGAATGATGGCTTCTCTGTAAATAAAGTCTTCACTAACCATAATAACTAAAAGTACCTTTGAAGAAAGTTAATAACAGTTTCCCCTTTCAAAATATGAGTCTCCTCATGAGTATTATCCACTTTGATTTTTGCCAATACCAGTAGTGGTTCATAAGAATCCCATGATAAAATACTGCCTCCAAGGCCCCAGCATGATAGAAATCCTGCCCTGACAATTTTGTCATACAAAATGTCAAGTTTTCTTACATCTTCCTTAATCTATATCAAATTTCTCTATGTGGCCTTCCTGTAATCATTTTTAACAATCAACTTGTTAATTTATACAGCATATAAAATCTTGTCTTTAATCTCATTCTCCTCCAACTCTTGATCAGTCTTGGAATCAATGAAATCAAAAAATTTCCTTTCCCAAATAGCTTTGTTAATTGTCTTCTGCTTGTCTGTGATGAATTGTTCCTCGAAATCTCTGATAATAATTATTTCGTCTGATACAATAGTCAAGAAACCCCAAATTTCTTTCATCTATTCAATGCTATCATTCTAGATGATGTCCTTAGCCTCTATCAAGGATATATTTCTCTTCAAATTTTCCTTTTTATTTTTAGTCCCAAAATCAACAGTGTGGCAATCTGTTCTGTATTTATGGATTTCCCCTTCTTTGGCTTGTATTATCTTTGTTACCGTCTCCAAATCAGCTTGTGCCCTTTTGAGATCTCTCTCTACCATATTAAATTCTGTATTCAATTGGGATATCTGTGCTGCTGGATCTTCATTGCTAGATCGTAAAATGAAATTACAGGAATGAGAATGAATGTGATTCTATAATGACTATGCAGTTTGTTTCAACTTCATAATTTCTTCTTCTTTTTGCAAGAGTTGCTGAAGAAGATTCTCTTTCTCGCTTTCCACTTCTGCCACCTCTGCTGCCATAGAATGCTCTCCTGTAGGTAACTTCAAATTTATATTTAGCACATAAATATCTGATTATACACTTTGTAGCAACTTCTGCACAACAGACCTGTCATTTGGATCTACTCCAATCTTCATAATGATCTTCTTGAGTTCTTCATTCTGTGTTGTTAAAGCCCTAGAATTGGCTTTTTCTAACTTCAGTTGCTTGATCACCTTCCCTAGCATGTTCTCAGCCTTAAGAGCCATTGCATTAGTTTTGGTCAAATCATTCACTCTTAGTTGACCTGTTTGCATATGTAGATTTACTTTATCAAGCAAAGGAATTTTTTTTACATTCACAGTTAGATTTATAGTATTGAAATAATTGGATGACCCTATAGTCATATCAGAGGGATGAGAAAGAGAAATATTAGATTGATATTTTTCAAGATCCATAGTAGTCAACAATTTTGTTTGATCTGGAGTTATTTGATACTCAGCCTGTGCCTCCATGCTAGCCTTCATCTTTTGATTTCTTTCAACAATCTGGGCAAATACTTGTTTAATCAAGGGTACTTTATCCTAAGCATCTTCTTTGTCTTCTTGGTGAGGCCAGGACATTTTTCTCATCTCCCAACTGAAGTGAGAAACTAGGTTGAGCACCTGCTAAGTCTTCGTTGAGCTTTGTTCTCTTTTCAACTCTATGCTCCTCATCTTCTGAATAAATCACTGCTTCGTTAATCCTCTTGTTAGCTTTCTTAGATATTACAAGAGCTTGTATATTTGGGCTAACATAACCCGCAAAACCCTTATTTTCTAATTTCTCTATATCAGGTCTACTTTCATGAACAAATGTTGAATAACCATTTTCAATTCTCCTATTTTAAATCACTTTATGGGGGTCATAAGCATACTTTTCTCCTAATAGCAAATGCATTCCATCTAACATCATAGTGACTTCATCAACTGCCTATCTCATGTTGACTATAAATGGACCCACATACATTGGTAGCTTAAACATATGACCCTTCTTCATAGGCATAAAATGTATTTGGTCAACATTTAAACTTTTCCTGATGAAATCCAAAGAAAATAATCTGATAGGCACAAATACAGGTAGCCTATATGGTTCTCACTAGCCCCATAAATTCGAATTTTAGAATAATCTTCAAAAACATACCAATCACCAAACTTACAATTTGTTCCCAACTGCAAGAATACTTGAGCCTTTGGCAGGAAGCATGGGGGAGAAACCCCATTCAGAATTCTATATGCAATAGACAAAATGATTTGCAAAATAAAATAGACCCTCCTCATTCTATTCTTTTCTTACTATGTCAGCCCAAAACACTACTGACTACCTCTTTTTATTTATATCCATGATATTTAACCCCGGATGCAAGAATTCTTCTACATTTTGATATAAAAAGAGGTAAATAATAAGAGAGGGGAACATGAATGACCCAGTCAACGGTAAGCTCATTAGCTAAGTATTGATAACTTCTTGCCAATATGAGGGAATATCCAGCACTACCCCTGGATTCATCATCAAAGCAAACATTCTTAGAACTTACTTGTCAATTGAGTTGTCATCTTCTTTTCCCAATATCTTTGAAATGCACTTCAGCACTGGTCGGACTTCTGCGTCGAAAACTTCCATGGAAAATTATTTGCTGTCAGGTACAAACTGCTTCATATTGGGCTTCAGAAAAATACCAATTGGTTAAAATCTTGACCTGCAAGACTATCATAATGTCACTATCAATGAATCATCAGTGAATTGGACATATAATTCTAACTCAGGGTAACATAGAGCTTGACGAATTAATAGGACTGAGACTTGAAAGACATTTTCTCCTTGAAAATTCACCACAAAACACTTTCTAGGGTACATGAAAGACACTAGCCAATACACAAACTCAGGAAAAAGGTGCGTCCTTGGAATAGATGCAGACAATACACCTGTTTTGACCATGCAAGAGAAAATTGGAGAGGCTTTGTCATTCAAACAAACTTGCTGATAGAATGGTAGGTGTTCTAAAGAACAAACAATATCTTGGATATCCCTCTCAGTGTCCATGAGAGGAATATGGTTGGATGAGCTGGAAAGAGACAAACGCTTGGCCATAATTTTTCTCAAGGTGGCGGACTACAATGGAAGACACAGGTGCAGAAAAACTGACAAGTGCAAAAGAACAACAATAACCTTGAGAAAATAAGAATCAATTTTAAATAGGTGGCATGGGATTGTGAATTAAATAGTGAGTTGATGCACTAAAATACTGTTAAACGGTACCATGACTTGGCGGATATTTGTCATCAACCAGCGGCTTATGTCACTGCGAAGGCTTCAAATGTACGGCGAGCTTGTTGGGGTCATGCCCCCGCAATTAATCCTGGCCACAGATCTTGATCTGGTCCGCAATCAAAGCGGTCAACTACAGAGGCGCCCTTCTCATTAACCTGCGTGCTGAAGATGCCCGCGGGTTACTACTTTAATATTTTGCTGATTAAATCTTTGGATCCCAGTTGTGAAGATGCTCGTTTATTAAGTAAGTGCTCGGACCCACCTCTTTAAAGTTCTGAACTTTGAAAGTATAAAAATATTACATCATTATGCTAAAGTATAACAAACATGTAATTTAACACCTATTTTATATTTTTCCTTTTTTTTGTATTTTTGAAAAATTAAAACAAAGGATATTGCAAATGAGCCACAACAATGAAAATCCATCTTAGTACATTTTACGAGCCCTAGGAAGGAGGAACTCGGTAACGTCATGGTGATGGTTTCCAATGTAATTTAGGTTTAACGAGTTTGACAAAGCAAGAACTCAATGTATTTTCATGTTTAGAGAGTTTTAAAAGAAGCGAAAAAGAAAACTCTAGTAGGTCCCTTTTCATGGGTAGTCTCACATAGCCAAAAAGGTAGAAAGTAATATCTGGGAGAACCTCTTAGTCATGATTGGCTAAGGTATTCCTTTTTCGTAAATAATCTGTCCCAACCAGAAAAAGGGGTAAATGTCTACTAGGAAGATGATGTTTCGCAGCCTTTAACGAGTTCAAAAAGACAAGAGTCTCGACAATCTTTTCAATTTTTGAGAGTCAGAAAAGAGCTCAAAGATGACTCTAGGGGGTGAATTTTTTGTGTTTTTACCGAGTCAAAAAAACTAATAAAATACAACTTGTCACTTCATCGTCATCGTGTTTAGGACCTGTTACTACACAAGAAACGTACTTAAAACTCATTTTTCGAGATAAAGCATTAAAATAATTAAAAAATAAGCTTAAAAACCTAATTGGGGTTTCGAAAAGGTTATAAAATGATAGAAATAGTAAAAAAGAATTACTTTTCACCTTTTCACCTTCTTGTGAGCATTTTAGCATTTGAATTGTGATCTTGTGGAGCTGACAACAAGAAATCCAGGAGGCCATTCGCAAATCCGATTTTTCCAGGTAAGAGCTCTCAACTTTCCCTTCATTTTAAACTATGTTTTATTTTTCACATTCTTAATTTTTGATGCATTTGGGGGAATTTTGTCAAAGATTGCGCGTGGTAGTCGATGCGGGTTCCAGGCATGGAGTCGTGTCGACCCACCTAAAATTATAAAGGGGATGCACTAATCGGTGCCACTGTTTGTAAAATAGCAGCGCTAATCGCTGCGGCAACAATTGCATGAAAAATTCTCCTAAATAGTCTGATTTAAACAGTTCAAAAGTTAATTATTTGACTAATAGAAGCCCCAATTATGGTTTTGTAGGTAATTAAAAGTCAAAATGGTCATTGAATGTAAAGAACAAGAACATAGGGAAGAAGATGAATAAGCCATGGGAAATGAGAGATTCATGGATGCTCTGAGAGACTGTGGGATCTTGAAATTCTTTGTAGCACCGTGTCTATGAGATTAGCTAGAATTAATATAGTATGTGATCAGTGTGTGGGACACCGATTAAGAAAGGTTTATGATTTAGGATCAAGAGTTGGAGATAGAAGTCTTTGGCATATATTTTATAATTGTATTTTCACGGAGGGGAGAAAAACCAATCATGACAGGTTCTCAGCCCATGGGTGAGAGCATGGGCATGATAATAGACAGAGTTTTCCTAGGAGAAAATAAAGGATCGAAGAGCGAGAAAATATATATTCAGACAATACCTGATTTGGCATTAAAGGTAGTGTTGCACACTATAACACGAGCCACTGGATCTCAGGTGCCTCACGAAGATACAAAGATACATCTTCAACTTGATGTAGATTATATGACTCCAACCATTTTCAATTGGGCAGAAGTCGTAACAATCAACCTGAAGCGGAAGTTAACAAAGTGAAAGAATGACAAGCTAAAACAATTTGGATACGGGCCAATCTTGATACCGTTCATCCTAGAATGGTTGCCAATATCTCAACGCTAGGAGGTGGTAGTACCTGCACCACCAGTACGAGAGTCACAAATGGTCAGTTGGGTAGAGTTGATCCCTCGATCGGGAGGTGGTCAACATATTTCATGGAAGTCGAAATTATTTGACTGGGTCCGCAGCCAACTCATCGTTGTAGAGGACTTGTTGTATACCGACACTAATTTCATGGGTGATCCAGACCTTCCAATCCCGGGAGGAGAGGATTGGGATGAAGTTTTTTGTAAAAACTCATTTTTTTTATTTTGATGAGTATTATGATTTTTTTTTTTATATATGTTCTGATTATTTATCCATGCAATGTAGATGTTGGCCTAGAGAGACCTGCAGGAATGTCCCCATAGCATGGAGGGTCCCATGCGATTTTGAGGTGACCCCTCAAGGTGAGGGGAGTGAGAAAGAATATATCAAGCGCAACTTGGAGGGACTCACAAGTGGGATCCCAGATTACGTGAGATTCGAGGATGTTCCTCATCCATATCAAAGGCATACTGCAGGGGTGTCTAACCGTATTCACCTTTTACTGAGGTGGCTTGTGCATGCAGTGACATGCTATCATGAGCATCATGCTGACTAGACGCCTAAGCTTTATTTCTGCATATTTTGAGAGACATGATGTCTTAGGATGTAACCAAAACACACATATTTTTTGAACTTATGATGCACGTGGATGCAAACAATCGATATATATATATATATATATATATATATATATATATATATATATATATATATATGCTTATTTTAATTTTTAAATCTTATTATGTGATGATGATGCTTTTACAAATTACGCAAATGTCTATCTAATACAATATTTGCCACTGCATCAGTTGATGCATTCATTCTTCTAGAAATATGCTGATACATGATATAATAAAAATTCCTTTCTAATAAAAAAACACACAAATACAACCTTAAAATCTATGGATTTCTAATACAGTAATGCCCATTAAGCTGGAGAACAACAAGCTGAGAGTCTAGGTTCACAATTAATGCACAAATGTCGAGAGAAATGGCCTCGGTTAAGAGTTCAATGACGACACTATATTTAGTGACATTGTTGGTTGTTCATCCTAGACAAATACCTTGAAGGTATATCAACTCACCATTAGGATTATAAATCACTGAGGTTGTGGAAGACAGATTCTAGGTACTGCGGGAGGCACCATCCTCGAAACCAACATAAGGAGTGACAGACATCTACGCAGTAAGCAACGACATAATAAGCATGAAAAATTACTCGCAAAGCACACCAAGCCAAAAAATGTACAAAAATTAAAAACAAACTTACATACAAAAGGACATGCACGAGAAATTCATGCATAGTATTTTTTGAGGTACAACCCATTTCTGGGCTGATTCAAAGGATAGCCTTCATAGTCAATTAGCTCATAAGCCCCGTTCTACAAAACACACTTAACAATATAGGGCCCATGCCATATGGGTTCGAATTTTCCTGCCCCCAGCTTATCATGAGCTTGGTCATACAAGAGGACTAGGTCTCCTTCTACAAAGGTACGAGGGGAAAAAGTTTGATCAAAATGAGCTTTGACCCGTTTTTTCTGTGCTTCTATGACTAGAGCAGAAAAGTGGTGAGTTTCATCTAACCTCTCCACATATAGAATATGCTCTTCCTCCGATGAGGTATTAGGCAGTAATTCAAAAACTATTTTGAGAGAAGGGATTTCGCATTTAATCGGAAGGGTAGCTTCGAGACCATAAACAAGCTAGAATGGAGTGAATCCAGTTGCATCCTTAATCGAGGTTCGTGAAGCCCAGAGATCTGAAAACAAAATGAGATGCCAGTTGGACTTGTACATCCCAATCGTATGTTGAAGCATAGTGACTAGAACTTTGGTCATGGCTTCAACCTGGCGATTGGCTTGAGGTAGTATGACGTTGAGTTGTTGTGACACAGACCCAACTTAGAAGTCAACTAAACCATTATCTAATGGCAGAAATGAGAGCCATGATCGGTGATAATGGCTTAAGGGACACCAAACCTGGTAATCACGTTATTGAACAGAAATTGTGCAACCATCTTACCGTCAGCTGTGAGTGTAGGCATTGCTTCAGCCCATTTAGTGAAGTAGTCCACGGCTACGATAATATAAGAATACCACCCGGCTGAGTGAGGGTTACACATCATAAAATCGATGCCCCACTTTGCAAAGGGACCAACAGTAATGACAGGATGGAGGTGTGTGGGTGGCATGCACATCTTGCGCTGGTAAATCTGGCAATCATGACACTTACAAAAAATGACAATGCAGTATTTAAAAGTAGTAGGCCAGAAATATCCATCATGAAGTATTTCTTGTGTAGTAGAATATCCAAACATGTGACTGCCACAAGTGCCAGAATAGCAGTCATTGAGAAATTTTTCAACCTCCCCGAGGGTTCAACACCGGTGGAGAACAGAATTAGCTTCGATGCAGTATAGAGTATCTCCGACTATGCCAAAAACATCTCAAAATTCTCGGAAGAGACTAGTATAGACCTCGATCTCATGAGGAGAACAGGTCACCCCAATGTGGATGTTCTAGAAAAACCTCTGTTTAACAGAGATGTCAGTAGGAATCGTTTGCATAATTTTTCCCAAGTTACCTTCCATGAAAACTTCATGTGTCAAGATGTGCGTTTGAAGCTAATGGGAAGGAGCTTGGGAAGTGAATTTCTCAAGACAAGTAGACATGGCCCCAAGGTCGGGCATAAAGGAGGAATTATGATGAATATCGTCCCAAGGAGGATGCTCAAGGGACATGGTTTCCACGATGGCCTCATCAGTGGGAAATATTTCATTTAAGGTATCAGGAAAATCTGAAGCACCAAGCCAAGGGGTTTGAGAATACGTGTTGAGAGACACACTCAAAGGAGTATCACTATAAGGAAAATACCCTCTAGTGGATGTTTTTGAGGAACCCCTTATAAAAATACCCCATACATCCATTTCTAGCGGAGGTTACTAGAGGATTTTGGCGGGCGGAGGGTTTTGCAGATGTTTTCTGCTCGGTGCGCTTATCATCCAAAATCACACTGGTGCCCTCGGCAAGAGAAAGCATCGGTGTGCAAAAAACATTGGCACACCGGACACTGTGCGCTCCTTACACACCCGCCCGGTGCGTCGTATTACTGTAGAGCACCGGTGCTTCACAAGTCATCTGTGCCCATCATAAAACACCATGCCAAAACAGAAACCGCTCGTGCAGTATTAAGAAACCGCACCGGTGCATTATAAAAGTGTTGAATCTTTAATTAAACTGAGAGGGGGGGGGTGAATCAGTTTAATACATACATAAGCCTTTTAAAATTTTCACCAAACTTATTTACAGCTTACTATGTGAACAGTCTTAAAATGTTGCAGCTAATATTAAATTAATGTGACACCATACTTATGTTGAGAGTAGCAAACAATTAAGCAGATTGAAAGAATCACATCAACACATAAGAAACACACATAGAGACAACATATGTAAGTGGAAAACCATAAAGGGAGAAAACCACATCTTATTATTGTTGTGATGCAAAGGCAAGATCCATTCCCTCTCACCATTGTTTTTCTGTAGGCACCAACCTACAGGAGGCTCCTACCTCAATTCTGCAAGCTACAACTTGCAAGGAAGCACCAACTCCCTTCAATTTTCTGCAGGCACCAACCTATAGGAGGCTCCAACCTCATTCAGCTACAACTGACAGCTATCAAGCTGCAACTTGATAGGGAAGCTCCAACTTCCTCAATTTATCAAACTGAATGTTTGTTGATTTACCTCAGACATCAGCTCTGTTCTGTAGCTTCTCTTTCTGCTCTTCTTTTCTTAATCTTCTCTGCCTCACACTTCTATATTCTGCCTTCTCTAGATTTACTCTCTCTAACCTCTCTTATGCATATCCAGTTGATGTTATATATAGAGTTCCTCACATGACTGTTTGTATTTGGAGTGAACAGTCCTGACTCTTTGGCTTCTGTCTTATCATTACTTTTTGCAACTCATTTTTAAAATTATAATAATATGTACAAATTTACAGTGGGATTTTTCTTTTTCTTTTGAACACTTGCCTTTGCATCACAAACAATATGAACAAATTAAAATATTACATTTAATTACAATCAGAACTCTAGCTCACTCATTCAGCCTTTTGGATCTCTACGCATTTGTCTTTTCTTTGACTGTGTTTGTCCCTTTTTCTCCTCTGTATGCTTTTCTGTTTATAGCTGTTGCGTAACTCCTGTATGTATGTAACTGCACTTTAACTTTGGGAAAATTCCAACGCTTTAAACACATCAAGTGTCTTGTTGATGTGGTGAGTTCTGCAAGTGGAACATACATACACCACAACAATCATTTTATATTAACAATCGCCCTCCACCTTAAGCCGAGGCCCGTGGGTCCACATACCACGCGACATATTTCAATACAATCGCACCCGTTACATAAAACAACTCTCGGCGTTTTATAACACCTTTTTAATAACATAGTACTCACAATATTTATCATGAACCATCAACAATAAAACCCTTTATAACCTTCTTAATAAACCCTGGAATTTATATTAATGAACAACTCTGAAAAATTTGGGCCCCACAGCTTTATAAACCTTCCACTCTATTTTTTGAGTCAAGCGTTATAAACCTTAGTATAAGGGGTCGATTCCATTTAATCAATAGACTATCATATATCTGGGCCCATTTGCCATGCTTTCTGATTCTATACACTACTTCTCGACTTCTTCTGATTGCGATTGATCGCAATCGCAATTTCCATTTGAATGTACCAACATTCCAATATTCTGAAGCTCCGATTGCGATTACTCTGATGCGATGCGATTAATCGCAATCAAAAATTCCATTTGCATGTTCCGATGCCCCGCTTTAACTCCGATTGCGATTGGTCACTGTTCATTTAAATGTGCCGATGCGATTATAACTAGAATTCAAACCTGTTAGATCATAGTTTATAGACCCATCGGGTTCGGGCTTCAATCGCAATCGCAATATTTTAACATAGTGCTCCGACGTTCTGCTTCTTTTCGATGCGATTGATGTATTGCTTCCGATTGAGATTGATTGCAATCGCAACTCTAAGTTGCATGTTCTGACACATATCAATTATGTTTTATAAACCCATCGGGTCCAGGTTTCATCGCAATCGCAAATATTTGTTAACATGTTCCGCTGCTTTCTCCGATGCGATTGGGAAAGGGTCCCGCCATATAAAAATTTGTATTATGCGCTCCATATATCTTAATAAATATGCTTTGGACCTTTGATTCTTTTAAATTCGGGCTCAATAATATGAAATTATATATTTATTGTAGTTTTTATTCCCATCGGGTCCAGGATTTCAATCGCAATTGCAATTTTCTGTTGTTTACATATTCCGCTGCACAGTTTTTCTCTGATGCAATTGGGAAAGGGTCCCACCTTATGATACTTTGATTCTTTGTGAAATATGTAATGCGCTGCATATATATGTAAGTTTTATGTTTCATCTTTGGATTATCCTCCAGCGGGTTAAGTGATTCTCGGAATTTATTTATATATATCCTTCCGCCTGGGTTACGGTTCTCGGAATTTATATTTAGTGTTTCTACTAGCTGGGTAGTGATTCTCGGAATAACAGCTCTGCCTCTGCCTCTGCCTTCGCGGCTTCTGTCGCTATAACTCTACCTCTACTGGTGTGATAACGGCTCTGTCTCTGCCTCTGCCTTTGATAATGGCTCTCCTCTATTTTCGCTGCCTCTGCCTCTGCCTTAGCTGCTACTGCTGCTCGACCTCTGCCTCTGCCTTCACTGTACATATTACCTGCTGATGTTCTTTGCCAATATTTTCATCTGCTGCCTTCTTTATCTGTCTCTGTCTTCGCTGCCTCCATTGCCATCAATGACAATATTTCCAACAGTCTCCCCCTTTGGAATTGATGGCAATACACTTTCTCCGTGGCAATACACTTTCTCTGTTTGCCTGCTCTTCCTCCTGTTACTTGCTCTTCCTCCCCCTTTGACATCAATGGCAAGGGGTTTGAATTATTAGTGTAGCTTCTATTCTTTGATGCTGTGATTTTATCCTTTTCCAATATTTCGTGCATTTTCTTTCTTTGAAGTTTTCTGACTTTTTACGCCGTTGCTTATGCTTCACGTCAGGTTCACCACTCTTCCGCTGCACCACTGAACCTTTTGCCCTTTTATTGATTCTTTTATGTTGAATTTATTCTTGCCATAATCCTTTTGATCCTGAGGGTCTGTTTTCATGCTTCCCTTGCTGGTTGATCACCCCTGAGAATGATATCTTCGTTTCTTTTCTCCCCCTGAAACTGTTCTTTCTCTTTATATTAGAGAGTAGCAGCTACAGATACTACCCATAATCTGTCTCTCAAATATTCAAATGGTTCTCTGGCAAGCGGTTTAGTAAATATATCTGCTGTTTGTTCTCTTGTTGGTGCATACTCCAGTTTTACTATCTTCTGAGTGACTTGTTCTCGGAGAAAATGATACTTGATTGGGATATGTTTAGTTTTTGAGTGAAGCAAAGGATTTTTAGATATATTTATAGCACTTATAGCATCAGTACTGTCTCCTGCAGATTTTCAGGTCACTGGAGGTCAGTTACGTGTTGGTGCATTTGGTAGTGAGGAGGTGTAGTGCCTCTCACTTCTAATTTCGACCATTTAACACAACACTAGTGATAGACAACACACTAGTTTCTAGCTTATATATTATGTTGATTCTTTAATACAGGAGCCACGAATTGTCAGGTGGTCTGCCGTTTTTTTGTGATAGTTCTGTACAGCCTTAGATAGATGTCGTGCTCATGCGCAAGGGAGGGTCAAAATCCCTTTTGCTTCTGATCTTTTTTATTTATTTTTTGAGAGGTTTCCATAGGTGATGCCTACTTTTGTTCGGCAGCCTCGTAGGCCGATGATCGAGGCACGGATGCACATGTGGGGGTAGATGATGCCCAAGAGGGGCGAGATTATGTTTCAAGCCAGGATATCCAATGATGCACTAGAGTTTCTAGCCAGTGTTGATGAGCTGCATCCCTTCATTATGGTCCCCTGTCCTTATGTTGGATTGGATTGGCGAGGGTGTGCCAACATCCTCTTCACAGATGATGAGCTGCCAGATGATAGAGGTAATATTAATGTTTTATTTAAATTTATTCTAACATGTTATTTAACTTCTTTTTATTAAATTGTGTAATGAAATTGTCTAATTATTGTTGTGTACTTGTATATATTTTGCAGACATAGGCTCTTTTTATGGTGAGGACATGCCGACACCACCACATGATCCAGGTGTGGATCCTGTTGACGATTAGGGCATGCCAGATGCCGAGGATCATCAGGAGGCTGGTGCAGAGAGACATGCTCCTGCTGGTGTGTCGGAAATGCCTTTTACTAGGCACAATCAACTTGATACTAGATGCAGGATGGATTTGGGCAACCAAATCAGTGCATTGATTATTGAGGCGGGCACTAGGTCTGCTCATTACAGAGACATACATGCCGATGATAGGATATTACAGATGTGGAGAGGCATGCCGCGTGACATGTACAGCCTGATGTGACATGTCATAGGAGCTACGACCTTAGTTATGATGTGTATATTGTTAGGTCATGTTAGATATGTTCATTTAATGTGCAACTTGTAGATATATGTGTATGTGATAGTATGAGTTATTTGACATGAGATGTATATTCGATGTTTGTGTTGTGATGATGTTATACAATGCTAATTTTGTTTTGTTATATGATCATGATCATGATGATGTTAGCGAATTTGAATGTGTTTTTAAGTCAAATATGATGTTTGTATGATGGTTATCATGATTGTGATATTTATTAATTAATTTAATAGTAAATGACCATGATATTTATTAAATATTATGTCGTGATTGTAATTGAAATTGAAATTGAAATTGTATGTAAAATTGTAAGATTGTATTTGTATTTGTAATTGTAATTTTAACTGTAATTGTATGTAAAATATTTAATGTATAATTTTAATTGTAATTGTAATATTTAATTTATTGTGAAATGATTGTAATTGTAATTTTAATTGTAATTGTAAATATGACAAATTGTAAAATTGTAATTCTAATTCTAATTGTATCTAAAATTCTAAAATTGTAATTGTAATTGTATGTAAAATATTTGTAAAATTGTAAATGTAATTCTAATTCTAATTCTAATTGTATGTAAAATATTTTTAAAATTTTAATTGTATTACTATGAAATGATTGTAATTGTAAAATTTTAATTGTAAATGTATTTGTATGTAAAATTAAAATTGTAATTCTAATTCTAATCATAATTGTATGTGATATTGTAAAATTGTAATTGTAATTGTATGTAAAATATTTGTAAAATTTTAATTGTATTAACATGAAATGATTTTATTAAAATATTTAAATTTGTAAATTTGTAAATAATTGTAAAATAATAAATCTAGAATAATATTAATTTTTGTAACATAATAAAGTTTAGAAAATAATGCAAATAAATTCATGTACTTTAGAATTATCATTATTTTATTATGATATTACATACCAAAAAAATAACTTTATACAGTACACCATTTCTAGCGGAGATTCCTGGTTTTTCGTCCAGTGCGCTTATCATCCTAACACGCACCGGTGCATCTTAGTACTAAGATGCACCGGTGGTTCACAACTCTTACACCGAGCCAAAACATAAACCTCGATCTTACGAAACCGCACCGGTGCGCCTATAAAACCCCACGCATCGGAACAAGGTTATTTTGTAAAGTGCAGTATTGGAGCAGCGGAGGGTTCGAATCATGGGCAAGAATTTTTTTGAGGAGATGAGGGTTTGAAAATAGAAGAGTTCGAATTTAGATTGAGAATTTTATAGAAGAGAAAATGAGTGATTCAAACAGAAAGACGGAAAAAGACGCCTACAGAGATGCTGACGACTACAGAGCTCGACAAAGTACAAAAGGAGAAAAAGAGTACAAGCTGAGACCATTAGAGAGCATTTGGTTGAGGCCGGCGATAGGGTTAAGGGGTCCCATGATGGAAAAAGGGAGAGTAGAGTTGTTGGCAGATAAATACCTATCGACACTCTAGCGACTAGCAAGGTGAAATGGTCCTTCGAAAGCATGGAGTCCTATTCACTAAGGGATATCAGAGAGATATCAATTGATTCTCTTGAACAGGCTAAGAGATCACATGAAGGTAACGATTCTCATTCTTACAAGGATGTCAAGGAAATATTGGAAAATAGAGAAAGATCAATCGAGGCAGTCGATAAAGCTAAGAGGCATCATGAAGGGAAGGATTCTCATTCCCTTAAGGACAACAGAGAGATATCAATTGACGTTGTTGATTGGGCTGGTAGGTCCCATGAAGGGAAATATTCTCTAGAATACGTTTAAAAGCAGTTGGGAGTATTGTCCGAGCTTCGATTAGCTTACATAAGCTTTTACTGGCAAAGCTGACGTCGCATAAAATCACATTTGCGGCTTTCAATTGAACCTGAATGGCATCTCTAACTTGTTTGAGCTGTGATCTTGTGGATGAAACCAGTAAAAAGTATGTTTGTATTATAAATGGAAATTCAGTGACCATTTTTGTGGGAAGAAAATCATAGATACCTGCAGCTACCATATTTCCACCTACAAAACGGTTTCCCATTGGAAAAGCTAATCTAATAGCCCATTTTTCAATGTATTTCCTTTGCTCAACCCTATAATCATTATCTATGGGAACCATTGTCTCCACATGTAATAACTACATCGTCTAGTCGAAAATCAATCTTCTTCTGCTAACAAATGCAGAATGAAGGACTTGTTGTCATTGCTCCGAGAACATTCAAGGTCATTTTCTCATAAAACAGAGATTGTATAAAATTTTTTAAGATCAAGATCGAAATCACAAAGGAGAAAAGAGGAAATCAGATGCCAAGATGGAGGAGGAACTTACAAATGAGAAAGAAGATCATGGGGCACCTTTTCTTGTTGTAGGTTATGGAAAGGTTCAAGTTTATTTTTCTGAAAGAAGAAGAGGTGTAGGTTTGAAAAGAAATGGCCCAAATATTTTCATAGAAAAATGTACATTTCCAACATGTCTAAAAACTAAAATATCTCTGACTTCAATAAACTGCTCAGAATCAAAACTTTCCCAACCATTTGTGAAAACTGCCCATGCCTTAGCATATCACAGGTTCACATGCCACAATTGCCCACTTGGGCCCTGTAGTAATGCATCTTCACATGCCCCACATTGCATTCTCTCCACATAATTAGTGGGGACCTCCTGCAATAAACAAAATGCATTGGAAGAATAGTTATTTCCATCAAGAATTTATCCAATTCTAATTCTAATTCTAATTCTCAAGAATAAACAAAATTATAATTCTCAATTTCTATTGTTGGAGTTCACTAAATTTTGGTGTACACACCTAAAAGTAATTTCGGTGCCTTAACCGCAAATCGGTGCTACTGTACATATAACCGCACTGGTGCTTTTTAGTTACTCCGCACCGGTGCCATGTTACAAATGGACACATCGGTGTGGTGTGATTAAGTGATGCACTGGTGACAAATAAATGCAAATAAAAAAAGCGCAACTCTATTTTCTTTAAGTGAAAAAAAACGACAAATTGAAAAATGGGCGGCAAAATATTTTCGAAAATCTAATTTCATAAAATAATTCTTTAAATACTAAATTTTTTTCATTATTTCACTATTTTTGCTAAAATTTTCAGCCAGAGATTTGCAGGAGACATACCTGGATCAAGAGAGCATGAGAGCACTATGGAGTAGCGAAATACGTTCGAACATCAGTATTCATACAATCAGAAACCAAACCTATGGTGATTCAAACCTTGTAAAATAGAATTTCAAACCATCTCGTTATTAAATTTGATAATTTTTGTTACTTTGTCTGCAATTTTTTTACTTTTTTCTACATTTTTATCCATTTTTACCCTAAACCCTTCATTTTTTTTGCTTCTGTTCTCATTATAAGATCCCAATCCATTCGGGCCTTACGTGAATTTTTGAAAAAATATGGATTTTTTATTATTATCGGTGTGCCATGTGTAACTGAGTGCACTGGTGCGCTGTATTATACAGTGCACTGCACAAGTACTGTGTACTAAAAAAATTAAAAATAATTTTTTAAAATCAGTGTGCCATATCTAAAATAAGGGATCGGTTCTCTATGTTACGAGGATAACATCTTATGGTCTATTACACTGTTTGTGTGGTGCGTTTATAATACCCCCATGCACCGTACGATTTATTATACTACTTTTGCGGTGCGTTTATCATACCCCCATGCACCGACATCGGTGTGTACATCATGAAAGGCACATCGGTTTCTTGCGATTTATTTTTTACCTGAAAAGTTGACAATTTATTTATAAATATATTAATGAATGATATGGTACAAGTTTCATATTGATAAAAAAATGACTGACAAGAGATCAAGTAACAAAAATACTGATAACACATCAAGAAAAGCAAAAAAGGCAAGTTATTTGTAAATTGTTTATAAAAAATATTATTTTTGAACTATATGTAAGTTTAACTAATATGTATTGTTTACTGTGTATCATGCAGAGCCACAAAATGATAGAGCTCGATAATATTATTTCTGATCTAGGACCAGAAGAGCGTAAAAGCTTGATGGAAAAATTGCAAAAGGATGAATCAGGTAAATGAAAAAATACTATCGATCTAATATGAGTTTATTTTTTTAATTTTAATTAATAATATACTTAAAATTATTAGATAACATGTGTGAAATAGTCTATTAATTCACATCTGTTTAATGTTCTACAGGGACCAACAACTCAGAAAAGGAATGTTGTTCTAAGAAAAGAAAAAAAATAGAACATGCAAATGAAAATGAATTCCTCCTTAGCTCATCTGAAGTGGTGTTGGAGGTTAACAAAAGGGGGAAAAACTTTTACAAAAGTTTGAGGGATCTAGTGGAATGAATGTATAGACGTTTTTTCCACTTACAATACAAAAACCAATCCAATGATTCCAAGAACGAAATTTTATCTAAACTACAGGAAGAGTTTCCAGAGAATTTGTTAATGAGACATGTCGGACTTTTAATAGCAAAAACGTACAACAACAAAAAAGAAGGAATTCAAAAGTAATATTCCTTTAAATGTTTGTCTAGAATTATTTATAAATATCACTTTTGTTATATTTACTTTTCATATATCAATATAAAAATTAAATATTCTATTGTCATGTGAGTAATTGTTACTTCCTTATAACAACTTCACTAGATTTCATTTTTGTATTTTTAAAGTTGTTTTACAAAAATAATCATTGAATGTCTTCAAAGAGGCGCTAACATACAAAGAAGAACCATCAGATGAATTGATTGAAATTGGGTTAAATATGGGTTGTGAGTATATGTTGGCATATCAGAAATTAATTGTGGAATTTGTAAGCATCTATCGATCTTGTTTTACTTAGCTCCATCTATAATTAATAGAACAAAAAAATATTTTATATTAAATATATGATTTGTTATGGGGTATAAAACTTGCAGGAAACAAAGTATGGAACTGGGCCGACAGATGAAATTTTGAAAGATGACATGGTACATGGTTTTGAAAGAATGTGTATAGTTTATGAGTCAATTGTTGCTATGGTACGTCATTTTTATTTTCGATTTACATTTGTATATTATTTAATATTGCAATTTTCATTATTCTCACCAATGTATATACACTCATTTCAGTTTATTTTTATGTTTGTAGATAGAAGGTGAAGAAGAAGGAAACAATCAACACCGTGAACAAAACATTCCTGAAAATAACCCAAGTCATGGAAGTAGCTCTAGTAGTGACAACAGTTCAAGCGAAGAATGATGATCATTATGTTTGGATATCAAAGCAAGGAGTTTTGTTTTTTGAAATATTTGAAGAATTTGTAAGGAAGTTTCTATTCACTAATTTTTTTAACTAGAACTAAGAAATCTAATAGGAAAGATGGCTGAGCGGTTCAAGGAAACAATACGAAATCAACAGTAACCCACACTCTCACATTCGACTAGTCCCACATCCTCTTCAACCTGTGCCCGAGAGATAGCCATCCATACACTGATAAGGGATGTATGGATTCTTGAGAAGAGAGGATCCGTGGTGGACATAGACATTTTTTTTAATGTAATGGACATAATGTCCCAATTGAAAGACAAAGGGATACCAATAACTGTCCCATTTTGTATAACAAAGACTGTCTTATATATATATATATATGTTTTAATTTATTCTATTGCATTCTCCATTTGTCATTCTCAAATGCACTAATAAAAATTTAATTCATATGAATATTGTTATAAGATATATATGTGTCGACTTTTGATGATTAATGAATTTTAAAAAACCACAATAATTATGATATGATATAAGAGATTATTCCAAACATCACATTCGAATGCATTAGTAAAAATTTAATTAATATGAATATTTTTATAATATGTGTCAACTTTTGATGAATAATGAATTTAGAAAAATCACAATAATTGCACTGTCACAGGTCGATGTTTCTAAGAAATACAAAATAAGCACCAGTGCGTGTCAGTTACTGTGCACCGGTGCTTTTGTATGATGCAGTGCACCGATGCGTTTCTACGACCTAGGGGCACCATAGAAATACCAAAACCAATTAATAATCTCGGTGTATTTGTGTGATACTGCGCACTGGTGCTTTTATGTGAGACTATGCACCGGTGAATTTGTACGACGTATGGGAACAGAACAAATACCAATACAAATTATAAATATTGGTGCGTTTCTATGATACGGCGCACCGATGTGTTTCTATACGTCTACGTACCAGTGCGTTGTGATGATCTATGGGCATCGCACAAATCCCAAGACCAATTGGTACGACCCCATGCGTTGTATCACCAACACTGTTATCGTTGCGGTTTTATAAATTGAGGGCCCAGTGCAAGAACCTTCGACCACTCCGGGGCCACCGTCTAGATGAAACACACCGGTGTGTTGAAACCTTAGTAGCACACCGATGAAAAAAACATTCGTAATAACTTTTGGCTGCCCTGTTTTTTTAGTTGTGTTGAATTTCCATTAAAAGCTTTGCCAAAACCTCCGTAACCATAAATGGATGTTGTAGCAAAAGTTTTTTGACAATTTTGGCCAATTTGATAACACTAAAAACCTCTTTTATTACCTCTGCTAGAGGGTATTTTCCTTGTAGTGTATGATCGAAGGGAGGATGAGCCGAAGTCAAGATAATTTAACAATAATCAAATTTTATTGGGCTTAATGGCATCATGTCACCAAAAAAATCCATCTGCTAAGGCGTGTTAGGGTCCTATAATAATAGGGTTCATAAATTTTGAATTGACTTTGATAGTCTTGTAAATTTGTACATACCTTGCTTTCTGAAAGTTGTTTTCCCATATTTTGAAAAAAAATGAAAAATAAATAAAAAAATGAAAAGAGGGTAAAAATTCCTAAAAGAAATATCAAAGGATTTAGAAAAAAAATGGAACCCAAAAGAAAAAAGAAACAAAATAAGACATGAAGGTGAGCAAGTCAAAATGCCGCTACTATTTACTTTTATTGGAAGAATAATGATTATGTGCAGAGTGTCAATAAATGCCATAATCCATGATCAGTTAAATAGTTTAATCTTAACTTTTCATGGTTTTAATTTCATGTTTTAGATAGAGAATAAAGATATGTCAAATAGTATAAACTTGACAAATCAGTAGATAGGTAGAGAATAATGAGGAGCTCAACAATTCAATCTAAGCCCGCGAATGAAATAAGGTTATACTTAGATAGTTTTTATGCTTTGAAAGAAAATTGATTTAGGGTTGCAAGCCTAAATACATCCAAGAAAATGAAGTAAAAATGTTAGAAATAAAGATGGGTAGGTAGAAAGCAATTGTGCAAGCATGTAATAAAGAATCATCGGGCGAAATTACTAATTTCCCCTTCCCCATAATGACACAGTATTCAAAACTATCAGTTAAAAAGGCTCAGAGCATTTCTCTGATTTCTATTGGGACTAGACCTAAGGCTCGATAATTGATTTGTTTAAAAATACTGAATTCCTACACAAAACCCACATTCATCAGCATTTTTCCTTCATTCATAATCATAATCCCTTTTTCCTAAGTAAAAACCCATTTTTAATTAGTAAAAGTAAAACCCTCAGTAACTAATTTCATTTTCCTTTCAAAACACTCAAAACCCATGAAATACATTTTATCCTAAGTTAAAAGTGTGAAAAATAAAAGAGACAACAATGATTTATTTTTTCTATCATTTTCACTTTACTTAGATTTAAAACATGTATTTTCATTCATTATATATATTATCCCCTACACTTCACCCTTTATTTCATATTAACTACTAACTATATATATTAATTCCCTAAGCTACACCCACCCGTATATTATTAAATCCCTTTTATTTTAATATAACCCACAAACCCATTATTTTAATGTTAAAATCAATTTTATAATAACCCGTGTGCAAAATATAAATCCCGCCCCTATCCCATTGGTTTTAATATATCAATATATAAATACCGCACCCCCTATAGTGTTTAAACAAATGTCAAAGGTTTGAAAAACTATATAATAAAACCCGTGCCCGGTACATCAGTTGAAAATATTGGTAAATGGTTTTATTAAAACATTATAAACATTATACCCCCCGCCATCATATAACCAAAGTTTAAACTTAATAAATTTTTTATTTATGAAGTTTAACTACCCCTGCCGCATTGATCAACCCTAGCCCCACTCCCAAATCCCGATGCAGCTTTCATAACAGATCTTGATCATTCGCAGTCCAACCCTACAATCCAACGATGGAAATGTCATATCACAAATAAACTTGAGTGATCACCACCATTTCGTTTCTATGCGAAATGGGTGGTATTCCCATTTCCTCTCTCCTCTGCGTGCTCCCTTTTCATTGGATCACATTTGATCACTCCAAAACAACTTACCACCCAAACTGAACGCGATAACCACCTGTGGTTTCTTCCCCTCAAACGCGAAAACTACCCTCCCGTCTGATGTGATTGACATTTATTGCAGGCGTCTGTAAACCTAATTTGCCTAAATAAACGTTGGAAATGCATTCATTTCCTATGTTTTCCAAGCATAAACACTATATAACCTATCTTGACTGTGTAACAAGCATTTGTCTATCATTTTCATGTCAAAAGCCTGCGAAATTTAGCCTATTACCATTAAAGATTGCAGAGGAGCATTGCATTGCTCCAGAGATTAAAAAGATACCACAGAAACTGTTCAAAACCTTCAGATACGTCTTCAAAAGCCCAATACCTGCATATAACAGGTATTCTTCAAGAAAATTAAGCCTGTTTCAATTTGAAAAGACCTTTTTAAAGAAAAATTACATTCATAGCCTAAAAATCATCCATAGAAACATATCAAAAAGACAAAAAAAACGGGCCAAACCCTGTCAAATTTTCTACAGAAACCCTGTTTCTTGTTGCGCACTATTTTGAAGGAAAATTGTGAGTTTTTATAGTTTTATAAACTATTTTAAACTCTAAATTAATCCAACAACCCTCTGAAGGTATCCTAAAACTCTATGCCTGAATTTCAGTGATTTTTAGCCCAATTACTCAGTGAAAAAGCCCAAGAAACCTCTGTTTCTTGTATCTAAATCATCAAAAGCCTGTAAATTCTATTTGACAGTCCAAATAGAAAAGAAAACCCAAAAAAAGACCATATTTTGACCATTTTTCATCCAAGAAGCCTCTGTTAAAGTAAAAATACTTTTGCAAACTGTTTAATCTTGCAGAAGTAGCCAAAATGCCAAAAAAATAGAGTTTTAGCAATCCTGAAGGTTCCAAAATACCTAAACCAACTCTTGTCATGACTTCAAAGACTGCCATAATAGTGAATCCTCTACAACCCCCTGTTTTAGATATTGAGCATATTCTATTGGCTGATGTTGACTATAAGATAGTAGACCCCATTGTTGAATTTAACCTACTAGACATTCATAACTGGAGCTATGATAAATCCCTAGATAATGAAGAAGAAGTCCAGATTTGGGAATCAAACTTGCCCAAATATGTTGTCCCATTTTCTCATCCATGTCAAAAGGTCATTAGATTATGTCAGCAGTATTATGTTCCTGATCAGAGAGCCATAGTAAATGCCAACAAAGATGCACTTTTTACCATTTCTACTGAGTCTATTAATCAAATGTTACAACTCAAGCCTGATCCTCAAGTAGTCCCTATGTCGATAGAGGCCCTTACCGAACTGTATATTGGCCTTTATTTTCCTAAGAGATTCCAGATCTTCCAAATATTCATGCCCTTGGATGTAGAAATTGCTAAAATCAATCCTCCATATTCTACTGCAAAGTTTCCAGAAGGGTCCATACATGTAATTTCCATGCTATCATTCGTCCTAGGGTATTTCACTGATGAACAAATTGATGAATCCATTTTAGGTTTCCTATCCACTTTTACCCCAGGAAAACCTCCATCTGTTATATTTGATTATGTTGGCTATATTACAGACAGTATCCATGACCAATTGGTCAAGTTCCCAACTAAAGAAGTGTTCAAATACACTTCCTTCCTCTTCCACATGTTCTTGTATTTTCAAGAAGATAACTTTCCAGTAACACTTTAGAAATTTGATATTGAAGCAAATCCTATTTTAGTTATTTTATGGACATATTTACTCAGGAAAGAGTCCACATATTTCACTTATGCAGAATTTTCAGAATTATTCATACATCCAGTGATTAAAATGTTAACAAAAACATAATATCCAAGGATAAATGAAGAAATGAAGAAGATATTATAGTTTTCAGAGCATAATAAGGTTGGTGATTGGTACTTGTATGAAAAACATTCTGAGATTAGAGTTTTTGGATCAAATTTTTTACCTTGCAAGTTACCGAAACATGTATCAATGAGGATATTTTCCTTGGAGTATATCAGGAAAATATTGAACTTTGATTCTATAAATTTTCTAGCAACCAAGAAGAAAAAACAGTTTAAATTGAAGAATCAAGTAGGGAAATTCATTTGCAATCATAGAGATGCAGAAGAAGAAGCAGCTAAACAGCTATTAGAGTACATATTTGAAGAGAGATTTTCCTAGAATTATGATCCCCAAGGAATCCTAATTAAAATGAGGGTCAAATGTAAGTTAAAAACCTTCATTCATGAGAAAAAACCAGAGATAGAAATTTATGCCAATCTGACTGAGTGGACTGAAAATACTTTAACAGATGCAATAAAGAAAAGTGATACTAGTCACACTTTACAAGTTGTAGATCAAATAGAGACATCTGCCAAGAGAGTAAGGGAATAAGGTTCATATGTTTTTGAAGCCATTACTGAAACTAGGTTCAAACTGAGATATAATAAAAAGCCGAAGTTAAATCCAGTAGGGACAGAGAAGGTAACAATTGATATAGATGGTATAGATACACCAGAGACAAATGTTGAGACCGCTACAGCCACCATTAATGAGACAGTTATTGAGAATCATAATGAAGAACAGGTTGACAATTCCAATGGATAAATAGTATAAAAACAGTAGAACATGGAAGCTTCATCCTCACAGATAGCAAAGGAAAATGATCTAGATATCAAAGAAAAGTAAAAACAGATAAAGTCAAAGAATGAACAGATTAAAAATGAGATTTATTCTCAATATCTCAAGCAAACACCAAATATTCAAAACACACTTTTATCAGCCTTTGATTATTCCAATAAAAAGTTGATCATGTCATTATTACAGCCTACAGTGAAGTTGCCAAAGACAGTTGGAGACTATAAGAATACTAATATAGAAGTGCCAATAGAAAGAATACATGCACTAGATCAGATAGAGTTTCACAAAAAAAGTTCAGAGATGTTGTATTCCACTGTTACAACTAAAGCCATGAGTGCTCAGAAACTCCAAAACACTATAAAAAACATGAAGGATCAAATGAAACTAGACAAGGAATCCTTGTATGCTAAAGATCTCAGAATCAAATCCTTAGAAGAATTGGTCATACAGGTTGGACTTGACCCATAAAATGTCAAAGCAGCAAAACAATTATTAAAGAAAAAGAATGAGGACATTGCTTCATTGAGGAAACATCCTAAACTTCCTTCAAGTGAACATCCTCAGACCAAAGAAATCATACAAGAAAAGAATGAAAAATATGACATGATGAACATAATCTTTCAACTTACAGGACAGATCAAAGAAATGGAGATATAGATGGAAAAACTTGTGCATGAAAAAGAAATAGTAAAAGCACAGGAACCACCTATAGTTATCCTTATGGTCACAACAGTTGTGCCTTCAACTCAGCTGAAGAGTTGGAACCCAAATTTCCACTGGTTACTGCAGTGCCAGTGACATCCTCTACAACAAATGCAACAGAATCATCTGCTACAACAACACATCCTATAGATGAGGCCAACAAACTAATAAAATCTATGGAAGAAATGTCACTTCAGATGAGTGAAATCAACATATTTAATAAAGAGATTGAATACCTTGAAAATTCAAAAAAATTAGCTCAAATCAATGCTAAGACTCATGAACAAAGAGCTAATAGGTTAAATGAAGAGCTGAAGAACCTACAAATGGAATTGACTTTAAAGGAACCAGTATCATATGTGAAAATTCATCTTTTGAAGAAGATCATTGAAGCAATCCATGATATGTGGCCTTTAAATCAAGTAATCTTTGAAGAAAGAGACTTACTTCTAGCAGCACAAGTAGAGATCTAGAAGACTAAAAATGAACTGGCTAACAAACCAGAGCAAGCTTTAAAGCTAATCACATTCCTTAACAGCAAAAATAGACAAGAGTTAGAAGAGCTTCAAATTATTGACATGACTGAAAAAATCCTAGAAATTAGGAAAGTTACTACAAAGAAGAACCTGAAGAAGCATCTAGAAGAAAAATGCGAGAGTATGAATACTACCATAACCAGGTTTATGGTCAAATTTGAAAATTTGAGGCAAAAAGGATTGCCTGACATTTTGGTGTTAAATAAAAAACTTATGCCTCAGAATGATTATGATAAAAATATCAGAGAATATGCAAAAGCACAGGTAAGTAAGACACAAGGACAAGGAACCCTCACTGGAAAAGTGTTACTTAGAAGTTTTGAAGATTTATTCTATCTACAGCATGAGATAAGACATTTATTTATCATAAAGCCAACTTTTTCTAGAAACATTGAAGCAGATGAAAACTTCAGAAAATTAAAGAATATACAAATTCCTAAAAATGAAGATTTTCAGTCACTTATTGATTTACTGTGAAAGGTAAAAGGACAAACAGATGAAAGGAGAGAAAAAGTTTGTTGATTTATAGTAAAAACAGATTTTTTACAGTAGTAAGCATGTTTTACAAAGATTAAAGAGTATAAGAGATTAAAGAGAATCAGTAGAAGAGTATGATACAAGGCAGATCAGATTTCAAAACAAACTTGAAATATCTAAAGCTAGCAAGGAAGGCACCAAGGTAGCCAGCTGTACTTCATCCTTAGTCAGTTTCTATTTTATTTGAATAGATAGGACAACTTGTTGATTTGTTAAGTAGTTGTCTCTATTTTATTGTAAAGATATTTCTATTTTCCTTAGATAATTCCTAGAAGCATTCTAGGATATTTTGTAAAAAATTATGTATATATACCTCATCTTTTGAAGTATTTTTGTGGAATAAATTGGCGAAGATTTCTATAGTCATTTTTGTGGACATGAAGGCTTTTGTGTTTCAAATTTTTAGTAGCAGACAGGATCATATTAACTAGCATCATATTTCAGGATTCATGTGATGAGCTATTTGGAGTGAAGTATTTTCTACTTGTCATTTTTATCTTTCTTTGTTACATGCAATCCATTATGTGTTCTAAATTTGAATGAATGAATAGGAGGATTACTTCAGGATTTGTTAAAATCACCCTATCTTAACTATTTGTCATTTCTATGTTTTCATCTAATTTTCAGAGCAGGGAACCCTTAATTGCTCCCTCTTTCGTTTGACCTCTTCCTACTACTTCCATTTTCCGGATCAAAGAACCCTTCATGTCTCTTTATCCTGGTCATATCACCTCACAAAACAACTTTCCAAGATCTTCAAGGGTTATCTATCTTGCCCTAAAAACATTTGACTTTTTGGCCTTGATCCTAGTTCTTGACTTTTGACTCCTTATCCCAATGGACAAATAGATTTCCCACTATCCATATCTTCAAGTGATTTTTCCCACCAAAACCAATTGCACAATCATAACTAGCCTAATATTTTATAAATCAAAACAAAGTTAAATTTTATAGAGAGATCCCTCTCTGAACCCTAGGAAGGCTAGATCCTAGAGTTTAAAAGTTGGTCTGTGGTTACCTCTAGTTTTCTTAACTAAAAACCAAAATCTCACAACTAAAGAATTATTAGAGTGATAACATACTGGAAACCATACTAGGGACTTAACCAATCCCTAGTTGTTAAATAAGCCTTAAAGGAAATCATTTTTATCATCCTTTTGCCTTTAAGATTGTTTAACTAGTTGTGAGTATAAAAAAATTGTAATTCTAGCTTCTAGGAAAGTTTATTATACCAAGTCTAACCCGGATCCTAAACCTGATATTATAGTAGACAAACCAGACCGAATTGGCAAAAAGAAAAAATAGATAGAAGATTTAGAAGCTGAAATATCATTAATAAGAGTTAATTCATTACCACAAGAGTTAGCAAGTTTGAAAGATATAGATTTTGATCTGAAATTTGAACATTATTTTTTTAGAAGTAAATCGAAAGTAATTTAAAAACTGTTGTTTTAGACCCTGTTTTTATTTCATTTTTGGAAAAAAAATAGAAAAATATTATAGTAGATTCTAAATTAAAGAATGTTGAACATCAGACTAAAATTGAAAAAATTAATGCTACTATTCTCAAAGATATTGATGAATCCATTGAATTAGATCAATTATTAGCATATACAACTAAGCCTTCAGCTTCATAGTTATATACCACCATAATACTAGCTGTAAATTCATCGCTTTATATTGCTACATCATATATAGTCTCCAATACCAACTCATCTACAGATCCATTTATCCCTAGATTACCTTTACAGCCTAGAGTACTATTTCCACCATCCACTTCATCCACTACATCCACTAGCTTATCTCTTGAAAATACATCATTCTCATTTCCTGGTAGTTCCACATATATTCCCGTTTCACAGCTACTATTTCTAGTTCAGACCCTAACACTTCTACTTTACCTCCTAGCAAAGCTAAAATTCAAGCTATGGCTGCTAGGTATGCTCCCCTTGTCCTTCCAGTACAGCTTCATGATATGCCCCAAGATTACCAAAGTAATATACGCCAGTTTGATGCTACTACACATTACACTGCTGAACAGAATATAAACATGATGAAAGATTACTTTGAACTCCATGACATAGATGATTCAGATGTTCAAATGAGGCTTTTTGCACAAACATTAGTAGGAGAAGTTAAGAAATGGTTTAAAGGTCTTGCTGCAAGTAGTGTAACTGATTTAGCTGCGTTTCATAGATTGCTTTTAAATAAATGGGAAAAGAAGAAAAATCCCCTCCAAATACTGTCTGAATTTGATGCAATGAAAAGAGCTCCAAATGGATCTGTACAAGACTACTACACTAGGTATAACAGTGTTTACAATTCAATTCCTGCAAATATCAAACCCACTCTTGATTCTGTCTTAGTTAAATTCCGAGATGGATTTGACACAGACATGGAATATCAGTTAAGAGAGAGAAATGCAGAAATAGTAGAAAGAATGCAAACAGATGATGTAGGTGTAGAAGTAAACATTCTAGCTAAAAAGGCCAGATTAAGGAATGAGAGAAGAGTAACTATGAAAGAAGAAGCCGCTAATTTAGACAAATAAATAGACATGTTAGCTAAGACTTTAGAGATAGTGATGGATAGATTAGACAACATAGAAAGAAGACCTCAATGGGATAATCAATAGCAAATCAAAAATCTTAACTTTAGAAAAAACACAAATTCAGGAAAAACAAAAGAATCAACCCCAGCTCAGACAATAAGACCACCCTTTCAGGATAACTATGATGAGAGTTCTCAAAATAATGATGAGGAGGAGGATACCATAAATTTAATGGGAATAGATGAAATAATACAATATTTCTCACACAGGAAGATCAAGAATTATTTTAACTCCAACAACTCCAATTAGATTCAGGGGAATCCTTCGATTATAAACAAGGTTATGACTTTGCCATTAACGAAATAAACAGTGAGTATAACCTACAAAGTAAGAAAAACAACGAGTCTTCTACTAAGAAAACTTCCCAAACATAGAATTAAAAAATAGTATAAGCTCATAAAACAAAAGTTCTGCAAATTCTTCCTAGGGAAAATAAGCAAAACTCCAGTCCTTCCCAAAAAGTTTCCAGCCCTAAGATTTCACCAAGCCCTAAAATTGTTGATATCACTGATGAAGTTGCTCAAGCTGCAAAATATTCACAAAAACCTGTTGCTGCTAAAGCATCTAATCCGGATAAAATATCAAACTTAGATCCTGAAATACTCATTGTTGATCCTAAAACAGTAGAACCAAAAACTGCTTCTACAAAAACAACTTTTGATAAATCTAAATCTGGGAAAACATCTACTGCTTCAAAAACCATTCATGACAAGAAAAAAAAGAGCAGTAAGACCCAAGACAGTCAAACTGAAACTAAAAAGATAACTGTAGAAAGACAAGATAAACCAACCCAGACTATAGTTACTAAAGAAGAATTGATTCAAATAAGTAAATCACAACCTTCATTCAACATACAATCTGAAATTGCAAAACTATTAAAAATACCAATTCCACTGATAGAATTGGTAAAACATGACTTGTATAAATCAACTATTATTGAGACATTAAACTTAAATGATGGAGAAGATTCCATAAAGTTAAATGATGATCAGCTAGAGTTGATTTTTGGCCCAGATGTAAATGGAATGCATTTAGATGGAGTAGTTCCTCCATTTTACATTAGTTTGACTATTCATGATCAAATCCTACACAATGCAATTCTATATTCAGGAGCTTCACATAATCTAATGCCCAAAGCTATAATGGAAACCCTGAACTTAGACATCATAAGGCCATATAAAGATTTATTTTCATTTGACTCAAGTAAAGTAAAATGCCTAGGTTTAATCAAATATTTATGTGTAACGCTAGTTCAATATCTTGGTAAGAGTATATTAATGGAAATTTTAGTAGTTGATATCCCACCCAAATATGGAATGTTATTATCTCGCTCATGGGGATCAAAGTTATAGGGATCTCTACAACTGGACATGTCTTATGCTACTATATCAGTTTTTGGTCAGCCAAAGAAATTATATAGGGAAACCTTAATGAAATGTATGATCAATAGTGCTGAAAGGTCAATGAATTATCCAATTTACACTACACCTACTGACCTAGATTCATTCATCCTATGTAATGCTGAGACTGATAATGAAATCAAGACTGGACTAAGAGAAGAAAAGAAAACTCAAGACAATGATAACATATTTCATGAATCTTTATGGAATTTAGACTTTGATGGTTCAGTAAATAAGTTAGGAGTAGGAGAAGGAGTATGGATAAATAATATAGAGAAAAATCATGCAGAAGGCCATGCTTTCAGGTGAAATTTCAAATGCACCAACAATATGGTTGAATATGAAGCCCTCATATTAGGACTCCAGATAATCAGAAACTTAGGAGGAAAAAATAGAAATAATGGGAGATTCTGAGTTGATTGTAAAACAAATTAATGGAGAATATTTAGTTTACAATCCTAGACTAGGCCGATACATTAGACTGTATTATATTTTGATTAATGATTTATTGGAATGTAATTTTTTTGCAATACCAAGAAAGCAAAATTTACAAGCACACTCATTAGAAACTTTTGCTAGTACTTGTAATTTACCTTTTCAGCCTAACCACATGTATACTGCAGAAGTGAAACATAGACCAGTAATTCCAAACAACCTCAAATATTGGCAAATTTTCTCACAAGATCAACAAATTTACCATTTTCTCAATAATGAAGGTGAATTTCAGAATTGTAATATAGGCACTGATTGTACCATATATCAATATTTGGATAGTGGAATTGGTTTAAGTAACAAATATGTAAATAAAGTAAAGGTTGCTAAACCAACTAGATTTAGTCAATCAGATATAGATAAATTAGAAAGAGTAGAAATTGATGAAGAATCTGACATATTAAATCTCAAAGAAAATTTCTTCCCAAAAGGTTTAACTCCTTTAGAAGATCTTTTTGACTCAAACAATGTTGCCAGAAAACCCAAAATGGAGCCAGTTAGATCTGACATTGAGGAATGCAATATTGGTATAGAATCAAAACCTAAAATGATCAAACTTTCCAAAGCCTTACCACAACAAGAAAAGGAAAAATATATTGCTCTTTTTAAGGAATTCCAAGATGTTTTTTCCTGGGGTTATGAGGACCTTAAATCCTATGATACCAACATAATTCAACATCAAATTCCCATAAAAGAAGATCAAAAGCCCTCTAAACAAAAGTTAAGAAGAGTCAACCCTGTCTTAATGCCTTTGATAGAAAAAGAAGTGAAAAGAATGTATGATGCACAGATAATTGTACCAATCAGATATTTTGATTGGGTTTCTAACCTAGTTCCAACAAGATAGAAAACATGAGAGATTAGATTATGTGTCGAATTTAGGAATCTAAAAAAAGTATCCCTAAAAGATAACTATCCTTTACCAAAAATGGATCATATTTTACAAAGGGTAGTTGGATCTTCTAGGATTTCACTTTTAGATGGTTTTTTAGGATACAACCAAATCTTAGTCCAACAAGAGGATAAACCCAAAACAACCTTTAATACTCCTTGGGGCATTTTTATGTATTTAAAAATGCCTTTTGGTTCAATGAATGTAGGGGCAACCTTTCAAAGAGCTATGGATATAGATTTTGCGAAAGAAATTCATGATTTCCTATTTATTTACTTAGATGACATAACTGTATTTTCTAAGACAGATTATGAACATCTTGATCATCTTAGACAAGTTTTTGTAAAATGCAGGAAGTTTGGCATCTCATTAAATCCTAACAAAACCTTATTTGGATTAGAAGAAGGCAAGTTACTAGGACACATAATATCTAAGGAAGGAATCAGAATAGATCCTGCTAGGATAGAAGCAATTCTTAACATCAGTCCACCAAGAAACATAAAAGAGTTAGAAGCCTTTCTAGGTAAGATTAACTTTTTAAGAAGATTTATATCCAACTTAGCTGAGATAATTAGAGAACTAAATAACATGCTTAAAAAAGATTCAGTTCTTAAATGGACTATTGAGTCCAAACAGTCATTTCTATCCATCAAACAGGCCTTAACCAAAACTCTAGTCCTTATAAGTCCTGACTTTAAAAAGGATTTCATCATTTTTTCATTTGCTTTCGAGCACACCATTTCTGCAGTTTTACTGCAGAAAAATGACCAGGGTTATGAACAACACATAGCTTTCTTTATCAGAACACTTAGAGATGCATATTTTAAGTATAATATCATGGAGAAACAAGCCTTAGCTTTGGTAAAAGCCTTTAAAGACTTTAGAGTTTACATTCTCTACTCTCACATTATTGCCTATGTCCCAAATGTTGTAGTAAAAGAAATTCTTACTTAGGATGGTCCTGGTGGAAGAAGAGGTAAGTGGATTGACACTATCTTAGAATATGACATAGAGATAAAACCCACCAAGCTTAAAGGTCAAGGTTTAGCCAGACTCATGGCTGGATCAAATTGTAATGCCCTAGAGATAAATTTTATTGCTCAAGTGGATGATCAGGAAGAAATGGCGACTCCAAAGATCAGTGAAGCCTTTTCAGATTCACCATGATATACATATATCATATTTGTACTACTAAATTTACAAGATCCTCCTAGATTATCTAGAACTAAGGCTATATTTTTAAAGCTTAAAGCAGTAAAACTTTGTATATTAGACAATGTACTTTTTTGGAGAGATCATAGTGGAATTCTATTAAATTGTTTATTAAAGGAAGAAGCTGACAAAATATTACAATAATTTCATGTAGGTGACTGTGGAGGCCATCTATACTGGAAGACTACTACAGATAAGATTTTGAGAGCTGGTTTTTACTGGCCTACTTTTTTTGCAGATGTTAAAAAATATGTAACCTCATGTCACAAGTGTGAGATATTTGAGGGTAAGAAAAAGCTGTTACCCCTGCCCTTAAATCCCATCTCAACTAAAATGGAATTTCAACAATGGGGTCTCGACTTCATTGGAGAAATTAACCCCCCATCATCAGCCCAACACAAGTGGATTCTGACAGCCACTGACTATTTTACCAAGTGGATTGAAGCCATACCCTCTAGGCAAGCCACATATACTGTTGTTATCTCCTTCTTGGAAAGTAATATTCTTTCAAATTTTGGATGCCCCCAAAAGATAATTACTAACAATGCAGCAACATTCCAATCTAAAAAAATGATTGACTTTTGCCACAAATACCATATTACCCTAGGCCACTCTACTGCATATTACCCTCAAGGTAATGGTCTAGCTAAATCTTCAAATAAGAGACTTGTAAACATCATCAAAAGGTTACTGGAAGATAATAAAAAGACTTGGAATAAGAAGTTAGTCAATGCCTTATGGGTAGACAAACTTACTACTAAAAAATCCATTGGTACCTCCCCCTACCAGCTTTTCTATGGAATGGATGTTGTTTTTCCATCTTCCTTAGGAGTACGAGTGATGAAGATTATCCAAGAGTTACAAGTTGAAACAAATGACATACAAAGAAGGATAAATCAAACTATTCACTTGCAAAAAACAAGAGAAGAAGTTTATATCAAGTCTCAAGTTATCCAGGATAAGATTAAGATTTTTTTTGGTAAAAAGAGTAAAGAAGATGATTTCTACATTGGAGATGAAGTGTTAAAATGGGATTCAAGGAGGGTAGACAAAGGTAAACATGGAAAATTTGATTTTTTATGGAAAGGGCCTTATGTCATTTTGGTTATAGAGGTAATAATGCTTTCTTTCTAAGATAAATGGATGGGTCAGAGATGTCAGAAGGATCAGTAAATGGTAGAATGCTGAAGCACTACTAATCCCCTGAAATAAAAAATAGTTAGTTTAATTTACTTTGATCATTGTACATATACATTGAAGATTTTAGATTGGATTGGATGCTTTCTAACAAAGTTGAAGCCCGGAGAGAAGGCCCTATGCTTTGAAGAGGTGAAATATCATAAGTATGAATAATTACAGAGATCAAAAGATACTTAGAGGGTTATCAAAGTCAAATTTCAAAGGCCACTAGTCTTAAAGTTCTTGACATTTCACCAGGACATGCCATCCCCAAGTGGAGTCGTTGTTAGGGTCCTATAATAATAGGGTTCATAAATTTTGAATTGACTTTGATAGTCTTGTAAATATGTACATACCTTGCTTTTTGCAAGTTGTTTTCCCATATTTTGAAAAAAAAAAAAAATGAAAATAGGGTAAAAAGTCCTAAAAGAAATATCAAAGGATTTAGAAAAATATGTACCCCAAAATAAAAAAGAAACAAAATAAGACATGTAAGTGAGCAAGTCAAAATGCCTCTACTATTTACTTTTACTGCAAGAATAATGATTATGTGCAGAGTGTAAATAAATGCCATAATCCATGATCAGTTAAATAGTTTAATCTTAACTTTTCATGGTTTGAATTTCATGTTTTAGATAGAGAATAAAGATATGTCGAACAATATAAAATTGAAAAATCAATAGATAGGTAGAGAATAATGAGGAGCTCAACAGTTCAATCTGAGCCCTCAAATGAAATAAGGTTAGACTTAGATAGTTTTTATGCTTTGAAAGAAAACTGATTTAGGGTTTCAAGCCTAAATACACCCCTGAAAATGAAATAAAAATGTTAGAAATAAAGATGGGTAGGTAGAAATCAGCTGTGTAAGCATGTAATAAAGCATCAACGAGTAAAATTACTAATTTCCCCTTCTCCATAATGACTCAGTATTCAAAATTATCAGTTAAAAAGGCTCAGAGCATTTCTATGACTTCTACTGGGACCGGACCCAAGGCTCGATAACTGATTGGTTTAAAAATACTGAATTCCTACACAAAACCCACATTCATCATCATTTGTCCTTCATTCATATTGATAATCCCTTTTTCCTAAGTAAAAACCCATTTTTACTTAGTAAAAGAAAAACCCTAAGTAACTAATTTAATTTTCCTTTCAAACACTCAAAACCCATGAAATACATTTTATCCTAAGTTAAAAGTGTGAAAAACAAAAGAGACAACAATGCTTTATTTTGTATATCATTTTCACTTTACTTAGATTTAAAACATGTCTTTTCATTCATTATATACATTATCCCCTACACTTCACCCTTTATTTCATATTAACTACTAACTATATATATTAATTCCCTAAGTTACACCCACCCATATATTATTAAATCCCTTTTATTTTAATATAACCCACAAACCCATTATTTTAATGTTAAAACCAATGTTATAATAACCTATGTGCGAAATATAAATGCCGCCCCTATCCCATTGGTTTTAACATATCAATATATAAATACCCCACCCCCTATAGTGTTTAAAAATATGTCAAAGGTTTGAACAACAATATAATAAAACCCAAGCCCAGTACATCAGTTGAAAACATTATAAACATTATCCCTGACATTATCCCCCCACCATCATATAACCAAAGTTTAAACTTAATAAATGTTTTATTTATGAAGTTAAACTACCCCGCCGCATTGATCAACCCTGGCCCCACTCCCCAATATCGATGCAACTTTCATAATAGATCTTGACCATTCGTAGTCCAACCCCGAAATCCAACGGTGGAAATGTCATATCACAAATAAACTTGCACGATCACCACCATTTCGTTTCTACGCGAAATGGGTGGTATTCCCATTTCCTCTCTCCTCCATGTGCTCCCTTTTCATTGGATCAAGTTCGATCACTCCAAAACAACTTACCAGCCAAACTGAACGTGATAACCACTTGTGGTTTCTTCCCTTCAAATGAGAAAACCGCCCTCCTGTCCGATGTGATTGACATTTTTTGCAGGTGCCTGTAAACCTAATTTTCTTAAATAAATGTTGGAAATGCATTCATTTCCTATCTTTTCTGAGCACAACCACTGTATAGCCTATCCTGACTATGTAACAAGCATTTGTCTATCATTTTCATGTCAAAAGCCTATGAAATCCAGCCTGTTACCATTAAATATTGCAGAGGAGCGTTGCATTGCTCCAAATATTAAAAAGATACCACGTAAATTGTTCAAAACCTTCAGATACATCTTCAAAAGCCCAATACCTGCGTATAACAGGTATTCTTCAAGCAAATTAAATCTGTTTCAATTTGAAAATACATTTTTAAAGACAAATTACATTCATAGCCTAAAAATCATCCATAGAAACATATCAAAAAGACCAAAAAACATGCCAAACCCTGTCAAATTTTTTGCAGAAACCTTGTTTCTTGCTGCGCACTATTTTGAAGGAAAATTATGAGTTTTTATAGTTTTATAAACTATTTTAAACTCTAAATTAAGCCAGAAAACCTCTGAAGGTATCCTAAACCTCTATGTCTGAATTTAAGTGATTCTTAGCCCAATTACTTAGTGAAAAAAGCCCAAGAAACCTCTGTTTCTTGTATCTAAATCATCAAAATCCTGTAAATCCTATGTGATAGTAAAAATTGAAAAGAAAACCCAAGAAAAGACCATATTTTGACTATTTTTCATCCAAGAAGCCTCTGTTAAAGTAAAAATACTTTTTCAAACTGTTTAATCTTGCAGAAGTAGCCAAAATGCCAAAAGACCAGAGTTCTAGCAATCCTGAAGGTTCCAAAATACCTAAACCAACTCCTTCCATGACTTCTAAGACTGTCATAATAGTGAATCCTCTACAACCCCCTATTGTAGATATTGAGTACATTCCATTAGCTGATGTTGACTATAGGATAGCAGACCCCATTGTTGAATTTAATCTGCTATACATTCATAACTGGAGCTATGAGAAATCCCTAGATAATGAAGAATAAGTCCAGATTTGGGAATCACACTTGCCCAAATATGTTGTCCCATTAACTAATCCATGTCAAGAGGTCATTATAATATGTTAGCAATATTATGTTCCTGATCAAAGAGCCATAGTAGATGCCAACAAAGATGTACCTTTTACCATTTCTGCTGAGTCTATTAATCAAATGTTACACCTCAATCCTGATCCTCAAGCAGTCCCTTTGTCCATAGAGGCCCTTACCAAACTATATATTGGCCTTGATTTTCCTAAGAGATTCTAGATCTTCAAAATATTCATCCCCTTGCATGTAGAAATTCCTAAAATCAATCCTCCATATTCTACTGCAAAGTTTCCAGAAGGGTCCAGACATGTAATTTCCATGCTATCATTCATCCTAGGGTATTTCACCGATGAACACACTGATGAACCCATTTTAGGTTTCCTATCCACTTTTACCCCAGGACAACCTCCATCTGTTATATTTGATTATACTGGCAATATTTCAAACAATATCCATGACCAATTGGTCAAGTTGCCAATTGAAGGAGTGTTTAGATACACTTCCTTCCTCTTCCACATGTTCTTGTATTTTCAAGCAGATAAATTTCCAGTAACTCTTTAGAAAATTGATATTGAAGCAAATGCTCTTTCAGTTATTTTCTGGACCTCTTTACTTAGGAAAGAGTCCACAGATTTCACTTATGTAGAATTTTCAGAATTATTCATACATCCAGTGATCAAAATGTTAACAAAAATAGAACAAACAAGGATAAATGAAGAAATGAAGAAGATATTACAGTGGTCAAAGCAGAATAAGGTTGGTGATTGGTACTTGTATGAAAAACATACTGATATTAGAGTTCTTGGATCAAATTTTTTACCTTAAAATTTACCCAAACATGTATCAATGAGGATATTTGCCTTGGAGTATATCAGGCAAATATTGAACTCTGATTCTATCAATTTCTAGCAGCCAAGAAGAAAACACAGTTTAAATTGAAGAATCAAGTAGGGCCATTCATTTGCAATCATAGAGATGTAGAAGCAGAAGCAACTATAAAACTATTAGAGTACATATTTGAAGAGAGCTTTTCCTAGAATGATGATCCCCAAGGAATCCTAAGTAAAATGAGGGTCAAATGTAAGTTAACACCCTTAATTCATGAGAAAAAAACAGAGATAGAAAAATATGCCAATCTGACTGAGTGGACTAAAAATACCTTAACAGATGCAGTAAAGAAAAGTGATACTAGTCACACTTTACAAGTTGCAGATCAAATAGAGACATCCACCAAGAGAGTAAGGGAAGAAGGTTCATATGTTGCTGAAGCCACTACTGAAACTAGGTTCAAATTGAGATATAATAAAAAGCTTAAGTTAAATCCAGTAGGGACAGAGAAGTTAACAATTAATATAGATGATATAGATACACCAGAGACAAGTGTTGACACTGCTACAACCATCAATGAGACAGTTACTAAGAATCATAATGAAGAACAAGTTGACAATTCCAATGCATAAATAGTAGAAAAGCAATAGAACATGGAAGCTTCATCCTCACAGATAGCAGAGGAAAAGGATCTAGATATCAAAGAAAATTACAAACAGATAAAGTCAAAGAATGAACAGATTAAAAATGAGATTTATTCTCAATATCTCAAGAAAACACCAAAAATTCAAAATAGGCTTTTATCAGCCTTTGATTATTCCAATAAAAAGTTGATCATGTCATTATTATAGCCTACAGTGAAGTTACCAAAGAAAGTTGTAGACTATAAAAAGATTGATATAGAAGTGCCAACAGGAAGCATACATGCATTAGATCAGATAGAGTTTCACAGACAGAGTTCAAAGATGTTGTATTCCACTGTTACAACTAAAGCCATGAGTGTTCAGAAACTCCATAACAAAAACATGAAGGATCAAATGAAACTAGACAAGACATCCTTGTATGCTAAAGATATCATAATCAAATATTTATAATAATTGGTCATACAGGGTGGACTTGACCCAACAAATGTCAAAGTAGCAAAACGGTTGTTAAAGAAAAAGAATGAGGGCATTGCTTCATTGAGGAAACAACTTAAACTTCCTTCAAGTGAACATCCTCAGACCAAATAAATCACACAAGAATAGAATGAAAAATATGACATGATGAACATAATCTTTCAACTTACAGGAAAGATCAAAGAAATAGAGATTCATATGGACAAACTTGTCCATGAAAAATAAACAGTAAAAGCACAGGAACCACCTACAGTTATCCCTATGGTCACAACAATTGTGCCTTCAAATCTAGCTGAAGAGTTGGCAGCCAAAGTTCCACGGGCTACTGCAGTTCCAGTGACATCCTCTATAACAAACGCAATAGAATCATCTGCTACAACAGCACATCCTATAGATGAGGCCAGCAAACTAATAAAATCTATGGAAGAAATGTCACTTCGGATGAGTGAAATCAATAGATTGAAGACCTTGAAAATTCAAAAAAATGGTTCAAATCAATGCTAAGACTCATGAACAAAAAGCTAATAGGTTAAATGAAGAGCTGAAGAAACTACAAAAGGAATTGAATTTAAAGGAACTAGTATCATATGTGAAAAATCATCTTTGGAACAAGATAATTGAAGCAATCCATGACATGTGGCCTTCAATTCAAGTAATCTTTGAACAGAGAGACTTACTTCTAGCAGCACAAGTAGAAATCCAGAAGACTAAAAATGAACTGGCTAACAAACCAGAGCAAGCTTTAAAGCCAATCACATTCCTTAATAGCAAAAACAGACAAGAGTTAGAAGAGCTTCAAATTAGTGAAAAGACTGAAACAATCCTAGAAATTAGGAAAGTTACTACAAAGAAGAACTTGATGAAGCATCTGGAAGAAAAATGTGAGAGTATGAATACTACCATAACCAGGTTTATGATCAAATTTGCAAATTTGAGGTAAACAGGACTACCTGACATTTTGGTGTTAAATGAAAAACTTATGCCTCAAAATGACTATGATAAAAAGATCAGAGAATATGAAAAAGAGCATGTAAGTAAGATACAAGGACAAGGAACCCCCACTGGAAAAGTGTTACTTAGAAGTTTTGAAGATTTATTCTATCTACAACATGAGATAAGACATTTATTTATCATAAAGCCAACTTTTTCCAGATACACTGAAGTAGATGAAAACTTCAGAAAATTAAAGAAGATACAAATTCCTAAAAATGAAGATTGGTAGTCACTTTCACATTTACTGTGAAAGGTAAAAAGACAAGCAGATGAAAGGAGAAAAAACAGTTTGCTGATTTACAGTCGAAACAGATTTTTTACAGTAGTAAGCATGTTTTACAGAGATTAAAGAGTATATGAGTTTGAAAGAGTGTCAGAGATTAAAGAGAATTAGTAAAAGATTATGAGAAAAGGCAGATCAGATTTCAAAACAAACTTGAAATATCTAAAGCCAGCAAGGAAGACACCAAGGAAGCCAAATGCACTTCATTCTTAGTCAGTTTCTATTTTAATTGAATAGATAGGACAACTTGTTGATTTGTTAAGCATCTATCTCTATTTTATTGTAAATATATTTCTATTTTCCTTAGATAATTCCTAGAAGCATTCTAGGATATTTTCTAAACAATTATGTATATATACTTCATCTTTTGAAGTATATTTGTGGAATAAATTGCAGAAGATTTCTATAGTCATTTTTGTGGACTTGAAGGCTATTGTGTTTCAAATTTCGAGCAACAAAATGGACCAGATCAACTAGCATCATATTTCAGGATTCATGTGATGAGCTATTTGGAGTGAAGTATTTTCTACTTGTCATTGTTATCTTTCCTTGTTACATTCAATCCATTATGTGTTCTAAATTTGAATGAATGAATAGGAGGATTACTTCAGGATTTGTTAAAATCACCCTGTCTTAACTATTTGTCATTTCTATGTTTTCATCTGATTTCCAGAGTAGGGAACCCTTAATTGCTCCCTCTTTCGTTTGACCTCTGCCTACTACTTTCCTTTTCCAGATCAAAGAACCCTTCATTTCTCTTTATTTTACTCATATCACCTCACAAACAACTTTCCAAGACCTTCAAGGGTTATCTATATTTCCCTTAAAACATTTGACTTTTTGGCCTTGATCCTAGTTCTGTTTGCTTGAATTTTGATTCCTTAGCCAAATGGACAAATAGATTTCCCACTATCCATCTCTTCAAGTGATTTTTCCCACCAAAACCAATTGCACAATCATAACTAGCCTAATATTTTATAAATAAAAACAATGTTAAATTTAATAGAGAGATCCCTCTCTGAACCCTAGGAAGGCTAGATCCTAGAGTTTAAAAGTTGGTTTGTGGTTAGCTCTAGTTTTCTTAACTAAAAACAAAAATATCACAACTAAAGAATTACTAGAGTGATAACAAGGCGAAGGGATGATCCACAGATCAGAAGACGTGGAGGTCATGTTGACCTGAGGAGTATTGGGCGGAGGAAGAGAAAAAAAACCCATGAGGGCGAGATATTTGAAAAGTCCCGACCCTATGCTCTCATAAGGCGTAGGAATACGATATACGTATGGAATGTTGCTCTCGAAGGACGTGGAAGTGAAAAATGACAATTCATCGACAATGATGATATTTCCTTCATGTGGAAATCAAAGAACACAAAAGAGAGTGGATGGGTCGCATAGCATAGTGTGAGTCCAACTGTGACCGAGGAGAAGATTATAATTGAGTTTGGCATCAATGAATTCAACCTCAACGTTAACCATTTTCCCTTCCAACGTGATAGGTAAATTGGCGAGGACACCAAGAGGGCGAGATTCCCTGTCGTCAAAAGATTCTAAAGTGTTTGGATATTGATTGAGGGCTGGAGAACTAATGGCCTTCCAACATGCAGAAGACATGATTCAAGTGGATGCACCCTCGTCCACGACTCCTCGATCGATATTCTTTCCATAAATCCCAACTTAGATAATCAGTGCAAGATGGTGAGGAAGATGTGGGTGGAAATTTTCCAAATCGAAAGTGATAAGGCTGGAATTGTTGATATCGCAACAAGATGATGAGCTTAGTGGAAAGGAGTCGCCTTCACTAAGTGGGCCCGCAGGCTATTTTTGGCGCAAAGTCTATTTTTAGACTATGTCTATTTTTAGACATGTGGATCATGATTCTATGAGTTGCAGGATGCTATTTTTGGAGGGTTGGTCAAGTTGGAAAAATAGATGGACTTCTATTTTTAGACATATTGGGCGGAATCTATTTTTAGATTGCCAGTCTAAAAATAGATATGTCGAATATTATTAGCTCTTAATAATATTTGGACTCTAAACATTATCTTATTCTCTTGGAGCACTTCAGTTAAGTGCACAGATGTGGAATAGGAGCTGACAGAAGGAATTACGCTATTTCTAGGGGTTAAGTGAAGCTATTGCATGGATACTTCAGTTAGAACTCATGTGACAGAGTTTGGTGGAGTTGATTGAGGAAGTTAGTGGAGTTGTATTCAGTTTAACTAATCTAAACATAGTTGAGCTTTTTGTATCCAAGTTAACTAATAGATACAATTAGTGAGAGTGGTGTGAATTAATTATTAATTAATTCACTAATTAAATACTCATAAATCAACTAAAGAATACATCAGTTAACTTCAGTGCATGGACAGTTTCAGTGGAGACCAGTGTAGAAATAGGTGAAAGAGCAGGTTAACTATCAGTTGTGACTATACTGTTGCTATTTGCAACACACAGTGATTGGATAAGCCCATGAGGATTGCGCAGTACAAGCCAGGTGGTTTATGTTATTTAATGAGCCATCCCATAGCATTGATTACGCAATAGAGGCTGGCTATCAAGTGGCAAAATATTGGAGCATGTGTTTTGCTAGATCTAGCTTGATAGTGTGTATCAATTGAGGGTGTGCATGAGAGCTTGTGAGGAGCTTTGTACTATGATTGTTACATGATCTCCATGACATATAATATACAGATAGTTGGGGTTTTCAGCTTTAAGCTTTCCCATTAAATACTGTGTTCATATGTGTGATTGTTTGTGGTTTTAATGTATGCATGCAATTGATTTTATTTCCGCATGTGGTGATCAATGGTAGAAGAGATTCTGTATTATGCATGAAGCTAAAATAGTGTTCGATCAGGAGAATCTTGGTGAATAATATATCAGTTATTCAAATTTATACATGGTATCGGAGCTATATTGATCATCGGAGCAAATTGCAGAACATTGAAGCAGTTGAGTTTTGTGCTGGTGGAATTCGAATTTGGAGATGTCTTTCAACGAATTGCGATTGGAGTATTCCATTGAGGGCAGCTCGAATTATATTGCATGGAAGGACAGGATGGAGGTGGTGTTGGATGATAATGGGTTGAAGGAGTTCATAGATGCTGAAGTCCCAAAGTCTACTTCTAGTGATGCTGCCGTACTTGACGCATGGCAAAAGATGACAGCAAAGTGTCGAAGGATTATGTTGGAGGGTGTGAAGGATCACATAGTGTCCAGCCTTCATGGTAAGGCTTCTCCATTCTTGATGTGGAAAGCTTTGACAGATTTATTCCAAAGCAAGAGCGACCAGAGGAAGTTGGCGCTCAAGGACAAACTTAGGAACATAAAGATGGAGAAAGGCGACAGTATGCCCAAGTACCTCACGAAGTTAATCCAATGCAGGGATGAGCTGGGAAGTGTGGGGGTGACTGTTAGCTTGGCTCTCCTTGGGCTTCCAAATAGTTGGCATTCCTATCAGGACTCTGTCAATGGTCGGGAGAAATTGCCAGGATGGGAGCGACTTTGGTCGGATCTTATGCAATAGGAGATAAGGTGAAGTACCAGGGACGGATCTTCATCAAAGGCATATGATGAAGAGAATTTTTCTTTGGCTGCCAAAGAAAAGAAGGGGAAGAGCAAGAAAGCTTCTCAATCTGGTGCAAAAGGAAAGAAGCAAGATATGCCCAATGTGAAGTGCTTTCACTGTCACCAACACGGACATTATGCCACAAATTATCCACAGAAGAAGAAAAATAAGCAGGTTGCTGGGACTGTAGCTGGAGAGGCCTTAGCCTCACAGTTTCAGCTGGATTTTTCACTGATCGCATGCTTGGTCTCAGGTATGACGGGATCAGTGTGGTTTCTTGACAGTGGTGTGTCTTTTCACATGACAGGAGATCGAGATTTGTTTATTGATCTGGATGAGAAAGATCTTGGAGTGCACATCGAGATGGGCGATGATGGTAGATACAGTGCGACCAGTATCGGTACCATTTCCTTTGACAGGGATTTTGGTAAACCCTTCAGATTGAAGGATGTGATGCATGTTCCAGGATTGAAGAAGAATCTTATCTCTGTGGCAATGTTGGAAGACAAGGGATATGATGTTGTCTTTAGCGAGGGAAAGGCTTTCCTGCGCAGTAAGGCAACTGGTGAGACCCGGAGGATAGGGGTTCGAGTTTAGAACCTTTATCGATTGCAGGTAGATGGGTGCGCAGCAATGGTAGGCAAGGTAGAAGGAGTGGTGAGCTGGGATGATGGCGAGTTGTGGCACCAGAGATTGGGCCACCTTCACCATGGAGATTTGAAGATACTGCAGCAGATTTCTACTGGGCTTCCTAAAGGCACTCTTGCGCAGTCAGATCAGTGCAAGGGGTGTACCTTGGGAAAATTTGTGAAAGCCACCTTTCACGAGAAGGATAGTCGCACCATGACGATCCTTGAGAGTTACCTGCAGCGTGGACCTTTCTCGGTAGCCGACGGCCAAAGCACGGAGGGTATTATGTGATATTTGTTGATGATTTTTCGTAAGTCTTTAGCCTTCTTCATGAATAAGAAGAGCGAGATTTCTCCAGGTTTTGTGAGTTCGAGGCAGCTGGTTGAGGAGAGAATCGGGGAAGCATGTGAAGGCTCTTAGGAGTGACAATGGTGGTGAATTCATCTCACAGCGGGTCAGGACTTTTGCGGCGCGAAGGAATTCGAAGAGAGCTCATAGCACCTCATAACCCACGGGAATGGGGTTGCTGAGCGGAAGAACAGAACGATCGTGGGTGCTGCACGGACGATGTTGCATGATCAGGGCCTACCCATTCACTTGTGGGTGGAGGCATGCAATACTGCAGTATATGTGCAGAACCGTTGTCCTCACAGGATACTTGGCATGAGTACACCCGAGGAGGCGTTTTCTGGTAAGAGGCCTGATATTTCCCATTTGAGGATTTTGGTTCACCTGTTTACATTCATGTGACGAAGGATGCCAGGAAGAAGCTGGAGCCGACCGCAGAGGTTGGGATATTTTTTGGGGGTGCAATCTCGCCCAGCTATCATGTGTATTTCCGAGGTGATCGCAAGGCTTGTTGTCTGGCGCGGGAAAATTTCAAGAGGAGAAAGCCATGAAGTGTTCGCTTGAGAGGGAGCCACACTTGCATGCAGATGAGGAGCTATTAGTTCCTAAGGATGAGCTTTAGGATGTGGATCAGCCACAAGATGAAGTTCATGGAGTGGAAGAGACCACTCATGCAGCGCCAACCATCAGAGGGCACAAGCGCACTACAGAAGCTGAGTGACTGGCTCAAGATGCAGAGAAGGTTGTAGGACCACCTACAGCACAGCGTAGACAGAGACAATCACCAGATTGGTACACTGGATACATGGCTCTTGTGAGCAAATGTGTCGTGACAGAGCCATCCTCTTTCGAGGAAGCTGTGGAGGACTCCGCATGGGTAGATGCCATGGTGGAAGAGTATGATTCGATTGTCAGAAACAGTGCATGGGAGATTGTCCCAAGACCGGAGGGGAAATCAGTGGTGGGTTCGAGATGGATCTACAAAGTGAAGCAGGCGGCTGACGGGAGTGTGGAGAAGTACAAGGCAAGATTTTTTGCCCAATGCTTCTCACAGATAAAGGGGATCGATTATGAGGAGACCTTTGCACCTGTCGCAAGGTATTCTTCCATACGGACGATCCTAGCTCTCTCAGCGCAGATGGGGTGGCACATTCATGAGATGGATGTGAAGACTGCGTTCCTCAACGGAGTCATTGAGGAGGAGGTGTACATAGAGCAGCCCGAAGGTTTCGAGATCTTCAGCAGCGAGTCGCATGTGTGCAGGCTCAAGAGAGCGCTGTATGGGTTGAAACAAGCACCTCGTGCTTGGTACACACGAATAGACAGTTATTTCACCGGACTTGGATTCTCCAAGAGTGAGGCGGATCCTAACCTATACTAGATTGCGGTGGAGGGTAAGTTGTTGATCATTGTACTTTATGTAGATGATTTGATTTTGACAGGTGATGAGCCGTTGATACTCTCATGCAAAGAGGATCTTGCAAAAGAGTTTGAGATGAAGGACTTGGGCCTCCTTCATTATTGCCTGGGATTGGAAATTTGGCAGCGCAGTGGTGGACTATTTGTTTCTCAGGGTAAGTATGCCCGGGAGATACTGGAGAAGTTCAACATGCATGGCTGCAAGCCTGTTGATACTCCTCTTCCTGGAGGTTGGAGGAAGGAGGATGCTACTTCGGCGGAAGTAGTGGATGCCACTTTTTATCGACAGTTGGTGGGGTCGCTTATGTATCTGGTCAATACACGACCCGACATATGCTATGCTGTTAACCAGCTTTTAAAAGCTATGGTTAAGCCAACCAAGCTCTTCTGGAAGGTGGGCAAGCATGTATTGCGTTATCTCAGAGGCACCTCAGGATATGGATTATGGTACAGACAGGAGGATGAGGTGAAGTTGTGTGGCTTCACGGATGCAGATTGGGTACAGAGCCCAACGGACAAAAAGAGCACATCTGGAGGGATTTTCAGTATCGGGTTGACAGCAGTTTCTTGGTACAGCAGGAAGCAGAGATATGTGGCACTCATTTCAGTAGAGGCCGAGTATATGGCAGCGAGTTTGGCTGCATGCGAGGCTATATGGATGAGGAAGATCCTGGTCGGGTTGTTCGGTTCACACTTGGATCCTACTGTGATATATTGTGATAATAGGGGTTGCATCAAACTCTTGGTTAATCCAGTATTTCATGATAGATCTAAACATATTGACATCCGGTATCATCATATCAGAGATTGTGTGCAGCAGAAGGTCATGTTACTTTCATACATTCCTACGGAGGATCAGGATGCTGATATCTTGACGAAGGCACTCACCAGGAGCAAATTCTAATACCACAGGGGCAGGATAGGGGTTGCAGATAATCCTTATCTTGTTGAGAGGGAGTGTTGAGATTGCAACAAGATGATGAGCTTAGTGGAAAGGAGTCGCCTTCACTAAGTGGGCCCGCAGGTTATTTTTGGCGCAAAGTCTATTTTTAGACTATGTCTATTTTTAGACATATGGATCATGTTCTATGAGTTGCAGGATGCTATTTGTGGAGGGTTGGTCAAGTTGGAAAAATAGATGGACTTCTATTTTTAGACATACTGGGCGGAATCTATTTTTAGATTGCCAGTCTAAAAATAGGGATGTCAAATATTATTAGCTCTTAATAATATTTAGACTCTAAACATTATCTTATTCTCTTGGAGCACTTCAGTTTGATGCCTAGAAGTGGCACATGCAACTGACAGAAGGAATTACGCAATTCCTAGGGTTTAAGTGAAGCTATTGCATGGAGACTTCAGTTAGAACTCATGTGACAAAGTTTGGTGGAGTTGATTGAGGAAGTTAGTGGAGTTGTATTCAGTTTAACTAATCTAAACATAGTTGAGCTATTTGTATTCAGTCTAACTAATTGATACAATTAGTGCGAGTGGTGTGAATTAATTATTAATTAATTCACTAATTAAATACTCATAAATCAACTAAATAATACATCAGTTAACTTCAGTGCATGGACAGTTTCAGTGGAGACCAGTGCAAGAATAGGTGAAAGAGTAGGTTAACTATCAGTTGTGACTATACTGTTGCTATTTGCAACACACAGATAGGTGGAGTAGCCCATGAGGATTGCGCAGTTCAAGCCAGGTGGTTTATCTATTTAATGAAGCCATCCCATAGCATTGAAAACGCAATAGAGGTTGGCTATCAAGTGGCAAAAGGTTGGAGCATGAGTTTTGCTAGATCTAGCTTGATAGTGTGTAGCAAGTGAGGTAGTGCTGAGAGCTTGCAAAGAGCTTTGTACTATGATTGTTACATGATCTCCATGACATGTATAATATATAGATATTTGGGGTTTTCAGCTTTAAGCTTTCCCATTAAATACTGTGTTCATATGTGTGATTTTTTGTGGTTTTAATGTATGCATGTAATTGATTTTATTTCCGCATGTGATGATCAATGGTAGAAGAGATTATGTATTATGCATGAAGCTAAAATAGTGTGTGATCAGGAGAATCTCGGTGAATAAGTGATCTATTATTCAAATTTCCTACAGAAATCGGCGGGGTAAACCCCTCCGATGGAAGATAGAAAAGCCTTCCGTTGTGACGGAAAACTCTGAAGTACTTCCAATGTAGACATAGCAGATGGCCCCTGAGCCAAATCCTCAACAATATTGTAATGCTGAGCGGCACGGGCATCTGGGTTATAGGAATACTTTTGGAGTATGAATTTGGAAGGTGGTCGTACAACGAGCTCAGGACTGGGCCTTTCAATGTGAAGTGGGCCAGAAGCAGGTGGGGGAGGAGGACCATCATTGATCTATTTCCCTACTTTCTGATGCGGTTCGATATAATATTTCGATTAGATAGAAATATAGATGGGTGAAGCACCATGCATCATGAAAACTTGAGAGCCAAACGGGGCAGAGGATTAAGGTTGCTTGGCTATATAATTTTGCTGCTATGGGAATGGTTCTTTAATAACTACCGGAGTGCCTTGAGTGCCTTTGAGAAATCGACTCACCTCGGCTCGGCGTGGACAATCCTTTGTGTAATGCTCGTCATCACAAATAAAACAAGGGTACTTCGGTTTATTTTTCAAACCATCATCAGCATTGGGTTTCGGAGAATCCTGTTTCAGGGTATCAGCTTTGGCCTTGAGCAAGGAAATTCCCTTTGCGGATAGTGGTGATTCCTCTAGCAAGTACCTAAGACATGCCTCAAATGGTGATGTGTTTGTTGAAGAATGCTTTGCCCTGTTGTATGCATGCTGAATGTAATGAAATTGTTCATCCTGCAACTTGGGATGTTTGCTACAATAGCCTCTAAGAAGATGAATGACTGTCCTGTTTACCACCTCAGTTTGACCATCTGTTTGCGGATGAAATGTTGTACTCTTCTTCAAATTTGTTTCCATGATGTCCCATAATTTTGACCAAAAATTCCCAACAAACCAGGATTCTTGATCACTTACAATAGAAGTAGGAAGACCAAAATGAACCCATACATTTTCAAAGAAAAGATGAGCGGTTTGTTTATCTATAATTTTTTTCTTACATGGCATCAAAAGACACATTTTTCTAAACCTATCTACTACAACATAAAAGTAATCATGACCTTTCCTTGACATTGGAAGACCACCTACAAAATCCATTGAGATACTCTCCCAGGGATGTGAAGGCGCTGGAAGTGGAGTGTAAAATCCATGTTTCCTATTACTAGGATTACTTATTTCACATAAAGAAAATCCTATAATAAATATTTATACACTATCAATCATGCGTGGCCAATAAAAATGCCTTTGGAGATTCGCTATTGTCTTGCCTACACCGAAATTTCCAGCAATCAATGATATGTGCGCCTCCCTTATGATACGTTTTATTTCTCCCTATGGTATACATTAATTTCCCAAGTGATACAAAAAATTGTTATGGACATGATAATCCAACTCTTCATTTTTGTTTCCTTGACTCAAGATTTCATACACATCTTGAAAATCACTATCATATGCATATTGTTCAATGTAACTTTCATGCATAACTGAATTGTGCTTGAGTATAATAGATGAATTTACAATAGGCATAGAGAGAATATCAACCACCTTATTGTAGATTCCATTTTTATAGATGATAAACAAATGAGATTGTTGTAGAAATCCCATCCATCTGAAATTCCTTTATTTCTTCAACTTTGACTATGATTGTAAGCACTGCAATGGTTGATGGGCGGTATGGATAATGGTCTCTTTCCCCATCAAATAGTGCTTCCATTTCTTTACACTATGTACCAATGCATATAACTCTTTGTCATAGGTGGGATAGTTAGTCACATCTCCATTGAAAATTTCAGAATGATATGAAATAGGCTTACCATACTGCATGAGAACTGCTCCCATAACATAATCCCTTGCATCTGTTTGGATCTCTAATGGTTGTCTAAGATCCGGAGAGCCAATACCAGTGCTGAAATTATATTTTGATTTAAAGCATCAAATTATTTTTTCTACATATTTTCCCAATGGAATACTTTCTTGACTCTTGTCAATGCATGTCACAAAGATGCAATGGAAGAAAAATTAGCAATGAATTTCCTCCAGTACTGTGCTGCCCCAAGAAAGCTTCTTACCTCTATAACTATATTGGGCTTGGGCCAATCCAAAATGACCTCTACTTTGGAAGGGTTTATCTTCAACTCACCTCCTCCAACAATGTATCCAAAATACACTAAATAAATCTTGCCAAACTCACACTTCGACATCTTTAGAAATAATTTCTCTTTTTTCAAGACATGAAGTACCTTGTTCACATGCATGACATGTTCATCTCTTGATTTGCTGAATATAGGTATGTAATCTAAGTAAAAAATGATGAAGTAATCTAGAAATGGTCTTAGTACATCATTCATGATTCTCATGAAAGTAGTTGGAGCATTTATTAGACCGAATGGGATAACTAGGCACTCAAACAATCCTTGTCTAGTTTTAAATGAAGTTTTCCAAATGTCCTCCTCAGCTATTATAAATTGCTGATAACCACTTTGTAAGTCCAACTTAGTGAAATATATTGCATAATTTAACTGATTTAGAAAATCATCAATGTGTGGGAGTGGGTAGTAATTCTTTACCATGATTTTATTCAGTGCACAAAAATCTATGCACATGCGCCAAGTCCTGTCCTTCTTTGTTACCAAAAAAATTGGTGAACCACATGGCAAAGTAGATGGGCGTATGATACCTTTGTTCGAAAATTCTTGAATTTTCTTCTTGATTTCCAAACTCTCCATAATTGACATGCGATACATACCAATGTTTGGAAGCAGAACATCTTGCTATAGCTGAATCTCATGCTGAATTCCCCTCTTGGGAGGTAATCCATTTGTTTCTTGAAACATATTTCCATGCTTGTTACACCAATTTTTGGTCATCTAACCTACTATCATTAGATGGACCCAAGTACACCATGTAAGACCAATTTTACCCTAAGTAAAATTGCTTTCACTATGTAAAATAACTTAATAAAACACATTTATTAGGTTGTTTATGGTCTAAACAGAAAACCCCAAAAGGAAATATTAAACAAACCTATATTTGTTTGATTTTCCTCAAGGAATAATTAATTAAACAATAATTTAATTATTATTCCTGGTCATGTTTAACCCAAAACAAAGAAATTAATTAGATAAATCTTTATTTATCTTATTATTTTCTAGAAATAATTATTTAAATCTTATTTAAATAATATTCCTTGTTAAATATGACTAAATCACCCATAAATAATTAAATAAATCATTATTTATTTGATTATCCTTCAACCACTTCCTTAAAATGATAAATAAATCATTTATTTATTTATTATTCAGAAATAAAGGGATTTGACCCAAGTCAAATACTTTTTCCCTCCAACAAATATAATAAAATATTCCATAAAAGGTGGATCTAGATTTGGTTAATGTTATTTTAATCATGCACCAAGATTTAGAATGACCCAATATTTTGTTATAAATAGGAGGGTTTTTCCTACCATTCTTCACCTTTTGTTGCCTATTAGATCACTCTGGATCTATACTCTTGGTCGGACTTTGATCCATTATCATTGTCAAATTTTCCATTATTTGTTGTGTGAGCTCCCTTTGAGTTCTATCTTTGTCTGGGTTTTCTACACCAACAAGAGAGAGAAATGCTAGATCTGAAGTGCTGAGGACTTCCAAGAACCCATCCCATTGAGGAGAATTGGAAACACCTTCTTTTTTTCCTCCCAGGTGCCCTTAATACAAAAAATTCTTTCAAAAATATTGTTCTTGTCTTGTCTATTGGATGTATGGAGCAAAACCTTACTTTTACTGCTTAATGTCTCTTTATGCATAGATCTGGATTTTTGCAGCATTTGTCTTGATCAACTAACTGCAGATCTGAAGATATTGGCAGCCTTATTTGATGTTAGGGCTATAAGTTATGCGTAGCTAAAGTGGTCTTTTTTTCGTACACTTCGACAAAAGATTCATACTAACAACTGACGACTCCACACGGGTTTTACATTACGACCGCTGTTGTTTTTCATATTCCTACATATCCAGATACTTCAGACCCTAGGGTTTCTTTTCAGCCTTTTTTTTTCCTATTTTTATGTTGTTTTTCACCTCTAAAACCCTAAAACATTAAAATTTCTACCTTCCGCGTATTTCTGGCCCTATTGCGTAGGTGACAAACATCAGCCGCAACTGAGACGGCAACTTGTTCGGAAATCTGCCGCTGGGACACCCGGAGCTTGAGGTCGCACTTTTCAGCCCAAAAACTACGACTTGGACTCGAGGTCGCACTTTTCAGCCCATTCTCTTTGACCTGCACAGAAAACAGGTCAGAACTTGCGACCTGCCAGGTTTTATGCTATTTTTCTGCAATTTTTCTTGGTTTTTCTAAAGCTTCTGTCAGGGTTTTCCAACCTCTGTCTCAGCCCGTTTAGATCTGTTTATGATCTATTTTGCTCATCTAAGTGGGAACATAGCCCCCTAGGGCTTCAGTACCCTCCACTTTTGGTGGAAGAGTTTTAGCTGTTTCAGGTGTCTGATTTTTCAGAGTTTCAGCCTTCCCTTTTTCAGATCTGATACCTCCTTTTCAGATCCCTTTTAATCAGCTCTTATCCCTTTCAAATCACCTCCTGAAGTTTTGTTTGGATCTACCTTTAGGGCCTCCTCCTTGTCCCTTCTTATTTTTGCTGATTTCCTCCTAGTTTCCAGCCACCTTGCCTCTGTCTCTTGGCTGTGTGCTGCACCTCTTTTCAGCAGCTCTCTCCTTTCGATCCCTGTCCCTCCCGACCTTAGATCTATTGGCCTCTTTTTAGTGCATTTTGACTAGATTTTTTCCCTCTTTTAGACTAGTTTTGAGAGACCCGCCTTCTTGGGTTAGATCGATGCATTGTTAGCTGTTAATTTTCTATTATTTCAGCATTATATACTGTTCTCTGCCGATTTATTTTCAGTTACACAGCACACTTTTTTTTTTTCTCTCAAAACGTCTGGGTTTAAAAATTAAAATTAACGCACGCCACACACTCACCCTAAGTGAAGAAGTGCCTGGTTACCACCGCCAGGCAAAGACTTTAAAACATTGTAAAATCAATTGACACTGCACCTTTTCTGCCCTTGTTTCGACATTGTAATCACTTGATTCTGCACCTCCCTGCCTTTGTTGGTCGTTCTTCTTCCCCTTGCGCCATGTTTGTGTTGTCACCATTGCGCCCCCAAGGCGCACATCCTGGATACTTCTTGGCCTTCACCCTTAGTTTCCGGTCGGTCGACCTACTCCTTCCCTCCGTCGTCGAGTTAGTCCTCCTCCGAGTCCGCACTCCGACTCCTCTTCTGATTCATTGGGTTCTCCTTTTACTTCTGGTTCTCCCCCTGTCACCTTCACTATGTCTGGTCCAGGGCCTAACGCTAGCGGTAAACCCGGCCCTAATGTCGGGAACACTACTAGCGGAACCGCCACAGGAACTACCTCGGTTGCACCTTTGCTCCCTTACATGGTAGGCCTCAGCCTCCCCGATCTCAATCAGTTGATCAATGACCCTATCTGCCACGATGTTGGTTGGCCTGCTATGCCAACCAAGCTCCCCTCCGACATCCCTAAGTTCGAAGGACTTGCTGGAGAAGATCCAACCAACCATGTCCGATATTTCCACATGTGGTGTTCTTCCAATTCCATTACCGATGATTCCATCCGTCTTCGGTTGTTCCAACGCACGCTTACAGGCGAAGCTTCTAAATGGTATGTTGACCAGGCCACCTCTTCCCATACCACCTTTGCGACCATTGCCCAAGCCTTTTTATCTTATTTCCAGCTCCCTCTCCGATATGACACTGGTACAAAGCTTTTGACTTCTTTCCGTCAAACCTCTTCAACCCGCCTTTCCACTCATGTCCAGGAATGGCGGAGAAGAAGGAGCTTATTGTTGAGTCTCAAAAGTGTTTTCCATATTCATACATATTTCCATTATGTCATAACCATTTAGCTCTTATTTCATAGCCATCTGACCTAAAACCCTACATCAAGTAACCATTTTCATAAATATATGGGTTAGGATCCTTGTTTTCCAAAGTTATTTATTTTATGTATTTAAAGTGAATTTATGATTAGAAACTAGAAAATTAACATATTTTCATATATCTATATATGTGTTGTGAGTTTTGTGACATGTGTAGGTCAAAAATGAAACTTCTAGAAGACCCTTATGTGGCACTCTAAGGCCAAATTCGAATTTGGTTGGAGAAGATCATGGGATCATGAGAACATGTGTCTCACTTCCTTGTTGTATTGAAACTCTAAGAGGATATGTGTCTCATTTCTTAGTTGTGTTGAAACTCTAGAAATACATGTGTCTTATCATTTCCTATTTTGATTGTAACTCTAGAGATGGAGGGAGAGATTCATGGACTCCCATTAATGAGATAACTCCTCATATTTTGTATAAATAGGAGAAGCCTTCTCCTATCAAGGGTAATGAAAAAAGTAGTGAAAAATAGGAGAAGGAGAGAAAGGAATAGAGAGTCTTTTGTAACAAAGCTTAAAATGGAATGGGATGTAGATTTGTGAGATTTTCAATAAAGAAATTCAGTTCTTTGATGCTGTTTTGATTACAACTTTACGGAGCTAAAGGATTTCACCAAATTGGTAGCAGAGGGCCCCTGCTATCCAAGGAGGCTTCTACATGCTTTCTAGATAAGTAGCTTTTAATTCATGTCTTGCATTATTTGTTTAACTAACAGACCCTCATGATGTTATAGTTAGTATTTTCCTTAAAATATTTTCCAACATATCTCTATTCATGGAATGGATTTAATTGTGACATCTTGAGTTACCAACACTTTAGTTTTTTTTGTTATTTAGATTAAAATATCATCATTATCTTACAACCATTGTTTTTCTTAAAACGCTCTTCCAACATATCAATATTAGATGAAAGAGATTTGGTTGTATCATGATGAGTTAATTAGCATTTTCTGTTTTACAATTAGATTAAAAGATCCTCATTATCTTACAATCATTCTTTTTCTTAAAACGCTCTTCCAACATATCAATATTAGATGAAAGAGATTTGGTTGTATTATGTTGAGTTAATTAGCATTTTCTATTTTGTAATTAGATTAAAAGATCCTCATTATCTTACAATCATTCTTTTTCTTAAAACTCTCTTCCAACATATAAATATTAGATGAAAGAGATTTGGTTGTATCATGTTGAGTTAATTAGCATTTTCTGTTTTGCAATTAGATTAAAAGATCCTCATTATCTTACAACCATTCTTTTTCTTAAAAGCTCTTCCAACATATCAATATTAGATGAAAGAGACTTGGTTGTATTATGTTGAGTTACATTTGATGTTCATTTGCAAGCTAGGATATCCATGGATTAGAATGTTCTGTTTTTTTCATCATTTTCCTAATTAGGGATAGAATTTACAATTACACTCTGTTTTGAGTCTAAGGTTTCCTTTTCTTTTCTTTTTGACATAGATTTGATTTCATCTTTTGAACATAAGTACTAAAAAGAAAAAACCCCAAAAACATCAATAAAATACATACAACGAAGTAAGGAAGAGGTAACTTAAGCACATATAGTGCACCACATTTCATCAGTTTACTAGCCCTAGTTGATAATTTATGTTAGCAATTTAGGACACTAAATTGACTACACACTTATGTTGAGCTCCCACCTTTGAAGACCGGGTTTATATGGACTGGTTCCTTCACACTCTCTTACCTCCCATTGGAAAATATGTCGCATCACATTTCCCTCAAACCGAAGAAGCCGCCCTCCAAATAGCCTTGAAATATGACTTGATCTACGCTCAGTCTGGTTATGTTTATACCGTTCTTCCTGACCTCCCCAGGCCCGGTGGCGCTAACGCCCTGGGGGCATCTCATTCAGCCGACGGTATCGTTAGAGCCCTTTCTCATCCGTATGCTCAACCTCCTATGGGCTATGGTCTCCCTCCGGGAGGAGCCAGCACCTCTAGCACTTTTCCCCCTCCAGGTAGCATGTATCCAGGATACGGCATGCCTCATCCTTTTCCCCAACCTCCTGCTTACCTCAATGTTGCCCAACCTAACCATTATCCCTATCCACAGCCTGGTGTGCCAGCTCCTCCAGCATTTGCACTTCCACCCCCCTTTCCTTCTCAACCCCAACAACAGCACCTACAGCCCCCTCCAGGGCCAGTATTTGCATAGCAGGGTGCGACTAATCTCCCTTCCTCTCAAAGAAGGCGGAAAGGCAATCAAAATAAATCTACCCCTGGTACTCGTGGACCTAATCCTCAAGGTACTGACCCTAACACTACTAACCAGCAACAGGGTACTCAGCCCAAGCCGGATAGGCCTATTCGCACAAAAAAGCCTTACTCGTGTTGCAGTGTTTATGGTCATTACACTCACGATTGTCCCCTTCTACCACAGATGCGGCAGATGTGGGAGTCTCAAGCCACTTTGCGAGGACAAAATGCCTCCCCTCATGCTCCCCCTAATGTGGCCTCTACTCAACCGGCTGTGTTTACCAATCCTTTCCCCCAGCAAGGATTTGTGGTTGTCCAACCACCTGACGGACAGGTCGCCACTCAACCTTTCCCTTCTGGTTCCTCCGATTACCAAATCCTCATGATGAAATTTGATCCATCTCTAACCGTCGACCTTAACCTTCAAACTCGGTCTCGCCAGTACCCCAAGCCTTCCGCTCAGCCTGCCCCCGAGTCCCCTTCTTCAGGTTCTACAGAGCCTCTTTCGACATCCAATGGTCCCTTACATATCCCTCAACCCAAATTTGAGGTTCACACCAAGATTCCTAAGGGACCATTACGTCGAAATGCTTCTTCTGGTCGAGCTGCTCATTTGTATAGCATAGTAGATGATTTGGCGCAGTCTCCTGCTGCCATTTCCACATTGGAACTCCTCCAGTCGTGCCCTTCCCAAAAGAAGGCTCTGCTATCTGCCATGGGCGCTGTAGATCCTGCTGATGACCAAATGATTGTTTTCGATGCCCATCAATCAGAACATCCCCCTCTTCCTGCTTCCGTCGCCTTCCAAATCCCAGTCAAAATCCGGAACGCTAACGTTTCTAAGTGTATAATTGATGAGGGGGCATCCACCTGTGTGATGTCCGCTTCGGTTTGGAAGCAACTCGGATCTCCTGAGTTGGCCCCTTCCACGATCACCCTTCGAGCGTGGGACGGCCACGCCTCCTAGCCCATTGGCCTTTTCCGTAATTGTCCTATCACCCTTGCGAGCAAGACGGTTTGCGTTGACGTCGAAGTCATCGACGCCCCTCTAGATTACAACATTCTATTGGGGCGAAGCTACACCTATGCCATGTCTGTTGTCCCATCCGCGGTTTTTTGCAAGATGTCTTTTCCTCACAATGGAAGGATAGTCACCATTGACCAGTTGACATATCATGAGCCAAAATCTCAGACCTCCCCTGAGACGAACATCTCTTCTGTAGCCAACAAATAAACCATCGATTCCTTGACCAGTGTATCTCCCAGCGTCTACAAAGACTCCTCTTTTCTCAGAACCTTCCTTGGTCTTCCTCCTCCCCCTATCTATGATCTCAGCTTATCGAATGTTTGCATGATGCAATCGTCCCGGGCAGCCCTCAAGCAGCCCGCTGCGGCTAGTCAGCAACCTCAACCTCAACCTTGCCCACCGCAACCTGCTCCTAGCCATTCATCCCAGCCAGCCGGACCTCCTCCTTTAGGCCCCTCTCCTACAGCTGGTATTCATGAACCCCTCTATCCCTCTGGATCGGTTCCTCCAGGCCTTAGCCACCTCGGAGCCGTTCCTCCCGACCATTACCCCTCTGGTCAGATACTGTTATTCATTCCACCCCCAGGAGTGTACTCGGTACCTGTTATGGCTACCCTCTCTCTCCCCAACCTGACCCTGGGTATACCCGTTTGGTACCTTGACCCTCCAGTCGCTACCCCAGCCGGTCACCCCAAACCCTACCTTACTTTGACCCCGGTTCAACCGGTCCCCATCACTTCTCCCGCTACCACGGTACCTCACACACCGCAGCCAGTGCCATCTCCTATTGCGATGGTCTCCGGAAAAGGGGGCAAAGCTCACACCAAAGCCAATAAGGACCAAGCTGCCCCGACAAACCCTACCCCTCGTCGACCGCCCAAGCACGCTATCCAGTGTGCTTTGTGCGATATTATCGGTCACGCCACCCATACGTGTCCTGAATTGCCACATCTCAAGACCATGGTCGACGAGACGTTTTCGGAATCTGATATCCCTGAAGTCTACGTCACTATCCTTGATTCTATCCCGAAACTCAAAACCCTGCGCACAAATCACCCTTGTGCTTTGTGCGAGTTCCATGGCCATTACACCCACCTCTGTCCCTGCCTTGACGAGTATCATTCCTCCTTAGACACGTACTGCCAATTCAAGACTACGCATGACAAGATGCCTTCTCACCTGTTTGCGAGTTCTACTCCGGCAGGACCAGAGGATCTTCCTACTCCCATCCACATTCCCCCTCCAGCTGTTGAAACAACAGAGCCTTCAAACACCGTCTTTTTCTTATCGTTATCCTTGAGAGATGATTCGCCTACCCTCCTACCTATGGACACTCTCGGCTCCACCTCAGTAGACCTTGGATCTGCTGATGTTGCCCATATGAGCCCTTCTCCACAATATGACCAGCTGGGTACTGCTACATCATCAGGTGTTCCTCCTTCCTCTTGTCTTCCCATCTTCCAGTCAGATGAAGACATTATGGAAGCCATGACCGACCTTGACTTTCCGTGGGATGATATGCACCATCGCGCATACTTCCTCTCACAACAGTCCCATGACCAATATGTTGTGGAAACCAAAGACTTCATTCCCAATGCAGTCGATTGGTTCAAAAATCCCATCCCTGCACCTGATGCTTTCAAAGAAGGAAACATGGCCAATATTTCTCCTACCATTAAAATTGACATTTCGGTCAAACCAGGAATCGAAGAATATATCACCTTGGGCGCCCAATGCACTCCGGAAGAAATTGAAGCTTATACTAAGCTTTTCAAAGAATTCCGCAATATTTTCGCCTGGTCCTACTCCGAAATGCCTGGACTCGATCCTGCCATCATCGAACACCATATCGACACATGGCCCGATGCCAACCCGGTCCGTCAAAAGTTGAGACCCATTAATCCTTCCATACGTGATGCTATCAAAGCCGAAATCGATAAGCTCAAGCAGGCTGGTTTCATTTATCCCATTGAATACACCACTTGGGTGTCCAACCCAATTCCCATCCTCAAGAAACAAGGCACCATCCGTGTCTCCATGGACTTTAGCGACTTGAACAAAGCTTGTCCCAAAGACAACTTCCCCACACCTTTTATTGACCAAATCATTGATGAGTGTGTGGGGCATGAGGTTCTATCCTTTATGGATGGTTTCTCCGGATACAACCAAATCGTTATCCGTCCTGCTGATCAACTTAAAACCGCGTTCATCAGTCCGTGGGGAACTTTCGCTTACCAGGTCATGCCATTCGGCCTTAAAAACGCCAACACCACTTTTCAACGGGCCATGTCTTATTGTTTCCACGACTTAGCTCATATTATCCTTGCTTATTTGGACGACCTCACTGCGCGTTCTAAGCATCGGGCGCAGCACCTCCACAATCTGCGTACCGTCTTCCTCTGATGTCGCAAGTATAATATCTGCCTTAACCCGTTGAAATGCATCTTCTGCATTCCCGCCGGCCGCCTCCTAGGCTTCATAGTGTCTAAGGACAGTATCACTCTTGACCCTTTGAAAGTTCAAGCCATTCTTGAACTTCCCATTCCTCGTACCTTATGCCAACTACAGAGTCTCCAAGGCAAAGCTAATTTTCTTTGCCGGTTCATTCCTGACTATGCCACCACCGCTCATGGGTTCCTTAGACTCCTCAGATCCAACATCCCATTTGTTTGGGATACCTATGCTCATGAGTCTTTTGATGCCCTCAAGCAGGCTCTCACATCTGATCCCTTGATCCGTCCTCCTGACTTTGATAGGGACTTCACCCTGTACATCTCTGCTTCCACCTATTCGGTCGCTGGATTTCTAATCCAGGAAGATGACAATGGTATTGAACATGTGATCTATTACATCAGTAAGAACCTCGTAGGCCCTCATGTTTCCTACTCACATGAAGAAAAGTGAGCGCTGGCTATCGTGTTCTCAGTCCAAAAACTTCGTCATTTCATCTTGATGCGTTCCACCAAGGTTGTGACTAATTCCAACCCCATGGCTTTCCTATTGAGTTGCCGCATCCTCACTGGGAAGTATGCCCATTGGGTCGTCATCCTTCAGGAATTCGACCTCGAATTTGTCACACCAAAAAGTAAGAAAGGTTTAGCCCTCGCTGAACTCATTTCTGAATTACCTATCGGAACACAGGACCCTCCAGTTAATGATGATTTTCCTGATGAACACTTATTCGCCATTACTTCGGATGATCCGTGGTACGGCGATATTCTTACTTACTTGCGAACCCAAAAGTTCGCTCTCCACCTTGATTGTGATGCTCGACGACGTATCCAACACCAGGCTCCCCGCTACCTTCTTATCGGTGGCGACCTCTATCGTCGCGGTATAGATACTGTCCTTTGTCATTGTCTCACACACGTTGAAGCTAAACAGGTCCTCAATGCTTGCCATAGCGGCGCTTGAGGTGGCCACCTCTCCGGTCTTGCTACTGCCCAGAAAGTCATGTGCGCTGGGTATTTTTGGCCTTTCCTCGTTAGTGATTGCATTGAGGCAGTCAAACATTGTCCCAATTGCCAACATTTCGCCCCTAGGGCGCAAGCTCCCCTAGCTCCCCTCCATCCTATCGTCACAACTGGTCCCTTTTGTAAATGGGCCATCGACTTTATGGAGTGTCGACCTCCATCTGCTGGTAACCATAAATATATCATTGTGGCGGTTGACTATTTCACCAAATGGGCCGAGGCTATGCCCACATTTAACAATACGCCGCTACCACCGCCCTCTTTTTCTTTAACCATGTTATCGCTCGATTTGGGGTTCCGAAACAACTGGTCTCTAACCACGGCCGACATTTTGAAGATGAGATATGGCGTGAACTATCCTCACTGTTGGGTTTAAAGCACCAATATTCCTCCTCCTATTACCCCCAAGGTAATGGCCAAGTTGAAGCAGTCAACAAATTTGTCAAGACCATGCTTCAACGAACGGTGAATAAGCACAAAACCAACTGGCATCTTATGCTCTTCCCTGCTTTGTGGGCCTATCGGACTTCTGTTAAAATCGTCACCGGGTTTACTCCTTTCCACCTTGTTTTCGGAGAGGAGGCAGTTTTACCGATCGAGTGTGAAATCCCTTCCCTTCATCTGGTCGTTGAACTTCTCCCTGATACCCAACCCCTAGAACAATGACTTATTATGCTTGAGCGCGCCTCCGAAGACCGTTGTGTTGCGTTGCAAACCATTGAAGCGGCTAAAAAGCGCACCAAAGCTCAGTATGACCGAAAACTCCACCCTCGTACTTTTCACGAAGGCGACCTTGTTCTAGTCTATGACCAGGCCCATGATGTCCTCAGTCACGGAAAGTTCGACTCATTATGGCTAGGCCCTTACATCATCAGTAAGGATCTTGGTAAGGGGGCATACCTCTTAGAGGACTTCGAAGGCAACCCCATTCCTAATCCTCGCAATGCACTCTATATTAAGAAATATTACCCTTAGCATTTCCCTCTCGGAATGCATGTTTTATTTTCTTTTAGATAGCCAGCATATTTGTGTTTTCATACTTTGATTCTTCGCCAGGACATACTTGGTCCAAGAAGGGTCACTTCACTCAAAATCGAATTTCCTCACTTACAACACTTGTACTTGGGGCACCACTTTGCCTCCATAATTGTCCATGTTCGTGTTGATTTTTGTCATGAGATACCAACTTGTACTCATGTTTCCATGGTCCCCCATGGGGACCTTTACTGTGTGGTAGCACCATCAAGTCGCCCTTGTTTAGAGCATCCAATTTGAGTCATCATCGCATTCATGGAGTCTATCCCGAGTCCCTTTGTACCCCGCTATAGTCCTCCATCCTTCATCTCTTGGTCTCTCTCTTGTGTCGCACATTATGGCCGTCAGTCCCACTGTCCCCTATTCCTCACGATACTTTGTCAGTCGCTGCCATTTCATTCATGTCCTTAATGCTCTAGCAAGGGAAGTTGTCCATTTGCTACTCAGTCCCCTCCATTCCATCATCATCATTGGTATTCGTCTGTCCGTCGCTCTACTATTTTCTCTCGTGCCTTAGTTGAGGATCTCTCATTGCCTCACATATGGTGGACCTCCTTCTGTCGACATCAGCTCCTTCATTCCAGAAGATTGGTCTAGAGGGCAGTGTACCTTGGTTCCAGCTTCCCCTCTTTTTCGGTGCCTCGGATCAGGCAAAGGGTTCTCTCATTTCCCTTTGACTTGATTATTTCTCCACTCCAGCTCCTTTCAGCATCATCGAGATCCATATGCTTGATGGTTCAGTGATGCGACGGTTGCTTTGAGCAGTTCCTGGGTATGTTAGGTATCTCGGCCCTCGTAAGGGGGGTGGCCTAACGAGTAGCCCCCCACATGCTCGGATGATCTTCATCACGGCCTTCGATGCAGGCTCCATATATTTGATGATGTCGGCCTTGGCAGGTTGTCCCGCCTCTTTGATTTGCATATATCGGTCAGATTTTTTGAGCCCTTCCCCGCTTATAGGGGGAATTTGGGTTGTATTTTTATCTCATGTACTCAGATATTATTTTATAAGTCCTGGCTGTTATCCCAGGCACCGCATGTATATGGGATCCCTCATTGTATTTCTATCTGGCTCATGATTATGTCAGCTGTACTTTATGGTTCGGTCCTTTGTTTACTAGACACACTATTCTTTTGTACTTTGTCTCGGCGGGTATAGGTATGCCTCCCCCGCCACCTTTAGCACAGGTACCCTCTCATAAATACGAGACTTGTTGCACCTGTAAGTCTCATCTCCTTAGGGTCTAGTTCTTCAACACATTAGTCTACCTCACATTTCTCTCTCTGACTTCCCTTTTGATGTCTGGTGATTGAGTTCTTACAACGTACTTCGGTCATACGATTTGCTCCTAACACTCGCATGCTGGGGGGCAATCTGTTACACCATTTTTTGGTCATCTAACCTACTATCATTAAATGGACCCGTACACCATGTAAGACCAATTTTACACAAAGTAAAATTGCTTTCACTATGAAAAATAACTTATTAAAACACCTTTATTAAGTTGTTTATGGTCTAAAAAGGAAACCCCATGAGGAAATATTAAATAAATCTACATTTGTTTGGTTTTCCTCAAGGAATAATTAGTTAAACAACAGTTTAATTAATATTCCTGGTAATATTTAACCCAAAACAGGAAAATTAATTAGATAAATAATTATTTATCTTATTATTTTCTAGGAATATTTATTTAAACCTTATTTAAATAATATTCCTTGTTAAATTTGACTAAATCACTCATAAATAGTTAAATAAATCATTATTTATTTAATTATATTTCCACCATCTCCTTAAAATAATAAATAAATCATTTATTTATTTATTATTTATAAATAAAGGATTTGACCCAAGTAAAAAATCCTTTTCCCTCCAACAAATATAATAAAATATTCCTAAAAGGTGGTTCTAGAATTTGGTTAATAATATTTTATTCATGCACCAAGTTCTAGGCCGCCCTGATATTTTGTTATAAATAGGAAGGTTTTTTTCCTACCATTCTTCACCTTTTGTTGCCTATTAGATCACTCTGGATCTATACTCTTGGTCTGACTTTGATCCATTATCATTGTCAAAATTTCCATTATTTGTTGTGTGAGCTCCCTTTGAGTTCTATCTTTGTACGGCTTTTCTACACCAACAAGAGAGAGAAATTCTAGATTTGAAGTGTTGAGGACTTTCAAGAACCCATCCCATTGAGAAGAATTGGAAACACCTTTCTTGTTTTCCTCTCAGGTGCCCTTAATATAAAATTATTTCAAAAATATTGTTCTTGTCTTGTCTATTGGATGTATGGTGCAAAACATTATTTTCACTGCTTAATGTATTTTTATGCATAGATCTGGATTTGTGCAGCATTTGTCTTGATCAACTAACTGCAAATCTGAAGATATTAGCAGCCATATTTGATGTTAGGGCTATAAGTTATGCGTAGCTAAAGTGGTCTTTTTCGTACACTTCAACAAAAGATTCATACTAACAATGTTGACTTACCACATCAAACAAATCAGATTTTAATTTGTCATCACATACTTCAAAATATTCATAATCAACATCATCTTTTTTCTTGATCATGAGAAGCACAAAATTTTTACTTGCATTAACTAGCCTCTTCATTTTCCCTACACGAACTAAAGAAATATTTAGCTTTTTGCAATGAGATCTCACAATATACTCCACCCCATCCTTAAGAAAATGATATTTTTTCTCATGGCGACAAAACACCGCTTTCCTGTCATACAAATATGGACTTCCCAATATAATCCCGGAAATGTCAAGTGGAACCACATCTAACTTGACTTCATGTTATAGCATCATTTCTCACCTTCATATGATTCATGATTGCTTTTATGGCTTTGGGCACCCATTCCTATAGACTTGGACAAATTCACTTAAAAACAGTGTAAAAATCCCCATACGCGGTTCCCGTACTTTTCCGCGTGTATACGCGAGTCCAACTGCACTTTTCCGCGTATGCCATTAAAATTATGAAAAAATATATAAAAATTCCCTATTTTCGGGCTGGGTTGATGGTTACTTAGGTAGTTCAACCACCCCAGCACGTGGCCAACTGTTTCCAACTGTTGAAACTACTTGGAGGGAGTATAAAAACCCCTCATGTGTATGGCCTAAGAGAGAGAGAGAATTTATTGATATTATACTCTGTTGGTATTCCCTATCCAAGTCTGATTCCCCGTGCCTCCTGCACTTTCCCAGTTCATTACAGGAAACCCTTGTTTCCTTGAGATGCTCATCTCCCTATATGTCATCTCGTATGCACCAGTTTGGAAAGAATCTTAGCGAGGCAAGGGCGGGACGGATCTAGACGACGGTCTGCTCGAAGATCGTGGAAGGATTCAGGCGATCTCTCCACTCGTTACTTTTGTACATGCTATTTATAATACAGAAGTACCATCTTGTTCCCGAAATATATGTGTTAGTGTCCGCTTGCATATATGAGAATATTGTTATTTAAGCATTAATGCTGGTTTATCTAATGTTTCTTATGGATTTCACTAGCATTTAGAGTAGATATATGTTGTACAACCAGTTCTTCGTGATTGTTTCTTCTTGTCTTTCAGGTTAAGAAGGAAGGATGGTTGCTGGGGATTTGGACCCCGCGGGATCTGCTTCAACCGTAGGACCTACGGGTAACTTCCTCGATCTACTCTATTTAGTTTTCATGAACATGTATGGTTGTGCGAGTCCTTCTTAAGTAGCATGCCCCTGCTCTGTGGAGGTTGTAACCCAACGAACCTCTAGGGTGATTTTCCCCGAAACAGAACTGGCGACTCCACTGGGGATTGCATTCTTGTGATTCCCCTATTGGGTGGTTTCAGCTGTTTGGTAGGTTTCCAGCAGTTTTAACGTCTATTTGCAGTCTAGTTTACTTTTTCTCAGTCAGTCTGAAGTCCTGGTTTCTTATCCAGGCTTGATCCTTTTTGTTTTTCCATTATTTACCTTGATATACGCACTTTTTTCTGCACACAGTCGCGTATACATGCAAGTTTGTCTAAAGGGAGTCGCGTATACGCGAGTTTCCTTTAGCACAATCGCGTATGCACGCTTGTTGCTAAACTGTGAAGTAGCGTATACCTAGGCAGATTTTGAATTTTTGGATTTCTTGAGTCTTTGATCCTTTCTGGCTATGGAGACCTGTCCCTATAGTGTCTTTGTACTCTCTGGATTGTGAAGAAGGTGGTATTTTGTCTTTTATCTCTTTCTTTTGATTCAAAACTAGTCTTTTTGGCAAAGTGTTGTTTCTGGTGCTGGCACTTCTGGTTTGAGTACCAAGATCGCTTTCTGAGCATTCTTGGCTGTTCTGCTTTATCAGAACAGAGAGCTCCTGTTCATTTACTCTTTCCTATCTTTGTGTTTTGCTTGGCACTACGATTTTTTCCCGTTTCTTGATTGGTTTTCTTGAGTTCAGTTGGCTAGGTCTTGTTGCAGCTTTGAAGAGTCTTTCTTGGTTCTTTGGAGTTTTTGTTTGCGGCAAGTTTGTACTATTCTTCTAGGCTAAGTGACTGAGTTTTTTTGTCTTCTTTTGCTCTTATTGATCTTGCTACTAGTTAGCCTTATAAGGTTGGGAGCATTGTTGAAGTTTTTTGCTTGAAATTCACTGGTGTTTGGCTTGGAATTTGATAGTTTTGCTTGGTCTTTTCGAGCTCTTTCTTTATAAAACTCAAAAGCTCAAAAAAAATTTTCTTTGCTTTTTGTTTTTGCATTTCAAAGGCTCAAAAAACATTTTGTCTTGTTATTTTATTTTGTTGTTGCATTTTCGTTTTCATTTTGCTATATCTTTTGAAGCTTTTGTGAGGTTTCTTGCTTTTGGTTTTTGGCTTGATTTTGGGGAGGAGTTGTCATTGATTTCTTCCTCTTGTTTTTAAGCGTTTTTGGTGTCTTCATATTAAGAGTTCTTGATTTCGGGAACTAGCTTTCTGGGCAACCAAAAAGAGTTAAAACTGAAGGAGCTTTTGGGAAATTTCACTCTGCTTTAGGAGATTTTGCATCTTAGGATTTGCATGCTTGTAGTGATTTGCATTAGGTGCATTTCAGCATTTAGTCAGTTTCATAGTTTTTGTGAGTGTGAGTTTTCTATTTGAAAAGAAAAATACAATTTTTAGTCTCGTAGAACCTGTATAGAGATTGCTTTTCATCGAAAGACAATAACTGCATTTGCATGTAGTTAGGTTTTTATTAATTTCTTTTGCGTCAAAACACCATAAGTTTCATCTCCGCATCCTTGTGACTTAACATAACAGCCCATTAAAATAAACGATTTAATCTAAAAATAAACTAGCAAGTTTTCTAAGTGCCATACACCAACTAGCTAGGTTGTAGGGCCTTGGAATAGGTGAGTGGAGAGTTAACTCTCCAAGGCCGCTCAAACAAAACATAGAAGTTGATTAATTGAGCGAAATCCAACTCCGTTAGGTGGACCAGGAAAGCTCTCCTCCAGAGAGTCAAGCACGAGGGGAAGTGAAGGCTGAGAAGAGAGATACCCCCTCTCTGATTTGCTAAATCTGACCTCAAGACCGTTCCGCCCGGCTTCTGACATGGATTGGTGCCCATAGTTGCCACTCCTAGGTTCCACATAGGTGACTGCGGGGGGGAATACCCGTGGTACCTGAGGCAGACGTCGCATCACTTTCAGCAGTACTTCTGGGGGGTGCCCTTGCGAAGCTTGGGTGCTTGAGCCGGAAAAGGCTGTTGTTAGGAGGTCGGCGTAACTGTTTCTGATACCTTCGCTAGTTGTTCTGGGCCCTAATCATCCCAGACTGCTTTCGGAAGGCCCTATACTTCGCTTTCCTGTATTTTGGTGTCCGGTCCTCATCACCCGGAGCGGAAATACTTGGAGGTTGTTTTCTTGCTGTTTCTCAGGGATTTTTATTTTAGTGAGTGCTCTTTGCTCCTAGCTTGCCTATCTTTTCACTTTTTTGAGTCTAATTTAATAAATCTATAAAAGTGGCTGATCAAGCGCCTCGACGTTCGAGGAGAATCCGGGGGTTATCTCCCGAGAGTCCAGAGCCTTCTTCGAGAAGGCGTAGGAGTGATTTAGTAGGTGGTTACCACCCTGTGGCGTCTGACGTAGTGGAGAGAGATCCTCCACAAAGGTCTGAAGGTTTCATAGCTGATTCCGGTGTCGGTCCCGAGAGGAGCGTTCCGCTCACCTCGCGAGTTTTGTTTCCTCAGGAAGAAGATTTTCAAATCGAAGACGTACCTGAGCCTCCTGCTACAGGTCCATCTCCTCTTCCTCCTGATTATCCGTTCGTTGTTCAATACATCGGACCTGAGTCGGAGAGACCGGAAGATCTTCCGTATCATTCTTATCTTTCGATGGCCACGACTGGGAACGCGGCTTCTGCTGTGAGTGCTGCAGGCATTCAGACTCCTGCTTCTGTTGAAGCAGAGGGCACTATTGCTTCATCTTCGATTGCTTCTAGTGCTGCTGTGTTTGGCTCTGGTTTCACCCAAGCACATGCTTCTCATTCTGGTCCCTTTTGTTCAGGGATGCCCTCTAGTGGGAATCCCTCTTTTTCCTTTTCCGCTGCTTCAGCTGGATCTACACCCATGTCTTCCATGGCTAGTGGATCAGCTTCGTTTCAAGGGTTCCCCTTCAGAACTGGAAACATTCCTAGTTCAAATCCTTCTTTAGGGTCCTTTCCATTTACTTCTCAGACCCAGAGTTTCAACCCTTGGTCTGGGGGGCAAAGTTTGACTACTTTTACAGGTTGGAACCCTGTATTTACTACAGCGGGGGCAGGGAATCAGTTTTATGTAGATCATCAAGGGAATGCTTCTTTCCCTTCATCGAATGCTTATTAGACCTTTTATCCTCTGTCTAATGCGTGGCACCCCTATCAAGGGCTCTCCTCTTCATTTCATACTTCAGCGGGGGGAACTGGTCTGGGCTTTGGTAACTCGGCGTGGGGAGGAGGTTCTTCTCCTTTTTCTACAAGTCCTTTTTGGCAACCTGGTGCCTCATCAAATCCAGGGTATTCTTTTCAGAATGTTGGGAATCCATCCCATCAAGGATGGAATCCTCAGGCTCCGCCTCGCTTACCTTTTCTGGCAACGTTAAACTTGCCAGATTTGTCGAAGTTGACTAATGATCCGATTCGTTATAGTCCGGGGTGGCCTCCGGTCCCGCCCAAACTTCCTTCAGACATTCCAAAGTTTGAAGGTAAGAATGGAGAGGATCTGGCTGACCACATCACCACTTTCCACTTATGGTGTTCCTCGAACTCCCTGATCGATGATTCGATTAGGTTGATATTATTTCAACGCACCCTAACTGGAAATGCTGCCAAATGGTATATCGAGCTCACTGGGGGTAGTTTTGCTACATTTGGAGAACTGGCTGTCACATTTCTAAACCATTTTCAGTTGCCTGTTCGATATGAGGCTGGGACGGAACTCCTGGCTAATTTTAAGCAGGATGAGGCAACACACATTTCTGATCACATTCAGGAATGGAGGAGAAGGAAGAGGCTTATCAAAGCTCATATTCCAGAAGAATTCCTTCTCGAATGGTTTTTGAAATCTCTGCAGTCAGATATTTCAAAATATGTATCCCTATCTGGGGTATTTTCTGAGGAGCAAGCCATTTTTAGGGCCCAGCAGCTGGAACTGATCTATTCTCAGTCTGGGGTCCTTTATAAATATTTTCCCAATGCTCCTCGCTCCAAATTAGATTTATCGAAAACTAAGTCCGGTCCTCATGGTGATGGGCTTGTCAGATCGGTCAATAGTGGTGCAGCCAGCCTGCTTTCTCAACTGCAGTAGTTGTCTTTACAATCTGCTCCTTCTGGTCAAGCTGTGCCTGCTGAGTCATCACCTTCCCAGTCTTTGTCCATAAATGTTGTCCAAGCTTCTGATCCCAAAGGAAACCAACAATTTGATGGGAAGAAGAAGGGACGAAATAACAAGAAGAAGGGCAAGAACGGGAAGGGCAATGCAAATAAAACCAACGAGCGTGTTGGTGAGGGTCAAAAGGAGAAAAAGAAAGTGAAGTTTCCATGCAAACTCTGTGCTGGAGACCATCTCACACACCTTTGCCCTAAAATTCAGGATGCTCAGCGCTTGTTAGCCCAGCAGGGTTCTTCTAGTTCCCAGGCTGTGTTAACAAACCCTTTTCCCCAAGGGCAACAATTAGTTGTTGGCGCGAACCAAAATCCTGGGGCTTCCTCCGGGGGCACCCAGGAAGGGGAAATTCCATCGAACATTTTTATGATGAGTGCTCACGCGGATATCGCTACGAGATCCCGTGATTATGGCGGAGAAGAGTCTTCGAAAGCTAAGGAAGTTCCTGATGCTACTGAGCTGCTTCACATTACGAAGCCAACTGTTGAGTCTATGCCTCGGATGCCCAAAGCATCTTCTAAGCGGTCAACGATTAATCCAAATGCGAGGGCTGCCCAGAACTACTCGATTGTAGAAGATCCGGCACAGAGTCCTTGTGCTATGTCAGCTTTAGAGGTACTCCAGTCTTGTCCGGCTCAGCGTAGTGCTTTGCTCACTGCCATTGGGGCTATCGATCCAAAAAATTCTCTTCTGATTACTTTTGATATGAATAATTTTAAGAAGAGACTTCCTCATCACATGGCTTTTCATATTAAATCGTCGTATCGGAAGTGCAATATCTTTCGAACGGTTGTTGATGAGGGTGCCTCCACGTGCGTGATGTCTCTCGCATGCTGGAAGACACTTGGATCTCCCAAAGCTGTTCCATCTAGCACTGTTCTTACTGCGTTCGATGGTCATTCTCACAGACCCCATGGTATTGTCCCATCTTTGCCCATCTGTGTTGGGGGAAAAACTGTCAACATAGAGGTTGAGGTAGTGGATAAAAGCTTGGACTACAACCTTCTGTTGGGGAGGAACTGGATTTATGAGATGGATGCCATTGCGTCCTCATTATTTCGAATTATATGTTTCCCCCACGAAGGGAGGATTGTTACAGTGGATCAACTGGATTGTCCTCCTGTAGACCCGAATGCGTCTACTGACTCATCTATTCCTAAGTTGGATAATACTAAGGCGCATGTTGAGAATTTAGGAGTTGGAATGTATTCTTCCTTGATGGATACTTTTGATATTCCTCCTCCTACGGTTCATATTAATACTATTTCATCCTCCAAGGCTCCTCTTCGAAGAGAATTCTTCAGAACTCATTATTTTTCGGACCCTTGCACCTTACCTTCCCCTACTGCCACATTAGCGGAAGGTCAAGTGGGTGGAATGGCATTTCCGATTTCTGCAGCTGAGATTGCGTATCAGTCTATTGTTGACTCTGCAGAAACCATCCCAGATCCTCTTTCACCGGAAGAGTTGGATGGTGATGTGGCTCCGGCTTGGACGCTTAGTTCTTCTTCTGCCCAGGATTGTCTTGATACCACTCTTCCATCTGAAGAGGCCATCCTGGAAGCCATGATTGGTATAGATAGACCGTGGGATGAGTTGCATCATCGGTCTTACTTCCTACCTGACTTGAGCGAAGTTGAAACAAGTTTTCCAAGTCCTCCGTCTCCTGGTCCTGTTCACCCAGTCTTGAACCCTTTGGCACCAACACAGGTTTATGCTGAAAGGAACATGGATGTGATCTCTTCTACTATCCCGGTGAACATTTCCAGGGATCCCAATATTATCGAGAATGTCTTCATTGGAGCTGAATGTTCCCGTGAAGAGATTCAAATTTACACTGAGCTCTTTAAAGAGTATAGGGATATATTCGCTTGGTCTTATGAGGAAATGCATGGCATAGACCCATCTATTGTCCAGCATGAGATCAAGACGTATGAAAACGCTAAGCCGGTCAGGCAAAAACTTCGTCCGGTCAATCCTAGGAAGGCAACAGCTATCAAAGCTGAAGTTGAGAAGCTGCTTAAGGCGGGATTCATTTTCCCTGTTCCTCTGACGTAATGGGTTTCAAACCCCGTTCCCGTAGATAAAAAGCAAGGAACGATTCGAGTGTGCATCGATTTCAGAGACCTAAATAAAGCATGTCCTAAAGACAATTACCCCACACCATTTATCGATCAGATCATTGACGAGTGTGCCAGTAATGAGATTTTCTCCTTCATGGACGGTTTCTCCGGATATAATCAAATTACTATCTGTCTTGAAGATCAACATAAGACTGCCTTTATTTGTCCCTGGGGTACGTTTGCATACAAGAAGATGCCTTTTGGTCTTAAAAATGCTGGGGCTACCTTTCAGCGGGCCATGTCATACGCCTTCCACGACATCAAAAAGATTATCGAGGCATACTTAGATGATTTAGATGCTCATTCTCGAAAGAGGATGGATCATCCTGGTCACCTCCGGCAAATATTTGAACGATGTCAGTTCTATAAGATTCGATTGAATCCGAACAAGTGCGTTTTCGCGGTTACATCCGGTCGGCTATTGGGATTCATTGTGTCTAGGGAAGGGATAAGGGTAGATCCCTTCAAGGTTGAGGCAATACTTCGGTTGCCTCCCCCGTCTTCCATCCGTCAGCTTCAAAGTCTTCAAGGAAAGTCTAATTTTATTCGGAGGTTTATCGTCAATTATGCTGAAGTGACAAAGGGATTTATGAGACTGTTGAAGAAAGGAGTTCCTTTTCTTTGGGACGACTACGCTCAAAGCTCATTCGATGCTTTGAAAAAGGCATTGACCACTTCTCCTTTATTGAGTCCACCTGATTATAGCAGGGATTTCCTTTTTTATCTGGTAGCAGCAGAATCTACCATCGGTATGGTTCTGGTTCAGGAGGATGATGCTCTTACAGAGCATGTTATTTACTACCTTAGTCGAGGACTGGTAGGACCTAAACTTCGGTACACTCCGATACAAAAATTAGCCTTAGCAACAGTTCATGCTGTGCAGTGACTCCGACATTACATTATTCTTCGCAAAACTTATGTTTTGGCAGCTGCCAATCCATTTCAGTTTGTCCTCAGCAGGCGAGTGATTGGGGGCAAATACAATAGATGGATTGTGACTTTACAGGAATTTGATCTTGAGTTCATGTCTGCCAAATCCAAGAAATCATTAGTTTTTGCGGAATTGATCTCCGAGTTGCCCTGTGGAGAAGAGATGATCTATGATGAGTCCTTTCTGGACGAACACTTGTTTCTTATCTCTTCACAGGATCCTTGGTACGGGGATATTATTGTGTATCTCCAGACTGCGAAGTTTCCCTCTAATTTTTCGAAAGATGAGCGTCATAAGTTGCGTCACTTGGCCAATAATTATTTGATTATTGGTGATGCTCTATACCGTCGAGGCGTTGATTCAATCCTAAGACGCTGCTTAACTCTCGAAGAAGCTGAGGCTGTGCTCAATGATTCTCACAGTGGAGCTTGTGGGGGTCATTTATCTGGGCTTGCTACAACCCAAAATATTTTGCGTGCTGGATACTTTTTGCCCTCGATTTTCAAGGATTGTATTGAATCGGTCAAAAGGTGTCATCCGTGTCAGGTTTATACTCGAAAAATGCGCGCTCATGCAGCTCCGCTTTTTCCAGTCGTTACTGTTGGTCCCTTTACAAAGTGGGGTATTGATTATACTACTTGTAACCCGCCTTCGGCTAAAGGTCACAAGTACATTATTGTAGCAGTAGACTACTTTACGAAGTGGGTCGAGGCTATGCCTACTTTTGGGAATGATGGTGAGACTGCAATTCTTTTCCTTTTCAACCAGGTTATTGCTCGTTTTGGTATTCCTAGAGAGATTGTCACTGATCATGGCAGTCATTTTCAGAATAGTATGATGGCTGAGTTGGCTCTCAAATTGGGTTTCCAGAAGGAGCATTCATCTCCATATTATCCTCAAGCCAATGGGCAAGTGGAAGCCGTGAATAAATCCTTGAAGAAAATTCTTCAAAGGACAATTGAGAAAGCTAGATCCAACTGGCATATTATGCTATATCCTGCACTTTGGGCATACAGGACGTCAGTGAAAACTGCAACTGGCTTTACTCCGTTTCAGCTAGTGCACGGGGTGGAATCCATATTTCCTATTGAATGCGAGATTCCTTCTCTTAAATTAGCTATTGAACTTCTTCCTGACACTTCTAGTCTGGCAGAACGACTTCTTCATCTGGAACATCTCGATGAGCAGCGTCGGGATGCCGCCACGATGAATGAAGCGCATAAAAACCGAGTTAAAGTTCAGTACGATAAGGCGGTCAAACCCAGGGTTTTTTCGGAAGGTGACCTTGTTTTGGTCTATGCCCAAGAAAAATATGCCCTGGGGGCAGGAAATTTTAAGTCTATGTGGTATGGCCCCTATATCGTTAAAAAAGTCCTTAAGAAAGGAGCATATACCTTGGTTGATTTCGAAGGGAACGAGTTGCCGGAGCCTCGAAATGGGCTCTATTTGAAGAAGTATTATGCCTAGGCTTCGGCCTGGCATGTTGCTTTTGTATATAGTAGTTTTTTGCTTTGTACATATCTGGTTGATTTTCGATCTTTGATGAGTTGGTGATATTTTTGATCTGCTTTGGCAGGTTGTGTTGGATGTCATGAGTCATTTTGGTTTCGTCGATGGTGCTAGTAGACACACCTGGAACTTAGCTTCCGCGGCTTGGGTGCTTCATTATCCATCCGGTCAGCTGTTAGTATCAAGAGGGGTCTGCATTGGTCCTGCTTCCAATAATATAGCAGAATACACTGCAGTTGTTCATCTACTCTCGGAGGCAATATCTTTGGGTGTTGATTCGTTGGTAGTTTTCATGGACTCTCAGCTGGTGGTGTCGCATTTGAACAATACTTATCGGGTACGAGATCCATTTTTATTACGATTGTTCTTGAGGCTACGTTTGTTACAAAGGTCATTTCAATTTTTAAATTTCATTCATATTCCTCGAGCTGACAATTGGTTTGCTGACCCATTAGCTAATCAAGCATTGGATTGGCATATTAATCATTCCATACAATAAATTTTTAATCATCGAAAACATCATACATTTGATACTATTATCACATCACATAAAATATCGCTGTATATATATATCATCATAGTGTTCAAAAAATTTACAAAATTTGGATCCATAATGTCGTACAAAACTTGGGCTTATGCCCCATCATGTTCAGTCTCAAAAAGAATATACAGTCATCTAATACATAATATCTGTCTACTCCTGAGGTCCCTGCCCAGAAGTCGTGTTTCTATAGAACGTGACTGCAGTGGCAAGTCGGCGGAATAATCTAACCCAGTCTCGGGGCACTCCTACCACCCATCTCTGGATGGCTTCCGGCAGGTCCTCCACGGCAGCCATAGGTATTTGGCGGGTTAGTCCCTCCAAGTTCCTCTGCACAGCCTGGAGAGTCCTGTCTGAATCCACTGTCTCTACTTCGCCCCTGCGACGCTTGTGGCGCGGGAGACCCTCAGGTCGAACTGGTCCAACATCTGAAACATGATCGTTTTGAATTGTCAGTAATTATGAATCCAATCAAAAACATGTTTGTTTTTCATTTTTTCATACATATTTGAAAAATCCAAAAAAATTATATAAGTCAAATTTTTTTTGCAAACTTACCGACTGTGCCCCATGCTGTGCCTGGTGGAAGAACTAGATCTGGATCTCCACGAAAGTCCATCCCGGCATAGGGATAGTCGTCCACCGCGATGATTTGTTCTCCCCACCAAAGGAAGAACTCATCGTCCCATGTGGTCCGGGGTACTTCACTACCCCCCAATCTCTTCATCATGTCCGCCCAATGGGCAATTCTTGGGTCCCGCGGGCTACTGATGGTAGAGATAACTCTGGGTCTCAATGCTGGTATCTTCTCAAAGAAGAATGTTGTCAAAATTGTACCGTAGCCAAAGTGTTTGGTCTTTACTTGGTGGATTGAGGTCAACTGTTGCTTCATGTTCAGTAATAGGGCTGTGCACCAATCATACACATGAGTCAAACATTCTACTGTTATGCTCATTTGCGTCCTGGACGCCTGATGTAGGGAGGCAGATCCTGCCACTCTGCCGATGGTGAAAAGGAGGATTTTCATGTGCAAATCCCGTAAATCTTTAATCGCAACTTGAGTTCCAACTTTTTTGGAACCCTCTACGCAATACACGTGGACATAATCTTCCACGGTTAACCCTCCCAGGGGCTTCCCGTGCAAGTCTACTGGTTCTCCCCTCCGGGAGAGTCTAGTGATGAAATATATGTCTTCCACTTCAATGCGTACTGGCATTTGATCAATAACGAAGCAATCCTGATCTGGTTCTCAGTAATTCACGAGCATTTCTAGCAACCGAACATTGCTTTTCATATTTGGCATTTTGAAGAATTTGAACAATCCGCAATTCCGAAGGATATTTTGTGCTGCTCGATCTTGCATGACCTCTTGATCAATTGCGCTATGCTCACGTTCTCTCCATGAGATTGTCATCCTGTCAAATTTCATTAAATCATGCATTAGCCACGCTTTTTTAGTTTCGGACCTGCGCATACGCGACTTTTTCTTTGCACAGTCGCGTATATACGCGACTTGCCTGTTATGAACCCGCGTATGCGCAAGTCCGCATTTTTTAGCAAGGGTTTTAAAGGTAAAATTCACTTAATTTTAATTTCTAAACGGACAAAATGATTTGCAAGGATGATTGAGGAGCCTACCTGAAATTTCGGTGCGTTTCGACGGTCGGTTGTTCCTGATTTGACGAAAGAAGTTTTTTGCTCCAGAGCACTTTTTTCCAAATCAGCAATGCAATAATGAACCAAATATGAGGTAATTTTTCTATTTATGCCTAAAAAGTTGAAAATTTTCGCAAAAATTTGTTATGCTCATTTTTTCGATCTATCTTAAGCTGCATAACTCGGATGCTTGGAAGTGCCCAGTTTGGTATGTTTTCAGGTACATTTTGACGATTTTGAGATTTTTCCCGGTTTTTGATCCATGATTACCGACTCGTCACGGCAGGTATATGATCTTCACTGGCATATAGGTTAGGGAAATCACTTTCCATTGCATCTTGCATACTAGCCTCCATACTGATCACTTGCCATAGGGTCGATCCCATCAAGTCATGAGTATTACACCCATTTCACTCACCGATTATTTAATCATGACTTGATGGTAGAGCCTTCCTTTACATGGGCTTCTTAGTTAGTTCCTCGCTATCACTTGTTGCCCATGCTGCGTTTTATGTAGGCTCGGGAGTCCTCTTTAGTCCCGCCATGTCTTATGTGTTGAAGCTTCATTCTTCTTCTTCATCACTATCATTTTTCTGGCTATTACCCTAGAGGCTCCCTGGTGTCGTTAAGTTGTATTACTGCATTGCATATTGGCTACTTGTTTATCCTGGCCTTTATCCGGCTTCATTTGGACTCGATGTTTAAGCCAACTTTTGACCTTGACTCTCTGTACAAGTTAACAATTGCATGCACTTAGCTATCACGACTTGACACCTTTTACCCATGGATGGAAAGTTCCTCTGAGTATCGCTTACCAGTTTTCGCCACCTTGCATTGAGCATAGGATTGTTCCAATCCCAGGAACTAGTGCATCTGATTTATTGATACTCATTCTATCCATTGTACCATATCATTCTTTTATTCTTTTTCAGGCTTATTATATGAAAAAGACAAAAAAATCAAATATAACAAAAAGAGCAGGAACGGGATGTATCTTCGTTATTTTGATGGCAGTATAGAGTCAGTTTTTCGCCCTTGAACAAAGCACATATACTTATATATATTTCCTTCATTTGGGATGGTTTTAGTTTTTGACCTAGGTTCAGCCTTTACCATGTTTCACTTGTCATTTCTCCCCCGGTTGGTTATCTCTTCCAATCATATGGAGAGTTTGTTTTGCCTCCTGCATGACAGACTTATACAGTGTCACTTTTTACTGCCATGGTCATCACGAGTCGTGCTTTTGTTCAAGGGAAGTCTAACCAGAGTTGGCCATTCTACGATGTCTCTTGACTCATTATTCAGTCGGCCTACCCGGTCTTGTCGGTATCTTGTTCTATCACATCAGATGTTTTGGTCTTTTGCTCGTGCTGGTTTGAGAAGGTCCCCATTGACTTCTTGCCGGCGGGTTTGTCTCTTATCAACTACGACACATTGCTCTGAGAGCAAACCTAGAGCCGCACCTTGGCCCTATTTCCATCATTGATAAGGTGACCTTGTGCTTAGCATTTGATCATCATCATGGGTCTTTGACTGAGTGGTTTCCCCTGTGTTCGACGTCAGCACACATTATCACACTTGGGATTCGTGCAGTACCTTGATTTCCATTTGACCCTATCGGTGGATTTCTCGCCTCTGTGTCAGATTTCATTATTGGTTGGTTCAGAGGGTTTCTTCCGTGCGCTAGCTTCATCTTGTGCATGTCGGAAACGTACTTCGGTTTTGGTTCCGTCACTCTACTTCATCCGATTCCTTCCAAATCTTGGCCTGCGGGTTACACTCGCGCTGGACTGATGTGGGATGCCTTAATGCTTTCCTTCCAGCAGATCTTTTCCCAGCGACTCCGACTCATTGCTCTGGGAATAAGGTCTAGAGTCTTTTTGTCAGTACCTTAGGGTTTGCAGTCATCAGTGTCAAACTCTTCGCTATCGACAGTGGGGATTCATTATTGCCTCCTGATTGGTAGATTATTTCAAGTGTTCGACTTCAACTCATTCATTCGCACTTGTCAGATTGTACTGGGGCACCTTGACGCTCATTTTCATTATTGGTGGGTTGTCTCGCGTTGGTTAACGGTATACATCATTGACTGGTAATCCAATGATTTCTCACATGGTCGACTTCAGCTCATTTATTCCCATTGTGTAGAATTGTGCCATAGTGATCGGTGAAGACCTTAGGTTGCATCAGCATTTCTCGGTTCACTTTTGACAGTCCATTCAGTTTCTTCCAGTGATGTTGTCCACCCTTATATGTTGTAGTTCAGTACAGCAACATCCTATATGTTGGCTCCCGAGTTGCGTGATTGTACCGGTTGTTCCACCTCTTATGATTCGGTACTTGGAGATTCAGTTACTTATATGATCAGACATCCAGTTGCACCATCCTTGATCAGCTTTCTATATGTGATACTTGGACATTGATTCAGACTTATATTTCCGGGCCATGCTCAGATGATTCATTGTGTACTTTCAGTTCAGCTATACTTGTATACATGTTGGATCTATTCAGTACTTTCCATATGATGTATTTTTGACTGAGCATGGGTATGCCCGCCTCGGCATGAGTTGACTCTCTGTTTTCTTTCATTGGTTTTTGGCAGGCTGAAATCTGGTGAAGTCCTCTCTTGTCCTTGCGAAGTTCTTTCTATGTGCATAATACATTTCAGCCATCATGTACCCCTTCTGACCTCATATATTAGGGGGCATTTGTTATAGCATCATTTCTCACCTTCATATGATTCATGATTGCTTTTATGGCTTTGGGCACCCATTCCTACAGACTTGGACAAATTCACTTAAAAACAGTGTAAAAATCCCCATACGCGACTATGCCCAGCTTTTTCCACGTGTATACGCGATTCCACATGCACTTTTCCGCGTATGCCATTAAAATTATGAAAAAATATATAAAAATTCCCTATTTTCGGGCTGGGTTGATGGTTACTCAGGTAGTTCAACCACCCCAGCACGTGGCCAACTGTTTCCAACTATTGAAACTACTTGGAGGGAGTATAAAAACCCCTCATGTGCATGGCCTAAGGGAGAGAGAGAATTTATTGATATTATACTCTGTTGGTATTCCCTATCCAAGTCTGATTCCCCGTGCCTCCTGAACTTTCCCAGTTCATTACAGGAAACCCTTGTTTCCTTGAGATGCTCATCTCCCTATATGTAATCTCATATGCACCAGTTTGGAAGGAATCTTAGTGAGGCAAGGGCGGGACGGATCCGGACGACGGTCTGCTCGAAGATCGTGGAAGGATTCAGGTGATCTCTCCACTCGTTATTTGTACATGCTATTTATAATACAGAAGTACCATCTTGTTCCTGAAATATACGTGTTAGAGTCTGCTTACATATATGAGAAAATTGTTATTTAAGCATTCATTATGGTTTATTTAATGTTTTATATGGATTTCACTAACATTTAGAGTAGATATATGTTGTACAACCAGTTCTTCGTGTTTTTTTCTTCTTGTCTTTCAGGTTAAGAAGGAAGGACAGTTGCTGGGGGTTTGGACCCCGCGGGATCTGCTTCAACCGTAGGACCTACGGGTAACTTCCTCGATCTACTCTATTTAGTTTTTCATGAACATGTATGGTTGTGTGAGTCCTTCTTAATTAGCATGCCCCTGCTCTGTGGAGGTTGTAACCCAACGAACCTCTAGGGTGATTTTCCCCGAAACACTTCATCAACAAATTTTTCAGTAATAGCAAATCGAAATATGAATTTCCTTGTAACTTGTAAATTGGCATTCCTAACTATCCAACCCAAAGGGTATGGTTTATGATGTGGTACAGTTTTAAGGTTAAGATTTTTGACTAAGTCTTCTGAAATTAGGTTTGCTTGTGACCCACTATCAAATAATGCATCAATCATTGTATGATTTGAAATCACTCTAACATGGAACAATTCTATCCTTGTGTCTTCATTTGGAGTGTTGTTGTGACTATTTGAGGAACTAGTACTTTCTATGGATTCCTTTCCTTTTTTAACCATGGCTACAATCTTGGTCTCATATCCTGAATTAGATCCAAGATCTTGTTGTGTGATGGCAGTCATCTTTTGTTTCCCCTTGTTATTTGGTTTATTTGGCCTTAGTTTGAGATGTAGTTTCCAACAATGGGCTTCATCATGCCCCTCTTTGGAACAATGTTTGCATGTAGCTTTCTTCCCTTATTTATTGATGCTTGCATTCTTCTTTCCCTTCCATTTTCCTCCCTTCTCTTTTCCCTTACCCTTGAATGGCTTCTTCTTACTACTCTCTTCCTAATTTTTCTTTCCCCTTGCTTCAAGATGTGTGGCTTGCACACATACTTCATCTAATTTTTTTGGGTTAAACATAAGGATAATATGTTTCAAGTAGGAATTTAAACCCCCAATGTATTTAAAGAGTGTGTCTTGTGAATTCAAGTTTACTCATTAAAACAAAGCCCTCTTTCTAAACTCCTGGGTGTACTCTTGAACTATTTGGCCTTTGATTTGCCTAAAGTTTTTCCAACTCATTATTGATTTTTTCATATAGGCTAATGGATAAAACTATCTTTTAATGGAATAAATGAATCCAACCCAAGAAATGGATCTCTTACCATGAATTTTCATTTCCTCTTGAGTATTTTCCTCCCACCAAACTAATGCTACTCCTTCTAGCCTTAATGAAGCCAACTGGATCTTTATGTCATCCTCTTGTAGATTTTGAATTCTGCATTATACTTCCAATTGATGGATCCAATTGTCCAAATTCTCTACATGTACCTAATCATTGTACATGGGAATTTCAAACTCTGTGTTCAACTTGAGTAATGGAGTTTTTCATTTTGGGATTTTTGGATGAGTGTGGGTGGTTTTTGTGGTGGAAGTGGAAGATGAAGATGCTGATGAAGATGACGAGGATGAGGATGGTGGAGATGGAGGTGGATTTCCTCCACTACCTTTTGAAATTTTCTCTTCATCCTTATTACCATCTGAATATCCTTCTCCATGTGGAGGATTAGAATTTTCTCCTGCTCTTTTTGTAGTGGATGTATCAAACATGATTTGAACCAGTCTTTGAATGTCCTTGAAGTATCTCTTGAAATCCTCCTCTTATGAATTTCCATGAGTCTCTCCAACACCTGAAATAATGGCTAAGGATTGAAACTCAACCTCTGATGCTTGTCCCTCTTCAATCACCTCAACTTCTTTTGCAATTTGTACCTCTTCAATCTCAAATTTTGGAGATAGAACTTGAGGTGCTTCAAGTGATGCTTTGAGTGGAAATTTGGGTGAATATGATTCTCTCTCAGCTCTCTTTCTTCTTGTCCTAATCTAAGGACTGACAACCAATATCTTCCCTTCACCTCTCTGCAACTTCAACCTTGTAAGAATCACAAAATTGCAACTAATGAAACCCTTCTTGCATAATATAAAGAAAAGAAAGAAAATAACCTTTAGCAACCTTGTGCTCCGATACCAACTTGATCTAAAATTGATTGTTAGTTCATGTTGTGCTAATATCAGTTTCAGATTTAACATGAAAGTGCTTTGGTTGCTCTTATACAAGGGTTTATACATGTGCTTATGATTGACAATTCAATAAACTTGATGAGATTAAGTGTATTTCATGAACATAAAATCATGGAACCTAAATGATGAACAACAACATATAAAAAACAACAAGCACAAATAACTAAGTCATATACACATGGTTTTGATGAAGGAGTTCACCCCTCTTGAGCTACATTTCCTTGGTTCATATTCATAGCTTGGGCCTTTGTATTAGCTTAAATTGTGCAAAAGTGTTGTTTACAGTCTATTTTTGCCTCTGAAACCTACTGCAATGGTTCCAAAACATCAAAATCTACCAAGAATGACTCTTCCTCAGCCAAAAGTGGTCGAAAATTACCTCAATTATGGAAAAACAATTTTTTCCTAGTATTTCTCCACTAAATCTAGAAGTCCACCAGTTAACTCTACTAAAAGTGGAGCTTCCCTGCATTTGGCAGGTCTACCAAAACCTTTGCTAAGATAAACCCACATTTAATTAAATATAATCATAGATTAAAGTGCAGTTAAGGGCACGTTTAGTGCTAAGCATTTTAACGCAAACAATGCATATTAACGTGGATTAACCACGGATTAGTGGTAATAACATGGTCTTAAACTCGTTTAAATATCCGCCGATGAATAGTACCTAGCCCATGGTTGTGGCGCTTCAGACATATGGGAGGGGGTTGGCCCCCTTCGGACACCAAACCTTTGTATGAATATAACTTAAATATAGGCGGAGTCCTTATGGAGTAAGGAACACGGTGTATAATACAACGGTTGGTGCTGGCGTTAGTCTCATGGAGGTCGCGGGGTCGACCTCGACCTCCGCCCCTTCGCGGTCATAAATTTTTTTAAACGTGTTAGCCCCCCTATGAAATTTTTGACAAGTCAGCTGGGGGCTAGATTGTTTTGAGCCTTCAAGTAATGCCTTTCCCCTGAAAAACCATCCTCCTTGAAGTCTCTCAATTGCTCTGCCTAATACAAATTCCCCTCTTCCAGTAAATTGCTAAAAGGGCCTGTCATTCCTTCCTTTACCCCTGCAACATACATCAGTTCCCCCTCTTCCCCTTTGTCCAAATCCCCTTTCGGTTACCCTCGTTTAACCTCTTTTATCCCCCCTTGGCTCCCATTCTATTTCCCCTTTTACCCCTCAAATCCCCCTAAAATCCCCTTTAATTTCCCCCTCTTACCCTTTTTTTAACCTTTTTCCCCTTTTTTCCCCTTTTTCCCCTTATCGTTTCCCTTTAAAATCCCTTAAAACCCATTAAAATGGGAAAAAAACCCACTTTCCGACCATGCTATAGGGCCTAGCCCCTTACCGCAAGCCCCTTCAACCACTTCCCCACATGTTCCCCGGCACTGGGACCAAGCGCTTAAGTCCCGAGCGCCAATCGCAATCGGAACTATCGGCGGAAGGCAAATTCCTTTGTAATACTCTAAAACCCCGATGCGATTAGTTTATAACGTTAAGTCTTGCGACGCGTTCCGCGCCGTTGATCTGTCACAAGATCTGGCGGCCAGCGCTCAGTCGCATTACTCCCCCCGATCGCAATCGCAACATTCATTGTGCACCTCCCGATTGCGATGCTCTGACTTAATCCTGACCGCCCATTATCCTACAGATCCGACAGTCATCGCAACTTCCGATCACAGGTCCTCTCCCGATCGCACTGCCCTTCCGATTAAATATCCACCGTCCGTTTTCACCCAGATCTATGGTCTGCGCTCAATCGCAACCCCCCTTCTGATCGCAATCGCAAGTCATTCTGTTTTTGCTCCGATTCAATCACAGCCGTCCATCTCCCCGCTGATTCGACGGCCAGCGCTTAATCGCACCACCGCTCCAATCGCAATCGCAAGCCTCCTTGTCCGACCCCCGATTGCGATCCGCCGATTTAATCTCCGCCGTCCATTTTCCCACTGATCCGACGGTCCTCCGCCAATCGCAGATCCCCTCCGATTGTATTCTCCACCTTGATCTCCCCGCCAGATCGACGGTCAACGCTCAATCGTTTCCCCTTCTGATCGCTGATCGCAAGCCTTCCCTCTGCCTCCCCGATTAAATCCTGGCCGTCCGTCTGTTACATGATCCAACAGTCATCACTCTTCCCTTTTCCACTAATCGCGAGTCCTCTCTCTGTCTTCCAATTCAATCTGGACCGTCCTTTTCTCCGCAGATCAACGGTCCAGCATTAATCGCAACTTCTTCCACCTCCCCCCCGATTACATCTGGGCCGTTCATCCTTCCCCGATCTAACGGTCAGGATCTAATCACCCTCCGCCTCCGCTGGGTCCCACTATTGCATTCATCACCGTCGCATTTCCTGCATTTTGCTTGTTTTGTTAGTTTCGTATATTGTTACACCGGATCAATCTCCACCATTGATCTTCGTCTCCAGGCTAGGATCTAACGGCCTGCGCTGCATATTCTACCAAACCCTATTGTCCGTGCACTCCAGCACTTCACTGCATTTTCATCGTTCGTTTACATAATACCGTTGTTTCCGCCACCGCCGCACCACCATTTCATTCACCCTGCATCCATTGCTCCGTCCACTGTTTTCTTCACAAGTGTGCTGTGTTGCAGAGTTTCTAGAGGATGGGACCGCCGCTGTTCAATGTACTACCTCAATGGCGAGCGGCGCAGTCAGGATTAAATCTAATGAGCTAGTACCCTCAGGAAGGTCAAGGAATGGGGCCGTCAGGACTCACATTAATGGAGAGCAGAGTTCAAACGCCGAAAATCCTTCCGGCGCCATTAAAAGCTCGAGCTAACTCGGCAGAGACAGTAATGAAGCAGCGAGGATTTTCAGTACAGAGCAGAGGGATTAATGCGCGCCAACGAAGATCTTGAGCCCTAAAACAGAGGTTTAAAGAGGCAAAGCATCATTTTGAAGACCCCGAGGATCGATTCTGGAGATCCTGAACATCAATAAGAGGTAATATCAAGGTTTTCTTATCAGCAAAATGTTTTTCCATAAAGGACAGGTCTCCCATACAGTCTTTATTATGCGCCGTGTCCTTGAAGGAATTTCTCGTCCCAGCTATAGTTCAAAACAATCTAACATCCATGAGGCAGACCCCTCAGCAAGTTCTTTCATTTTGTTCAAATCACCTGGAGTACTGCAGCCAAAAGGTCAAATCATGTCCGGAGCAGATCTTTCTTTCACGAGGAAGGTGACAAAGATTAGATATACAGTGCATCAAGCAGAATGGGTCTCGGCCCTGCATTCATTATTGTGTTTAAATGTAACATTTAAAATTCACCTACCTCCTCAGTCGGTCCTCTGTGTCTCTTCTGATATAAAGCACAGAGGGATATCATTGTAATGGTTGTTGTTGCATTATCAGTGAATTGCAAGAATTTTTGTCCCGAGCCAAGTTTCCTGTGTAATAGTTGTATGATAGGCTGAGAAATATGATGTATTCAGGCTGAATGTAAAAGCTTTGGGCAGTGATGTACTTGATTGGTGTTGTGTTTAACATGATAAGCAGTTTTCATTGGATCCTGATCTACAGCAGTTGGTGATGTTTTTCTTATCTCTGTGTTTATTTCCATTTCATTTCATGTTCTTCTGACTGACATCTGAACGCATGACATAATATTTACCCTTGTTAGGTACCTTATGTCCCAGCTCTCTCAGTCTTTAATGTTTTCTTCTCATATGTGTATCTGAATATTGTTTTTAATTGACTAAACCAGTGTAGTGGATGATTATTGCCTGCTCTCTGATGTGCAAGTTGATAGAATCAGTGTTCGGATGTCTTTGTTAAGATTTAATTGAAAGAGGTTAGGAACATTGGGAGGTGTAAAGCCTGTCGCTGCCTCTTCATAACCTGCCCTGCCAATACAAACCTTTTCAAGACCCCTTGTGTTGCCTATGGTTTTGTCCAAGCAGGCCTGGAGTTAAATGACCTCTGGCCTGATCTATAGACGGACTCAGATGGTTTTCCATCCTTCATTCTCATTCCTTAGTGTTCCATCCCACCAATCAGTCTTTGAGATCCAAATGCTCTAGATGACTAGCCCAACTGAAGCTTCCACATTGAACATAAGTAAATCCTTTCTTGAGTCCATTGCCCAATGGCCTTGATGTTCCCTGAGTTATCTATTCTTGCCTAGCTTCCTTCTTTACCCATCCTTGTCTTATGATGAAACCTTCCTTCCTGATTCTCAACAACCAAACTCAAACAATCAAACAAACAACCTTGAGCCTATAACTAGCCTAAAATCACAATTGAGAACTTCAAAGACATATATCCTTTGATAATCATAGAGAGATCCCTCTTTGGACCTAGGAGGGCTAGATCCTAGGGTCCCAAAGTGGTTCTATGTTTTCTCATCTTTTGGTCTCCGTCAACCTGGCCAAAACATGGGAACCCCAACATAATGGCGACCATACTGGGGAATTCTGAGTACATTTCGTCTTAAACACTCTTTAAACCTCAGAAACTTAGAACTCTGGCTAGGTTGACGGTAAGTCACACCTTTCTTGAATCAGCCTCCATTATTGAATATCCACCATACTCTTAGACAGAGCCTGGAAAGGGCCAGGTAGCCTCCAGATGTTATCCTCTCTTCAGGGGTGACATATCTGGTAAATGCCCTCCCAGTCAATCTCTGGTTGGAGCTTGTTCCTTTAGAGGAGATTCATGAAAGGTGATAGTGCCTGAGCACTGTGGTGGACAGTGTACCCTAGAATCATCCTAAACCCTCCACCTGGCGACTCCATTATTCCTAAACGTTAAAGACTCCACTGGTGATCAGTAGGCCTGCTGATTATCTTGGTTTCACATCAGACTCCACTGGGAGACCAGTCCCAAAGCATAATGAAGACTGCACAGGGAGGCCAGTTCCCAAGACAACATTAACCACAGTAGAAATAACAAGTACGGCTAAGCTGCTTGGCTTATAAACAACACTCTGGCTCACAGAACCATTCATACAAGAGCTTTCCCTGATCCAAACCCACCTGAAACAGTTGATAATCCTGAGAAAATCCTTAAAATAACACCTGTGAGTAGGAGATCAACTATCTCCAGCAACATTCATAGAGCCAATTCTGCACCAGAAGATCTTGCAGCTCTATTAGACCCTTTCTTCGACCTAGACCTCCAAAACAGATTACCTAGAACTAGTTCATTCAGTGTTTCAGACCATCCAGACACTAGGGACAGCGAAACCCCTCCTTCCACACCACCTGGTCTCCACTTTCTCCAAAACTTGGGGCTTTCTCACCCTAGATCTGCTCAACAGACTTCTGCTGGTCCTACCATCCCTGTCATCCAACTACCAGCTGCTCAAGCCAACCCTATACCTCAACAGAACATCATCATGGCAGCCTGGTATGCACCTCTAGTCCTACCTCAGCCTCTACTACCCTTACCAGATGATTATCAATCAAAAATCCCACACTTCCCTGCTAAAGAGCCTACAACTGCACAACAACATGTAGATAAAATGGAGGACTCTTTCGACTATATGGAAATTGATGATGAAACAATCAAAATGAGAATTTTTGCACAGAGCCTGGGGGGAGAGGTTAAAAAGTGGTTTAAAAACCTGCCTGCTGGTAGCATCAATGATCTCCCTGCTTTATACCATACTTTCATTAATAAATGGGAAACTAGGGCGAACCCTCGTCAGCTCCTAGCAGAATACATGTCCCTTAAGAGGAACGTAGGGGAAAGTGTTCATGACTACACCACTAGATTCAACAGTATTTACAACGCTCTTCCCCCACACATGAAACCTCCACAAGGTATGGCCCTGGCCAAATATCCTGATGGATTTGATGCTAACATGGCCTATGAGCTTAGAGATAAAGAGTACACCACTTTGGAAGACATGCAGAAAGGGGCAGTAAACATAGAGGAAAATTTGATTGAAAAAAGGGCCAAACTGAGAGCTGAGATGAGAGTAACATACAAGGATGACACTATAGCCTCCACTTCAGATCCTAATATTGACAGATTATCTAAGAATCTGGATAAGCTATGCCAAGTGGTAGAAAAGATGGCTATCACTCAGAACAGAAACCAAAATCAGAACCAAGACCAAAACTTTAGAAGAAACAACAACACTCCCAACAGGCAGAAAGAGTGAGATCAACAAGTCATTCCCCCTTTCCAAAACTTTCTTGATGAGGATGAGGGAATCATAGAAGAGTCTGAAGGGAATGTGATAAACATGTTCGAAACAGAGGACTCAATTCTGAACTGTGACTCAGAGGATGATCAGCCCTCATCTTCATATTGGGATGAGGAAAGATTAGAAACTGAAGAGTACAGACTTGGGTACCAAGATGCCATGTTCCAGGTTAGGGAACAATATGGGCTCAGGAGCAAAAGGAACCAAGACACTTCCAAAACCAAAACTCCTGAGGTGACCATCAAAAAGAGGCCTGAAAAATCTTCTAAAGCAACCGCTATAAACGATAAATCAACAGCTGAGAGTTCTGAGAAAAAACAACAGAAAGGCAACCAAAACAATGAAAAACAAAGTCAACCAACCAGTAGCACTAGCACCTTAGTTAGTGCTCCTGATAAAACTGTGTCTACACATGTACATAATGAGAAAACGCAAACTGATTCAGCTACTAGGGTAGTTGCAAATAAAACATATTTGAGCATTCCCAAAAGCCAATCCATTTTCAAGTTAGAAAGTGAGATTGCAAAAATCAAAATCTCTGTACCATTATCTGAGCTGGCCTCTCAGGATGTATATAAAGGCCAAATTTTGAAAGCATTGAATTTAGGGGAAAACACTGATTCTGTAAACTTGAATGATGATTAGCCTGCCCTCTTGTTTGGGCCTAAGATTGAAGGTAAGTTTCAGGAAGGGGTAGTACCACCTTTCTATATTAGTCTCAACATTCATGATAAAATACTCCACAATGCAATGCATGATTTTGGAGCCTCACACAACCTGATGCCTAAGGTAGTCATGGAGAAGTTAGGCCTTGAAATCACCAGACCCTATAAAGACTTGTATTCTTTTGACTCGAGTAGAGTAAAATGTCTTGGCCTGATCAAAGACTTGTGTGTGAGTTTGACTCAAATTCCTGCGAAATGTATGGTCATGGATGTAGTGGTGGTAGACGTGCCACCCAAGTATGGCATGTTATTATCTAGATCGTGGGGAGCCAAGCTGGAAGGAACCATGCAGATGGACGGCTCATACACCACTATCCCTATATTTGGCCAATTAAGAAGACTGTATAGAGAATCCCAAATGAAATTCCTAGTCAGCAACCCCGAGAAACCTGCAAATTCACCATTGTATTCTGTGCATACCGACCTTGACTCTTTCATATTTTGTAATGATGAATCCTTAGAAGAGCCAGAGTCCCAGAATAGGCATACAAATGAGAACACCGAGCCTATAGACCTCCACATAATGGCCACTCTGGAAGAATATGATCAGGAAGACCATGGGCAGCACACTGAAAATGAAGAGGAAATCAGAAATGAAGCATGTAGGATCTGTGGTGGACCTCTCACTCCAAGTGAAACAGAAATAGAACAAGAACAGCAAGCTAACCACCTCCCTGACATCCATGGCCTCTACGAACAACAAGATAGTTTACAACCTAGTACAGACCTCCCAACTCAGCCTAATGGTGAACCCAGCTATAAGATAGAAAGCAAAGTGGAAGTAAACAAATATCCCCTGTGGGAAATGAACTTTGATGGGTCCTGTACTAGACAAAACGCTGGAGCTGGAGTGTGGCTGCGTAACACCGAAAATGATCATGTGGAGAGCCACGCTGTCAATCTGCATTTCAAATGCACCAATAACATTGCAGAATACGAGGCTCTAATCTTGGGTTTAAATCTGTTGAAAAAATTAGGAGCCCGCAGGATAGTCGTGAGAGGAGACTCTGAGTTAGTAATCAAACAGATGAATGGTGAGTATTTGGCAAAACACCCCAGGCTTAGGGCATATAGGAATGATACTCTAGATTTGCTGAAAACGTTCATTGAATATGATTTAGTATCCATTCCTAGGGGTCAAAACGCTATTGCAAATGGACTAGCCTGCCTAGCTAGCTCCTATCCTAAAGCCCCAGTTGACCAAAAAATCATCATTCAGACTAAATTCAGGCCTGCAGTGCCAAACAATGAAAAATACTGGCAGGTCTTTGAAGGAGACAAACAGATTGAAGATTTCCTGATGGGCAGAAATGAGTTTGAATTTTCTGATCCAGACTCAAAATCTGATGATAGCTGCCCAAGTGAGGCTTCCCCAGATGAACTAGAAACACCTTGTAGTATAGAAATAAATTCTTTTTCTGAATAAACTGGAGATTCAGCCATAAAACGTGAAAACGCAGATAGAGAAGAAATGGAGGTGCTGCAAGCCAAAGACAAGAACATACCGAGAGGCTTAGCACCCTTAGAGGACCTCTTTGATTTTGATGATGTTGCAAAGAAGCCCACAATAGAACATGCAGAATCAAATGTAGAAGAATGTAACATAGGCACTGAAGACAAACCCAAGATGATAAAACTGGCTAAGTCTATACCTGCAGACATGAAGAAAAGATACATTGACTTGTTTAAGGAATTCATTGATGTGTTTGCATGGAGCTATGAAGACTTAAAGGCCTATGACACCAACATTATACAACATAAGATACCACTAAAGGAAAATCAGAAGCCTTTTAGAAAAAAGCTTCGAAGAATTAATCCGAAACAATTGCCTGCAGTAGAAAAGGAAATTAAGAAGATGTATGATGCAGGCATTATAGTCCCTGTAAGGTTTTCTGATTGGGTGTCGAACTTAGTGGCTATAAGGAAGAAAATAGGGGAGATTAGACTGTGCATAGACTTCAGAAACCTCAATAGAGCCTCCCTGAAAGATAACTACCCTTTGCCTAGAATGGAGCATATCCTACAGAAGGTAGTGGGCTCTAAAATAATCTCCCTGCTGGATGGTTTTTCAGGATACAACCAGGTTCTGGTACTCCCAGAAGATCAACTCAAAACAGCTTTTACCACTCCATGGGGCACCTTCATGTATGTGAAAATGCCTTTTGGATTGATGAATGCTAGAGCTACCTTCCAGAGAGCAATGGATATTGCTTTCTCAGATGAGATTAGACACTTTATAGTTATCTACTTGGATGACTTAACTATCTTTTCTAAAACAGAAGAAGAACACTTAAAACATCTGAGGAAAGTTTTTGAAAAATGTAGAAGGTATGGTCTGTCCCTAAATCCTAAGAAGACTGTTTTTGGGCTGCAAGAAGGTAAGCTTCTGGGCCACATCATATCCGAGAAGGGGATTAGGATAGACCCCCAGAGAGTTGAGGGAATACTTCAAATTACACATCCAAGAAACATCAAGGAGCTACAGTCCTTCATTGGGAAGATCAATTTCCTTAGAAGATTTATTCCCAATCTTGCTGAGCATCTTAGGAAAATGACTGAAATGCTAAAGAAAGATGCAGGAATTAAGTGGACTGTTGAAGCCAAAAAATCTTTTGAGTCAGTAAAGCTTGTGCTTACCCAGGCCCCTGTCCTTATCAGCCCTGACTTTTCAAAAGATTTTTTGATCTTTTCATTTGCTTCCCCACACACAATAGCTGCGGTTTTGCTGCAGAAAAATTCGGAAGGTAAGGAACAGCCTATAGCCTTCTTCAGTAAAGCCTTGAGAGATGCACCCTTAAAGTACAACATCATAGAAAAGCAGGCCTATGCCCTGATTAAGGCCTTAAAAGACTTTAGGGTGTACATTCTGCATTCTCACACCATTGCCTATGTGCCAAATATAGTGGTCAAAGATATCTTGTCCCAAGACCCAGATGGGAAAAGGGGCAAATGGATTGCTACAATTTTAGAATATGAAATTGAAATCAAACCCACCAAGCTGATCAAAGTTCAAGGCCTGGCCCAGTTGATGGCAGAAACTAATCTACAAGCCCTTGATATTAACATGATGAATGCCCTAGATGAGCAGGAAGGATTACCCCATCCAACTGTGGAGGAGCAGTTTCAGAACTCTCCTTGGTATACTGATATCCTTTACGTGCTCACACACCTCAATGCCCCTCCAGAACTGTCCAAAACAAAGGCCATATTCATAAAACTCAAAGCTAGAAACTACTGCATTATGAATGAGAGTCTATATTGGAAAAATCCAAATGGTCTTTTGCTGAAATGTTTGCCTGAAACTGAAGCTGAAAGAATCAAATGAGAATTCCATGCTGGGGAGTGTGGAGGCCACCTGTGTTGGAAGGCCACTACAAATAAGATACTCAGGGCTGGTTATTATTGGCCTACACTCTTCAGTGATGTCCATAAAATGATCCTTAGCTGCCACAAATGCCAAATTTTTGAGGGCAAAAGAAAGCTCCTTCCCCTCCCTCTGCAACCTATCACCATAGAAGGTCCCTTCATGCAATGGGGCTTAGACTTCATTGGAGAAATCCACCCCTCTTCTTATGGTCAACACAAATGGATCTTGACTGCTACTGATTACTTCACTACGTGGATTGAAGCCATACCCACTAGGAATTCCACTGATTCTGTCATCATTAGGTTCCTAGAAGACTTCATCTTATCTCGGTTTGGCTGCCCAATGAAAATAATCACTGACAATGCTGCTGCTTTCGGATCCAAAAGAATGATTGATTTCTGTCACAGGTACGGAATTGCACTTGGACATTCAACTGCCTATTACCCCCAGGGTAATGGCTTAGCTGAATCATCAAATAAAAGCCTGGTTACAATCATTAAGAAGCTACTGGAATAGAATAAAAGGTCTTGGCATAAAAATTTGATACATGCCTTGTGGGCAGACAGGCTCACTACAAAGAAATCTATTGGAATATCACTCTTCCAGCTGGTTTATGGGACAGAAGCAGTTTTTCCTACTAGCCTTGGGATACCAGTGGTAAAGCTTATCCAAGAAATCCAGTCAGAAGAGGACAGCATTGTTATAGCATCATTTCTCACCTTGACATGATTCATGATTGCTTCATGGCTTTATGGGCACCCATTCCTACAGACTTGGACAAATTCACTTAAAAACAGTGTAAAATCCTCCATACGCGAATATGCCCGTGTTTTTCCGCGTGTATACGCGAGTACATCTAGACTTTTCCGCGTATGCCATTTTAATGATTAAAAAATATATAAAAATCCCTAATTTCGCGCTGGGTTGATGGTTACTCAGGTAGTTCAACCACCCCAGCCCGTGGCCAACTGTTTCCAACTGCTGAAACTACTTGGAGGGACTATAAAAAGCCCTCATGTGTATGGCCTAAGGGAGAGAGAGAATTATTGATATTATACTCTGTTGGTATTCCCTATCCAAGTCTGATTCCCCGTGCCTCCTGCACTTTCCCAGTTCACTGTAGGAAACCCTTGTTTCCTTGAGATATACATCCCTTTATATGTTATCTCGTATGCACCAGTTTGGAAGGAGTCTTAGCGAGGCAAGGGCTGGACGGATCCGGACGACGGTCTGCGAAGGCCTTGGAAGGATCGGGTGATCTCTCCACGATTACTTTTGTACGTACTATTTATAATACAGAAGTATCATGCTGTTCCCGAAATAAACGTGTTAGTGTATGCTTTAATGTATGAAGAATATTTGTTATACAAGCATTCATTATTATTTATTTAATGTTTTATATGAATCTCACTAACATATAGAGTAGATATATGCTGTACAACTTGTCCTTTGTGCTGGTTTCTTCTTGTATTTCAGGTTAAGGAGGAAGGAAGGTTGCAGGGAGTTTGAACTCCACGTGGATCTACCTCAAACGTAGGACCAACGGGTAAATTTCTCATTCTGCTCTATTTGTTTTTTTTGAACGTGCATGGTTGTGTGAGTCTCTGTTAAGTAGTACGCCCCTGCTCTGTGGAGGTTGTATCCCAACCAACCTCTAGGGTGTTAATTCCCCGAAACAGAACTGGCGACTCCGCTGGGGATCACATTCTTGTGATTCTCCTGTTGGGTTGTTTCAGTTGTTTGGTAGGTTGCCAATAGTTTGATCTATCTTTTACAGTCCAGTTTATTTTCTTGCAGTCAGTCTGAAGTCTTGGTGTCTTTCCCAGGCTTGTCCTTTTTGTTTTTCATTATCTTTCTTTGTATACGCTCTTTTTTCTGCACACAGTCGCGTATACACGCGAGTTTGTCTAAAGGGACCCGCGTATACGCGAGTTTCCCTTAACACAGACGCGTATACACGCAGGTTGCATAACTGCAAGGTCGCGTATACCTAGGCAGATTTTGAATTTTTGGGTTTATTGGCTTTTTGGTCCTTTCTGGCTGTGGAGGCCTGTGTCTACAGTGTCTCTGTGTTTACTGGAGTGTGAAGGAAGTGGTTTCAAGTCTTGTTTCTCTTTCGTTTGTCCGAAAACTGATCTTTTTGGCAAAGTGTCCTTGTTGGTGCTGGCACTCCTGGATTGAGTTCCAAGATCGCTTTCTGAGTGTTCTTGGCTGTTCTGCTTTATCAGAACAGAGAGCTTCTACTCACTGACTCGCTCCTACCTTTGTGTTGTGCTTTGCATTACGTTCTTTGCTTTGTTTTCGATTGGTTTTCTTGAGTTTCATAGGCTAGGGTTTTGTTGCAATTTTCGGAGAACTTTTCTTGCTTCTTTGGAGTTTTGTGTTGCAACAAGTTTGCACTATTTCTCTAGGCTGTTTGATTGAGTTTTTGGTCTTCCATTGCTCTTATTGATCTTGCTATCATTAGCTTTATAAGGTTTGGGAGCATAGTTGAAGTTTATGCTTGAAATTCGGTCTCGTTTTGGCTTGGATTGTGATAGTTGTTCTTGGTTTTTTTGAAGCTCTTGTTTTATAAAACTAAAAATCCCAAAAAACATTCGTTTTGCTTTTTGTTTTTGCATATCAAAAACTCAAAAAACATTGTTTCTTGTTTTTGTTTTTGTTGTTGCCTTTTCATTTTCGTTTGGTCATATCTTTTGGAACTTTTGTGGAGTTTCTTGCTTCTAGTTTTCAGCTTGATTTTGAGGAGAGGTTGTCTTTTGATTTCTTCTTCTTCTTGTTGAGTATTTTGGTGTCTTATATTAAGAGTTCTTGTTTGCAAGAATTGGCTTTCTGGATATCAAAAGATGAGTTAAAACTGAAGGAGCCTTTTTGGGAAATTTCACCTTGTTTCAAGGGACTTTTGCATCTTAGAATTTACATGCTAGTGGTCATTTGCATTAGGTGCATTGAATCATTTAGTTAGCTTCTTAGTTTTTGAGAGTGTGAGTTTGTAATTCGAAAAGAAAAATACATTTTTTAGTCTCGTAGAACTTATGTAGAAATTGCTCTTCATCGAAAGACAAAGAACTGCATGTGCATGTAGTCAGGTTTTTATTAATTTCTTTTGCGTCAGAACATCATTGGTTTCAACTTCATATCCTTGTGACTTAATACAACAGCCCTTAAAATAAGCGATTTAATCTAAAATCAACTAGCAAGTTTTATTAAGTGTCAATCACCAACTAGCTAGGTTGTAGGGCCTTGGAATAGGTGAGAGGAGAGTTAACTCTCCAAGGCAGCTCAAACAAACATAGAAGTTGATTAATTGAGCGAAATCCAACTCCGTGAGGTGGACTGGGAAAGCTCTCATCCGAGAGTCAAGCGCGAGGGGAAGTGAAGGTTAAGAAGAGGGATACCCCCCCTCCGATTAGCTGAATCTAACCTCAAGACCGTTCCGCCCAGCTTCCGATACGGATTGGTGTCCATAGTTGTTGTTCCTAGGTTCCACACAGGTGACTGCGGGGGGGAATACCCGTGGTACCTGAGGCAGACGTCGCATCACTTTCAGCAGTACTTCTGGGGGGTGCCCTTGCGAAGCTTGGGTGCTTGAGCCGGCAAAGGCTGTCGTTAGGAGGTCGGCGTAACTGTTTCTGATACCTTCGCTAGTTGTTATGGGCCCTAATCATCCCAGACTGCTTTCGGAAGGTCCTATACTTCGCTTTCCTGTATTTTGGTGTCCGGTCCTCATCACCCGGAGCGGAAATACTTGGAGGTTGTTTGCTTGCTGTTTCTCAGGGTTTTGTTTTTAGTGAGTGCTCTAGCTTGCCTAGCTTTTCACTTTTCTTGAGTCTAATATAATAGATTTGTAAAAGTGGCTGATCAAGCGCCTCGACGTTCGAGGAGAGTCCGGGGGTTATCTCCCGAGAGTGCAGAGCCTTCTTCGAGAAGGCGTAGGAGCGATCTAGCAGGTGGTTTTCACCCTGTAGAGTCTGACGATGTGGAGAGAGATCCTCCACTTAGTTCTGAAGGTTTCGTTGCTGATTCCGGTGTCGGTTCCGAGAGGAGCGTTCCGCTCACCTCGAGAGTATTGTTTCCTCAGGAGGAAGATTTTCAGATAGAAGATATACCTGAGCCTGCAGCTACAGGTCCATCTCCTCTTCCTCTTGATCATCCATTTGTTATCCAGTACGTCGGACCGGAGTCTGAGAGACCGCCGGATCTTCCATATCTTTCTTATCTTTCGATGGCCACGACTGGGAACGTGGCTTCTACCATGAGTGCTGCGGGCATTCAGACCCCTGCTTCCGTGGAGGCAGGGGGCAATATTGCTTCATCTTCGAATGCTTCTAGCATTGCTATGTCTGGCTCTGGGTTCACCCAGGCATATGCTTCTCAATCTGGTCCCTTCGTTTCAGGGATGTCCATTGCTGGAAATCCCTCTTTTTCCTTTACCGCCGGTGCAGCTGGATCCATGCCCATGTCTAACATGGCTAGTGGATCAGCTTCGTTTCAGGGTTTCCCCTTTGGGACTGGGCATATTCCCAGTGCCAATCCTTCTTTAGGGTCGTTTCCTTTTACGTCCCAGACCCAGAGTTTCAACCCTTGGTCTGGGGGGCAAAGTTCGGCTTCTTTTTCGGGATGGAATCCTATGTTTGCAACGTCGGGGGCAGGGAATCAGTTCTTCGCGAGTCATCAAGGGAATGCTTCTTTCCCTGCATCGAGTGCTTATCAGTCTCTTTCTCCTCTATCTAATGCGTGGAACCCCTACCAGAGGCTTTCCTCTTCAGTCAATACTTCAGCGGGGGGAACTAGTCTGGGTTTTGGTAACTCGGCGTGGGGAGGGGGGTCTTCTCCGTTTTCTACGGGTCCTTTCTGGCAGCCTGGTGCCTCATCAAATCCAGGCTATTCTTTTCAGAATGTGGGAAATTCATCCTATCAAGGATGGAATTCTCAAGCTTCGCCTCGATTACCATTTCTGGCAACGTTAAACTTGCCAGATTTGGCGAAGTTAACTAATGACCCCATTCGGTACAGTCCGGGGTGGCCTCCGGTTCCAACCAAACTTCCTTCGGACATTCCTAAGTTTGAAGGTAAGAATGGTGAAGATCCGGAAGATCACATCACCACTTTCCACTTATGGTGCTCATCAAACTCTCTGATCGATGACTCGATTAGATTGAGATTATTTCAGCGCACCTTAACTGGAAATGCCGCGAAATGGTATATAGAGCTCACTGGGGGCAGTTTCGCCACATTTGGAGAACTGGCTGTCACTTTCCTTAACCATTTTCAGTTTCCCGTCAGATATGAGGCTGGGACCGAACTCCTGGCTAATTTTAAGCAGGATGAGGCAACTCACATTTCTGATCATATTCAGGAATGGAGGAGAAGGAAGAGGCTTATCAAAGCCCATATTCCCGGTGAGTTCCTTCTCGAGTGGTTTTTGAAATCGCTTCAGTCAGATATTTCAAAGGATGTATCCATGTCAGGGGTATATTCCGAGGAGCAGGCCATCTTTAGGGCCCAGCAGTTAGAATTGATCTATTCTCAGTCTGGCATGCTTTACAAGTATTTGCCTAATGCTCCTCGCTCCAAATTGGATCTTTCGAAACCCAAACCTGGTCCGCATGGTGACGGGCTTGTCGGATCGGTCAGTAGTAGTGCAGCCAGCCTGCTTTCTCAATTGCAGCAGTTGTCTTTACAATCTGCTTCTTCTGGTCAGGCTGTGCCTGCTGATTCTTCACCTTCCCAGTCTTTGTCCATTAATTTTGTCCAATCTTCTGAACCCAAAGGAAATCAACAGTCCGATGGGAAGAAGAAGGGACGTAATAACAAGAAGAAGGGCAAGAATGGGAAGGGCAATGCAAATAAAACCAACGAGCGTGTTGGTGAAGGGAAAAAGGAGAAAAAGAAAGTAAAGTTTCCATGCAAGCTTTGTGCTGGAGACCATCTCACGCACCTTTGCCCGAAAATTCAGGATGCTCAGCACCTGTTATCTCAGCAGGGTTCTTCTAGTTCCCAGGCTGTGCTAACAAACCCTTTTCCCCAAGGGCAGCAATTAATTGCTGGCGCGAACCAAAATCCTGGGGCTTCTTCTGGAGGTGCCCAGGAAGGGGAAATCCCATCGAATATCTTTATGATGAGTGCTCACGTGGATGTCGCTACGAGATCCCGTGATTATGGCGGAGAGGAATCTTCAAAAGCTAAGGAAGTTCCTGATGCTACTGAGCCGCTTCACATCACGAAGCCAACTGTTGAGTCTATGCCTCGGATGCCGAAAGCATCTTCTAAGCGGTCAACGATTAATCCGAACGCGAGGGCTGCCCAGAACTACTCGATTGTAGAAGATCTGGCGCAGAGTCCTTGTGCTATGTCTGCCTTAGAGGTACTCCAGTCTTGTCCGGCTCAGCGCAGTGCTTTGCTCACTGCCATTGGGGCTATAGATCCGAAAAATTCTCTTCTGGTTACCTTTGATATGAAGAATTTTAAGAAGAGACTTCCTCATCATATGGCCTTCCATATTAAATCATCGTATCGGAAGACTAACATCTTTCGCACGGTTGTTGATGAGGGTGCTTCTACTTGCGTGATGTCTTTCGCATGCTGGAAGACACTTGGATCTCCAAAAGCTGCTCCGTCTAGCACTGTTCTTACTGCATTCGATGGTCATTCTCACAGACCCCATGGTATTGTCCCGGCTTTGCCCATCTGTGTTGGGGGCAAAACCGTTAACATAGAGGTTGAGGTAGTGGATGCAGCCTTGGACTACAACCTTCTGTTGGGGAGGAACTGGATATATGATGTATTTTTGACTGAGCATGGGTATGCCCGCCTCAGCATGTGTTGACTCTCTGGTTTCTTTCATTGGTTTTTGGCAGGCTGAAATCTGGTGAAGTCCTCTCTTGTCCTTGCGAAGTTCTTTCTATGTGCATAATACATTTCGGCCATCATGTACCCCTTTTGACCTCATATATTAGGGGGCATCTGTTATAGCATCATTTCTCACTCTGACATGATTCATGATTGCTTTATGGCTTTATGGGCACCCATTCCTACAGACTTGGACAAATTCACTTAAAAACAGTGTAAAATCCTCCATACGCGACTATGCCCGTGTTTTTCCGCGTGTATACGCGAGTACAGCTAGACTTTTCCGCGTATGCCATAAAAATGATTAAAAAATATATAAAAATCCCTAATTTCGCGCTGGGTTGATGGTTACTCAAGTAGTTCAACCACCCCAGCCCGTGGCCAACTGTTTCCAACTGCTGAAACTACTTGGAGGGACTATAAAAAGACCTCATGTGTATGGCCTAAGGGAGAGAGAGAAAGTATTGATATTATACTCTGTTGGTTCCCCATCCAAGTCTGATTCCCCGTGCCTCCTGCACTTTCCTAGTTCATTTCAGGAAACCCTTGTTTCCTTGAGATATACATCCCTTTATATGTTATCTCGTATGCACCAGTTTGGAAGGAGTCTTAGCGAGGCAAGGGCTGGACGGATCCGGACGACGGTCTGCGAAGGCCTTGGAAGGATCAGGTGATCTCTCCACTTACTTTTGTACGTACTATTTTTATAATACAGAAGTATCATGCTGTTCCCGAAATAAACTTGTTAGTGTATGCTTTAATGTATGAAGAATATTTGTTATACAAGCATTCATGATGATTTATTTAATGTTTTATATGAATCTCACTAACATATAGAGTAGAAATATACTGTACAACTTGTCCTTTGTGCTGGTTTCTTCTTGTATTTCAGGTTAAGGAGGAAGGACGGTTGCAGGGAGTTTGAACTCCACGTGGATCTACCTCAAACGTAGGACCAACGGGTAAACCTCTCATTCTGCTCTATTTGGTTTTTGTGAATGTGCATGATTGTGTGAGTCTCTGTTAAGTAGTACGCCCCTGCTCTGTGGAGGTTGAATCCCAACCAAACTCTAGGGTGTTAAATCCCCGAAACAACATGATAAGGAGAATTAATGAAACAATCCATCTTCAGCAAACAAGGGAGTAGGTTTATAACAGAGCTGTCAAAGTGCAGGAAAACATGAAGAGACAGTTTGACAAAAGAACCAAAGTAGCAAATTTCAAGGTTGGGGACAAGGTCCTGAAGTGGGATTCAAGAAGAGAGGACAAAGGCAAACATGGCAAATCCGACAGCTTGTGGCAAGGTCCCTTCATCATTCAAGCCACTGTGGGTCCTAATGTGTTTTTCTTGCAAGAACTTGATGGTTCTGAGTTGTTTGGGGGTCCTGTCAATGGCAGGATGCTCAAACACTATTTCTGCTAATTCTCCATTTCCTGTTTCATTTCCATTGTATATATCGTTGCAAACTTTCACTTTCAGCAAAAAAGTGAAGAAATTGTTCCAAAAAAAAAAAAAAAAACAGAATGAAAAGAGAGGTTCAGACATGCTCAAAACATGAACCTCTGAGGCAGAAGGTCCAGCTCTAATATGCCCAAAATTGGAGCTGGAGCAAAGGAAAGAAGTGACTCAAATATGCTCAAAACCTGAGTCACAAGAAAGAAAAAGGATGTTTCACAGTGGCAGAATTCCATGCCTTCACAGTTTTGTTTTCTTCAAGTTTCTGCCCAGCAAGTCAGACTGTCTAACCCTGGCTTGGCTGTGTTTAAATTTCCTGTCTTAGAATGTAGGTGAAGAAACCTATTGGACAGTTTAATCCCAACAGGTAGTAGATTAGGTAGAGAAATGGATGAGGCCAACAGTCTAATCTGGCCTCATGGAGCAATAAGGGCAGAATTAGAATAGGTTTGTTTTGTTTTGCAAAATAAAATGTAAAGGGTCTACTAGTTCAAATGCACCCAAGGGAAAACTGTTAGAGTTCTAGTTTGGGTAGGTAGATTGGTTGGGAAAATGTTTCTGCTGATTTGTGTATCTAATATATTGTGGCAGCTAACCTAAAGAAAGAAGAAAGATGGCTTATAGCAGCAGGCATCTGGCCTACACCAAGAGATCATTTTCTGAATTCTTGACTCCTTCAAGAAGAAGCCATCCCCATGTGGAGCCACTGTTAGCCCCCCTATGAAATTTTTGACAAGTCAACTGGGGGCTAGATTTTTTTGAGCCTTCAAGGAATGCCTTTCCCCTGAAAAACCATCCTCCTTGAAGTCTCTCAATTTCTCTGCCTAATACAAATTCCCCTCTGCCAGTAAATTGCTAAAAGGGCCTATCATTCCTTCCGTTACCCCTGCAACATACATCAGTTCCCCCTCTTCCCCTTTTTCCAAATCCCCTTTCGGTTACCCTCGTTTAGCCTCTTTTATCCCCCCTTGGCTCCCCTTCTATTTCCCCTTTTACCCCTCAAATCCCCCTAAAATCCCCTTTAATTTCCCCCTCTTACCCTTTGTTTAACCTTTTTCCCCTTTTTTCCCCTTTTTCCCCTTATCGTTTCCCTTTAAAATCCCTTAAAACCCATTAAAATGGGCAAAAAACCCACTTTTCGACCATGCTATAGGGCCTAGCCCCTTACCGCAAGCCCCTTCAACCACTTCCCCACATGTGCCCCGGCGCTAGGACCAAGTGCTTAAGTCCCGAGCGCCAATCGAAATCGGAACTATCGGCGGGAGGAAAATTCCTTTGTAATACTCTAAAACCCCGATGCGATTAGTTTATAATGTTAAGTCTTGCGACGCGTTCCGCGTCGTTGATCTGTCACAAGATCTGGCGGCCAGCGCTCAATCGCATTACTCCCCCCGATCGCAATCGCAACATTCATTGTGCAGCTCCCGATTGTGATGCTCTGACTTAATCCTGACAGCCCATTCTCCTATAGATCCGACGGTCATCGCAGCTTCCGATCACAGGTCCTCTCCCGATCGCACTGCCCTTCCGATTAAATCTCCACTGTCCGTTTTCGCCCAGATCTACGGTCTGCGCTCAATCGAAACCCCCCTTCCGATCGCAATCGCGAGTCATTCTGTTTTCGCTCCGATTCAGTCACAGCCGTCCATCTCCCCGCCGATCCGACAGCCAGCGCTTAATCGCACCACCGCTCCAATCGCAATCGCAAGCCTCCTTGTCCGACCCCCGATTGCGATCCGCCGATTTAATCTCCGCCGTCCATTTTCCCGCTGACCCGACGGTCCTCCGCCAATCGCAGATCCCCTCCGATTGTATTCTCCACCGTTGATCTCCCCGCCAGATCGACGGTCAGCGCTCAATCGTTTCCCCTTCCGATCGCTGATCGCAAGCCTTCCCTCTACCTCCCGGATTAAATCCTGGCCGTCTGTCTGTTACATGATCCAATGGCCATCGCTCTTCCCTTTTCCGCTGATCGTGAGTCCTCTCTCTATCTTCCGATTCAATCTGGACCGTCCTTTTTTCCGCAGATCAACGGTCCAGCATTAATCGCAACTTCTTCCGCCTCCCCCCCGATTACATCTGGGCCGTTCATCCTTCCCCGATCTAACGGTCAGGATCTAATCACCCTTCGCCTCCGCTGGGTCCCACTATTGCATTCATCACCGTCGCATTTCCTGCATTTTGCTTGTTTTGTTAGTTTCGTATATTGTTACGCCAGATCAATCTCCACCGTTGATCTTCGTCTCCAGGCCAGGATCTAACGGCCTGCGCTGCATATTCTACCAAACCCTATTGTCCGTGCACTCCACCACTTCACTGCATTTTCATCGTTCGTTTACATAATACCGTTATTTCCGCCACTGCCGCACCACCATTTCGTTCACCCTACGTCCATTGCTCCGTCCACTGTTTTCTTCACAAGTGTGCTGTGTTGCAGAGTTTCTAGAGGATGGGACCGCCGTTGTTCAATGTACTACCTCAATGGCGAGCGGCGCAGTCAGGATTAAATCTAATGAGCCATTACACTCATGAAGGTCAAGGAATGGGGCCGTCAGGACTCACATTAATGGAGAGCAGAGTTCAAACGCCGAAAATCCTTCCGGCGCCATTAAAAGCTCGAGCTAACTCGGCAGAGGCAGTAATGAAGCAGCGAGGATTTTCAGTACAGAGCAGAGGGATTAATGCGCGCCAACGAAGATCTTGAGCCCTGAAACAGAGGTTTAAAGAGGCAAAGCATCATTTTGAAGACCCCGAGGATCGATTCTGGAGATCCTGAACATCAATAAGAGGTAATATCAAGGTTTTCTTATAAGCAGAATGTTTTTCCATAAAGGATAGGTCTCCCATACAGTCTTTATTATGCGCCATGTCCTTGAAGGAATTTCTCGTCCCAGCTATAGTTCAAAACGATCTAACATCCATGAGGCAGACTTCTCAGCAAGTTTTTTTATTTGGATCAAATCACCTGGAGTACTACAACCAAAAGGTCAAATCATATCCGGAGCAGATCGTTCTTTCACGAGGAAGGTGACAAAGATTAGATATACAGTGCATCAAGCAGAATGGGTCTCGGCCCTGCATTCATTATTGTGTTTCAATGTAACATTTAAAATTCACCTACCTCCTCAGTCGGTCCTCTGTGTCTCTTCTGCTATAAAGCACAGAAGGATATCATTGTAATGGTTGTTGTTGCATTATCAGTGAATTGCAAGCATTTTTGTCCCGAGCCAAGTTTCCTGTGTAATAGTTGTATGACAGGCTGAGAAATATGATGTATTCAGGCTGAATGTAAAAGCTTTGGGCAGTGATGTACCTGACTGGTGTTGTGTTTAACATGATAAGCATTTTTCATTGGATCCTGATCTACAACAGTTGGTGATGTTTTTCTTATCTCTGTGTTTATTTCCATTTCATTTCATGTTCTTCTGACTGACATCTGAATGCATGACATAAGATTTACCCTTGTTAGGTACCTTATGTCCCAGCTCTCTCAATCTTTAATGTTTTCTGCTCATATGTGTATCTGAATATTGTTTTTAATTGACTAAACCAGTGTAGTGGATGATTATTGCCTGCTCTCTGATGTGCAAGTTGATAGAATCAGTGTTCAGATGTCTTTGTTAAGATTTAATTGAAAGCGGTTAGGAACATTGGGAGGCGAAAAGCCTGTCACTGCCTCTTCATAACCTGCCCTTCCATACAAACCTTTTCAAGACCCCTTGTGTTGCCTATGGTTCTGTCCAAGCCGGCCTGGAGTTAAATGACCTCTGGCCTGATCTATAGACGGAATCAGATGGTTTTCCATCCTTCATTCTCATTCCTTAGTGTTCCATCCCACCAATCAGTCTTTGAGATCCAAATGCTCTAGATGACTAGCCCAACTGAAGCTTCCACATTGAACATAAGTAAATCCTTTCTTGACTCCATTGCCCAATGGCCTTGATGTTCCCTGAGTTATCTATTCTTGCCTAGCTTCCTTCTTTACCCATCCTTGTCTTATGATGAAACCTTCCTTCCTGATTCTCAACAACCAAACTCAAACAATAAAACAAACAAACTTGATCCTATAACTAGCCTAAAATCACAATTGAGAACTTCAAAGACATATATCCTTTGATAATCATAGAGAGATCCCTCTCTGGACCTAGGAGGGCTAGATCCTAGCGTCCCAAAGTGGTTCTATGTTGTCTCATCTTTTGGTCTCCGTCAACCTGGCCAAAACATGGGAACCCCAACAAAATGGACCTTTGTATTCAACCTTGGTATAAAAATATATATGTAATATATTGCGCCCATAAATTTTGACTATGGTTTGTGAATAATATATGCGCCCATAGCATTTGGTTCAAACCTTTGATTCAGGCTTGTATGAAATTAATATGCCATCCAACCTTGCCGTGGGGGAGGGCACGTGGTAGCCTTCTGTTGCACTACGTGGCCCTTCCCCATTGGCCTAATAATTCACCATTAAAAATAATAATCGACCATGTATAAAAATTGCAACTTTAGGATTATAAGGAAAAATTTCAACTTCCCAAGCAACATTGGAGAATCTGATTGTGACACTTGTCACAGTGTAATTGGCTAAAAACTAGAGAATATTCCATGAATATTCCTGAGGTGCTAACTAGACTGCCAAGTCATCAGTCTGCCACTATTCTGCACATTTTTTACCTATCTGAGAAAACAAACAACAGACCATAAATTACTCATACGAACTCAGATTTTGACGAAATGAGTTGCATTGGAATCCTGGTGATGAGCTCTATCCAGTCGTTTTAATTTGGAGAATTTTTTAGCACTTTCACTTTTGAGCTAAATACTGAGCCTTTGCTCATTTACTCACTAAGAAACCTCTGCACTCTACTGACCATATCACTCTAATCTAGGAAAAATCAATCTAATACTTAACCAATTCTCAGCATCTATATGACCAACCTTTCTTACACATTCCTAGAGGAATTGTGGTCATACTAATTAGGAAATTCCCAAGAATTGATTGCACAATTCATCAAAGGATTTATGTTGAATTCATGCATGAACTATACAATTTTATAACTTGTACAACTATTTATAGTGGATTATTAGATAACTAATTGATCACTACTTGTGAATTAAATAATATTTAATTCACTAGACCTTTCACTAGCTCATCTCTGAGTTAGAACTAGTTAAACCGATTTTAACTCAATTAATTGACTTAGCTAATTAAAAATCACAAATAAATATAATTGGACCCTCAACTAGAATTTACCAAGATAAATAAGTATTCCTGAATCAGTTAACTAATAAAAAATTTCATGTGATGGAATTACAATTTTTACTTCCAATTTAATTAAGGGAAAATTAAATTAGAAGTTGCCTTGGGATGCCATTTCTTGTTTCCATTTCAACATTGCATCCTTATTTACCCATCCCAATGGACATGGGTTTGGATGATCACAAACTTCCAGCCTCAACTTCTTGACCATCTCTACTGCAATGAGATTTTTTTGTGATCCTCAGTCAAATAGAGCATCAATCTTTGTCTTCTTGAAGGCTACTCAGTTTTACCTCCTCCTTCACTAAGCTAAAAACAATCTTCTCATCCATGTATAAGCTTATTTTAACTTGGCTGTTTGAATAAGTTTCCAATATATTCTTCTTCTTATTATATTTCTTATTATTCTTTGGGTTTATCTCTCGATGCAACTTCCAACACTTCTCCTCTGTATGGCCATCAATGTTGTAGTGGTTGTTAGGATCTTTGCATTGGTGTGTTGTGGTTGTCGTATTTTTATCTTTTACCCATGTTTTTTTCTTCTTCCAATCATTAGAAGCTTCTTGTTTGTCCTTCTGCATCAATCCCCATGATTGTGCTCTCTTTAGGCCTATGTTCTCTAGGTACTGTGACTGTACATAAGCCTCGTCCACCGATTTGGGCTTGAAAAATATCACTTGCTCACGCATATGGTGGTATATACCCCCCAAATAGTTGAGGAGTACATCTGGGTTATTTAGAGAGATACCCAACATTATAACCATCTTCCTAAATTTCATGGTGTACTCCTGCATGCTTTGGCCTAAATTTTTCCTCAAGTAATGCCATCAGATCCAGTGGTCCTCCACTTACCTAATGAGATAAAACAATGACTTAATGAGGGTCTTTAATTCCTCCCACTTAGTCATTAGAGGTTTTTCCTCCAACCTCAGGGTTTCTATGTGGCTCTCCAACCATGGTTTCTTCCTCCAATTTCAACCACACGAATGAGATCTTTTACCCTTCCTCGATCTTTTGGATGCTGAAATAAAGTTCCGATTTTTGAAACCAATCATTCAACTTCAAAGAGTCGATATCACTATGTTAAGACTTGATGTTGAATTTTTCTTCCATTTTAAACATGGAATGATTGATGATACTTGAAACTTGTTGATCTTTTTTAGGTTCTTTCTTCGGTTGGTTCTCCATTTCTCCCCGATCTTTTGATCCCCGTTTCGATTTTTCCTTTGCATTTGAATCTCCATATTCTCCAAATATGCCTAGCTTAGTGCTTAGGGCCACCATGAGGAGGTTTACATTGTGGTTTATATCCACGACTTGTTGTTTGAGCCACTAAAACCTCATCTTTTCAGGATCAGGAGGTTCGTTTACAGATTCGTCAACCATGATTAGGGTTTTATGATTTTCGGCCTTGCCAATCTAGATCTATGAAATCTCCAAAAAATACGTAAAGAAACCTACTCTGATATAAAATTATCCAAATTGGTATTGTAAATGATATGTTTGGCAACACCACTGTTGCCAAAACCTGTTGGGATACGAAACCAGCTGGGGGGTAGAGGAAAGGGGGTTGGGAAGCAACGTAGGCTAGACAGCCTGTCGTGTCTACGGAATCGATGTCATTACTACTTGTGTTCATGTCCTGACTAGCTTTGGCGCTTGATGTGGACATCATGCACATCAAAGCCGTTGTGACATCAGGGGATAGCTCGGGTATAATAGGGGTATATCCTAGGAATGATCCTAGGATGGAAGACGGTTTGAACTGGCCGTGGCTAAATTATTGGTACCGTGTAAGCGCATCCATGGATGTATCTATGTAGGGTAGAATTACATCAGTTTTTTTTAGGGGTATTTTTTCGCTATGCGTCAATTGGTCCATAGTAACGATGCGGTCCTCATGGGGGAACCTCATAGTGCGAAATACATAGGAGGCTATGGATGACATGGCCTACATATAACTCTGACTAAGGAGTATATTATATTCCAAGTGAGCGTCCAAGAATTCAATTTATATAAGGACCATATTTCTGGCTAAGTAGACCGGGATGTTTTGGTAGAGACCGACGGGGGTTGAAGGACGACAATCGTATGCTCTAAGCGTGATGACTAATGGTTTTAGTTTGGGAGACCCTAAGTTCTTCCAAATTTTTTTTGACATGATGCACGTGGATGCAACCTCATCAATGAAACATCGGTGAATGGTAATATTTTGGACTGATACTGGTATCTGAAAGGTGACCATTGAAGGAAGCCTAGGGGTGGCTTTGTTTAAATCAAAAGCCATTAAGCATGTATCGACAGGGTCGATAGCGCCTAACACGGAAATCAAGGCTTTCCGTTGTTTTAGGCATGACTGTAATACTTCTAAAGCTGACATGGATGTGGGTGAGTGAGCTAGATCATCCACGATGCTATAGTTATGGGATGCTTTGGAATAGTTTCTTTCTCACCTAGTTGGTCCCTTATCCATCTTCGGCAAAGGTTCAATAGGAATATTTGATATGGTCAAAGGTGTTGTTGGTGCACTATTACTAGCCCCTGACGTGTTGGTGTCTGGTGGGGTGTCGTAATTTTAATTCTGTGTTTGAAAAAATATTTCATCGCTAGTCATGTAGATTTTGTGGTTGTTATTTCCGGAGTCATCAGGATTTTGTTGCTGAGTGCTAATTGTCCCTTGATAGGGGAAGGGCTCCTGCATGACTACTGGCTACTGGGCTGATCCCCCTTGTCCATGGTTACTCTGCAGCTTTTTCAGCTTAGGGAGGTTGGGAAAGTGGTGAGTGTAATGGCCGTACTCACCACAGATTGAACAAGAGTGGTTTGTTCAGAGAGGTGGCCTTTTGTCCTGCCGTTGGGAATTTTTTGTCTCCTGATTTTGATTTCGGTTAGATTTTCCTCCAGCCTCAGATCGCGGAGGGCGCTGCTAGCTATTTCCCTCCTATCCAAGATTTCCTTTAGGCTTCTTTTTCCCTTTTTTATTGACCACGTTAGGAGGGTAGTCCTCTTGGTTATATGGTTGGCGCGGTTAGTTTTGGGAAGGTTGCATAAAGTTCACCTATGCATTATTCCTCATAGGTGGGTCTTATGTCAGGGACTGCGCATAATGCGGTTCTTGGTTTGCAAATGGCTGATGGGGGGGAGCTCTTCCGTCAGCATGCCTATCTACGTACTGGGTCCCTTGAGCCGGAGGATAAGATTTTCTGTGCTGATGGTGATATGACGATGCCCTACTGGTCAAATTTTGTGGAGGCATGTGATGACTTTGGTAGTCGGGTTATGGTACATTCTAGGTAGAATCATACATGTAATCGGGGTTTTGAATGCTGCTACCTTGGTAACTTCGGGTCAATTACCCAATTAAACCATCTGCAGAGTTCAACGTGCCTGGAAATTCTTTGTGAGTTTGCAGGCGTGGGGTGTTTGGCAGGATATTGTAAATATGCCCTGATTGCGTATAGATCAGCTTGAGCTTTTGGGCCTTACTGATGGCATCCTCTTCGGATATGGGCTTTTGCTGCGCCACATCCTTTGAAATCTCTGCATGGAGATTTTTCAGGAATAGGTCTCGATCGTCGAGTGTGGATTTACACAAACTATGATTCCACCGCCATTCATGGAGATGGTCCGAGATATGGATGACGGGGGTTTCACTAAAGTGTGTCAATAATTCCATTCCAAAATCATGGTGGATGGGTAATTGAAAATAGTTTGGGAACGCAGTGGCGAGGGTGCTAAAGGTTCCATGTGTAGCAGAGGGTTTCTCCACATACCATTTTCTACTAATCCCATTAGAGTGCGTTGAAACAGTCTCAGTCGAATAGTATCATCAATGATGTTATTCGACGAGAACCATAGGTGGAAAGTCATAACATGATTTCTTGGGTATTCTGCTTGCTTTTCTTCAAACTTTGGAATGTCCGAAGGGAGCTTCGTGGGAATGGGAGGCCATATGGGGTTATGTGCAATGGGGTCGTTCATCAACTTGGTTAAATCTGGTAGATTCAACGAAGTTAGAAAATGTGACTGCGAGGTTGTAGCCATTGCGACTTGTGAAAACACGATGTTATAGTTAGGAAGAGGGTTTATCTGCGACGTACCTTGCTGTGTATTCGACTGGATTCCCGAATGGGCAACACTCCTATGCCCTCTAGGGGTTGTGGGAGGAGTGGTGTGCGGTGTGGCATTGGGAGACTGACCAGGGTTCCCAACTAAATATGCCTCAATAAAGGATGAACCAATAATGGCGGCAGTGTTCTATCTTTGACACCTAAATGGCGAAAGACCTGAAACCCCTCTCAGTAATGGGGGAGGTCCAAAAGACGTCTAGATAGACGAGGTCCCATTAGGTCCTTTCTGGCGTCAACTAGTTGTGGATTTGGAAATATTTGAGAGGATAGAGATTATAATCAAAGAAAAATTCTGATCACATACATAAAATAAAGTGAAAATAAAATAAATTTTCCCTTTAAATTAATCCTATGTGATCAGTCAATCAAAAAATATGGTTTTTGTTTTTTTGCGTATGATACTCAAATATTAGAAGACCTAATCGTCCTCACACACTCAAATGTAATAGGGCCTTGAGAAGATATCTTGCGAGTGTTGGCACAATATCCTGTAAGATTTGGCGACGCCCCCAGTCAGCCAAAGAAAATCCACCAAGGTAAGGGTAGAGGGTCTAGTGCTTGCCTACACCGTCACCTATAAGGAAAGGATACTCTAATTTTGGAAAATAAGTACCACCATCCCACGTTAGCCTCGAGTCTTGGGCTTCTTGGTAGTTCAACTAACAGTACCGAGTATCAACCAGGTCAAGTAGCCCCAACTGATACCGCACACACTGCGCCTAAGCCTAACCCCCTCTGAAGCGGGTCTTTGCCACGCTCAGGTTTTCTTTTTAGTGGGCTAATAGGTGGATTTGAAAGCTCCCTAAACAATCAACTTCTATGTTTCAAGATGAAGAGTGATCAAGGCGGCTTATTGGATGCCTACCCCCTTGATCCTAACTTAGACTATAAATTATTTTGTGGCCCCTGTGGGGAGAATTTAGTGAGTTTTTTAAAGTTAATTTTAGGTCTCTTTGCTTTTCGTAGTGTGTGGATGTGTGTGAAAAAAAATTGAACAAGCACATAGTTTGAATGTGTGGATATGCGATGATCCTTTTCAAAATCCCCTATTAGACTATGTTCTATTGTTCCTTTCTCAAAAGAAAAACATGCACGGATATGGGTGCTTTCAAATTTTCCAAGTTAATCTATGTGATTAACTATAGGGATATGGTGAGTTGTGAATAGAGAGCGTTCATATTCTTGCCTAGGATCACCAGAGGGTGCAAAGGCAGCAGAGATTACTTGTTCTTCTATTGAAAATTCAACCCTGGTCCCGAAATCCTAGTGCGAAAATTGAACTAAACTAATGAATTTTACACTAGAAAAAAATGAAATAGCTAAGCATGCATGGACTTGGGCCACTTACTTTGGCTAATTATCTAGGTTTTTTGGTACCTAAATTTCCAAAACATAAATTTTTTCGGAATACAAGTTAATTTTCCCCTTACTTAAACCATGTGTAAACTTTGCAAAAATCAACTTGAAATAAAATTAACACCAAGCCTACCAAAAGCAGCTAAGAGTGAGCTTTAGAAACCTGCGGGGCACCTCAACCAGTGCTGGAAAATGTATTATGGGCTGCCGAGAACTTTACAAGTAGGAAAAGATGGAAATATGGGAGAAATTTCTCATTCCGTTTTTTGCGCGCAAAAGGCTGAAACAGGTGCGATGTCTGCGCGTAGGTTAGCTCTGAACGTGTGCCTGTATGAGGAAATGTGCGCAAAATCCTGCAATGTAATTTTTTGGAGCTCTTCTGCTTCACTTTGTCACTTGGGATGAATAAGAGAATGAAGGAGAGGAAGGGGGAAATTCCAACCCAACTCCACAGCACATACGGAGGTCTTTGCAAAAAGGCACAACCAAATAAACTTGGAAATAAAAGTTAGTGGAGTTTCCAATCCTGTGTTAGTGTGCTTGGTGCACGTCTTTACGAAATCAAACCAACTTAAGGGGTGTGGTTTTCCCTCTTAAGTTATTGGTCACAGGCAGAAAATATATGGAGTCAAGCAAGTTAGTGGAACATGCTAGAACATAAACATACTAGATAGAGAAATAACATGCATATTCAAATATATAAATTTAAAATAAAAACTAAAAAAATAACACAAAGGCTCTAAATATAGTCAAACAAGTTCAATAATCCAAACGTCGGTGCTTACGTCCCCTCTTATTGAGTGCTAGTAGGAAATGAGGATGAAACTTTAACCCCTTTCCAAGGGGCCCTTAGAACTTGGGGTTCTAAGTCCCGATGCAAGGATGTCTTTACTTCCGAGATGCCTTGGCACAAATTATCCCTCTCTCTACTATGGTGGAATGGAGTTGTTGGATGACCAACAACTGAGTCCCCTCTATCTCTGTTCTAGATCAAACACTGTTGGTATTTCTTGGGGCAATTCTGGCCATCATAACAATGTGCTCTCCAGTTGCTCATCTCTTGTTGGCCTTTTATAGGAGAGTTAAAATCCTCCTTCCCTCTCTTGGTACATTGTGGATGGTGACCAAAGAGAGGAGGGTGATTCCATTGTGTGCTCCCTTGATGTCCTAAGGAGGCTTGGGCGGTTGTCCTTAGGTGGCTTCAAGTGTGGAATCAATGTCCTGGAGCGTGCTTTTTATGGTCCCGGAAAGTGACTTCCACCACTCCCAGGTGTTATCACCAAAATAGGACCTGATAGGATGTTGTTCAGGCTACCTCAGTGTAACTATTTCAAACCAAACTTTTAGTTGAGGCTTAGCCTCCTCAACCCGAGAGGGCTCTCTCACTAGGTTTAAGATTTTGAATTAAGGATTAGATGGCTAAATCTAAGAATAAATTGTATAAAAGTGTATGATTGGTTGAAAAACTGATCAGCAAACATCTATTGGGCTATGGAGTCTAGGAATTTTCCCACAAAATATAAAAATTAGGTTATCATGGAAGTCAGGGCATTTCAGAGTTTTTAGGTGTATCAGTAAAACAAAAACAAAGTGAACAAAACATAGTTTACAAACATATGCAGGAAGTTAGAGCATTTTCCAATGAATTCTAAGTAACATATGTTTATACCACTACAGATAGATAGATAAGGAAATCCATTGGAAGATCACAAAGTAAAAAATCTTTCTGAATCCTGAGTAGTAAGCCAATATCTGTATTATGATAATAAAAACACACAGTCTGTTATAATAACATAGTCTGCTTGTTAATGAAAATTTCCAACCTTGAGGAATTCGACCTCATGTCTCTTATGGATCCATCATTACAATCTTGGATTCCTTCATCTAGCTTGAGGAGAATTCAAATTTCTTAGTTTGACACCTATCTATTCCTAAAACAAACTATTAATTACATGTGACAGTTAACTGTCTGTTCTAGAGTCCTAATGCAATTAGGAGTAAAACTCCTTATTATGACTAAAACAAATTGATCTAGGAATTAAAGATTATATTTGACAGCTGCTCCTCCTTATCTTCGACCTTGATGGTGTCCATAACCTTGCTGTTATATTCTGTTAACTTATCCCTTATTTGTCCTAAAAAATAGGAACATGTTTCCTGCAATATAGCTTTAACCCTCATTTATGCTCCTCGAATCCTTTGAATGACAAAAATGCACCGTTTTAGACAATTGATATGTGTTATTACTTCCATAGAACCATGTCCTTCCACCTGTTCAAAATTAAGTCCTTGAAAGAGTGTAAAGAGAGCTGATGTGTCTGCGTTACGAAAATATCAGTTGTTTTCATAGCGCAGTAACTATGCCTTTGTAAACATCTCTTAACATCCAATTTCTCTTGCTTTAACACCTGGAACTTCATTTGTGAACCATTTCCATCTTCTAGTAGCATAAATACTTCAAAAAATAGATTTTTTACCTCTTGAAACCTTAACAAAATGCTCAAAACTTCACCTACAGTAGTTTCGTAGTGCGCTACGAAACTGCTATGTATGGCACCTACAGCAGTTTCATAGCGCGCTACGAAACTGCTGCGTATCTCCTTTTTACACAGTTTTTTCATCATCTTCAGATCTTAAGAATATTTATAGCCTTTTAATGATTACCTTGATAATCTTTATGCTAATAAAATTTAATAATCATTATAAGTCAACTTTGCCATGTTTTCAAAAAGTGGTGTCCTTCCTAAAACAAAACTGTATTAGGGATTTGTCACTTACTTCCTTACTTATGTTGTAGCTGACCTTCAGAGTTTTCTAATTGGATTTCAAGATCTTCAATCTTCCTCTTCAACCTTCTGTTAGTAGCCCTTAAATTTACATTTATCCTTCTCACAAATTTAGCCTCTTTGATTGCAGGAAGAGTCCAGGTAAAATATTGAGCTTCACTGCTAACTATTTCAGGTTTTAAGACTCTTTCAAGCTCCCACAGAGCCTTAATTCTGTCAAATTTTATCTTCTCCACAACATGTTTTCTTGCTTTCTTCTTAAGCTTAGCAATTTCAAGATTAGCTAGTCTTAATTTTTCTTTAATCCCCTCATAACTGCTCTTTTCTCTTTGAGTATGGAAAACTTTGTTTCTGTCATCTTCAGACATAGGTGATGAAAGGTATATGGGTTCCTCATAAACATTTGAAACTTTTCCAGCTTTATCTAACTCCACATCCAGCCCTTGTAACTTTTTTGAATTCCTAGTTATAGGCCTTCTGGGCTTGAACACAAACTCTGAAATTTCGTCATTAAAATCCAGCTTTTTGGAAGACTTGATCTTCTTAGATTTACCTTCATCATTAAAATCCAACTTTTTGGAAAACTTTATTGGAGAGATACATCCACCATCATCAGGGCAGCATCATTGGATTCTCACAACAACGGACTACTTCACTAAATGGATAGAGGCGATACCAACAAGGCAAGCTAATGTTTCTATAATTATTTCTTTTCTAGAGAATAATATATTGTCTAGATTTGGCTGTCCCATGAAGATTATAACAGATAATTCTCAAGCATTTAAGTCCAAGAAAATGATAAGTTTCTGCCATCAATACCACATCACTCTTGGAAATTCTACTGCATACTATCCGTAAGGGAATGGTCTTGCTGAATCATCAAATAAGAGCATTGTAAGGATCATCAAAAAGATATTGCAGGAAAACAAAAAATCTTGGCACTTAAAGCTGAAGTACGCCTTATGGGATGATAGGATTTGTGCAAATAGTTCAATTGGGACTTCGCCATATGAACTTGTCTATGGTGTTGAAGCTGTTTTTCTGACATCACTTGGGGTACCAGTCATGAAGTTAATTCAAGGATTTGAAGAGGAACCAAATGCCATCCAGAGGAGAATCAACCAGCTGATAGCCTTGCAGGAAAAGAGAAATGTAGTTTATGATAGCCATCAACAGGTTCAAAATAGAATCAAGAACACATTTGATAAGAAGATCAAAGAAGACAGTTTCCAGCTACAAGATAAAGTGCTGAAATGGGAGCCCAAAATTGAAGAAAAGGGCAAGCACGGTAATTTTGAGAATTTATGGAAGGGTCCTTTTAATATTTTTGGTTTTCATGGGAACAACACTTATATATTTCAGGAAATTGACAGAGGATCATATTCTGGAGGGCCTGTTAATGGCAGGTTCCTAAAGCATTATGCTTGTTGAAGTTTTATTAGTCACTCATGACATTATATATATTCCATCTTTGTTAGGTTTATTGCTAATAATGAAAAGTTGAAACAGAGATCTTAAGCCCGAGTGAAGGCCCCAATAGTTTGAAGAAGATGCTTATCAATACAAATTTATGTTTTTATCAAAAATGGATAGCACTGGAGCTGTGGGTTCTTAGTGTACCACAGGGGCACACCATCCCAAGTGGAGCCACTATTATCACTATAAAAATTTTCCAAACTTGGACAGTTTGCATTTGTTCCTAAGTCATGGTCTTAGGAAGGGGTTAAGTCCTTTTTATGTTTTTAGAGTCTAAGTCATAAGGTTAGAGTCTCATCTCCATCATCAAATAAATTCCAACAACTTTGTTTCACACTTTAAGGGTCCCATATTTTGTTTCGAAAGTCATGTGTTTAGTCATTTTGAAAAAAAATTTGAATAAGCCGTGAAACCACGTTTTCGTAGCACAGACAGTGTTAAAAACTGCTTTTGCACTACGAAAAAGTTGGTCTTTTCGTAGCGCAAAACCCTGAAAATACATTACATGCACTACGAAATCGGGGATTCGTAACCAATCCTGTCCAACTGTCAAATCCATCAAATTTCATTAAATTTTCATGATTAGGTGTCAGTCCACGAATCCTTTCTCACACATGAAACCATTCATAACCATCATGAGATTCATTAGGGGTCATTTATCATTAGTCATTTTAAAATTTGAAAATGGATGGATGTCCTTGATTGTATTGTCTCATGCAAAAACACTTGGTCCATGTTTTTCTTTGAAGGATAAGCTTATGGTAAGCAGAAACCAGAGCTTCTCTCAATTCTCAAGCGAGGCTGAACTCTCAATCAAGAGAGCCAGTTTATTACAGGTTTTCTCAAGCCACAGGGATTTCAAGGGAAAGATGATAGAGGAAAAAAGAAACCATAGATCAGGCCACTGTTTGAGAATGGAACTTGAAGGCATAGAGGCTCTCACCAAGGATAAATCAATTGAAGAAGCCTCCAAGAAAGTAGGATGCTGGAGATTCTGTGAAAAGCTATAGGGAGTTCATAATCAAGTCACAAAAGAATTTGCCATTAATTTCACAGGTTCAAACACAAAGGTTATATTTTTAAACTTGCCAATTTCTCCTGAAATTATATCATTAGTGACAGAGATTCCAAGGGGAGAAGAAAGGTGGTTCAAGAAATTTAGGTTTGAAATGGAACCTTGTAAAATATTTTTGAAGCCAGAGTTTGTGGACATAGATTTAACCGTACCAAGAGGTTATGTCAAGGATACATATGCTAACCTACTCTCCAACATTCAAAGGTACTTCACCTGTGAAGGAAGATACCATAAGGTGTATTCTTATAATTTCAAAATCTTATTGCATTTCACTGGAATAATTTCTCTAGATTTACCTTTCTTCCTGTTTCGAAGTTTGGCCAAGATGGCAGATAAGGTGCAGATGAAAACTCAGGCATGTGAAACTTCATTACTCCATCATGGTCTAGTTAAATTAATAGTTTTACATGAACTTCAAAGGGTGAATAGAGAATGGTCTGCATTTCTATTTTTGTGTGGATTTGGGATGGAAACACATGGAACAGGGTTTAGCCCTAGGGCCAAAGAAAAATCACCATAAAAAACCACTGACCCTGTAGCAACAAGATCAAAGAGATTTTTCAAGTTAAATCCTAGAAAGAAAGTGAAAGAACCAGAGATTAAAACACCAGTGATTATTCAAGAAACCTCTTAACCTACACAAAAGAGGACAAAGAAAGGTAAGGAAGCAGTACAGGAACAATCGACCAGCAAATCAGCCCAGAAAAGATTGATTAGAAGTCAAATAGCAAAGGAAAAAAGAAAAACAGTAGTTTTAGAAGAAGATCCAGGTTTAAAGGGTAGTTTGAATGATATTTTACAAGCTATTGATATTGAGGAATCTCCTTTAGTGCAGGCAGATTTTATAAATTTGGATAAAGGGAAATCTAAGAAGATCAATTCTTCCAAAAAGATGTATTTTAATGATGAAATTTCAAATTTTGTGTTCAAGTTTAAAAATCCAACCTTTGTGTTTGAACCTGTGAAATTAATGGCAAATTCTTTTGTGACTTAATTATGACCCCCCTGTAGCTTTTCACAGAATCTCCAGCATCGTACTTTCTTGAAGGCTTCTTCGACTGATTTATCCTTGGTGAGAGCCTCTATGCCTTTAGGTTTTGTTCTCAAACAGTGGCCTGATCTATGGTTTCTTTTTTCCTCTGTCATATTTCCCTCGAAATCCTTGTGTCTTCAGAAAACCTATCATAAACTGGCTCGCTTGATTTCATAGAAAATAGCTCGCTTGATTAAGGGTTTAGCCTCGCTTGATAACTGGTTTAGCCTCGCTTGAGAATTGAGAGAAGCTATGGTTTCTGCTTACCATAAGCTTATCGTTCGAAGAAAAACATGCACCAAGTGTTTTTGCATGAGACAATACAATCAAGGACAGGCATTCCTTTTCAAATTTTAAAATGACTAATGATAAATTACCCCTAACGAATCTCATGATGGTTATGAATGGTTGCATGTGTGAGAAAGGATTCGTGGACTGACACCTAATCATGAAAATTTAACGAAATTTGACGGATTTTATAGTTGGATAGGATTGGTTACGAATCCCCGATTTCGTAGTGCATGTAATGTATTTTCAAGGTTTTGCGCTACGAAAAGACCAGCATTTTCATAGCGCAAAAGCAGTTTTTAACACTGTCTGCGCTACGAAAATGTGGTTTTGTGGCTTATTCGAAAAAAAATTTCAAAATGACTAAACACATGACTTCCGAAACATAATATGGGACCCTTAAAGTGTGAAACAAAGTTGTTGGACTTTATTTGTTGATGGAGATGAGACTCTAACCTTATGACATAGACTCTAAAAACATAAAAATGGCTTAACCCCTTCATAAGACCATGACTTAGGAATAAATGCAAACTGTCCAAGTTTGGAAAACTTTTATAGTGGTAACAGTAGGATTGCACACTTTTTGGGTCAAAAGGCCTGCAATGGTGCGCTTATCGAATGATTTTGCGTGCAAAAGCATTTTTGACTAGTTAAAATTTGATTTTTCCTCACACCTTAGATATTTTTTAAATACTTTTAGATTCTCTAATGTCTCTCAGCCTTGTAAATCCTTTTGCCTGACATGAAATAATGTCGTCTTTTCTTGTAGGATTTTCCAGTGATAACAACAGGCATGATTGAGCCTATAGAGCAGTCTGATTGGGTAATCCCAATGGTGGTTTAAGAGAAGAAGACCAAAGGAGAGATAAGGATTTGTGTAGACATGCGCAAGCTAAATGATGCCTGTGTGCATGACCCCTTCCCTACTCTGTTTTCTGATGAAATCCTGGATAATTTAGGAGGACAAGAAGCCTATTCATTTACTGATGGATTTTCAGGGTATAATCAGATCAAAATTACACCTGAATATTGTAGCAACACCACCTTTGAAACATATTGGGGGTCTTTCCAATATACTATCATGTTGTTCGGATTAAAAAATGCACCTGTGATCTTCTCATGTGTGGTCGTGGTTGTGTTCAAATAATTCATGCATAAATTCTTGGAGGTAAATTTTGATGATTGGATAGTATTTGGATTGGTCAAGAAACATGTGTCAAACCTGCACATGATGCTTGACACTTGTAGAAAGCACCAGATTTCGCTTAACTTGAAGAAATGTATATTTTGCATGCCTTTTGGAATTTTTTTAAGGCATATAGTATGCCAGCAAGGATTGATGGTAGACCCAGCCAAGATCACAGTTGCCATCAACTTAGAAGTTTGTACTAATGAGAAAAACTGCACTCCATCCTAGGACACACTTGTTATTACAGGAAGTTCATTAAAGGGTATACTGTGATCACTTCGTTGATGGAGAAGTTGCTAAAGAAATATGTTATTTTTTTGGGATGAAGAATGTTAGAAGATCTTTGAGATGCTAAAGGATAAAATGGTCATTGCACCAATCTTGATATTCCCAGACTGGTCTAAGGTTTTTCATGTGCATGTGGATGCATCTGGTATGGCACTTGGGTTTGTTTTAGCACATCCAGGAGAAGGAGACATTGATCACACTGTTGATTTTTCTAATAGAAAGATATCCAGTGTAGAGCGCAACTGCTCAACCACAAAAAGGGAAGGACTTACCATGGTGTACAATCTGCAAAAATACAGGCATTATCTACTAGGAGGGAATTTCAAAATGTTCACTGACCACTCTACTTTAAAATACCTGGTCAATAAGCATGTGTTTGGGGGGAAGATCTACAGATGGTTGCTAATCTTTCAGGAGTATGACTGAAAAATTATTGTGAAGCCTGGAATATTAAATGCCAAACCTGATCATTTGTCATGGATAGAAAATGGGGAAGAACCAACCAGTTTGGAGGAGGGATTACCCAATGCGCAGATATTTTCTATCAAAGTGGTCGATGAGCACTTTGCTGATATTATTCACTTCGTGACTACTAGAAGCGTGCCTACTAAATATTCAGTACAACAAAAGAAGGAGTTGGTTGCGCACACAACTGATTTTACCTTGATTGCAGGTCAATTGTATAAGCTAGGAGCAAATGAAGTGTTGAAGAGATATGTGTTGGAACATGAAAGGAAGGATATCTTGGCTAAGGCTCATGGAGGGTTGGCAGGAGGTCACTATGCTGGAAAAGCCACTGCACAGAAGGTGTTGCGTGTTGAATTATGGTGGCCCACACTGCATAGCGATGCACATGCATAATGTTGAGCCTGTGATGCATGTCAGAGAATAGGGAAGCCCTCGCATAGAGATGAAATACCCCTGCAACCATAGATGGCCCTGCAGGTCTTTGATAAATGGGCTACATATTTTGTTGGACCAATCAACCCTCCAGGGAAGAAGACATGAGCACGCTATATCATCACTGTCACTAATTATGTAACCATATGGGAAAAGGCAAATGCAGTTAAGGACTATATTGCAGATATTGTTGCACACTTCATTTTTGAACACATTTTAACTAGAATTGGATGCTCGAAGATTTTGATGAGTGATAGAGGTATGCACTTTGTTAACGAAACAATTGAAGCTTTGACAAAGGAATTTCAGATCCATCACCAGAAGAGTACCCATTATCACCCACAAGAATATGGCACAGTAGAGGATTTCAACAAAAGTATGGAGAATGTGCTCACTAATATTTGTAATGCCAATCGCAATGACTGGGATGTGTGCATCCCTTCTATGTTATGGGCTTATAGGACCACATGTAATAATTTGACTGGGAAAACACCTTTATGATGGTCTAGAGGCAAGAAGCAATCATTCCAATGGAGTATATTGTCCCCAGCCTACACATTGCAGCTTTCACTAATATGGTTGAACCTAACATTATGGAGGAATGGTTGGCGCAAATCATTGCCTTAGAAGAAGATCGGTTCATTGCTAACTTTCATCAGCAAGTGCAAAAGGCACATGAAAAATCCTGGCATGATAGGCACATCAAGCAGAAGGTGTTCAAGGACGAGGACTTTCTCTTGATTTACGATAGTCAGTTTTCGCACCACCCCGAGAAGTTCAGAAAGCATTGGTTGGGACCATATATTGTGAAGGAAATCACTGATGTAGGTGTTTTATGTTTAGCCATGTTGCGCAGTGAAAATCTTTCAGGTATTTCAATGGAAGTCGTCTAAAGCCATATAGAGACAATTTAGTGCCGACCAAATGAATATATGGATGGAACATACGAATAAAAGGGTATGCATGCAGCATAGAGGGAAGGCGCAGATAGGTACGAAATAAGCACAAAGGTGTTGCGCGGGTGAAAAAAACTAGTTGTTGGAACATTGAAACTAGGTGAAAAAGTAAATTTACCGTTGGATGGAGTGGGTTTTTCGCATTTAATGAGGCGATCTTGGAGTATTTTTTACTGTTTTTATGAAGGTAAGTGGAAATTAATGACAATATGACTGTTTTCACCTTGGATTTATTATAAAAATAAGGGAATGGGTCGCAATCAGTTCCTTTGCTTTCTAAGAACATTGTGCCTTGAATTAATCCGTGATTTCTGACATAGCGTTGTCTGTGAGCCCTGTTTGTCTGGCTGAGAGATCCCATATGACATAAGTAATCCAGATTTTATCTTCTACCTGAGAATGACAGCGACCGGCCCTACGGAGGAGCAGTCTGCGTCCCTCACGGCATCAATTGAGCTGGGATCGCATGACGTTCAAGAGGTGATCCCTAAGGTTGAAGAAGTTGTGTCCATACCAGCTAAGGGAAAAGGGAAAATTTTGAAGTGGGCTTCCTTGAAGCTGTGCACCTCTCCACTGCATGTGACGTCCCCACGTTAGGCCACTAAGGATCAGTCGCCCATGGGTGATCCCTCGAAGAGACCAATGAGTGCCGTGTAGGAGGTTGTGTTTGTTGAGCCCATATCTTGGCGACCACCATATGTAAAGTCACACAGACCCTCCATGCACGCACCAAAGAACGTAGATTCAGTGTAGGAATACCTTTATATGCCATTGGTCCCATAGGAACTTCCCCTTGCTGGTGATATGTTTGGCAAGATCCCGAATATCAAGTTGGATGACCATGATTTGGAAAACGAAGACACGTTCCTTGAGCTAGCGCTAGAGAACTACTTGGAGAAAGTACTCTACAAAGAGGTGCTAAAGGTTGAGCCAATGCCTTGGGCACGTAGGCTAGACAATGCTGGAATCCTAAATCTGCTGAGGATTCTGTATTTTGGGAGGTACCCAATCACTAGCATATGCGTGCACCAATTGTTAGTCTTAGTCCATTATGGTTTCCTGTGGATTCAAGGGAGAATTACGATAGAAACCACACTGATCCATTGGATCATGGGCCTGCCCAAGAAGGGGCCTCATCCAATGATGGGTTTCAAAAAAAGAAATGAGCTCAAGTTTGTGATAGATGTAAATAAGAAGTACAAGGTGGAGAGGGACAAAAGGGGATTTTGGTTCAAACTATCAGTGACCCGGGATTTTGGTTCAAGATATTTTGGGTACTCTTTGAAGGCGCGTTGGCTGCTTCCAACCATTCATGACCCAGACTCTCACCAGAAGTATATGAGAAATAAAAGATCGTCACCGAGTTCCTAGTAACCATGTAGAATGTGCATATCAGGGCATGCAAGGACCCTACATGTTATAACTTTTCGTTCATGGTAACAGAAGCAGAAGTTGAACAGATCATGGAAACTTAGCCGAAATCATGGAAATTCAGGTTCGGCTCCACCCAGCCCATTAGGTCTTGTACATTAGGAAAAAAGACAACTCCGAAGGACATTGAGAAAGGAACCGATCTACACACTAAGAAATAGGTTGAAACAGGTGTTGAGAAGTATGGCGGAAAGGACTCTAAGGTAGAAGCAGAGGAGCCTAACATAGAGAAGAATATAGAGAATGATTTGGGAGTTGAGGATGATGTGGACCCTGGAGGTTTAGATGGGTTAGACGGGGATGGTTCTGAATCTTCGCGTGGCACCAAGAGAGGCACAAAAGCTTCAAAAGGCCCGCACAAAAAATGAAAGGGGTCCAAGGTCGAAGGGGATGAAGAGATCACTCTAACAGAAGAGGACCTCATTAAAATCATGGATGAATTTTCTTCTGTGTCAGAGGATAGATGGAATTCTATGGAGGAGCAATACAAGGCCGTGGTGGAGGCCTTCCAATCGGGATTTCAGGTTTTATAGTTGAAGACAAACAATTTGAAAGAAAGTGTGGCTTAAGCGAGGCTGATACAAGCGAGCTTGATGACTGCCATAATAACCACAACGAATGATAGTAGGATCTGACCCTTCCTGGGCACAATTCTAACAGTGGAACAACTGCACCACAAGTTAAGATTGAAAGCTTGATTCCATCACTCAAGGCTTCCTGAACCGAAATGCAGACAGTGAAGGCAGGATTCGAACAGAAAATTGCCACATTGCAGGCTAAGCTTCATCTTGAGACTCCCTCAAAGGTGCGTGCATAGTGGGCTACCCTAGTTAAAGAATCATCCACGAGCATTTCTGCTAACGTTGACAAAGGGTTAAAGCTACTAGAGACCGCATGGGACTGTGGAGCTCTGTGAAAATAGATCCACTCATCAAGAAGATTAATCAAGAGTTGCGTGCCAAGGAGTAGGTGTTTGATGATATGCACGAGGCCTTACCTACATTCATTCCTGCTCAGGGCATGTCCTGCCTTCAGACCAATCAGGTGCTACGAGATGAGATCGAGGAGCTCCACCGAAAGAAGCATATTTTCACTGATCATATGAAGCCTTGGGCAGAAGACGCAATGAAGTTGTCTCAAGATCTGGATGGTGCATTAAAGACCCTCAATCAGACCCTGCATAGTGTCAACTTGGCTGCAGAATGGCTGACTTCACAGAAGCTGGTAGAGACCATGCAGAGTGCATCGGATCGGAGTGCGGGAGTTTTGGTGCCCTTTACCGCTGCCATCGATGAGCTCCAAAATCAGATGAAGAACCTAGTCCTGCTGTGACTCGGGATGAGTCACAAGATTATGTTGGGGGCATGTTGGAGCAAGGTCCCCTAGGACTGAACTTTGAGACATTTTTTATATACTTTTGTAAATATTTTGTAATTTTAGTCGTGTGCAACAAAATTCAAGGGGCTTTTGGGCGGGTCAAAGCCCCTCATGAGTTGTAATGGGTAAAAATGTTAGAACTATGGGCTGCAAACCATAGTTTGTGGAACTTAGATGAGCACAGGCTAAAAGTATAAATAAGATTCTAGATCAAGTCAATAGGAGATATCAGAGGTCGAATGTAAGTGATATCGTTGTTTTTTGATATTTTTTGTGAATTTTTTGGGTATAAGGCTTCTATTGGCTATGTGCACAGAGACCTTAAGTCCTTCTGTGTGTAAACCCCACTGGCTGTGTGCGCGGGTGAACTAAAGGTGTTGTAAGGAAGATATGGATTGTTTATGAATAAATAATTGTTGTTGCTGACCTCTGAGTCTGAAATACATCTGTTATTTAATTTATTATCATTTCTGCATATTATTTATGATTAATGTGTTATTTGTGTTTAGATCAATTTCCCAACTGCTTCTGGCTTTAGATGAGTGGTTATTTAATGGATATAGTACTATTAAACTCTAATACTATCTGTTAAGGGTTATTACATGGATTGGGGACTCTGCTTTACTTTGCGCGCAAGATATTCTGCAAAATTGACCTGAATTTGTTTGTTAATGGTTTCCTGGTTAGAAATTTTGTTGCGAAGGTCTGTTCATGATTTTTTTAGATCTAAAGGCACCCACATCACTTAATTCTCTCTCAGGGTGTGGAAACCTAGTTCCATCACCCCCCTATACTGATTCGGGTGAGACTTTGACTTGTGCAAGAAGGTCACTGCTGAAAGGGCCTATATTAAGAGGGTTTTGTTGGTTAACCTCAACTTCGAATCTAGGTCAGGACCCCTCAACCCAACAATGACTAGGATTACATTTTCATAGTCATTCTCTAACATGGGAGACCTAACCATAACCAAGAAAAGACTCTCCTAAGTGAGGTAATGGATAATTGTGAGCACATTGATACAAAATTTACCAAAATCTAGCTAAAAATATTTCTTAATTAACCATATACATAAGACACAACATAACAAAAAATAGTAAACATGATTAGCATAAAATAATATTATTTGTTATGAGTCTAAGTCTATCATTGGGATGGGCTCTAGTGGGCCTTTTAGAGGGTGCCCAACATTTGATGGTATGATTATGTGCACCCCACTTATTCCATCCTCTGATATACAGAGAATATATGAGTGTGTAAGCAGTCCAGTGAATATATAATATCTAGTCCATACTCATAGTGACCTTGAATATTTCTCCCCAAAAAATTTCCATTTGCAAAATCTATTGTTTTCATGTAGTGGTTGGCTCTACGCCTCATGTGTCATATGTCAGGATTCGATTATGTCTAATTTTTTATCACATCATAATCAGAAAGGGGGGTTCTATGTGAGTAAGTGTCTCCTTTCATCTGGGAAATTTCGAGTTGTGCCTAGTTGAGAATTAGCTCATGATAATGTGAGACAAATCTTGTTATTCCATGATGTATCCAAGGATTTCCACTCATGTATCTCTCTTGGTTAGATGCCTTATAACTTTATTTATAATAATAATAATAGTAAATAATAATTAATCATAAACAAAATTAATATATAAGTTAGACATATATTATTTTAAAAAAAACATATAACATGGTTCTTAATCATGGAAATTTACCCCAAAGTTGTTAATCAAGATTGTCATTGATGTCAATAGTTGAGATGGCATATATTCTTATGATGTCAATGAACCTCATGAAATCCCTAGGTGCTAAGGATGCCATCAATGAAGAGGTCAACCCATGAAGATGTCAAACCACTAATGAAGAAGTGCTAAGAAGTCCTTGAACTAGCTATAATGTTGCATATGCCTTGATGATCTAGACCTTAACCTTTGATGACATATGGAGTCATACAATTGATGATGTCATACACTAAATTAATGACCACAATTGATGATGGCACTTGATGAAGGTTGGAAGAATAGATGATAACGTGGAAGATATCATTTGAAGGTTGGAAGACTATTTTTAAGTTCTCCTAATGATGTTGCACTATGGCATATCACTGCACAATTATGTGGTGACATGGATGATACACATTTCTGGACACTATCATGATGACAAGGATGTCTTACATGTTCCTATGATAATGAAGAAGCCAAATAATGGATAAGACAAACAATGGAGAAGCCAAACAAAGAAGTCATATTGTCCTGATCATTTTCTGCACTAAATAATTTAAGGACAGTCACAAAGAAAATATTTTTTCCAACCTTAGATGAAATATTTCAACATGGGACCTACACCATCTTGAAGAGCATAATTTTAAATTTCCAACGAGCTATTACTCAGCCCGAAACTCCAAGCGGTTTGAAAGATAATGATTTTTTAAGTTTAGAAAATTATATCTAATTATAGAGTCGACCGACACTTTGGCATTCATGTCGGCCTACCTCCAGAGTGGCATGTCTTTTCATGGGGACCAAAAACTATATATATAAAGCTGCAATAAATCATTTCAGAGTCAAAAAATATGGATATCTATCTCTAAAATTTCAGAGTGCAAAGATGTAATAGAAGATAGGAGGCCAAGGAGATCAGGTAGAACATTGGTTGGGTTAATTTTCAACGTTGAACAAGAAACAATTACCAATTAAGATCTTGGACCTCCAAACCTGTGGTGGCTGATTAAACTGAAGTGACAATTTTGAGAAAACTCGAATTAATTTGAGGTGACTCATCTTTGCAGACAGATTTGAGAATATTCGAAGCTCGGTTTTCCTGAAGACATGTGATAGCTCATTAAAAAAACAACTTTGCAGAACACCTCATAAAAATCTTAAAAATTTTTATTAACACATTCCAGATCTCAGTCTATTCTACAGGCCACACATCTTTTTTGCAAAGAAGTCTAAAATTGTAAATAAAAATTCAATTGTCGAATTGGAACCAAAAGTGATGATTTGGAACCTGTTATTGGGAGTTTGAGCATACCTTGGGCATTTGTTGATAGACCTGAGCTGATCCTTAAAATAAATATCAAGGAAGTATCTTGAATTCATTTTATGAAGCAGAGTTGAAGACCCTTGGATTTTTTGGAGCAAAATTTGAGAAATGAACTTGTTTAGAGCAGTCTTCGAGAATAGATACTTTGAAGCAAGCTTTCAAGAATCCATTGAAGACTTGTAGAGAAATTTTTGACACTTTTTTGAAGCAAACTTTGGACTAGACCTTGAGGTGTCTTTAGAAGAATATGTGAAGATTTTTTTGGACATGAGAAGATATAGAAGATTGACAATCTACATTGAAAACTCCCTTGAATACATTGGCCTTGAAGACATTTTGGAAACCCTTGATTGAAGCATAATTGAATGACACTTCAAGTTTTGATAACCTGTTGAAGAACACTCTAAGAGTAGTGTGAAATCATATTAGAGAATACTTTGTACATTTGTCTTGGAGCCATTTGAAGACAACTTGTTGAGAAGCCTTAGCTGATCTTGGAGACATTATTTTAGACCATGATGCATTGAAACCATCATCAGGTAACTTGAATAATTGTTTGGTGCAGACCTTGAGCAACTTATTGAAGACACATTGAGAATAAATCTAGAAGACTTGTAGAAGTTGATTGAATACCATGATGTCATCATGAGGTAACTTGGAGAAATTGTTTGGGTACGATGAAGAGCAGTGGTGACACCTTCTAAGAAGAAAAGGTTGCCATTGATGACGTAATGTGGAGACTACAATGAAGACTAAGTGAATATTGACATGGCTCGTTGAAGAATACATTGGGAGCCGTAAGTATAACCAAATATATCTTGATGACATGGAGCAGGAGGTTGGAGCCTCATAGAGACAAGGTTGGTGCCTTGGAAGATAGGGTTGGAGCCCTTGAGGTTGGTGCCTCATAATTGACAAGGTTGGTGCCTTTGGAAGATAGGGTTGGAGCCCTAGAGGATAGGAATCCTCAAGAGACAAGGTTAGAGCTTGTACCAGATATAGGGTTGGAGCCCTTGAGGTTGGTGCCTCAGAATTGACAAGGTTGGAGCCTTGGAAAGACCAAGTCGGTGCTTGGCACAATACAGGTTGGAGCCTGGAAGATTGGATTCTTCATCTAGGGTTGGAGCCCTATATCATTATTGTACTTTACTTATTGTAAAGAAGAAATTAATAAAAGTATCTACTCCATAATTTTTCATTTTTGTGTTCTAAATATAAGTGATCTAATTGGTAAAATTAACAATTGAAAAGAAATAATGATTCACCCCCCTCTCAGTATTTCCAACAATTGGTATCAGAGCAAGTACCTTCACTCAAAGCCTAACAGCTTGAAGGTTGATCATTATAACACAAATGTCAAATCCAAGGAAGAAAGTCTCCAATCCTCCTAAGGATGTGTCTTCCTCAACCATTAAAATTGAAGTAAATCAATTTGCGAAGGCTCCATTTTTCAATGGAAATTTTGATATATGGGTGGAAAGAATGAAGAATTTCTTGAAGACTCAAGGAATTGAATTTTGGAAATCAGTGATTACTAATGACATGATGGACGAAGAATCCAAGGAGTACAATACAAGAGAAATGAAGGCAATTTTGAATGGGTTACCAAATTCTGTGAAGGCCAATTTTGAAAAATGTTCGTCAGAAAAATTTATATGGGATAAACTTCATGATCTTCACCCAAAAGGAGTGTTGACGATGATCTCTAGTCAAAAAGATGATGGAAAACAAGAAAGAAGTCCAGAATCCGTCAAGGAAGCTGAAGATAAGAGAGATGACAACAAGGCTAAAGAAGACCTAGAAGATGAAGAGAACAAAGAAGACTTTGAAGAATATCTCTTGAATAAACTTATGGCTTCCATGGAAGAGATTAACAGTTTGAAAAATGAAAATGAGGAACTTAAGAAGAAAGCACAAGATGGTAACCAAGACAAGACAAGGAAGGAAGTTGAATTTTTCAAGCTCCAAGTACAAGAAAGAGATGAGGAGCTCACCAAATTTAAAGAGGAATTTCATCAAAATAAAATAAAGCATCATGAAGAAGTTATATATATGACAAATCAATTAGATAAGGCAAAGAAAAGGGAAGAAACTTTGTTAAGCCACCTTGAACAAAGACTTAAGAGCTTGAACAATCTTGAAGCGGAGATTGGTAAATACAAGGAAGAGGTCTCCTCTCTTAGATCTCAACTAGAAGAAGCAAGTAAAAAAGCGCAAGGAGCTGAGAAGGTGATGGAAACTTTGGAATTCATAGAAGGACAATTTAATTAAGCAGAAAAGGAGAGAAACACCATGATATTCCAACTAGACGAAAAGGATGAAGAAATGTTGAAACTAAAATCAGACATCAATCTTCTCAAGGCCGAAACATGTGAAGCTATAAGAATAAAAGAATAAATGGAGAGAAGTGTAGCAAAGTAGAATGAAGAAGTATTCATAATGAAATAAAAAATAATCTCCCTTAAAATTGAAGCACATGAAGCAACAAGGATGATGGAAGAAATGAAGAAGCAACTACTTATGAAAGATGAAGATTGTGAAAAGTTGAAAGGAGAAATTGTCTTTCTTGAAAAGGAAGTTGAATTGCTCAATAAAAACTTGAAAATATCTCAAACCCTAGATGACATCCTAAGTCAGTAGAGGTCTCCGCTTGATAAATCAGGTCTTGGCTATGTAGGTGAACCTTCAAATAATGCAAACCCTAATTATTCAAACAACAGGGATGTGGAGAAGCCTGGAAGAAATGTTGATGCCCCCAGTTCCAACAAAGAAAAGGAGAAGATTCAAAGTGACATTGGAAGAAACCCCACTCCAAGAAGATATGTAGATGGTGTCAAGAATTCAAGAGGCAATAAATTTGATCAAAGAATCCCAAGACAGAATGACTTTGGAATTGCATCAAGGAAATCTCCATCCTCCATGTACCAAAGTATATTTTTTGGTTATTGTTATTCTTGTACAAATTTCAGACACATGGCAAAGGATTGTAGGTCATACCACAAGGACAAATATAATGGTCCTCGTCAATATCCTAGAAGAAATTTTGCAAGAAGAAGTCATGATTTCTTATTCATGAAAAAGATAAAGTGCTTCAATTTCCATAACACTAGACATATGGCACGTGATTGTAACTTGACATGGGCTCCTGCACAAGCTAGAACTATGCCAAGGAAGAAAGTTACACAAGTATGGAGAAGGAAGCAAGTTGCCTCCGGAAATATTTTGAACACTCCAGCCAACAATACATGTTGTTGATTTGATGAAGACATCCTTGGCAAATGTGAAATTTCAAGTGTTTGATGATGAGACTCTGCCAAAAATGAGACCATGCATATTGTTAGGGGAAGCTGGTGAGTCATAACTATTCTTGCAGAAGTCTTCCGTGAAAAGGTGTTATGCAATCCATAATGAGTCACACTTGGACAATCTTGACAAATCATCTCTTGGGAGTAACTCTAATTTAGAAAATAATGAAATTGTGAAGATTTCTTCCACTTGATCACATTCCAACAATTTTTCTTGTCTAAAGAAGCTAGAATATCTTATGCATGCAGGGGGAGTTGGTTCATCCATCGAGAAATGTAAACACATCTATCACGGAACACATTGCCAGAAAGAAGAGCACCATGACAGGGAGAGCACCATACCTATGAAAAACTATCATTGACGAGGAAAATATGATAAGGGAAGCAACTTGATAGGGAGAGTACTTGAGCACCCCTTTCGCCATTGATGTCAAAGGGGGAGAGAATGTTGAAGGGAAAGAATATTGCCATCAATGACAAAGGGGGAGATTGTTAATCAAGGTTGTTGTCAATAGTTGAGATGGAAAATATTATTGTGATGTCAATGAACCTCATGCAATCCCTAGGTGCTAAGGATGTCATCAATGAAGAGGTCAACCCATGAAGATGTCAAAACACTAATGAAGAAGTGATAAGAAGTCCTTGAACTAGCTACAATGTTGCATATGCCTTGATGATCTAGACCTTAACCTTTGATGACATATGGAGTCATACAATTGATGATTTCATACACTAAATGAATGACCACAATTGATGATGGCACTTGATGGAGGTTGAAAGAATAGATGATAACGTGGAAGATATCATTTGAAGGTTGGAAGACTATTTTGAAGTTCTCCTAATGATGCTGCACTATAACTTATCACTGCAAAATTATGTGGTGACATGGATGATACACATTTTTGGACACTATCATGATGGCAAGGATGTCTTACATGTTCCTATGATGATGAAGAAGCCAAATAATGGAGAATGCAAACAATGGAGAAGCCAAACGAAGAAGCCATACTGTCCTGATCATTTTCTGCACTAAATAATTTAAGGACAGTCACAAAGAAAAATATTTTTTCCAACCTTAGAGGCAATATTTCAACATGGGACCTACACCATCTTGAAGAGCATAATTTTAGCTTTCCAATGAACTATTACTCGGCTCGAAACTCCAAGCGGTTTGAAAGCTAATGAATTTTTAAGTTTATAAAATTATATCTAATTATAGAGCCAACCTACACTTTAGCATTCATGTCGTCCTACCTCCAGAGTAGCGTGTCTCTTCATGGGGACCAACAAATATATATATAAATTTGTGGTAAATCATTTTAGAGTCAAAAAATTTGGATATCTATCTCTGAAATTTTGGAGTGCAGAGATGTAATAGAAGATAGGAGGCTGAGGAGATCAGGCAGAACATTGATTGGGTTAATTTTCAACGTTCAACAAGGAACAATTACCAATTAAGATCTTGGACCTCCAAACCTGTGGTGGCTTATTAAACTGAAGTGACAATTTTGAGAAACTCGAATTAATTTGAGGTGACTCATATTTGCAGACAGATTTGAGAATATTCGAAGCTCGGTTTTCCTGAAGACATGTGATAGCTCATTAAAAAAACATCTTTGCAGAACACCTCATAGAAAACTTGCAAATCTTGATTCACACATTACAGATCTCAGTCTATTCTACAAGCCACACATTTATTTAGCAGAAAATTCTGAAATTGTAAATAAAAAATTCAATTGTCGAATTGGAACCAGAAGTTATGCTTTGGAACCTGTTATTGGGAGTTTGAGCATACCTTGGGCATCTGTTGATAGACCTGAGATGATCCTTAAAAGAAATATCAAGGAAGTATATTGAATTCATTTTATGAAGCAGATTTGAAGACCCTTGGATTGTTTGGAGCAAAATTTGAGAAGTGAACTTGTTTAGAGAAATCTACGAGAACAGATACTTTGAAGCAAGCTTTCAAGAATCCATTGAAGACTTCTAGAGCAGTTTTTGACACTTTTCTGAAGAAAACTTTGGACCAAACCTTGAGGTGTCTTTAGAAGAATATGCAAAGAGTTTTTTGGACATGAGAAGATATAGAAGATTGAAAATCTACATTGAAAACTCCCTTGAAGACATTTTGGAAACCCTTGATTGAAGAATAATTGAAGGACACTTCAAGTTTTGATAACCCATTGAAGAACACTCTAAGAGTAGTGTGAAAGCATATTAGAGAAGACTTTGTACATATTTCTTGGAGCCATTTGAAGACAGCTTGTTGAGAAGCCTTAGCTGATCTTGGAGACATTATTTTAGACCATGATGCATTGAAACCATCATGAGGTAACTTGAAGAATTGTTTGGTGTAGACCTTGAGCAAATTATTGAAGACACATTGAGAAGACATCTAGAAGACTTGTAGAAGTTGATTGAAGACCATGATGTCATCATGAGGTAACTTGGAGAAATTTTTTGGGTACAATGAAGAGCAGTGGTGACACCTTCTAAGAAGAAAAGGTTGTCATTGATGACATAATGTGGAGACTACAATGAAGACTAAGTGAATATTGATAGGGCTCATTAAAGAAGACATTGGGAGCCGTAAGTGTAACCAAATATATCTTGATGAAATGAAGCAGGAGGTTGGAGCCTCATAGAGACAAGGTTGGTGCCTTGGAAGATAGGGTTGGAACCCTTGAGGTTGGTGCCTCATAATTGACAAGGTTGGTGCCTTTGGAAGATAGGGTTGGAGCCCTAGAGGATAGGAGTCCTCAAGAGACTAGGTTGGAGCTTGTACCAGATATAGGGTTGGAGCCCTTGAGGTTGGTGCCTCAGAATTGACAAGGTTGAAGCCTTGGAAAGACCAAGTCGGTGCTTGGCACAATACAGGTTGGAGCCTGGAAGATTGGAGTCTTCATCTAGGGTTGGAGCCCTATATCATTATTGTACTTTACTTATTGTAAAGAAGAAATTAATAAAAGTATCTATTCCATCATTGTTCAATTTTGTGTTCTAAATATAAGTGATCTAACTGGTAAAATTAACAATTTAAAAGAAATATTGATTCACCCCCCTCTCAGTATTTCATGGAGATTCTTAATATTTAAATAGAGTCTATTATAATACAATGGGCCAACACCATTTTTTATCAATACTACTTGCTAAATAAACCATAACTCATTTCATATGACACTTATTCATATGAAATTTTTGTGTCGAGATGCGTTCTCCAACCCAATATGGTAGACATGTTGTAATGCAATTTTTAACATTTTGACTAAATCAAATTACATAAAAATGTAAATATAAAATTAAATAAAAAGATTAATTTAGCGCAATTTAAAAAATTTAACTCGGTCAAAATAAAATAAAAAAGTGCCTGATGGCCTCCCAGTCCCTTCATCTAAAACTACGTAACAGGAGTTATATTGGCAATGGTTATTGCAATCGTGTGAACTCATGTTTCGTCTCGGTGAATTTGGATGGTGTAAGGTTAACAGGAAGGATGGAGATGCAAGCTGGAATTTGTATTTTCACTTCATTCCAGTGTTGGGCTCCTGGTTGGTATCTGGCTCGTAAGCACAAGAGACGATGGAGGGCCTTATTGCACCTGCATTTATGTGGATGTTAATAAATGGGGGAAATTTTTATTTCGGTCTTATATGGTTTTAGTATGTGCATCTAGCTAGTCTGATAAAGGTGCCCGAAGGTGGTATCGAAGGAGGTGTCGCTGGGGGTGGCAGTCTTTCTGTGTGGAATTATCAATTTCTGGTGATTGGTTTAAAAATTGGTGAGCCTAGCGGTTTTTTGGGTGGTTCTCAGTGTGCATTGGCGACAATAGAGCTGCATTTTTTGAGTACACAGAGTCGAAACCTGTGGGTTGTGCAAATATTCTTGAGAAGCATTGGCATGGGGCGTGTTTCTCCCGTCTTCTCCTTATCCATTTTTTTCCTTCTTGTTGGGGTTTACAAATGGTGGCAAGGTGGAAGCTGGGGCATAGTGTGTGGTCTTATGAGGAAAATCTAGGGTGAAGGGATATCTTGTTCTCGAGTGTGGTGATTGGGGAAAGTTTTATCAGACACAAATCTGAAAATTACTGAAGTTTTCCCTCCTAGTTTGAACAAAATGTGACCATGCTCACGTCATGGGTGGTCCTCCCCCCTAGCCAAGCCAGGCTCTGTGGGTCATGGGGACCAAGTGAGGTTGGCTCATTTAGATGATATCAATCATGGAAACCAGAGTGCGACGAGGTGACAATATAGTCGGTCTCTCTCAGCTTGTGGGTGTGGGAACTCAAGGCAGTTGTGGTGGAAGCAAGCAGGCCTCCCATGGAAGTGGAAGTGCGAGTTCACAACAATCATAGCATCTGGGTGGTGGACGGCGAGGAGGAACAACTAACCATGGATATGGTAGGTGTGTAGCTTTCAGCCTGCAGGAAATTCAACATTGATGCCTAGAAAACTGTCGGGAGCTGATTCAAACTCTGATGGATCATGTGGATGCAACGAAATGGGTTCGTAGGGAGGAGAATTTTGAGTTGGTGCCCACATTAGATAGGATGCACTACTTCTAGTGCTAGGTCAGGGAGCTAGTGGTGGTGGTCTGGCGAGGCCAAAAAAACCTTGCAGAAAAAGTGGAAAAGCTGGAGACTTGGTTGGTGCATTTCGAAGGGCATGTCCAGTGCAACTTCCATCCCCTGCCCCCTCCAGGAAAAGCCTTAGACAACCCAAATTCCATTACATCGGATGAATATTATGCTTTCATGTGTTTTTGATGTATTGTATGTCTCTTGGTGTCTTTGGCCCTCTCGTATATGGAAATTGTCCTTAGACTCATTTTTGTATTTTTGTCACTTGTTGCAAATATTGGTCAACAAACCGGGTCGGGGTGAGACCACCTACTTTTTGATCTGCTGGATGTACATCTATTTTACCATATGAATAGAATATCGACTTACAAAAAAAATATTTAAAAATTAAAAAATAATAATAACAAAATAAAAATAAAATATATCCCATGGTATTGAGAACCCATGGTATTTCTTAGTCATTAGTAATTTTTTCTTTTTGTAGATGACTAGATGCTTATACTAGATTTCTAAAAACAAAATCCATGAATGTTGTGAGTTTTAGAAAACTCACTACCTTCATTATCCTTAGGATAATTTTTCACATTTTACTACTCTATCATGTCATGGTCAACCCACCACTCCCAGAAGACCCATCATGGGCTCATGCCACTCATTTCCACTATGTTTTTCCACCTCTGACCTCAGCACTCTGTGTTGACTTACTTAACCCCTCCACTTGCCACCTAGGATCACCTACCAACCCTCTCATTTTTGTGTACCCCAAATACATCAAGCATTGATGGCCTAAAAACTATCTCTATAGGCTCTTTAGATAAATCAAGTACATTAAATTTTGGGTCTTTAATACATCAGTTTGTCAAAAGCTCTGTTTTACACCTAAAGACCCCAAGTCTAGCTTTCGGCCAAAGGCCAAGTCTAAAGAGCCTCCCACTAGGTCATTTAGGGTTTCACAAGTTCTAGGATTATTTTGATGTTATAAATCATTGTTTTTCATATACCAAGAAGGTGGATCAAAGAGAAAGAACATCAGCAAATGATTGTCCAAAAGAGATCAAAAAATCTTTCAAGGAAGCCCTCCTTGGTCAAGCGCAATCTCCGCAAGGGAAAACTACCCATATTGACATTTCTGCAGGAATGTCAAGGTGGATATTAGCAAGAAATTAAGTAAGGTAAGAGGCCAGTTCACCACTAAGGGCATCCACAACAAAATAGAGGTAGCATGCCTATGTTCAAAGAGAATAAGGGTTTTTAGGGTTAATTAGCTAAAACAGTGTTTCCAAGCAAGTAGCCAATTCAAAGGACCACAAGGATAGAGGCACATCAACACAACCAAGCATAAATTGAAGATTTTCTAGAAGTTATAAATGAAGAAGGGAAAAAGGTGAGGTCAACTAAACAGAAATGAATGAACTTGAAAGGGCTATAGAGAACTTATAAGACACCACTAATTATTCTTCTCTAACAGCCCTAAAACCTAAGATTTTGGAAAGATAGGAAAAATAGGTAAAATGAAGATGATGGTCCTCCATCATGACAACAGAAGGTTTTCAAAAGCTATTAAAGGTGGCTTCTACAGTTTTCCATGGTAACAATGCTTCACTGCATCGAAGAGAGGAAAATGCAAAGAGTATCAGTGTGAGGGAGACTAAGCCTTCAAGTGCAGTCAATTGCCCTAAAAATGGTCAAAGGAAGGAAAGCATAAGGTTAAGTGTCAAAATGGAAAATCAAGCTAATCAGGAGTTTTCTATTGAGTAACTGAGATTTTCAAACTCCAAGAATGACAAAGGGGACCAAAAACAAATGTGTCATAGGCACCTGCAACAATCAGAAGTGGCCAAAAAGAGACATAGCAAACATGATTGTTAGTCTTTGTCAAAGTGGGTGTATCACTGTCAAAATCAGTAAGAAGGTAAGAAAACATGTGTTCAGATCACTTATACTCAGAAATGTCAAAAAAGGGATAAAACATTTTTTTTCAATTTCTCAGTGCAGAAAGAGATTTTGCTAGTGCTAACACTCCCAACGATAAAGGGACCTCTTCATCTCTTCAGCAAGCTATCACCAAAGGAAGAAAATCACTTTGAGAAATTTTCAAATCACCTGCAAAAAGGGTCAAAGGATATCAGTGAAAATCATAAAGTGGAAAAAAACTTAGCAAAAGTGGGTTTTCTAAATTTGATTTATTTTTCAAAAGTATAAAGGCATCCTAACTTTTATTTTTAGCTCATTTTGCATTTAAGAGAAAAAACCCTTCAGGAGAAATTTCTAAGTTTTCCGACAGTTTCTGGGTCAAGTCCCTGGTGCTGCACGAATAGGGTGGCACTGTGCTCACAGACCCTGGCGCTGTGCTAATATGGTTTTCCGCCATTCAGTTTTACTTGGTACTATGCGAATAGAGGGTGGTGTTGTGTGAATACCTTGGCATTTCTCCCACACGAAACCAACATGCCCAGGACCCGACACTCGGTTTCAAACACTGACGCTATGCGCAGACAGAGGCACGACTCGCCCAATGCTGCGCCCATAGGCCAACCCGACAGTGCAGGCTGGGTGTTGTGTTGATGCAGAAGTCCTCCAAACTTGCAAAAAATTTTCCCAAAGGCTCAAGGACATCCTAAAATTTGCCTTCAAAGGCCTGCAGAGGAGCTAAATATGGTAGGTGCCCTATTTCTCCTCCTCTCAAGTGTTTTTAGTCATTTGGGGGTTAAATGAAAGACTAAACCCTAATAGTTTCAATCCCTATGTCTTCAAGATAAGCCATCCTCTATTTTAACCTCCAAACAATTTTTAGTAAAGGAGAGTGAATTAGGGTAATTCCACTTCATATTCAAGATAAGCCCCATTAAGCTCCAAAGCACTCAGTCCTAAACCTAACCTCCACATCACTCATTCATAGAAGCTACCGTCACCACCATTTTCATTTTTCTCCTCCAAACCATATTTTGTGCACAAACAACTCCCATCACGATGTCAAGAGAAGAAGACAGTAGCAGTAATGAAAGAGGCCAAGGATCATTGAGGCCAAACAACAAGGGAGGAAAAGTGAACATTTTTGAACCCTAGAGCATAGTGGACATCACCTCATCTCCCATGATCCTCTCATGTTTCTAGAATGTAGGGTGCTTCCAATTCTGTGAGAGAGTCAAACAAGTTCAAAATCACCCAGAGCTTACAAGGTTACTCATCCTTAATCTTCACAACAAACAATCAAGCCTTGTAGGGGTAGATTTTGAGATATCAACAGATACCATCTCTTATGCCACAGGTATTCCTAATTTTGGTGAGAAGTGGTTTAAGAAAGAAAAATTTAAAAAGAGATATTATGAGCCATTTGTCAAAACTAGGTACATAAAAGGTTGTAAGGCCATTTTTCCTTTCTCACAACTGAAACAGAGGTTTGCACTCTTAATGACGATCATCATGAGGTAATTTACCTGTGAGGGGAGATAATCCAGTCTCTACTCCTACCATGTTAGATTGATCATGCATTTCATAGGTTCAAAATGCTAAATTTTCCCTATTAACTCTATAGGAGCATTGAGAATATGTCCTCTGTTGTCCGGAGGAGGAATCACTCCCAACAAATGCAGAGTTTGTTTCACCACTCATTGATCAAGATGGTGGTTCTACATCAGCTATAACATAAGGGCATACCTTGGGAGGCATTTATAGCTCATGAGGCATTCACAAGCCCTCAGCCACATCATCAACCAAACTTTCCTTTATCCTCTCATCCTCCTCCCTCTACTCCTCTATCTCCTCCTCAAGAAAACCTCCCTTCCTCCCCTTCTCTTGATGCATCAAATGAAAAAGGAAGTGGAAATGAAGAATCAAATGAAAATAAGGGTAAATATGACAATGAGCCAAACCCAAATGAGGTCGAGGGTGATAATTAGCTGAGCCCACAAGAAGCAAATTACATGGAATCATAGGATGATGAAGATGAGGAAGAAGGAGATGATGAAGAACAAGCATAGGACATGGAAATGGATAAAGGTGACAAACAGGGCAGTAGCTCAGATCAACAGGAAGGTAGTAAAAGCAATGACACTCATGATGAAGTGGAGGACAACATGGATACAGGTGAAGAAAGTGACAAAAGTGAAAAAGGTAATGAGGGAAGTATGAGTGAAGAAGAAAACATTCATGATATTCATGACAACAATCATGACAGTCATGAAAATAGTGAAGACAGTGGCCCCCACAGTGACCATGATGATGAGAAAAGTGAAGAAAAGGCTGAAGGTAATCATGACAGTCATAGTGACAACAAAGAAAGTGATGAGGAAAATGATAAAAATGAGGATGATAGCAGTGAAGAGGCAAGTAGCCCAAATGAAGACCAAAATGACAGTTCAAAAATCAATGAAGAGGGTGAGAGTGGTGATGATGTTGAGGACAACGATGAAGCAGAGAATGTGATGACTGATGATGCTAATGATGAAAATGAAAAGCTTAATGACAATAGCAAGGATCAGAGCCATGATAAAGACACTAACAAAACCAAAATCACTCCTTTTTCATCATCATATCAAAGAGGGCCTAGACTAGTGTTTTCTGCCTCAAAAAGGCAAGGGACCATGCCCTCCACCTCAGCTCCAGAGCTTGAAAAAGGCAGAAAAAAGGTAAAAAAGGAAGAGGAATATCATGAGTTTGAAAGGGAGTTTGAACTTATTCAGGTAGACAATGATGAAGAAAATGAGACAAGGATTTCAAACTTTCTCCTCCAAGACAAAAATTCCCAAATCAGAGACTTGGAAGCAAATTTGGATAGGGCAAGGAATGTCATTCATTTTTATGAGATAGAAAACAAACAAATGAGTGCACAATAGGCCATTTATGAAGCTAGATAAATCAAGGCCCAGAAATAAGCTTAAAGGGCACAGGGGAAGCTAGAATAATACATGGGCATCTATGAAGAAAGTGAGGATGAAGAAGGACAGTCTAGGAGGAGACAAAGAACCATGGGTTTAAGAAAAGCCTTGGCAAGAGAAAGAGAAAAAGAATCATCCTTGGTAGAGCAAGTCACTCTGAATGAACTAATGGCCATGGAGATAGCACATGATCAGTAACCCTGGTTGGAAAGAGCCAACATACACTTGGAGGCAAAGTTGGAAAAGGAAAATAAGGACCTTGATCTACAAAGAAATATTACCAAACATTATGCTCGGAGAAATCAATTTGCAAGGGCCAAACTAAAGAAAACCCTTTCCAAGATACATGTACTAAAAGAGGAAAAATTTCAAGAAATCCTTGGAGTTTTGGCCCAATATTCTCTACAAGTCTCTCAAACCCCATGAGGGAGACATCCACCAATTTTGAAGAAATTTGGACAAGTTTTTGTTTTTTTGAGAATTTGGAGGCCTATAAGCGCAGCGCCACTGGTACTATGATTTTTCCTTAGGAATCCTCAGAGGGAAAACTATACGTTTTTGGATTTCTCATGACTATTACACTAATCTCGCCAAATTTTAAATCATTTGGAGCATTTTTTACCTCTCAAAAGGTAAAACAACACCTCATTTTTCACCTTTCTGCCTCCTTTTCAGGCCTGGCGTTGTGCTCAGAGCAGTGTTGGGATTTTGACATTTTGGAAAGGTTACAGGATCTGGATCAGAAAAACTAGAGTATTTTTGGAAAGTAGACTCATCAGTCTTTCCAACAGGCCATCACGGAGCAAAATTTGACATCGGGAAGGTCCCGAAAACTTGGCTGTAACAAGACCTATTTTCTGCACAAGATGGTACTATGCTTGTGGAATTCACTATGTGTTTTTGGCCAAAGTCATCAAAAAACACTCATTTATTGCCAAATGATATTTTAGTGTTTTTTAAGGCTAATTACTCTAAAATTAGGTGCAAGAATTTATTTTGGCATTTATTTCATGGGATATTTTGTGCCTTGGGCCTTGCATGGTCTCTTGGGCATTAATGACATTTATGAGTAAATTTGACATGTAAATTTGACATTTGGGCATCTAGGGTTTTTTCCCTCCTTTTTTTAGTTAAATATAGCATGAGGGATTCATTTTAAATGTTGGCATTTGATGAATTTTGAGAGCAATACATGGTTTTTTGAGGTTGAAGAGAAATTTGGTGTTGTGGAGCTTGTGAATGGCTTGTTTTGATTGATGATGGAGAAGGCTTGTTTTGCAAGATCCCTGAGCTTGGTTAATGGTGATGTGTCTATATTTAGTTCTTGTCTTTCATGTTTATCATTATGTTTCATCCTTCTATGTTGCAATAGAAAAAATATTTTAGACTAAGAAATGTTGTTCAGAGGTACCTTATGTATGTTTGTCTCCTTTGCCTTTATGTTTTCCTCTAATGGGTTAGTTTAAGGAATTCTTAGTTGCTCCTTAGACCCACCTAAGTTTTTTGTTTCATGAATGGTTTAACATGGTAGTTTTCAAATATGTTTTATGGTTCGCCCTGCTTACTTGATGTTATTTAAACTCTATTTTGGAATCTCTCTTTGAAGTACTAATTGTTAGGTTTAGCCAAGGAGGCCATTTTTCTGATCATGCCCTTTGTCCATGCTTGGGAAATTGCCTTAAATTTATTTGTAGTTTGATTAATGATTCTTAGGAGTTCCCTCTTCGTTGATTAAAGTTATATGTTATCTTATATGTTTTCTAACCTTGAAGGTGAAATCACTAAAAGTTAGATAAGTCTCTTGATTTCTATGGTTCACTGAATTGTTCATTTTGAATGCCTATTTGCTTAAGTATTATCATAGAGTTATTGGTTTGCCCTATCTCATGATTATTTTCTTTTTCTTATCATTATTTGAGACCTTATATTTTAAGGTTATTTGACAAAGGATACTTAACTGCCCTTTTCCCTACCTTGTTCACCAGCTTGATTTCCATTTCACTTCACACAAAACCTTGAAGATCCATTTTACCATGCTAGATTTTCCCTGTGATGCACTCTGACTCATTGTTGAGATATCCATGACTTTCATAGACTCCATAGCCCAATTATTTGAAGACCTCTCACTCCACCTATTCCACTTGATCATCTTACCCAACCAAAACAAAAAAAAAACCATACAATTAACAAATAACCTAAAATCAACCATCTAAAGCAAACAAGTTCACATCCTTTGCATAAAATATAGAGAGCCCTCTCTAAGTCTAGGAAGGCTAGGCCCTAGGACTCCAAATACTGGTCTGATGTTACCCTATGCATTTGGTCTACCAATCTACCAAATCATGGGACAACAACATAATGGCGATCATGGTGGGACCTTTTGAGTCAGTGACAATCTACGTATCCCTTAGGACTTCAGAAACCCTTATCAAATATCAGAGAACTCAAACTGATAGCCAAAGAGTAGAATCTAGTTGCTTCACCATCCTAGAAAAATGATGACTCAACTGTAGGACACTCATACAAACCTTAGGGCTATATAAAGAAGCTCAGAAAACCCCCAAAAAAACCCTAGATTGGTTTCTTGTTAGTTATTGGTGGTGGAACTTATACACATATCCTCAACACAACTAAAAACATCCACCTGGTGACTCCACTAGCCTCTAGTAACCCTATTACTTCACTAGTTCTCACTCGACTCCCTGGGATTGTGTCAAATCAACCCTGAGAAGTTTAGAAGCCTAGTTATACATTGTGTGAGTTTAGCAAACACTAAGAGAGGTAAACCTTCTGAAAACAGTCCTAAAACTTTCAACCTCTCTACATTTTGAGTTTGAAATCTGGCTTCACAAAGAGTCAATACCAGATCTCATCCGAACCCAAATCCTCCTACTATAGTTGATGACCCAGAAAATATTTTGTGGAAAACTTCCAAAACTGAAGATTCAACTACTTTCAGGACCATCCATAGAGCAATTTTTGTTCCTGAACATATTACAGCCTTGCAAGACCTCGAGTTTGACTTGTACCATACAAGGAACATTTTCAGAACTAAGTCACAAAGTAGGATTGACCAGACTGACCTTGAGTCCATAGACTTGCAGCAGAGTTCCAGAAGATAAGCCTCTCCTTCCACTCCCACTGACTTTCAACTTCTCCACCACTTTAGCTCTTTTCATCCCAAGTCTTCTCATAATATTTTTGTTGGTCCTAGTACATCCACTACACCCATTCATACCACCACAGTGCAAAGCACTCCACTTCATCCTCCACCTCCTCTCACAAACCCTCCTCTTGTAAATCCTCCTTGGATTCCATTAGCTCCCATCATGGCAGCATGGTATGCCCCCTTGGTGCTACCACAACCTTTGTTACCTTTGCCACATGATTACCAATCCAAGATCCCTCACGTTACAGGAGTTGAATCCATCACTACCCAACAACACATAGATAGGATAAATCATGCCTTTGATTACATGGAAATAGAAGAGGAAACCATTAAGATGAGAATATTTGCGCAAATCTTAGGAGGAGAAGCTAAAAAATGGTTCAAAATCTTGAATCCTAACACCATACATGATCTCCCTTCTCTCTATCATACATTCATGAACAAGTGGGAAATCAAGAAGAATCCCCTACAATCCTTTTAGAATATAACAACCTTAATAGAAATGTAGGGGAAAGTGTCCAAGACTATTTCACTAGGTTCAACAATGTGTACAATGCTCTCCCACCTCACATGAAACCCCCACAAGGCCTAGCACTAGTAAAATTTCCAGAAGGCTTTGATCCAGACATGGCTTATCAATTAAGAGAGAGAGAACCCCTAACTTTAGAAGACATGCAGAAAGGGGCTGTAAGTGTAGAAGCCAACCTAATTGAAAAGAGGGCTAGGATGAGATCAGAAAAGAGAGTAACTTTCAAAGATGAAACAATGCCTGAACCTCCTCATCTGATTCCAAGATTGACATCCTAGTTAGAACCATGGAGAGAATGATGGATAGGATAAGCCTAAATGAAAGAATGCCTCCTAGGGAAAACCAAGAAAATTCTTGAAACAAGAATAAGAATCCAAACTTTAGAAGAGACCCTCCCCAAAATAGGCCAAGAGACAATGACCAAAAAATCAGGCCACCCTTCCAAGATAATTATGTAGATGAAGAGGGAAGAGAGACTGAAGAACCTGAAGAAAGCCATGTAAACTTGATAGGTTCTAACAATGAGGGTGATGTTTTTCTCATTGAAGAAGAACAAGGTTTCTTCTCCTCAGATCAAAATGAAACCAACTATGAGGATTCTAAAGACTATCAATTGGGATTTGAAAATTTCATAATGGAAGTCCATAGGCAATATGACCTTAGGAGAAAAAGAAACCAAGAAGCCCCCAAGAAAAACCAAATATACGCTGTTATTAGGAAAGTTCTTGAAAACAATCCTAAGAGGACAATGGACAGTACCAACACCATGGCTAAGAAAACTAATCCAAACAAAGAAAAAACCAACCAGCAAAATAGTGACCCAAGTTTCCGTAGTACATCTACTAGTGGCCTTGAAAAAACTCTGTTGTCCAAAGTCGCAAATCAGGTTCAGCAAGCTAAACTTGTGGAAAAAGTTATAGCTGAAAAAACTGATGTAAATATGTCCAAAACACAAATACCTTTCAGCTTTGAGGGAGAGAATGCCAAAATCAAGATAACCACACCTCTCACTGAACTGGTAACTCAAGAAGTGTATAGGTCTCAAGTTCTGAAAGTTCTAAACATGGGAAATGATACTGACAATTTACACTTAACTGATGACAAACCTGAGTTGTTGTTTGGACCCGAAATACAAGGAAAATACCAAGAAGGAGCCATTCTCCCTTTATATATTATCCTAAACATACATGACAAAATCTTACATAATGCCATGTTGGACTCCGGTGCCTCTCACAGTCTCATGCCAAAGGTTGTGATGGAGAGATTAGGCCTGAAAATAACCAAACCTTACAAAGACTTGTATTCCTTTGATTCAAGCAGAGTCAAGTGTTTGGCCTAGTCAAGGATTTAAGTGTCAATCTGGCACAAATCCTGGCGAAGGGCCTTGTCATGGACATAGTAGTGGCATATATTCCCCCCAAGTATGGCATGCTTTTATCCAGATCTTGGGGAGCCAAACTTTAGGGGAACCTTCAACTAGACATGTCCTATGCTACTGTCCCTGTTTTTAACTAAACAAGGAGATTATACTGAGAATCACACATGAATTATATGGTTAGCAGTCAAGAAAGGAAAAACAACATAACTCTTTATTCCATCCATTCAGACGTTGATTCATTCATCTCATGCAATGAAGAGGACATTGGTGAACACGTAAAAGAAGTTGAAATAAATCTAGACATACTACAACAGTCAAACCTGCACTGCATGAAGAGCTCAACAGCCAAAACTCTAGCAGCCCCCAACAACAGCATGATTGCAAAACTGAACTTAATTCTATGCAAAATGAAGATAGAAATACAAAATCAAAGCTAAGCTTGAAATCTGAACAATGTTACTCAACTGAAACACAAAAACCAAAAACAAAACCATTTGTGGCATTTATCAAGGTTGACATCAAAGAATACAACATAGGTAGCCTAACAAAACCCAAGATGATCAAGCTATCCCGAACTCTGTCACTTCACACAAAAATGAAATACATAAGATTGTGCAAAGAGTTTGAGTGTGCTTGTGCACATGGTGATGAGAGTTCAAACACTTGGGACACAAACATTGTTCAAAGTATGATCTCCTTAAAGAAAAACCGAAAATCTGTGAAACAATTTGTGTCACTAAGAAAGAAAACCAAGGGATGTAGGCTATACATATACTTTATAAATCTAGATCAAACCTCTCTGAAGAACAAGTACCCTTTTTTCAAAACCAATCATATGTTGCAAAGGTTAAAAATTTCTAACAAGATGTCATCACTGGGTAGTGTTTCATATTACAATCAAGTGTCAATACTCCCAACTAATCAGCATAAAGCCATTTTCAAAGCACCCTGGGTCATCCACATATATTATCAAATACCTTCTGGGTTGAGGAGTGCTGAAGCTACTTTCTAGAGGGCCATGACTCCTGATTTGAGCTACTCCACCATGATATATATTGATGACATCATTGTTTGTTTTAAAACTCATAAAGACTACCTTGTTCATCTAAGAGAGTTCTTTGACAAATAAAAAGTTCATAAGCAAGGACCAATGAGAAGATACAAAGTAAAACATGACAAGTTTTAGGGTTTGTGGGAAAATCATCACATCAAGTATCCCAATAAAGGTAACAATGTTTTTTGTTTACAAGAGCTGAATGGGAAATAGTTTGGAGATCATGTTGATGACAGGATTCTCAAGCACTATTTTGGTCATGATCCCTAGTTTGAGACCTTTATTCATTATACATAGCATTATTTCATCAGGTCATAAAGGGAAAAGAAAAAAACAGAAAAAAATAGAAAAAGAGGGCAGATTTAAAGAAGAGGTACAGCCCCATACCCAAAAAAAAGTGATGTTGAAAGTGTGCAAGCATAAATGCCAATACTTGTCTAAAAAGAGGGTCTTGTTCAGTCATCTAGCCTAATCATGGTTGAACATGTTTTGAATTTCTGTTGATAGGTTATTGAAAGAATGCTTGTCAAATCATTTAAGCTTGAATTGTCAATAGGAATGGAATAGGTAGAAAATATACTGGTTCTCCATGCTCAAATCTAAACCAAAGAGGAAGAGGGGGATGCTTAACAAATGATGTATCACAGCCCTCATGTTTCCTTATGTTTTTTGTACAAAAATAATACTTGTGTGCAACTTGTGCTAATTCCACAGTCCATGGTAAATCAGATTGCCTAATCATGGTTTAAACCATGTTTTCAATTTCATATTAGTAGCTTAGAAAATGAAGCTTGTCAAACAACTTAATCTTGATAGTTGAATAGTTTCGGTAGAGAATAAAAGGGTTCACTAGCATAATTTGAACCCTTGGAAGTAATAAGGGTACTATTAGATAGTTTTTTTTTTCTTTCAAAAGAAAAAATGTCAAAGGGTTGGCTAGTCCAAGTGCACACAAGGAAGAAAAAATGTTAGGCAAGTAAGATGGGTTGGTAGAGATGAAGTTGAAGATAACATGTCTTTTAGATTCTAAAAATCATGAATTCAAAGAAGCATAAGCAAATGAAAAGAAGAAAAATCTACCCAATGGATAAGGCAATGGTCTTGATAAACCCAGAGATCTGAAGTTCTGGACACCTCCTGAAAAGGAGTTGCCCTCCCCAAGTGGTGCCACTATTAGTCATCAGTAATTTTTTCTTTTTGTAGATGACTAGATGCTTATCCTATATTTCGAAAAACAAAATTCATGAATGTTGTGAGTTTTATAAATCTCACTGCCTTCATTATCCTTAGGATAAATTTTTCACATTTTACTACTCTATTATGTCATGGTCAGCCCACCACTCCCAGAAGACCCATCATGGGCTCATGCCACTCATTTTCACTATGTTTTTCCACCTCTAACCTCAAAACTCTATTTTGACTAACTTAACCCCTCCACTTGCCACCTAGGATCCCCTACCAACCTACTCAATTTTGTTTACCCCAGATACATCAAGCATTGATGGCCTCAAAACTATCTCTATAGGCTCTTTAGATAAATCAAGTACATCAAATTTTGGGTCTTCAATCTATTAGTTTGTCAAAAGCTTTGTTTTACACCTAAAGACGCAAAGTCCAGCTTTCAGCTAAAATCCAAGTCTAAAGAGCCTCCCACTAGGTCATTTAGGGTTTCACAAGTTGTAGGATTGTTTTGATGTTCAAAATAAATTATTTTCATATACCAAGAAGGTGGATCAAAGAGAAATAAGATCGGAAAATGTTTGTCCAAAAGAGATCAGAAAATATTTCAAGGAAGGCCTCCTTAGTCAAGCACGTCTCTACAAGGGAAAACTGCCCATATTGACATTTTTGCAGGAATGTCAAGGTGGCTATCAGAAGGAAATTAGGTAAGGTAAGAGGCCAGTTCACCACTAAGGGCATCCATAAAAAAAGAGAGGCAACATGCCTATGTTCAAAGAGAATCAGGGTTTTTAGGGTTAATTGGCTAAAACAATGTTGCTAAGAAAGTAGCCAATGCAAAGGACCACAAGGAAAGAGGCACATCAACACAACCAAGCATAAATTGAAGATTTTTTAGAAGTTATAAATGAAGAAGGAAAAAAGTTGTGGTGAATTGAACAGAAATGAATGAACTTGAAAGGGCTACAGAGAACTTAGAATACAACATTAATTATTCTTCTCTAACAGCTCTAAAACCTAAGATTTTGGAAAGATAGGAAAAATAGGTAAAATGAAGATGATGGTCCTCCATCATGATAGTAGAAGGTTTTCAAAATCTATTAAAGGTGGCTTCTAGGGTTTTCCAAGGTAACAATGCTTCACTGCATCAAAGAGAGGAAAATTCAAAGAGTGTCAGTGTGAGGGAGACTAAGCCTTCAAGTGCAGTCAATTGCCCTCAAAATGGTCAAAGGAAGGAAATCATAATTTTAAGTGTAAAAATGGAAAATCAAGCTGATCATGAGATTTCTATTGAATAACTGAGATTTTCAAACTCCAAGAATGACAAAGGGGACCAAAAAAAAATGTGTCATAGGCACTTGCAACAATTAGAAGTAGCCAAAAAGAGACATAGAAGACATGATTGGTAGTCTTTGTCAAAGTGGGTGTATCACTGTCAAAATCAGTAAGAAGGTAAGAAAACATGTGTTCAGATCACTTATACTCAGAAATGTCAAAAAATGGATAAAACATTGTTTTTCAGTTTCTCAGTGCAGAAAGAGATTTTGCCAGTGCCAACACTCCCAAAGATAAAGGGACCTCTTCATCTCTTCAGCAATCCATCACCAAAGGAAGAAAAATCACTTTGAGAAAGTTTCAAATCACCTGCAAAAAGGGTCGAAGGATATCAGTGAAAATCATAAAGTGACAAAAAACTTAGCAAAATTGGTTTTTCTAAATTTGATTTATTTTTCAAAAGTATAAAGGCATCCTCACTGTCATTTTTAGCTCATTTTGCGTTTGAGGAAGAGAAAGAAACCCTTCAGGAGAAATTTCTGAGTTTTCGAACTGTTTCTGGGTCAAGTCCCTGGTATTACGCGAATAGGGTGGCACTGCACTCACAGACATTGGCGTTGCACTAATAGGGTTTTCCACTATTCAGTTTTACTCGGCATTGTGCGAATAGAGGGTGGCACTCTACGAATACCTTGGCATTGCGCCCACACGAAACCGACACGCTCACGACCCGACACCCAATTTCAAACACCGGTGCTACGGTCAAACGAAGGCATGACTAGCCTGACGCTATGCCCACAGGCTGACCCGATAATGTGGGCAAGGCGGTACGCTAATGCAGAAGTCCTCCAAACTTGCAAAAAAATTTCCCAAAGGCTCAAGGATATCCTCAAATTTTCCTTCAAAGGCCTGCAGAGGAGCTAAATCTGGTAGGTGCCCTATTTCTCCTCCTCTAAAGTGTTTTTAGACATTTGGTTGTTTAATGAAAGACTAAACCCTAATAGTTGCAAACCCTGGGTCTTCAAGATAAGTCATCCTCTATTTTAACCTCCAAACAATTTTCAGTAAAGGAGAGTGAATTAGGGTAATTACAATTCATGTTCAAGATAAGCCCCATTAAGCTCTAAAGAACTCAGTCCTAAACCTAACCTCCACATCACACATTCACAAAAGCTGCCCTCACCACCAATTTCATTTTTCTCCTCCAAACCCTATTTTGTCCAAAAACTGCTCCCATCACCATGTCAGGAGTAGAAGACAGTAGAAGTAGTGAAAGATGCCAAGGATCTATGAGGCCAAACAACAAGGGAGGAAAAGTGAACATATTTGAACCCTAGAGCACAATGGACATCACCTCATCTCCCATGATCCTCTCATGTTTCCAGAATGTAGGGTGCTTCCAATTATGTGAGAGAGGCAAAAAAGTTCAAAATCACCTAGAGCTTACAAGGTTACTCATCCTTAATTTGCACAACAAACAGTCAAGCCTTGCAAGGGTACTGTTAGTATGAATCCTTTGTCGAAGAGTACGAAAAAGGAGCACTTTAGCTACGCATAACTAATAGCCCTAACAACAAAAGTGGCTGCCAATATCTTCAGATCTGCGGTTAGTTGAACAAGAAAAGAGCTGCAAAAAAAACCAGATCTATGCATGGAAAGACATTAAGCAGTAAAAACAATGGTTTGCTCCATATACCAATAGACAAGACAAGAAAATTTTTTGAAAGAATTTTTGTATTAATTGGGCACCTGGGAGGAAAACAAGAAGGTGTATCCAATTCTCCTCAGTGGGATGGGTTCTTGGAAGTCCTCAACACTTCAGATCTAATATTTCTCTCTCTTGTTGGTGTAGAAAACCCAATGCAAAGAATAGAGCTCAATGGGAGCTCACACAGAAAATGATGGAAAAATGTGACCAAGAGTGTAGATCCAGAGTGATCTAAGAGGCAACAAAAGGTGAAGAATGGTAGGAAAAACCCCTCTATTTATAACAAAATATTAGGTCATTCTAGATCTTGGTGCATGATTAAAATAATATTAACCAAATCTAGATCCACCTTTTATGGAATATTTAATTATATTTGTTGGAGGGGAAAGGTATTTGACTTGGGTCAAATCCCTTTATTTGTAAATAATAAATAAATAAATGATTTATTTATCATTTTAAGGAAGTGGGTGAATAATAATTGAATAAATAATGATTTATTCAATTATTTAAGGAAGTGGTTGAAAGATAATCAAATAAATAATGATTTATTTAATTATTTGTAAATTTGGTCATATTTAACAAGGAGATATTATCTAAATAAGATTTAAATAATTATTCCTAGAAAATAATAAGATAAATAAAGGTTTATCTAATTAATTTCTTTGTTTTTGAGTTAAACATATTTGGGAATAATAATTAAATTATGGTTTAATTAATTATAGCACATGAGGAAAATCAAACAAATATAGGTTTGTTTAATATTTCCTTTTGGGGTTTCCTGTTGGACCATAAACAACCTAATAAATGTGGTTTATTAAGTTATTTAACATAGTGAAGGCAATTTTACTTAGGGTAAAATTGGTCTTACATGGTGTACTTGGGTCCATCTAATGATAATAGGTTAGATGACCAAAAAAATGGTGTAGCAATTCCCCCGTGTGAGTGTCGGGGAGAAAATCGTACTTATGAGCGGGAAATGCGATTGTAAGAACTCAATCACCGGACAACAAAAGGGAAGTCAGAGAGAGAAATGCAAGGTAGATAGTGTGCTGAAGAACTAGACCCTGAGGAGACGAGACTCGCAGGTGCAACAAGTCTCTTTTTATGAGAGGGTACCTGTGCTGAAGGCGGCGGGGGAGGCATACCTATGCCCGCCGAGACAAAGTACAAAATAATAGTGTGTCCAGTAAACAAGGGACCGAACCATAGAGTACAACCGGCATAATCATGAGCCAGATAAAAATACAATGAGGAATCCCACATACATGATGTGCCTGGGATAACAGCCAGGACTGATACAATAATATTTGAGTATATGAGATACACATACAACCCAAATGCCCCCTGTAAATGGGGAAGGGCTCACAAAATCTGACTGATACATGCAAATCAAAGAGGCGCTGCAAGTGGCTAAGGCCAACATCATCAAATATCTGGAGCTGCATCGAAGGCTGCAAGGAGGAGGTCATCCGGGCATGTGGGGGGCTACCTGCAGGGCCACCCCCTCATGAGGGTTGAGACTTCTCACACACACCCGGGAATCATCAAGAGCTGCTGCTGTATCACTGAACCATCAAGTATACAGATCTCGGTCATGCTGAAAGGTGCTGAAGTGGAGAAACAATCAAGTCAAAGGGAAATGAGAGATCCCTTTGCCTGATCCGAGGCACCGAACAAGAGTGGGAGCTGGAACCAAGGTACACCGCCCTCTAGACCCAGCTTCTGGAATGAATGAGTTGATGTCGACAGAAGGAGGTCTGCCACAGGTGAGGCAATGAGAAATCCTCAACTAAGGCGCGAGAGAAAATAGTAGAGCGACGGACAGACTGACACTAATGATGATAGGGAAATGGAAAGGACTGAGTAGTGAATGGACGACTTCCCTTGTTAGAGCATAAAGGGCATGAATGACATGGCAGCTACTGACACAATATCATAAGGGATAGGGGACAGTGGGACTGAAGGTCATAATGTGCGACACAAGAGAGAGACCAAGCAACGAAGGATGGAGGGCTATGGCGGGGTACAAAGGGACTCGGGATAGACTCCATGAATGCGATGATGAGTCAACTTGGATGCGCTAAACAAGGGCGACTCGATGGTGCTGCCACACAGTAAAGGCCCAATGGGGGACCATGAAAACATGAGTACAAGGTGGGAACTCATGACAAAAATCGACACGAACATGGACAAGTATGGAGGCGAAGTGGTGCCCAAAGTACAAGTGTCGTAAGTGAGGAAATTCGATTTAAAGTGGAGGTGAAGTGGCTCTTCTTGGACAAAATAGGTCCTGGCGAAGGATGAAAGTACAAAAAATATGCTGGCTATCTAACAGAAAATAAAACACGCATCTCAGAAGGGAAATGCTAAGGGTAATATTTCTTAAGATAGAGTGCATGGCGAGGATTAGGAAGAGGATTGTCTTCGAAGTCCTCTAACAAGTATGCCCCCTTACCAAGATCCTTACTGATGACGTAAGGGCCTAGCCATAATGAGTCGAACTTCCTGTGACCAAGGACATCATGGGCCTGGTCATATACTAGAACAAGGTCGCCTTCGTGAAAAGGACAAGGCTGGACTTTTCGGTCATATTGAGCTTTGGTGCGTTTCTTGGCCGCTTCTATGGTTTGCAATGCAACACGGCGGGCTTCAGAGGCACGCTCAAGCAGGATAAATCGTTGTTCTAGAGGTTTTGTGTCAGGGAGAAGTTCAACAGCCAGATGAAGGGAAGGGATTTCACACTCGATCGGTAAGACAACCTCCTCTCCAAAAACAAGGTGAGGAGGGTTATGGTTAAGGGGCATGGGTGCCCCCGAGCATGGTGTGGTCATGCCAAAATGTATTTAGAAAAAGGGGAATCTAAACACATTTTAATGATGTGGTATGCCATTTGTTCTTGTTATGGTTATGCAGTTTGGGAAAGGAAATGGAGGATTACCAATCTCTTTTTGTACTACATATAGGGATCAAATGGATTGTAAGTTTCCGAGTTGGCATACCTGGTGTCACTATCCCAAAAAGAGGATTTGGAGATAATGAACTGATGCTCTCATAGAAAAGCTATAGGTTGGTCAACAATAATGTCTAAGAGACTGGGTTGCTGATGTAAGATGAGGGAACGATAAGGGGTATCCTCCCTAGAGTGATCTGAAGGGATATGGGACAAAAGAGGTTCTTCTAAATGTGGAAGAATACTGGGACTAAAGTCAACACGACCAGATACACTAGGAGAGTTGTGGAGAATTGCTTCTCTTGGTCTCTCAAATGTGGGTGCCCCCTTACCCAAACAGTGGGTTTCAATGTAATGGCCACAAGGTGGATGTGGTGTGAACGCCTGGGTTCAATGTAAGGGGGAATAGATAACGTCAGGGGTGGGGATTTTTTCCATAATGTCGTCATCGCGATAGAAGATGGGGTGACTGGTGGAAGAAAGACCACCTGACGTGGTGAAAAGAGAGGTTCACATGTGCATCGTCACAAGGGGTGACTGAAGAGTAAGTAGATAAAGGATCTACCGATGTTGAGCCCAAGATGATCGCTAAAGGAAGGTCAATCGAAACAATAGGGGAGGATTCAGATGGAATGTTCCCCGAGGGTCTCGTGGATGATGATAGGTAAAAAATGCTAGATGAAGGCTCCGTCATCTCGACATCAGGAGGGGGAATGTCAATGGGAGCAGTCATATCTGGTAGTTCTGCTGAAGCATAATGCGCAAATAGGGGAGAGGTGGACTCATTGCGCTTGGCCTCGAATTGGTGGATCGCGGCGATAGAGGTGCGGAAGTCCTCGAGGCGGGGACAAAGATGGTTGTAATGGCCATGGAGATCACACAAAGCACAGGGGTGGTTGGTGTGAATATGCTTAGGGTTCTTGGCCGCGGTCGCAGAAGGAACAGAGGCTTCTGGGACCGCGGACTCAGGGAACGTGACATTAACCATGGGCTTGAGATGAAGCAATGCAGGACAGGTATGGGAGGCGTGACCGACAACATCACACAAAGCACACTGGATGGTATGCTTTGGAGGCTGAGGAGGAGCAGGGTTTGTCAGGGTAGCCTTGTTCTTTGATGCCCCCTTGCGAGCTTTGCCCTTCTTACCCGAAGCGATCGCAACAAGAGGTGGTTCCTGTTAAGGTGACTGAGGCACTGATGCAGCGGGAGAAGGCATGGGGACCAGTTGAACCGGGGTCAAAGCAACATAAGGTTTGGGTTGACCAAGCAAGGTGGGGGCTGGAGGATCAAGGTACCAAACAGGAATCCCAAGGGTCAAGTTAGGAAGAGAGAGGGTGGCCATGAGCGGTACCGTGTACACTTCTGGTGGGGGAGCTAGGAACGGTATTTGACCAGAGGGGTAATGGCCAGGTGGGACGGCTCCTAAATGGCTAAGGCTTGGAGGAACCATGCCAGGAGGATAAAGAGGTTCATGACTATCAACTGGAGGTGAAGGGCTAGGAGCAGGTTGCGGAGGGCAAGGTTGCTGAATAGCCGAAGCAGGTTGCTTGAGAGCAGCCCGAGACGTTTGCATCATGCAAACATTCGATGAGCTGGGGTCAGAGATAGGAGGAGGAGGAAGACCAGGGAAGGTTCCGAGCAAAGAGGATTCTTTGTAGACGCCAGGAGAGACACTGGTCAAGGAATCGACGGTTTTCTTGTTGGCTACAGAAGAGATGGTCGTCTCAGGTGAGGTCTGAGATGTTGGCTCATGATATGTCAACTGGTCAATGGTAACTATCTTTCCATTATGAGGGAAAGACATCTTGCGGAAAACCGCGGATGGGACAGCAGACATAGCATAGGTGTAGCTTCGCCCCAATAGAATGTTGTAGTTTAGCGGGGCGTCTATGACTTCGACGTCAACGCAAACAGTCTTACCGGCAAGGGTGATAGGAAAATTACGGAAGAGGCCAATGGGCGGGGAGGCGTGGCCATCCCACGCTTTAAGGGTGATCGTGGAATGGGCTAATTCAGGAGATCCGATTTGCTTCCAAACTGAAGCGGACATCACATAGGTGGATGCCCCCTCATCAATTATACACCGAGAAACGTTAGTGTTCTGGATTTTGACTGGGATTTGGAAGGCTACGGAAGCAGGAAGAGGAGGATGTTCTGATTGATGGGCGTTGAAAACAATCATTTGGTCATCGGCAGGATCTACAGCGCCCATGGAAGATAGCAGAGCCTTCTTTTGGGAAGGGCACGATTGGAGGAGTTCCAATGTGGAAATGGCAGCAGGAGATTGCGCCAAATCATCTACTATGTTATACGAATAAGCAGCTCGACCAGAAGCAGCAATTTTGCGTAATGGTCCTTTAGGAATCTTGGTATGAACCTCAACTTTGGGTTGAGGGATATGTAAGGGACCATTGGTTGTCGAAAGAGGCTCTGTAGAACTTGCAAAAGGTGACTCAGGGACAGACGGAGCGGGAGGCTTGGGGTACTGATGGGACCGAGTTTGAAGGTTAAGGTCGACGGTTATAGGTGGATCAGAGTTCATCATGAGGATATGGTAATTGGAGGAACCAGAAGGGGAAGGTTGAGGGGCCACCTGTCCGTCAGGTGGTTGGGTAGCCATGAATCCCTGCTGTCCATCCACCTGCTCTGGAGGGGGCGGTGACTGCTGTTGCAGGGGTTGAGAAGGAAAGGGAGGCAAAAGCGCATATGCTGGGGGAGATGGCGCACCAGGCTGTAGATAAGGGTAATGTTTAGGTTGGGCAACATTGAGGTAAGCAGGAGGTTGGGCAAAAGGATGAGGCATGCCGTATCCTGGATGCGTGCTACTGGGAGGGGGAGAAGTGCAGGAAGTGGTGCCCCCTCCCCCAGGAAAACCATAGCTCATGAGAGGTTGAGCGGATGGATGAGAGATAGATCCAACGATACTGTCAGCGGCATGAGGTGCCCCCGGTGTATGGGCATCACCGGGTCTGGGGATATCAGGTAGGACAGTATGATCATAACCTGTCTGAGCGTAGATCAGGTCATACTTTAACGCCATTTGGACGGCATCTTCTTCGGTTTGAGGAAAATGTGATGCGACATCTTTCCCGATAGGGGACAAGAGAGATCTAAGGAACCAGTCCATGTAGACACGGTCTTCGAAGGTAGGAGATTGACATAGGCTCTTTCTTCTCCACCATTCCTAGAAATGATCGGATAGGCGGGTCGCAGATGATTGACGGAAAGAAGTCAAAAGTTCGATACCAGTGTCATAACGAAGGGGAAGCTGGAAGTAAGATAAAAAATCCCGGGCAAGAGTTGCAAAGGTGGTATGGGAGGAAGTGGGCTGATGAACATACCACTTAGAAGCTTCGTCTGTAAGCGTGCGTTGGAAAAATATAAGACGAACAGAGTCATCGGTAATGGAGGTAGATGAACACCAGATGTGGAAAGATCGAACATGATTTGAAGGATCTTCTCCAGCACGGCCTTCAAACTTTGGGATGGCAGAAGGGAGCTTTGTCGGCATAGCAGGCCAACTAGTGTCATGGTGTATAGGGTCGTTTATCAACCGGTCCAAATCGGGGAGGCTGAGGCCTGCCAAGAAGGGGAGCAAGGGCGCAGCCGAGGTAGTTCCTGTGGCGGTTCTGCTAGTAGTGGTTCTGGCATTAGGGCCTGGATTACCGCTAGCGTTAGGCCCTGGACCAGACATAGTGAAGGTGATAGGGGGAGAACCAAAAGTAAAAGGGGAACCCAATGAATCAGAAGAGGAGTTAGAGTGTGGACTCGGAGGAGGACTGGCTCGACGACGGCGGGATGGAGCAAGTTGATCGACCGGAAACTGAGGGTGAAGGCCAAGAAGTCTCCGGGAAAGGCGCCTTGGGGGCGCAATGATGACCGGAAGAAGGAAACCGTCAAGGGAAATAAGGGACAAAATCAAGTGAGGTCAAGGGTAGAAAATGTGCAGTGACAATTGATTTTAGAGTCTTTTCCAGGCGGTGTTAACCAGGCGCTTCTTCACTTAGGTTCAGTGTGTGGCGTGCGTTAATTTTAATTTTTAAACCCTTTCCGTTTTGAGAGCAAGAAAAAAGTGTGTTTCGTAACTGAAAATAAATCTGCAGAGAACACTATATAATTCTGAAATAACAGAAAATTAACAGCTACTTTTGCATCTATCTAACCCAAGGAGGCGGGTCCCTCAAAACTAGTCTAAGAAAGCGGAAAAAATCTAGTCAAAACACACGGAAAAGAGGCCAATAGATCAATGGTCGGGAGGGATAGGGATCTAAAGGATAAAGCTGCTGAAAAGAGGTGCAGATCACAGCCAAGAGACAGACGCAAGGTGGCTGGAAAAAGGGAGGAAATCAGCAAAAAGTGGAAAGGACAGGGAGGAGGTCCTAAAAATAGGTCCAAACAAAACGACAAGAGGTGATTTGAAAGGAAGAAAGGCTGATTTAAAGGGATCTGAAGAGGAGGTTTCAGATCTGAAAAAGGGAAGGCTAAAACTATGAAAAACAGACGGCTGAAACAGCTAAAACTCTTCCACAAAAAGTGGAGGGTACTGAAGCCCTAGGGGGCTAGGTTCCCACTTAGATGAGTAAAAACAAATCAAAAGTAGGTCAAAGTGGGTTGGGACACAGGCTGGAAAACCCTGACAGAAGCTTCAGCAAAACCCCGAAAAATTGCAGAAAAATCACTGAAAAATTGGCAGGTCGCAGTTTCTGACCTGTTTTCAGTGCAGGTCGCAGAAAAGAGGCTGAAAAGTGCGACCTGGAGGTCCAGGTCGCACTTTTTGGGCTGAAAAGTGCGACCTCTCGTTCCGATTGTCTCGGCAGCAGATTTTCGAAAAAGTTGTCGTCTCAGTTGTGGCTGATGTCGCTTACCTGCGCAATAGGGCCAGAAACACACGGAAGTTAGAAATTTTAATGTTTTAGGGTTTTATGTGAGAAAAACAACATAAAAATAGAAAAAATAAACAGTTGAAAAGAAACCCTAGGGTCTGAAGTAGCTGGATATGCAGGAATATGAAAAAACGACAGCGGTCGTAATTTAAAACCCGTGTGGAGTCGCCATTTGTTAGTATGAATCCTTTGTCGAAGTGTACAAAAAAGGACCACTTTAGCTACGCATAACTAATAGCCCTAACAACAAAAGTGGCTACCAATATCTTCAAATCTGCGGTTAGTTGAACAAGAAAAGAGCTGCAAAAAAAACCAGATCTATGCATGGAAAGACATTAAGCAGTAAAAACAAGGGTTTTCTCCATATACCAATAGACAAGACAAGAACAATTTTTGAAAGAATTTTTGTATTAATTGGGCACCTGGGAGGAAAACAAGAAGGCGTATCCAATTCTCCTTAGTGGGATGGGTTCTTGGAAGTCCTCAACACTTCAGATCTAAGATTTCTCTCTCTTGTTGGTGTAGAAAACCCAATGCAAAGAATAGAGCTCAATGGGAGCTCACACAACAAATGATGGAAAAATGTGACCAAGTGTATAGATCCAGATTGATCTAATAGGCAACAAAAGGTGAAGAATGATAGGAAAAACCCTCCTATTTATAACAAAATATTGGGTCATTCTAGATCTTGGTGCATGATTAAAATAATGTTAACCAAATCTAGATCCACCTTTTATGGAACATTTAATTATATTTGTTGGAGGGAAAAGGTATTTGACTTGGGTCAAATCCCTTGATTAGTCAAAAATAAATAAATAAATGATTTATTTATCTTTTTAAGGAAGTGGTTGGAAGATAATCAAATAAATAATAATTTATTTAATTATTTAAGTGGTTGAAAGATAATCAAATAAATAATGATTTATTTAATTATTTGTGGGTGATTTGGTCATATTTAACAAGGAATATTATCTAAATAAGATTTAAATAATTATTCCTAGAAAATAATAAGATAAATAAAGGTTTATCCAATTAATTTCTTTGTTTTTGGGTTAAACATGACTGGGAATAATAATTAAATTATGGTTTAATTAATTATTCCATGAGGAAAATCAAACAAATATAGGTTTGTTTAATATTTCCTTTTGGGGTTTTCTGTTTGGACCATAAACAACCTAATAAATGTGGTTTATTAAGTTATTTAACATAGTGAAGGCAATTTTACTTAGGGTAAAATTGGTCTTACATGGTGTACTTGGGTCCATCTAATGATAATAGGTTAGATGACCAAAAAATGGTGTAACAACAGGTACATTTTGAGATATCAGCAGATACCATCTCTTCTGCCATAGGTATTCCTAATGTTGGTGAGAAGTGGTTTAAGAAAGAAAAATTGAAAAAGAGATATTATGAGCCATTTGTCAAAACTAGGTACAGAGAAGGTTGTAAGGCCATTTTTCCTTTCTCACACCTGAAACAAAGGTTTGCACTCTTAATGAGGACCATCATGAGGTACTTTACCTGTGAGGGGAGATACTCCAGGCTCTACTCCTACCATGTTAGATTGATCATGCATTTCACAGGAGTCAAAATGCTAAATTTTCCCTATTACCTCTATAGGAGCATTGAGAAGATGTCCTATGTTGTTCGGAGGATGAATCACTCCCAAAAAATGAAAAGTTTGTTTCACCACTCATTGATCAAGATGGTGGTTCTACATCAGATAGAACATAAGGGCATACCTTGGGAGGAATTTATAGCTCATGAGGCATTCACAAGCCCTCAGCCACATCATCAACCAAACTTGCCTTCATCCTCTCATCCTCCTCCCTCTACTCCTCTATCTCCTCCTCAAGAAAACCTCCCTTCCTCCCCTTCTCTTGATGCATCAAATGAAGAAGGAAGTGGCAATGAAGAATCAAATGAAAATAAGGGTAAATATGACAATGAGCCAAACCCAAATGAGGTTGAGGGTGATAATGAGTTGAGCCCACAAGAGGCAGATTACATGGAAAGAGGAAGAAGCAGATGATGAAGAACAAGAAGAGGACATGGAAACATATAAAGGTGAAAAATAGGGCAGCAGCTCAGATGACCAGGTAGGCAGTCAAAGTAATAACATTCATGATGAAGCAGATGACAGCATGGATACAGGTGAAGCAAGTGACAAAAGTGTAGAAGGTAATGAAGGAAGTATGAGTGAAGAAGAAAACATTCATGACAGTCATGACAATAGTCATGATAGTCATGAAAATAGTGAAGACAATGATCCCCACAGTGACCATGATGATGAGAAAAGTGAAGAAAAGGCCGAAGGTAATCATGACAGTCATAGTGACAGTGAAGAAAGTGATGAGGATAATGATAAAAATGAGGATCATAGCAGTGAAGAGGCAAGCAGCCCAAATGAAGACCAAAATTACAATGCAGAAATCAGTGAGGAGGGTGAGAGTGGTGATGATGTTGAGGACAATGATGAAGCAAAGAATGTGATGACTGATGATGCTAATGATGAAAATGAAGATCTTAATGACTACAGCAAGGATTAGAGCCATGATAAAGACACCAACAAAACCAAAATCACTCATTTTTCATCAGCATATCAAAGAGGGCCTAGACTAGTGTTTGTTGCCTCAAAAAGGCAAGGTACCATTCCCTCCACCTCATCCCTAGAGATGGACAAAGGCAAACAAAAGGTAAAAGAGGAAGAGGAAGATCATGAGGTTTAAAGGGAGTTTAAACTTATTTAGGTAGACAGTGATGAAGAAAATGAGACAAGGATTTCAAACTTGCTCCTCCAAGACAAAAATTCCCAAATCAGAGACTTGGAAGAAAATTTTGATAGGGCAAGGAATGTCATTCATTTTTATGAGATAGAAAACAAAAAAATGAGTGCATAACAGGCCATTTATGAAGTTATATCGATGAAGGCCTGGAAATAAGCTCAAAGGGCACAGGTGAAGCTAGAAGAATACATGGGCACCTTTGAATAAAGTTAGGATGAAGAAGAACAGTCTAGGAGGAGACCGAGAACCATGGGTTTAAGAAAATCCTTTGCAAGAGAAAGAGAATAAGAATCAGCCTTGTCAGAGAAAATCACTCTGAATGAACTAATGGCTATGGAGATAGCACATGATCACGAACCCTTTTTGGAAAGAGCCAACATACACTTGGAGGCCAAGTTGGAAAAGGCAGATAAGAACCTTGATCTACAAAGAAAAATGACCAAACATTATGCCTGGAGAAATCAATTTGCAAGGGTTAAAGTGAAGAGAACCCTTGCCAAGCTATAGGTACTAAATGAGGCAAGAGGTCAAGAAAGCCTTGGATTTTTGGCCCAAGCTTATCTACAGGTCTCTCAAACCCCATGAGGGAGACATCCACCAATTTTTAAGAAATGTGGACAAGTTATGGTATTTTTGAGAATTTGGAGGCCTATAAGCACAACGCCACTGGTGCTACGATTTTCCCTAAGGCATCCTCATAGGGAAAACACTACATTTGTGGATTTTTCATGCCTATTATACTAATCTCGCCAAATTTCAGATCATTTGGAGCATTTTTGACCCCTCAAAAGGTCAAAAAACACCTCATTTTTCACCTTTCTACCTCCTTTTCAGGCCTGGCACTGTGTTCAGAGAATTGTTCAGATTTTTACATTTTGAATAGGTTACAGGAGCTGGATCAGAATACCAAGAGCATTTTTGGAAAGTAGACACATCAGGCTTTCAAACAGGCCATCACAGAGAAAAATCTGACATCGGGAAGGTCCCCAAAACTTGGTTGTAACATGACCTATTTTCTGCACAAGATGGCACTGCGCTTATGGAATTCATTGTGTGTTTTTTGCCAAAGTCAACAAAAAACACTCATTTATTGCCAAATGATATTTTAGTGTTTTTTAAGACTAATTACTCTAAAATTAGGTGCAAGAAGTTATTTTGGAATTTATTTCATGGGATATTTTGTGCCTTGGGCCTTGCATGGTCTCTTGGGCATTAATGACATTTATGAGTAATTTTGACATTTTCCAACCCTATCTAGGGATTTTTCCCTCCTTTGCTGAGTTAAATAGAGCATGAGGGCTTCATTGTAAATGTTGGTGTTGGATTAGTTTTGAGAGCAATACATGGTTTTTTGAGGTTGAAGAGAAATTTGGTGTTGTGGAGCTTGTGAATGCCTTGTTTGTAAGATCCCTGAGCTTGGTTAATGGTGATGTGTCTCTATTTAGTTCTTGTATTTCATGTTTATCATTATGTTTCGTCCTTGTATGTTGCAATAGGAAAAATATTTTAGACTAAGAAATGTTGTTCAGAGGTACCTTATGTCTATTTGTCTCCTTTGCCTTTATGTTTTCTTCTGCTGGGTTAGTTTAAGGAATTCTTAGTTGCTCCTTAGACCCACCTAAGTTTGTTTGTTTCATGAATGGTTTAACATAGTAGTTTTCAAATATGTTTTATGGTTAGCCCTGCTTACTTGATGTTATTTAAACTCTATTTTGGAATCTCTGTTTGAAGTACTACTTGTTAGGTTTAGCCAAGGAGGCCATGTTCTAATCATGCCCTTTGTCCATGATTGAGAAGTTGCCTTAAAGTTCTTTGTAGCTTGATCAATGATGCTTAGGGGTTCCCTCTTCGTTGATTAAAGTTATATGTTATCTTATATGTTTTCTAACCTTGAAGGTGAAATCACTAAAAGTTAGATAAGTTTCTTGCTTTCTATGGTTCACTGAGTTGTTCATTTTGAATGCCTATTTTATTAAGTATTATCATAGAGTTATTGGTTTTCCCTATCTCATGATTATTTTCCTTAGCTTATGAATATTTGAGACCTTATTTTTTAAGGGTATTTCATAAAGGATACTTAATTTCCCTTTGCCCTACCTTGTTCACCAACTTGATGTCCATTTCACTTCACACAAAACCTTGAAGATCCATTTGAGCATGCTAGATTTTCCCTGTGATGTGCTCTGACTCATTGTTGAGATATCCATGACTTTCATAGAATCCATATCCCAATGATTTTAAGATCTCTCACTCCACCTATTCCACTTGATCATCTTACCCAACCAAAACAAACAACAAACCCTACACTTAACAACTAGCCTAAAATCAATCATTTAAAGCAAACAATTTCACATCCTTTGCATATAATAGAGAGATCCCTCTCTGAGTCCAAGAAGGCTAGGTCCTAGGACTTCAAAGACTGGTATGATGTTACCCTGTGAATTTGGTCTACCAATCTACCAAATCACGGGACACTAATAGTATTCATGTGGAATATAGCCTATTTAAAGGGGGAAATTAAACTAGCATAGATAAATCTTAGCTCCTGATCTGTAAACTATCTTGGATATTCCACTGGACATTTCGTCACAACAGATCTGATAATATTATATTAAAAATCTGAGATTCTACACCATTACAGTTTTATTAAACTTTAAGGTATGTATACTTAACTCTAATTAGTGCATGCATGTGAATATAAATTATACATAAAATTATAGAATGACAAAATAAGATCACACACACATAAGACACAACATATGCTCTTTGGGAAACCCTTTCAGGAGAAAACCCAGTTGGAAGGTGAGGCCACTTCGCTCTCTTTCTCTGTCGAGAAATATTCATGCAGGTATAAAGAAGTAATGTTTGGGGCCCATGGGCTACTACACTGCACAGGTCCTCTCTTTGTACTCTACCTCCTATCTCTCTTGGCTATATTTTCTCAACTATGGAACCAAATTCTCTCAAAAGAATGGAATGCCTCTTCCTCCCAATGGCCTGGTTATAACACAACCCGATACCCTACTAGTGGTTAATTTTGACTACATAAAATCTTAACTAGTGTTATAAAATAGACTCTTATAGAGTATTTTATATCACAAACACGTGGATAGCTCCTTTTCCATGAATAATGGAGGTTGACGTAACATCCTATTGAGCTCTTGGTGTGAAAACAGGAAGTTCAAATTATGAGTGGCATAACGTTTGCATACAAACTTTGATTGACATAATTATTGCGTCGTTAGAAAGCTCTCTGTGTGTAGAGTAGCATGAATAATGTTAAAAAACTTCATTTGAAGCCCAAAAATGCTCTTGGAAGGTTTCAAGCCATGTTTTGCCAAACTAGGCCCCACCAATAAAAATGATCCTATGAGATGATTCATCCACCTTTTCCACTCGAAATGCACCAAGATGGATGAAAAACAACATAACGATCCAATTAGGATCACACCTCCCCAATTTGGGAGGGTTTGGTCCCTAAAATATTTTACTAAATGAGGTGAGGAAATGTTTCCTCCACCTTCTCTCTGGTGTACCATTTGTCTTTTGCTGGAATTTATCCCTTCAACTGAATCTACCAAAGGTCATCCTGCCCTTATCTTGTAGTTTTGAACCTCTTCTTCAAAACTGTATTTGTTGTCAACTATGCCTAAGCTTCTAGTGCCAAATCCTTCACAGAAGGTAGGACATGTTCCTCTTTCTGATCTAGCATGGAACACTCATAGAGTTTCAACTTATCTACATTCACAATTGAGTAAATGCACATATATGGTGGAAAACTGAGTTGATAGGCATTATCACCCATCTTTTACGATATCTTGAAGGGACCATATCTAAGAGCCCTGATTTTATTTCCAGGCCCCTGCAGCCTCTCCTTATTCAACTTTATCCATACTCTATCTCCCCCCTTAAATGTTTTCTTTGTTTTGTGCTCATCATGCTTGGCCTTATACTTCTCCTACAACTTTTGCAATGTTTCTTGTGCCTGTATATGGATTTTCCTAATCTTATCTATAAGTTTTTCAGCCCTCAAATCATCTTCTATAAGATCTTCCTTCACTCCTCCTTGTTGAACATATGCAATATCCAAAGGTGAAGGTGGAAAATATCCAAAACAAGTCTCAAATGGGGACTTTCATGTAGAAGTGTGGAATACTATGTTATACGAATGTTGTATATATACCAAATTTGCAACTCATGTCTTCTAATGCTTCTGGTTGTATCCCCTCAGAAGTTTCACCAAATTATTGTTGAAGACTTATGTCTACCCATCTATCTTTAGATGGCATGTTGTATATCTCTTCAAATTTGTGTCCATATTCTCCCATAATGTAGTCGATAATGCACTAAGAAATATTATATTCCTATCTAAAATGATGCTCCTTGGTATCCCAAAATGCACCTAGACCTATCCAAAGAACAAGTTCGTTGCTTCTTGTCTGCTGATGATTTTTTTTCAGGGCATAATAACACGCATATTGCCGAACCTGTCAACTACCATGAATAGGTAGTCATGTCCCTTCCTAGTTTTCGGTAACCCTCCCACAAAGTCCATGGAAATGCTTTCTGAAGACTGAGTAGGTAAAATTAAGGGATGATATACAACCTGATTCATATTTTTAGGCTTGCTGGTACAAAAAATCATGCATCCTCTTATGAACCTAGATACCTGCTCTTACATCTTGGTCCAACACACATACCTCTGAAGGTTACCCTCAATCTTCCCTACAAAAAAGTTCCCTGCAACCTTGGAGGTGTGAGCCTCTCTAGCTAGCTTCAATCGCTCACCTTTAGGAACACATAGCTTATCCAACCTGTAGAGTAACCCATATTAGATATGGTGGTCAATGGTATTGTCATCATCATGCACATGACTCTGAATTTGAAACTACTAATACACCTCGTCGAAGTCCTCATCCTTTGAATATGCCTCTTTGTATGCATCATGGGTGAATGGATGCATGTGCATAATGTAGAAATTAGCTGAATAAATCACTTATTCAATGAAGATTAACCCGATCATACATCAATTTCGAATTGCATGCATAACACATAACCTTCTTCTACAATTAATTGTCACATGCGGAAATATATAGAAGCAATCGCACATCAAATCAATCACACATTAACTCAGTATGTATGGGGAAAGCCTATAGCTGAAAACCCCGTAGATATTGTGTATATTATAATGGAGAAATCATGTAACAATCATAGTACAAAAACTCTTCACAAGCTCTCATGCACTACCTCCCATGCTACACACTATCAAGCTAGATCTAGCAAATCACTTGCTCCAATCCTTAGCCACTTGATAGCCAAGCATTAGTGTGGAGCCTGATTATCTTGTTTACTTTGTATCACGGCTTTGGACATCACAGCTTTGGACCCTCGTACCTTAAAGGGCTGGACGCCGCCAGAAGTGTCGCTGCCAGGTAGGGGGTCCGGGGCGCGGCGGCACCGGGCCCCACGAGGCGGGGGATTCGGGGCGGCGCCCCGGCTCATAGATGTAAAATTGCCTTGTAAAAGTATAGTAATTTCTAGTCAATCTGGGCCGTTCATTAGGCCAATGATCTGACGGTAGAATTTATGTTTAGATTAGGGTTTTTTGCCCTAGAAGGCAACCCCTTGTATATATGAGGGTATTGTATTGCGGCTGTTGATCATGTGTGTATTCTCGGAGCGAGAAACAGAGAGGGAGACTGTGAGAGAGAACAGAGGATATTACAGCGGATCTGCTGTAGGTTTTGTCTCTTCATTTTTGCTGGATAATAGAAAGGAAGGACTGGCTGTTCGGGGTGGACGTAGCCCAAACTGGGTGAACCACGTATATCTGTGTCTCTCTAGTTTTATGTGTTTTGTGTGCTTGTATTTTCCGCATATTTTATGTGTTTCATTGCTCTGTAATATTTAATTTTCTAACACCAACCTTGATTGCGTGTTTTAATGCTAGGTGATGGCCTCCTTATATAGATAAACCACCAGCCTTGACTGCGCAATCATCATGGGTTTACTCCTCCTATCTATGTGTTGCAAATAGCAACAGTATAGTTACAACTGATAGCTAACTCTACCCTTTCATCTATCTCTTTCACTGGTCTTCACTGAACTGATCATGCACTGTAGTGAACTGAAGTGTTCTTGAGTTGACTAATGAGTTAATATTTAATGAATTAAATAATATTTAATTTACTCCACTCATATCTAGTTGATTAGTTAGTTAACTAATCCCAACTAGTTCAACTAAAACAAACAGAACACAACTCCACTATCTGTCCCGTTAACTCCTCCAAAACTCCTGCCACTGAAGTCTAACTGAAGCCAACCATGTAAGATGCCATCAAACCCTAGGAACCACGGTGATTCCTTGTGTCAGTTTCATGAGCCACCTCCATGACTCAAACTGAAGTGCGCCAAGAGAGTAAACTGCTGTTTATAGTCAAAATATTATTAAGGGTAAATAATATTTGACTTCCATATTTTTAGGAGATCAGTCTAAAAATAGCCTGGGTCCTAAAAATAAGGGTCTCATCTATTTTTACCGACATGTCGCATACTTTAAGAATCTCCAAGTAGAATTCCCAAATTATGCTCAGTATGTCTAAAAATAGACATAGTCTAAAAATAGACTTTGCGCCAGAATTTGCCTGCGGGCCCACTTAGTGAAGGCGACTTCATTTCACTAAGCTCCATCATCTTGCTGCATTCTCAACACTCCCTCTCGGCAAGATATGGATTATCTGCAACCCCTATCCTGCCTCTGTGGAATTCGAACTTGCTCCTGGTGAGCGCCTTCGTCAGGATGTCGGCATCCTGATCCTCCGTGGGAACATATGAAAGCATCACGATCCTCCGCTGAACACAATCTCTGATGTGATGGTACCTGATGTCGATATGTTTGGACCTATCATGAAAAACTGGATTAGCCGAGAGCTTGATGCAGCTCTGGTTATCACAGTATATCACTGTAGGCTCCAAATGCAACCTGAACAAACCTGTGAGGATCTTCCTCATCCAAATAGCCTCACATGCAGCCAAGCTTGCTGCCATGTACTCGGCCTCTGCTGAACTGAGTGCCACGGATCTCTGCTTCCTGCTGTACCAGGAAACTGCTGTCGACCCAATGCTGAAAACTCCTCCGGAAGTGCTCTTCCGGTCTGTTGGGCTCCCTGCCCAATCTGCATCAGTGAAACCAGAAAGCTTCACTCCATCCTCCTGTCTGTACCATAGACCATATCCCGATGTGCCTCTGATATAGCGCAATACATGCTTGCCCGCCTTCAAAAAGAGCTTGGTAGGCTTAACCATAGCTTGCGAAAGCTGGTTAACTGCATAGCATATATCGGGTCGAGTATTGACCAGATACATCAACGACCCCACCAACTGTCGATAGGCAGTGGCATCCACTACCTCCTCCGAAGTAGCATCTCCCTTCCTCCATCCACCAGGAAGAGGGGTATCAACAGGCTTGCAGCCTTGCATGTTGAACCTCTCCAGAATCTCCCGGGCATACTTGCCCTGAGAAACAAACAGTCCTCCGCTGCGCTGCCAAATCTCCAATCCCAGGAAATAATGAAGGATGCCCAGGTCCTTCATCTCAAACTCTCGTGCAAGATCCTCCTTGCATGAAAGTATCAACTGCTCGTCGCCAGTCAAAATCAGATCATCTACATACAGTACGATGATCAACAGCTTCCCCTCCACCACAATCTGGTACAGGTTTGGATCCGCCTCACTCTTGGAGAATCCAAGCTCGGTGAAGTAGCTGTCTATCCGAGTGTACCAAGCATGAGGTGCTTGCTTCAGCCCGTACAGTGCTCTCTTGAGTCGGCACACATGCGACTCACTGCTGAAGATCTCAAAACCTTAAGGCTGCTCTATATACACCTCCTCCTCAATAACTCCATTGAGGAACGCAGTCTTCACATCCATCTGATGAATGTGCCACCCCATCTGCGCTGAGAGAGCAAGGATCGTCCGTATGGAAGAGTACCTTGCGACAGGTGCAAAAGTCTCCTCATAGTCAATCCCCTCGATGTGTGAGAAGCCACGGGCGACAAATCTCGCCTTGTACTTCTCCACACTCCCGTCAGCCGCCTGCTTCACCTTGTAGATCCATCGCGAACCTACAACTGATTTCCCAACCGGTCTTGGGACAATCTCCCATGCACTGTTCCTGATGATCGAATCATATTCTTCGATCATGGCATCAACCCCTGCGGGTTCCTCCACGGCTTCCTCAAAAGAGGATGGCTCTGTCACAACACATTGACTCATAAGAGCCATGTATCCAGTGTACCGATCCGGTGACTGTCTCTGTCTGCGCTGTGCTGTAGGTGGTCCTACAACCTTCTCTGCATCCCAAGCCAGTCACTCAGCTTCTGTAGTGCGCATGCGCCCTCTGATGGTTGGCGCTGCCTGGGTGGTTTCTTCCACCTCCTGAACCTCCTCTTGTGGCTGATCCACATCCGGAAGCTCCTCCTTAGGAACTAAAAGCTCCTCATCTGCATGCAAGTGTAGCTCTCTCTCAAGCGAACACTGCATGGCTTTCTCCTCCTGAAATTTTATATCCCGTCGCACAACAGTCTTGCGACTGTCTGGCACATACACCCGATAGTTGTGAGGCGTATCAGTGTACCCCACAAATATTCCAACCTCAGCAGTTGGATCCAGCTTCCTTCTCGCATCCTTCGTCACATGCATGTAGACAGGAGGACCAAAAATCCGCAAATGGGAAATATCAGGCCTCTTGCCAGAATAAGCCTCCTCTGGTGTACTCATGCCAAGAACCTTGTGAGGACAACGGTTCTGCACATACACTGCTGTATTGCATTCCTCAGCCCACAAGTGAAGGGGTAGGCCCTGATCATGCAACATCGCCCGTGCAGCACCCACGATCGTTCTGTTCTTCCGCTCAGCCACCCCGTTCTGCTGTGGGTTATGGGGTGCGATGAGCTCTCTCAGAATCCCTTCTGCGCTGCAGAACTCCTTGAATTCAGCCGAGATGAATTCACCACCGTTATCACTCCTTAGAGCAATCACCTTCTTCCCCGACTCCTTCTCGACCAGTGCTTTAAACTCACAGAACTTCGCGAATGTATCGCTCTTATTCTGCATGAAGAAGATCCAGCACTTTCGAGAGAAATCATCAACAAAAATCACATAATACCTGTGTTTTGCTGTCGAAGCAACTGAGAAAGGACCACACACGTCTGTGTGAACTCTCTCAAGGATCGTCGTGGCGCGACTATCCTTCTCGTGAAAGGTGGCTTTCACATACTTCCCTAAAGTACACCCCTTGCACTGATCTGACTGCGCAAGGGTGCCCTTAGGAAGTCCGGTAGAAATCTGCTGCAGAATCTTCAAAGCTCCATGGTGAAGGTGGCCCAATCTCCTGTGCCACAGTTCGCCCTCATCATCCCGGCTCACCACTTCTCCCACCTTGCATGCCATAGCTACGCAGCCATCTACCTGCAACTGATAAAGGTTCTTGGTTCGAACCCCTATCTTCCGGGTCTCTCCAGTAGTCTTACTGCGCAGGAAGGCTTTTCCTTCGCTGAAGACCACATCATACCCCTTATCCTCCAACATCGCTATTGAAATCAGGTTCTTCTTCAATCCGGGTACATGCATGACATCCTTTAGTACAAAGGGTTTACCAGACTCCCTCTGAAAGGATACGGTACCGATACCAGTCGCACTGTATCTACCGTCATCGCCCATCTCGATGTGCATACCCAAATCCTTGTCCTCCGGATCTGAGAACAACTCCCGATCTCCCGTCATATGAAATGACGCACCGCTGTCCAAGAACCACACCGATCCCAGCATACTTGAAACTAAGCATGCAATCAGTGAAACTTTGACGACCACCCCCACACTTCCCAGCTCATCTCTGCACTGAGTGAACTTCGTGAGGTATTTGGCGATGCTGTCGCCCTTCTCCATCTTGATGTTCCTGAGCTTATATTTGAGCACCAGCTTCCTTTGGTCGCTCTTCTTCTGGAATAGATCCGTCAAAGCTTTCCACATTAAATATGGAGTAGCCTTTCCATGCAGGCTGGATACAATATGATCCTTGACGCCCTCCAACGGGATCCTTCGACATTTCGCGATCTTCTTTTGCCATGCATCGACCAAAGCTGCATCAGTGGGCTTTGGGACATCCGCATCTACGAACTCCTTCAGACCATTATCTTCTAACACTTCTTCCATGCGATCCTTCCATGCAACATAATTCGAACTGCCTTCAAGAGCATATTCGAGTCGCAAACCGTTGAAAGACATTTTCAACACCGGCACCAAGAAAACAAAGCTGCTGCAAAATTCGAATTCCAAACTCCAAGCTCTATCGCTTCCGATCTACACTTGAGAACAAAATTATTTCCAAATCAGAGATTGACTGCAAGGGGCTTTTACCAGACCTTTCACTTTCCGAAGAAAGACGAATCCGGAGGCTTCCTGGCCCGTATGCAGACTCTGTCCGAGGAAATAAGTTTGCAATCACCGTAATAGATCTCGACAATTAATCTGCTCCGATACCATGTAGAAATTAGCTGAATAAATCACTTATTCAATGGAGATTAACCCGATTACACATCAATTTCGAATTGCATGCATAATACATAATCTCATCTACAATTAATTGTCACATGCGGAAATAATAGAAGCGATCGCACATCAAATCAATCACACATTAACTCAGTATGTATGGGGAAAGCCTATAGCTGAAAACCCCGCAGCTATTGTGTATATTATAATGGAGAAATCATGTAACAATCATAGTACAAAAACTCTTCACAAGCTCTCACCGGCTACCTCCCATACCCCACCTTTATCAAGCTAGATCTAGCAAATCACTTGCTCCAATCCTTAGCCACTTGATAGCCAACCTTGATTGCGTGTTTTAATGCTAGGTGATGGCCTCCTTATATAGATAAACCACCAGCCTTGACTGCGCAATCATCATGGGTTTACTCCTTTTATCTATGTGTTGCAAATAGCAACAGTATAGTTACAACTGATAGCTAACTCTACCCTTTCATCTATCTCTTTCACTGGTCTCCACTGAACTGATCATGCACTGTAGTGAGCTGAAGTGTTCTTGAGTTGACTAATGAGTTAATATTTAGTAAATTAAATATTATTTAATTTACTCCACTCATATCTAGTTGATTAGTTAGTTAACTAATCCCAACTAGTTCAACTAAAACAAAGAGAACACAACTCCACTATCTGTCCCGTTAACTCCTCCAAAACTCCTGCCACTGAAGTCTAACTGAAGCCAACCATGCAAGATGCCATCAAACCCTAGGAACCACGTGATTCCTTGTGTCAGTTGCATGAGTCACCTCCATGACTCAAACTGAAGTGCTCCAAGAGAGTAAACTGATGTTTATAGTCAAAATATTATTAAGGGTAAATAATATTTGACTTCCATATTTTTAGGAGATACAGTCTAAAAATAGCCCGGGTCCTAAAAATAAGGGTCTCATCTATTTTTACCAACATGTCGCATACTTCAAGAATCTCCAACTGGAATTCCCAAATTATGCTCTGTATGTCTAAAAATAGACATAGTCTAAAAATAGACTTTGCGTCAGAATTTGCCTGCGGGCCCACTTAGTGAAGGCGACTTCATTTCACTAAGCTCCATCATCTTGCTGCATTCTCAACACATAACAGTCCCCAAAGCTGTAATATTTGATGTGGGTGGCCTTGAAAACATGTTGGCCAACTTGTTTGTGCTTCCCTTATAATTGATCACCAAATTAAAATGTTATAGAAACCCCATCCACTTGTAACGCGTGGTCTGTTGTAGCTTATTCTAGAATTGAAAGTATTGTAAGGGCTAGTGATATTTGTGGATTAATGTCTCATTTCCCATAAAATAATTCTTCCACTTCTTCACAACTTGCACCATGGAATAGAGCTCTTTATCATAGGTAGGGTAGTTAAGAACTACCCCATGAAAAAATTCAGAATGGTAACATGTTAGGTCCCTATATTACTAGTGTAGTCCATTATTGTTGTTAGTGTAGCCCCCTTATTGTTATTTTTGTACCCCTGTAGCCCCCATATTTTTATTATTGTGCCTCATGAAAGCCACTATTTTAATTTTTTTTCCCTTACATTATTATTGTTAGGTCGGCTAGGATTATATTGTGACCCCATGGACTCCTATATATAGAAAGGAGGTTTTTTTATTTGTATCATCCAAGAATTGTTGATTTATGTATTGTAAAGGAGGTTTCCCCCTCGAAGTGGTTGACTTCTAAGGAATTGATCTCTCTTCTCTTCTATTTTTGGAGCTGGTTTCATAAAATTTGGAATCAGAGGATGCAAAAACCCTAACTTCCACAGATCATATCTCCGAAAATATCGCAAACTAATATATGAAATTGTTACACGAAGTTCCTCAGGATTTCTTCACAAATGAATTCCATCGGGATTAGAATGAAATGGAATTGGTGATGTTTTAATGTAAGAAGGAAGACCCGTTGCTTTTGAAAGTCATCCAATCAAATGAAAGTATTTACATAAAGCTATTAATGAGAAGGAAATGTTGGAAATACTACATGCATTAAGGAAATGGCGACCTTACCTAATGGGAAGACACTTCAAGGTAAAAATTGATCGTGATAGTCTTAAATACTTTTTGTAACAAATAATATCTTCAGAAGAGCAGCAAAAATGGGTTATGAATTTTAAATCATCTACAAAAAGGGAAGCTAAATGTTTTTGCAGATGGACTCTCAAGAAAGGATGAAGAGGCGGAAGCATTTCTTTGTGCCATTTATATTTCCAACCAGATTGGATAACCGAAGCAAGGGATGAATGGAAGAATGATGAAGAAGTGTGGATACTCATTCAAAAGTTGCAACAAGATCCTGTTACATATGATACATTTAGTTGGAAAAATGATTCCTCATGGTATAAAGATCGCCTATATCTTTGTAAGAATTCCCAACTAAAAAAAAAATATTCTTTTGGAATTTCACATCTCTCCCTTAGGAGGACACTCAATATTTTTAAAAACTTATCGCAGGGTGAAGAAAGAATTTTTTTAGGTCGGCCTTAACTCTAATATTCAAAATTTTGTGGTGGAATGTTTGGTTTTCCAGCAAAATAAATTTGAGATAATTAAGACCCTGGTTCTTCTACAACCGTTGTCCATTCCAATTCAATGTTGGGAGGAGGTTTCAATGGATTTGATCACAGGTTTAGCTAATTTCAAAGGAAAGAGTGTCATCATGGTGGTAGTTGACATACTTACCAAGTATGCACACTTTTTTGCATTATCTCATCCATTAAAGCAAGTACAGTTGCTACTGCATTTATGGAAACAAATCAAAAGCTACATGGAAACCCAAAGATTATTGTAAGCAACAGAGATCACATTTTACTAGATTTTTTTGGACGGAATTATTTTCTTGTTTGGGTACTCAACTAGCTCATATCTCATCTTATAATCCTCAATCTGATGGAAAAACTGAGATAGTGAAAAAAGTTTTGGAAGGATATCTTCATTGTTTTTTATCTAATAAAAAAACACAATGGGTCAAGTGGTTACCTCTGGCTGAATGGTGGTATAACACTTCCTTCCATACTGCAACAAAAATGACCCCATTTATGGAACTTTATGGATATCATCCACCGTCCATCACATCACCTTTAAGAGAAAATTCTAAGGTTCAAGCAGTGGAAGATCACATTGAGTATCAACAACAAGTTCTCCAACTCTTAAAGGATAACCTAAATTTGGCACAAGATTGAAAGAAAAAACATGTAGATCAACATCTCAACGAGAGAAGTTTTGATGTAGGAGACTGGGTATTTTTACGGCTAAAACCGTACAGAAAAATGTTCCTCGGGAAAGCTAGGAAGGATACAATCATCGCCAAAGTACTATATTCCTTGCAAGGTGTTGTAAAAGATTGGTACTATGGCATACAAATTGGAGCTTCCTTCTTCTTGTCGAGTGCACCCAGTTTTCCATGTTTCATGCTTAAAGAAGGTTATAGGTGAAAAACTTCCAATTCAACAAGAACTCAACAACTACGGAATTTATCAATTTCAGAGTATCTCATCAAGTGGAAGAACTTACCCACTGAATATTCCACATGGGAGGATGGGAATTTTATACAGAAGCATCCAGAGCTACTCAAGAATTAAGGAAAACAATTTTTTGAAGGAGAGGGGCATGTTAGGTCCCTATATTACTAGTGTAGTCCCTTATTTTTGTTAGTGTAGCCCCCTTATTGTTATTGTTGTACCCATGTATCCCCCATATTGTTATTAATGTTCCCCATAAAATCCACTATTGTTATTGTTGTTCCCTTACATTATTATCATTAGGTCGGCTAGGAATATATTGTGACGTAAATGAGGTTTCCCCCTCGAAGTGGCTGATTTCTAAGGTGAATATCTCTCTTTTCTTATATTTTTCGAGTTGGTTTCATAACATAACATATAGGTCTTCCTCCCTGGATCAAGACAAATCCCATAGGATACCCACTCGCACCTCTCTCAAATTTGAAAGGTCATTGCAATTTTGGTAATACCATAACTAGTGCTTGACTGATCTTCTTCTTTAACTCCTCAAAATCCCTTTGCTAAAAATTTCCCCAATGAAAACTCTTACCACTTATTGTTATGGTGTGGAACAATGTTTCTACTTGTGAAAATGAGACTATGAATTTCCTCAGGTACTGTGTTGCCCCAATGAAACTCTTGACCGCGGAAACATTAGTAGGCACTGACCATTTCATGATGGCCTCCATCTTGGAAGGATATATATTTAGTGCTCCTCCACCCATCACATACCCCATACACACAAAAATACTGATTCACACACCCGCACTTCTTTATATTTTCTAGCATTTGGTGCTTCTTTAATGTTTCCAGCACCTGCATAAAAGGTGACATATACTCCTTCGAGGTAGCACTATATACTAGTATATCATCCAAATAGACATTAACAAATGAATCTATAAAAGGGTGCAGTACATAATTCATTAATCTCATAAATATAGTTGGTGCGTTACATAATCCAAATGGCGTAACTAACCACTCATACAAACCTTTCTTGATTTTGAAGACGGTCTTCCATGTATCTTCTTCTTTGACTCGAGCCTGGTGATATGAAAACGTCAAGTCCAGCTTGGTGAAATACTTTGCTTCTTGCAACTAACCTAGAAGATCGTCTATCTTGAGTAGCGGGTATCTATTTTTTAGCGTGATTTTATTCAACGCTCTGTAATACATACACATCCCCCAAGTCCCATCCTTCTTTGGAACAATGATGATGGGTGACCCACATGGTGATGTACTCGGTTGAATGACACCCTGTTCCAGCAGCTACTGCAACTATTTCTTCACCTCACTTTCTCCTATAAAAGGCTACCTGTACAACCCAATATTTGGAAATGGGTAGTTTGGAAATAGTTGGATCTCATGCTCCACTTATCTCTTAGGTGGTAACCCTTTAGGCTCTCAAAATACATCCTTGTATGCCTGTAAAAACTCCTCCAATTTTTTCTTTTATTACTTAGTACACCCCTCCAAGGATGCCTTGCCTCTTGTTGACTCTTCTCCAGATTGACCTTCTTGTAAAAAAAATAAAACATACTTCTTGCTAGAACCGATCAATTTCTTGGCTTGATTGGAACTTACAAGTGAAATTTCAGACTTGCCTTTGTGTACGTTGATGATTAATGAATTTCCATCCTTGATAAGCTTGTATTCATTGGATTTCCTCATGAAAATGTATCTTGGACGTACATGTATGGACTCCCAAATATGACTCTGCATACATCAAGATGAACCACATCTAGATCTACTTCATCAGTAAAATCAGCACTGATAGCAAAACTAATCCTACATTGTTTTGTTACCTTCAGCTCTTCATTCTTATTTACCCATCCCAATAGGTACGGGTTTGTATGTTCACAAAATTCCATTCAAAACTTCTTGACCAGCTCTGCTCCACTAAGTTTCATCTACGATCTTGAGTCAAACAAATCCTAAATATTTGTATTCTTGACCTCTGTCTTTATATGGAAGAGTATGGTCATTTATTTCTCTTCTTTTTGTTGAAGGCTACTCAGATTCACCTCCTTTTGTATTGACGTATAGATGATATTCTCATCCACCTTCGAGTTTCTTTCAACTTGGTTGCTCAAATCAATGGCCATGAGATTATTCTTCTTGTTATCTTTCTTCTTTTTCTTAGGGTTTAGATTTGGATGCAACTCCCAACTCTTTCCTCTGTATGGCCATCAATGTTCCAATGGTTGAAATGGTTTCTAGGATCTTTGCACTGGTGTGTTGCAGCTGCCGTATTTTAATATTTTTCCAAATTTTTCTTCTTTTTCTTCCCCTCCTTAGAAGCATCTTGTTGCTCCTTATGCTTCGATCCACTTGATTGCACTCTTTTTAGGCCTATGTTCTCCAGGTATTGTTCCTATACACAAACATCATCCATTGATTTGGACTTGAACAACATCACTTGCTCACGCAGATGGTAGTGCATACCCCCCAAATAATTTATGAGTACATATGGGTTCTTTGCAGATGTTATTACTCATAATTTTGTGAGTCATTACTTGACATGGTCATACAGTTCACTCCTCAAAAGGGTAAGGACTCCTTAAAACGTTTTCACATTGGCATAGTATATTTCATTTTTTCATATTTAACCTATCCTAAGTTTCAAGAACACCCTCATATCATCTCAAAACCACCTACATATAGGTCACATCATGTTCCATCAGTCACCATTTGCTGACATATTTCATTTCCCAAGCTTACAACTCCTAAAATAGGGTTTTGTGTTTTCAGAATGAAGAATTTTCCTATTTTATACATGTTTTTAGAATGCATATTTTGGACAGCTGGAGATATGTTTCAAAAAACCAAGAGGTTTTTCTTCAAGACATACTGACCTACAACAAATTCCTTCAATTTTGAAATATCTATCAAGGATAGGGAGAAAATAGCTCATATTTGAACCCTATGTTTTCATAAAAACATAGCAGTTGCAGAGATTTGATACACCCATTGTTCCACCTTCAAAACAAAATTCAACAATGATAAAACTTGCCAAACAAGAGAAAGATATGAGTAAACAAGGAATCAAAAGGATTACAAGGAGTCAACTAGTGGCTTTAGAAGACAAAATAGTGGCTAAAGGCAATTTAGAAGATATACTACATGCCATTGATATTGAAGAGACTCTTATAGTTCAGGGTGAGGATATAGATGAATGTGGACAAAAAATTAAGAAAGATAAATATGCAAAGAAGCTAGAGTTTGAAGTTGAAGAGTAGGTTGATAGTGTGTCAAAGACTTTAGATGACACACAACAGTTACTCAAATGGACCCAACCATTGAGAAGAGAAGTGAAACATGTCAGAAGATTGAACTTGCACTTAAATTCTACCAACATAAAGCTGAAATATCAATTTAAGGACCTACAAGAGCATCTTGAACTAATCCATGAGGAGTTGGAGAAGAAGAGCCTAAAAATGATAGTAGTTGAGGAGCCAATAGCTCAACTCATCATCAATGAGGAAGAAACACCTCAAGAGTCATAATTTGAGATGGTTTATGATTTGAAAGGTCAATGGAATTTTGGAAAAAAAAAATTATAGTTGGAAGGCATATTTTTGAAGTTAGACAAAAATCTAGAATTTGCATACTTTTCAGCAGTTTCGTAGCGTTTCCTAGGCTTGAAGCCACGAAAATGCTACGAAACCACCTGTAGTTTTATTTTTGTATTTAAAACCACTTTGGAAAGCTTTGAAAGGGTGGAAATGATATGGAGAATGTTTCAAGGCATAATTAACACAATGCTTAAGGAAAGAATAAAAAAAGTTGATGGCAAAGGTCATTTTTGTACGCTACTAAAGTATGCTATGAAACTGCCGAAAACTGTTTTCGTAGCGAATTGTTTTTTAAGTTTTCTGAGAAAATGGAAAATTATTTTGGAAATATGAAAGATATTTTTTCTTTATAACATGCCCCTCTACGAAAACCTCTCTCATTTTCTACAAATCCATCATATTTTAGAAATTATACACTCATCTTTGTATGCTACGAAACTGCTGAAAAATTGTTTTCGTAGCGAGTTGTTTTTTAAGGTGTCTGAGAAAATGAAAAATTATTTTGGAAATATGAAAGAATTATTTCTTAGGCACAGGAATTTCTACAAAAACCTCTCTCATTTTTTGCAAAGCCATCAGGTTTTGGAAATCACACACTCATCATTGCACGCTACGAAACTGTTGAAAAACTGTTTTCGTAGCAACTTGGTTTTTAAGGTTTTTGAGCAAATGAAAAAGTATTTGGGAAATCAGAAAGAGGTTTTTCTTCCGCATAGGTCCATATAAAAAAAAATCTCTCAGTTTCTGCAAATATATTTGGGTTTGGAAATTATACACTCATCTTTGAAGCCTAGTTTTTCAAAATTTTCACTAACCAGATTTGTGAAAAAATTGTAAAAATTCGACTTGGAGGAGGTCCAACTCAGCATCCACGTGGCATAATGACACATCAACACTCTAGTAAACTCAGAAAATTAGTTGGTTGCAGTTGAAAATGGTTATTGAATTGCTTTGTTTAACTATTAATGAAAGAAGAGTCCTTTTTGTATTCATACTTTGCAAAACAGAAATATCCCTAGGAAGTCTCCAAGTGATAGAATCATGTTTGAAATAGGTGGCTGAGGTGGGAATTGAAAGCTAGCAAGGTGGAATATCATTTTTGTGAGTCCTTATTCTATAAAGGACTGAGTTTTAGAGTTATAAAGGGTTTGGATATGTTATGGCTGACTGCTACTATTGGAAACAGGTTTTGATCAGTGAGGGAGAATGGTTATTGGTTTCATCCTTCACCTGAGATTCATTTGATACTTTCATGAACCTTATGTATCTTATTAATTTATTTCATTATGTTAATGTTTGGTTACTTAGAATTCTTGATTTACATGCTCTGAATTCCTTTCAAGCACTAAACTATTGCATATCTTTGTCAATGTCTTGCTTTCATTATCTTATTGTTCAGTACTCAAAATTCATCTCTCTTGTGCTCTTACTTCCTTTGAAAATTTATATATTGATTAAACACTATATGTGTATATTATACTTTCATTTAAGTATCTACATTCCTCGGCTTCCACAAGGAGAGCCTTTGTCATTGAGATTCCTGTCACTAACTCCATAGCCCAATGGTAGCAAGCCTTCATCTTTTCAACCTGCAAACATACAAAACCAAGATGTAATTCATAGAGTTAGCCATCTATCTTTATCATTAACCAATATCATAAATTACCCGTGAGAGAGCCTTCTCAGACTGAAGAGGCTAAGATTTAGTCAAAAGTTGGTTTGAAACAGTTACTCCAAGTTGACCATTGAAGCAGCCCAACATAACTCAATTTGGTGATAACATTTTGGCACCATTGCCGAGGACCGAAGGTGTAAATTGTCCATGGGAAGAATGAGAAAGTTTCAGTTCTAAGGTTTGAGAGCAGTAAACACTTAGAAAAATATTGGCTGTATTTTTTCTCTGGCGACTCCACACTTCAATTAATCAATTAGAAGGTGACTCCACTGCTTGAATATCAGTAGCTTGATGAAGTTCCAAGATGAGTTCCATTGCAAGAATAAATGCCAAGCATGCCCCTATGAATCGGTTTCACATCCCTGGTTTTCCAAATCCTATGCCAAAGGTCGAATGGTTAACTAATCTTCCCATATTTAAATATAAAAAGAAAGACAACACTTCTCTTCATTTGGTTAGATTCCATATGCATGTACACAAACTTAAGGTTCAGTTCCATGAGGATTGTCTCATGGAGATGTTTATGGCCACTTTAGAGGGAAAAGCATGGTCTTGGTATGAAAGCCTACCAAATGGTTCATTATAAGATTGCCATCCCTCCTTATTGTTGGTAAAGACTGTTTTAAACATTGTGTGAGTTTTATTGAATATTTGGAGGATTGTTATGAAGATGATGAGTTCGTGGATGAGGAAATTTTAGAGGCTTTTCATGACAATCCCTTTCATCACCAAGAAGAAAGCATAGCCTCTCTCTTGGATGAAAATGAAACCCAACAAGAGTTTATTTATGAAAATCATGTTACATCCTCTGTTTTGCTGAAAATTTGCAGCAGACTTGTCAGCCTTTTGATCATCAGGAATATGATAATCATTTCAAACAACAAGAGGAAATATTGGAAGATAATTGCTATAACCCTCAGGTAAAGGAAGAAGTTTATTCTTAATGTCATTCCTTGCATCAGGCTACATCAAATAATGATCACACTAATGAGGAAGTGGATACAAATTTTTATTTATCCTTGTCTTCTAAGATGAAGTCATTTGAGTGAAATTCAGAAGATACGATTCAATTTGTGGATGAAGTTGCTAAGAACATTGAAAAAGACATTGAAGTTTTAGAAGATCAAATTTAATCGTATAGTCTTCATGATCAAGGTCAGTATTTTCAAAAGTTTTTAATGCCAGAACATAAAGAGAGGGTGTTTCTACCTTTCTGTTTTGAGATTGAGGAAAAATACCTTTTTTTGAAAATTAGTTTGATAGCACACAACTGAAATCTTGTGTGGCTGAGCAAAGCATATATGAGTTGTCCAAAGATGTAGAATGTATTGAGAATCATCAAAAAGATTAGTCTTATATGATCCTATAGATGACTACATGGAAGAGTTCTACAGTCCATATTTCTAGTTATATTTTCATTATGAGGATCAGATACCTTTTTTGTTGCCTTGGTCATTTCAGTATCATGCTTACTTTTGGTTCAAGTGCAGTCAAGAGGTTCAAATGTCAGATTAGATCAATGACTGGCTTCATTGGAAGTTTCATGTTGCTTGAATTAAAAATGGAGATTGCAGTCATTAGGGTAAGTAGGAGTGTGTGAATAATCTCAAAGTTGACTGAGAATCTTTTCAGTAGGTACAAATTTGGTTTTCAGCAGTAATCATCAAGCTTGAGCCTGAGGAGAAGGCCATAAGAGCTTGGCGAAGTTTTCATAAATTTTAGAGTTTTTATTTCGAAGAAGATGGATGGAATTGGAATTATAGGTTATTTGGTGTACCACAGGGGCACACCATCCCAAGTGGAGCCACTTTTATCACTCATAATTTTGTGAGTCATTACATGACATGGTCATATAGTTCACTCCTCAAAAGGGTAAGGACTCAAAAAAATTTCAAGTTGGCATAAGAAATTTCATATTTTCATATTTAACCTATCATAAGTTTCAATACCACCCTCATATCATCTAAAAACCACCTCCATATAGGTCACATCATGTTCCATCAGTCATCATTTGCTGACATATTTCATTTCCCAAGCTTACAACTCCGAAAAGAGGGTTTTCCAGTTTTTAGAATGCAGAATTTTTCTGTTTTATACATGTTTTTTGAATGCATATTCTAGACTGCTGGAGATGTGTTTCAAAAAACCAAGATATTTTTTTCTTCAAGACATATTGACCTACAAAAACCTCCTTCATATTTGCAATATCTATCAAGGATAGGGAGAAAAGAGCACATCTTTGAACCTTATGTTTTCAGAAAAAATAGAGTAGTTGCAGAGATTTGATACACCCATTGTTCCACCTTCAAAACAAAATTCAACAATGAGAAAACCTGCAAAACAAGAGCAAGCTAGAAGTAAACAAGGAATCAAAATGATTACAAGGAGTCAAACAATGGCTTTAGAAGACAAAACAACGACTAAAGGAAATTTAGAAGATATACTACATGCCATTGATATTGAATAGACTCCTATTGTTCAGGCCAAGGATATATATGAAGGTGGATAGAAACTTAAGAAAACTAAATCTGCAAAGAAGCTAGAGTTTTAAGTTGAAGATCAGGTTGATAGTGTGTCAAAGACTTTAGATGAAACACAACGGTTACTCAAATGGACCCAACCATTGAGAAGAGAAGTGAAACATGTCAGAAGATTGAACTTGCACATAAATTGTACCAACATAAATATGAAAGATCAAGTTAAGGACCTCCAAGAGCAGCTAGAACTAATCCATGAGGATTTGGAGATGAAGGGCCTAAAAATGACAGTAGTTGAGGAGCCAATAGCTCAACTCATCATAAATGAGGAAGAAACACCTCAAGAGTCCTAATTTGAGCTGGTTTATGATTTTAAAGGTCAATGGCATGCTGCAAACAAATTTTTTACTGCTGGAAGGCATATTTTTGAAGTTAGGAAAAAATCTGTAATTTGCATACTTTTTAGCAGTTTCGTAGTGTTTCCTAGGCTTGAAGCCAGGAAAACGCTATGAAACCACCCGAAGCTTTATTTTTATATTTAAAACCAATTTGGAAAGCTTCCAAATGGTGGAAATGATATAAATAATGTTTCAAGGCATAATGAACACAATACATAAGGAAAGAATCAGAAAAGTTGATGGAAAAGGCCATTTTTGTACGCTACTAAAGTACGCTACGAAATTGTTGAAAACTGTTTTCGTAGTGAATTTGTTTTTACGGATTCTGAGAAAAAAAAAATATTTTGGAAATATGAAATATCTTTTCCCTCAGCACAGGCCCCTCTACAATAACCTCTCTCATTTTTTGCAAATCCCTTAGGGTTTGGAAATTATACACTCATATTTGCATGCTATGAAACTGCTAAAAAGTTGTTTTCGTAGCGAATTGTTTTTTAAGGTTTCTGAGCAAATGAAAAATTGTTTTTTGAATATTAAAGAGTTTTTTCTTCAAAAAAAACCCCTCCACAAAAACCTCTCTCATTTTCTACAAATCCATCAGGGTTTGGAAATTATACACTCATCGCTGCACACTATGAAACTGATGAAAAATTGGTTTCATAGCGAATTGTTTCTTAAGGTTTCTGAGCAAATGAAAAATTATTTGGGAAATATGAAAGAGGTTTTTCCTTAGAGCAGGTCGATATTAAAAACCCTCTCTCCATTTCCTCAAATCTATCAAGGTTTTGAAATTATACACTCATCTTTGAAGCCTATTTTTTGAGAATTTTCACTAACCAGATTTGTGAAAAAATTGTAAAAATTGGACTTAGAGGAGGTCCAGCTCAACATCCACATGGAATAATGACACATCAACACTCTAGTACACTCAGCAGATTATTTTGTTGCAATTTATAAGGGTTATTGAATTGTTTTTTTGAACTATTAATGGAAGAAGAGTCTTGTTTGTATTCAAACTCTGCAAAACAGAAATATCCCTAGGAAGTTTCCAAGTGATAGAATCATGTTTGAAATAGGTCTCTAAGGTTGGAATTCGAAGCTATCAAGGTGGAATATCATTTTTTTGAGTTCTCATTCTATAAAGGACTGAGTTTTCGAGTTAGAAAGGGTTGGGATATGTTATGGCTGACTGTTGCTATTGGAAACAGGTTTTTAATCAGTAATGGAGAATGGCGATTGGTTTCATCCTTCACCTGAGATTCATTTGATACTTTCATGAACCCTATGTATCTTATTACTTTCTTTCAATATGTTAATGTTTGATTACTCATAATTCTTGCTTTGCAATCTCTGACTTCCTTTCAACCACTAAACTATTGGATATATTTCTCAATGTCATTCTTTCAGTATCTTAATGTTCATTACTCAGAATTCACGTCTCTCATGCTCTCACTTCCTTTGAAAATTTATATATTGAGTAAACCCTGTATGTGTGTATTCTACTTTCATTTAAGTATCTACATGCCTCAGCTTCCACAAGGAGAGCCTTTGTAATTAAGATCCTTGTCACTGACTCCATAGCCCAATGGTAGCAAGCCTTCATCTTTTCAACCTGCAAACATACAAAACCAAGAAATAATTCATAGAGTTAGCCATCTATCTTTGTCATTAACAAATATCATAAATTACCTGTGAGAGAGCCTTCTTAGACTGAAGAGGCTAAGTTTCAGTCAAAATCTGGTTTGAAACAGTTACTCCAAGTTGACCATTGAAGCAGCCCAACAAGACTCAATTTGGTGATAACAGGAGAGATACCCAACATTATAGCCATCTTTCTAAATTATGTGGTGATATGAATTGGAACTATTTGTAAAGTTATGCAAAGTATCCAATCTGATATAAAAGAGTGTGCAAAGTGTTCCCCATGTCTTGTAATTTAAACAAAGTGTTTTTGGTAATTGTTTATGAGTTTATGTGTGAGGAATTGTTAATTAATTTTATTGTTTAACATATTAAAGGAGAAAAACACAGCAAGTAAAATTCACCATAACATAACACAACAAATTTTTGAGGCAGTTCACCCCTCTTGGGCTACATCTACCGGTCCAAGGCTCCCCAATGGCTTTTCCTTGCTCTATTAATTTGCTCAAAATGGTTATACAGTGAAAAATATGCCTAAATAGGAAAAACCAGCTGTAAATTTAGCTTCAGAAGATAGAAATAAGCTAAAAATGGCTTTTGTTTCACCTTAAACAGTGAAGTACAACCCAATACAGCTCCATTTCCCTGATGGCCCTGATGGCTCTTCCATCTTCCCTGAAGGAAAAATGGCTAAAGAACGCCTTTGTTCACTCTGAAAACTATCTCAAATTTCTCATAATGCTCAAGAAATCCAAAATTGACTAAAATTTCGTCTTGTTTGGTTGAAAATTGAGAAATTTATGACCCAAACAAGATTTTTCCCAGTGGCACTAGAAAACCTCCTCCAGAACTGGAGGAACTCCAGTTAACTCCACCAAAAAGGCGGGCAGAAAAAAATGGCGGAACCACGCACTATTTTAGGGAAGACATTAAATGTGATGATTAGTTGTTTTGGCATGTTCATATGCGGAATCTCCGGCAGTTAAAGCTAGTGGATAAGGTTTTAAAACCCCGTGCCCATGGTCACAGCCTGCAGGTCACATGGGAAAAGGGGCTAGCACCAAGGTGCTTAAGCCTATTATTCCACCGGTTAGAAGTGTTTAGGCCCTAGGTCATAACTATCGGTCACATGACAATGGGGCTGGCCCTTATGGGCTAGCCCCCCAACCTTCCGCCCGTTCACAATGCACGAGCCGATTGTTCGTTTACCTCTGCCCGACTGTCGTTCAACATGACCCGACTCATGTTTACATGCTACCCAACTCGCCCACTATGCAACTTGTTTCCGTTGTTGTTTTGGTCAGGTCGACCCTGCTCGAGGAGTCGGGTTGAGGGTTCGACCCTCATGACCTCCAACTTTTCACAACCTTTTTTTAACCAATGGCTTGGGGCCACATGGTAGCCTCCGGGTAGGGCACATGGCACCCTCTAATAGGCCACTAAAAACCTTATAAAAATTGAAATTTTTTCCATATATATTTTTTTGAAAATGACAAATTCTTTTGGTCAAAAAATCTTGTTTTGAAGGTCACTAGACGATTTCAAACCTCAGTAAATTTCACATACGACATCGGATTTGAGTCCCGTTCAGAGCGCCAGAATTGCATTGACGAGGCCTTTCCGTTCGTTCATATTGCAACCATTTCTGAGCACTTCCATTTTTGAGCATTTTTTCAACTTGGACATGATCTCTTGATCACACCTCCCCATTGGGAATCTTTTGGACCCCAAAAGTCTTTAATTACCTGTTAAGAATATGAGGGTGCAGATCCCTCACCTTTTCCACCTCCATCCATTTTTCCTTACTCAGTTTTTTGCCTTTAAGACCAACCCGAATATAATCGACACTTCCCCTCCTCGAAGTGCATGTCCTTCTATCAAGGATAGCATCCTCTTTCAACTCATCCAAAAATTCTAGTGACAAATCCTCTATGGATGGTAGCTGAATGTCACTTTCATAATCAACAATTAAAGGAGGTTCATACAAATGTAAATTTTCCACATTCACAATGGAATACATTTGCATATATGAAGGCAAATATAGTTGAAAAGCATTATTTCCAACTTGTCTAAAGACTGAATGTTGAAAATGCAGCAAGATGATGGAGCTTAGTGAAATGAAGTCGCCTTCACTAAGTGGGCCCGCAGGCAAATTCTGGCGCAAAGTCTATTTTTAGACTATGTCTATTTTTAGACATATGGAGCATGGTCAAGGGGTTGTAGTATGTTATTCTTGGAGTATTGGTCATGTTGGTAAAAATAGATGGACCTCTATTTTTTTGACCTATAGGTCGATAGGTCGAAGTCTATTTTTAGACTGCCTATCCTAAAAATAGGGAAGTCAAATATTATTTACCCTTAATAATATTTGGACTCTAAACAACAGTTTACTCTCTTGGAGCACTTCAGTTCGAGCTACAAAAGTGGCTCATGCATCTGATAGAGGAATTACACTATTCCTAAGGGTTTGGTGAGCTCATGCATGGTTGACTTCAGTTAGGACTTCAGTGGCAGAAGTTTGGTGGAGTTAATGAGACAGCTAGTGGAGTTGTGTTCGGTTTAACTTAGTTGAACTAGTTGAGATTAGTTTAACTAGCTAATCAAATAGTTATGAGTGGAGTGAATTAAATATTATTTAATTCATTAATTAGTAACTCATTATTCAACTCAAGAACACATCAGTTCACTACAGTGCATGATCAGTTCAGTGGAGACCAGTGAAAGAGGTAGATGAAAGGGTGGAGTTAGCCATCAGTTGTGACTATACTGTTGCTATTTGCAACACACAGATAGGTGGAGTAAGCCCATGAGGATTGCGCAGTTCAGGCTGGTGGTTTATCTATATAAAGAGGCCATCCCATAGCATTGAAACACGCAATAGAGGCAAGGTAATTGGCGGTGAGTTTTGAACCAGTAACCTGTTCAAAACTGAGCTAGATTGTGGGTAACTGTATGAGAAAGTACTGAGTACTTGTGAGGAGTATTGTATTGAGTTTGTTACATGATTTCTCCATTATAATATACACAATAGCTGCGGGGTTTTCAGCTATAATCTTTCCCCATACATACTGTGTTAATGTGTATGATGATTTGATGTGTTATCGCTTGATTTTATTTCCGCATGTTTGATGATCTAAGTGGAAGAGATTATGTGTTGCATATAAATTCGAATTGTATGTGATCAGGATAGTCTCGGTGGATAATTAATCATTATTTAGAAAATTTCTACAAATGGACCATAACGAATAGGCTTCAGCTTTTTACCTTCTCCTTGCATTATTTCCTTACTAATATGCAGCCATACCTCATCTCCTTCTCAAAAATTATGATCAACTATGTGTTTATCATGCCTCTCCTTATACTTGCCTTGAATTTTTTCAAGTTGTTCTTGAACTTGTTGATGTATGAGCTGAATTCTTTCAATGAACATGCGAGCTTTGTCAATGTCACTATGCCCATCAATGGCCACATCCTTCTCAAGAATGAAATCTAAAGGTGACTTAGGCAAATACCCAAAACAAGCTTCAAAAGGTGAAGTATTTGTAGAAGAGTGCTTGGCCCGGTTGTAAGCATACTGAATGTAATGCAAGTGCTCATCCCAAATCTTGGGATGCTTGCTGCAATAACCTCTCAAGAGATGTACAATGGTTTTGTTCACTGCCTCTGTTTGGCCATCTGTTTGCGGATGGAAAGCAGTACTCTTCTTCAACTTGGTGTCCATCATCTTCCATAAATTGGACCAAAAATTCCCAACAAATCTGGAATCCCTGTCACTAACAATAGAAGTAGGCAAGCCATAATGAACCCATACATGTTGAAAATATAAATCAACATTTTGTTCAGCAGTTATAGTTTGGCATAAGAATACACATCTTGCTAAATCTATCAACTACTACATAAAGATAATCATGCTGCTTTCTAGATAATGGTAGACTTCCCACAAAATCCATAGAAAAAATTTCCCATGGTCTAGAAGGTACCGGAAATGGCGTATATAAACCAATATTCCTATTGCTAGGCTTGGTTTTAGCACATAATGAACAACCTATAATGAAACATGAAACACTATCTACCATGCGAGGCCAATAACAATACCTCTGTAAATGTGCCACCGTTTTTCTACCCCGAAATGTCCAGCAATAAGAGAAGAATGAGCTTCTCTCATGACACTTAGTCTCTCTCCCTGTGGTATACATAACTTGCCCATATGAAACAACAAATTATTATGCAAGTGATAATCATTCTCCTCAACATGATTCCCTTCACTCAAGTTAGCATACACATCCTTAAAATCAACATCTGATGCATATTGTTCTATGCAGCTCTCATGTACAATAGAATCATTCTTAAGTAAAGTAGTAGCACTAATAATAGGCCTTGAAAGCATATCAACAACTTTATTGAAAATACCTTTCTTGTATCTTATTACCAAGTGAAATTGTTATAGGAAACCCATCCATCTGAAATGTCGTGACTGGTGTAATTTACTTTGCGATTGCAAGTACTGTAAAGGTTGATGGTTGGTATGAACAACTGTTTCTTTGCCCATCAAATAGTGTTTCCACTTTTTGACGCTTTGTACCAATGCAAACAACTTTGTATCATATGTAGGATAATTCACAACAGCACCATTAAATGTCTCAGAACGAAATGCGATAGGCTTACCGTGCTGTAAGAGAACTGCACCCATGGCGTAATCACTAGCATCGGTCTGAATCTCGAATGGCTGTCTCAAGTCCGGTAATGCAAGGACTGGAGTTGAACTTATCTTCTCTTTCAAAGACTCGAAAGTTTTCTATTGCATGCCTCCCCATTTGAAAGCACACTAAACACTTGTCACTGCATGCATAGGAGTTGCTATGGCAGAGAAGTTAGAAATAAACTTCCTCCAATACTGAGCTGTACCCAAAAAACTTCTTACCTCTGTAATGGATTTGGGAGTAGGCCAATTCACAATGGCTTCTACCTTAGAAGGATCAATTCTCAAAGCACCTCCTCCTACTATGTGTCCCAAATAAACCAAAGAAGTCTTTCCAAATTCACACTTTGACATTTTAAGAAACAACTGATTTTTCTTCAAAATATCAAGTAATTTCTTAACATGCATGACATGCTCTTCTCTAGTCTTGCTGAAAATTAAGATGTCATCTAAGTAGACAATAATGAAATCATCAAGAAAAGGACGTAAGACATTATCCATTACCCGCATGAAAGTTGCAGGTGCATTGCATAAACCAAACGACATAACAAGCCACTCAAAGAGTCCCTGTTTGGTTTTAAATGTTGTCTTCCAAATGTCACTTTCTGCAATTCTAAGTTGATGACAACCACTACGTAACTCTAACTTAGTGAAATATTTAGCATCTTTCAGCTGATCTAACAAATCATCTATCCATGGGAGTGGGTAACGATTCTTTATCGCTATCTTGTTCAATTCCCTGAAGTCCACACACATACACCAAGTTCCACCTTTCTTTGGAATCAACACTATCGGTGACCCACATGGCGAAGTACTTGGTATTATGAAACATTTTTCCAACAAGTCCTTAATTTGCCTCTTTATTTCAGCATTCTCCATAATATAAATGCGGTACATGCCTATGTTAGGAAGAGGACAATCTTGTTGTAACTGGATTTCATGTTGAATCTCCCTTTTAGGAGGCAAACCTGTTGGCTCCTGAAACATCTCATGATGTGCATCAACTACATCATATAAATATAATTTTAACTTGGAAGCAAAATTTTCAAATTACTCATGATTCACATCAACCTTTGGCTTAACCATAAGAAGTACAAAACTCTTACTAGAATTCACTAGCCTTTTTACCTGTCCCGCATTTACCATCGCTATATTTGTCTTTTTGTGATGTGCTCTGACAATGAAATCCTTGCCATCTTTGAAAAGATGATACTTTTTGTCATGGTGATAGACGATCTCTTTCCTGTCATATAAGTAAGGACTTCCCAAAACATTTCTTGATATATAAAGCAGTACTATATCAAGTTCAACTGTGTCATTAAAGTGTGCAGTAATTGCAAAGCGCAATATGCACTTCCTTGAGACTTGTAAGTTTGCATCCTTGCATATCCAACCAAGTGGATATGGCTTTGGATGTGGAATGGTCTCAAGTTTAAGTTGTTTGACCAAGACTTCTAATATGAGATTTGCTTGTGACCTACTGTCAAACAGTGTGTCAATTTTTGTATGTTTTGAGATTACCTTCACATGGAACAATTTAATTCTTTCTTCCTCATTTGGAGCTTGTACATGACAGTTTGAAGTACTAGTGCCTGGCTTAGTTTCAGTTTCCTTTCCCTTCATACTCTTCAAACCCATGGCTGTAATTTTAGTTTTGTCACCTGAATCATCTCCTAAGTCTTCTTGTGTAGTTGTAGTAGCTGCAGTTTTCTTCTTTTCGTTGTTTTTTTTAAACTGAGTTCTTTTTTCAGGATGAAGTTTCCAACAGTTTTTCTCTTCATGGCCTTCTCTTGAACATTGTTTACATATCACTTCCTCACCCTCTTTCTTGATAGATGCATTCTTTTTTCCTTTTCCCTTAGAGGTTTTGTCTTTTTTTTCCCCTTAAAATGCTTGTTTCTACCCTCATCAAAAGTATTTTTCCCTCTAGCCTCTAAATGCCTATCTTGTACACAAACTTCATCTAGACTAGTAGGATTGAACATAAGGATAGTATATATAAGGTAGTTGTGCAAACTACCAATATATTTCAGCAAAGTTTCTTGACTTTGTAATTCTACCCCTAACAAGAGTGCTCTTCTCCTAAACTCTTGGGTGTAGTCTTGAACATTTTGTCCCTTAAGTTGTCTGAAGTTTTTCCAGTTCATGATAGCCTTTTGTAAATGAGCTAATGGATGAAATTTCTTTTTAACTACAATAATAAATTCAGCCCATGATAAAGTGAAAGCAATCAACGTCTATATTTAAATCAATGCATCTAGTGAAAGCAATCAAATAGGATTATAAATCAATATTTACACAGAAACAATTCATCCAGTGTAAGCAATCAAACATGAGTAGAAATAAACATCTACATTGAAATCAATGCATCTAGTGCAAGTTATCAAATAGGATTAGAAATCAACTTCTACACTAAAATCAATTCATCTAGTGCAAGCAATCAAATAGGATTAAAAATAAACAATCACAATGAAATCAATACATCTATTTTAGTGAAAAAACAAAAATAATCATGAATTTCTAGATCTAACTTTTATGTTTGTATTTTTATCTATGTCTCTCTTTCTTCTTCCATCTCCCTCCACCTTCCATGTTTTGTATATCTCCATCCCTCTCTCCCCCATATATCTCTCTCCACCTCTCCATCACTTTCTTTATCTCTCTCTTCTTCCCTCTCTCCCCTGCAATTTATATCTATACCTTCCTCTATCTCTCCTTATTTTTTTCTCTATCTCACCCCCCTAAACACTTTTCACAATGTCTCTCTCTCCATATATATCTCTCTCTATCCCTCCCTCTCTTTTTTTCTCTCTTCTTCCCTCTCGCCCCCTCCATCTGTATCTCTATCTCCCTCTATCTCTCCTTATTTATCTCTCTATATCAACCTGAAAACACACTCTCTCTCTCTTCATATCTCTCTATCTACATATCTATATATCCCTCCCTATTCCTCTCCCTATAGATCTCTCTCTCTCTTCCCCTTCTCTCTCTATATTCCTCTTTTCTCTCCATATCTATCTCTCTTCCTCCCTTCCTTTCTTTATCTCTCTCTTCTTCCCTCTCTTACCCCTCTATCTATACCTTTATCTCCCATTTTTTCTCCTTCTTTTTTCTCTCTATTCCACACCCAAAAAATACCCTCCCCCTCTCTCTCTCCCTCTCTCTCTCTCTCTGCTTAACTATTCTTCCCTCTCACCCCCCCTCCATCTATATCTTTGTCTACCTTTGTCTCTGCTTCTCACCTCCAAAACATCCACACTCTCTCCATATCTATCTCTCTCCCTCTCTTCCTCTTCTCTCTCTTATCTTGCTCTTCTCTCCCTCTCTCTCTTCGCTCCTTCTCTCCTCTCTCCCTCACTATCTCTACATCTCTCCCTTATCACTCCCTCTCCCTCCCTCCCTCTCTCTTTTTCTCTCTCTCATGTCCTCTCTCTCTTCCTTCCTCTTTATCCCTCTCTCTCTCATCTTCCTTTGTCTCTCACCCCCATCACACTCTCTTTCTCCACCCTCCAAATATCTCATTATCTCCTTCCCTCTCTCCTTATCTCTCTCCCCCTCTTCCCCCCCTCCATAGGTTATGCATCCATATCTATCTTTGCATTCTTTCCTTATATCTATCCTCTCCTTCTCTTTCTCTTCCCTCGTCTCCTCTCTCCCTCATTCCATCTTCATCTCTCCCTTGTCACTCTCTCTCTCTCTCTCTCTCTCTCTCTCTCTCTCTCTCTCTCTCCACCTTATCTCCCAATGTATTTTTTCTTCCTTCCCTCTCTTTAACCCTCCAAATCCATCTTTCCATTCCCTTATATCTCCCTCTCTCTCCCCCACTCTATCCCCCCCCCCCTCTCTCTCTCTTAAATTTGATCCCATATTATTGTATTTAAGAAAGTATCTAAATTAAAAAACGCAATTGGTTGTAAAATATTAAAAATATACTTATTGGTTGTAAAATATTAAACCTATAATTTGGGTCAATAGTGTCAAAGAAAATACAACAATGTAAAACTTTTAAAAAAATGCACTATATTTCCTTTATCATTGTTAGTCACATTGATTTCTCTCTTCTTTGCTTGGATCTTTGGTTAAGATTCATCTATCTTGGTTCTTTATAATATCATTTACATTATATAAATTTCACATATGTACATATAAAAGTATTCTCATTTTTAATTTTATCAAAACCTCAATTTAATCACTATGGCAATATTTTTATAATATTATTTACATTATATAAATTTCACATATGTATATAAAAAAATATTCTCATTTTTAATTTTATTAAAACCTTCATTTAATCTCTATGGGATATTTTTTTGTAGTCGTGAGAGGATGGAGGGTTTAGATATATCTCAAAAGTAATTATAACCTTTTTGCTTTTATATTTAATTAAAAAATATCATTAAATTACGTTAAATTAAAATATTTATAAAATATTTAATTGTGAAATAAGTTATGGTTTTTTGGCATGTGGTAATGATAATCCATGGTATTGACTCATGGTACTATAATAGAATAATTAAAAACTTAGGTCCATAACATAATAATCAAAAGCCTAGATGGCCCTTGTATTAATAAACCATCGTATTGACCAATGGTATTATAATTTTCTTTTATCTAAAAAAATTGTTCATATATATATATATATATATATATATATATATATATATATAATTTTTTATTTTTATTACTTGAGTCAAACCGATTTATTGCATTTGTGTTTCTTAAAAGTTATTATTATTGTTACACATTACATCTAACGCCTGGACATCATATGAAAATGGAGATGAAATCATAGACTCTTCAAATATTTAACTTGAGTTACTATAGTAAACATCATACCTTGTCTCTCTTTCTCTCCAATATTAATAGTAGCTCTCTCCAAAGTCAATCATTGTGATTTATCGAGGGTTAAAAACTTTTCAATGGAGGTTTTTTTCTATTACCTCAGTTGAATGCATAGTTATTAACAATGTTGAATGATGTAAAATGGGAATAATAATAATGTAGAAAATTACATATAGTTTACAGTTTCAGAAAGAAATTTTTTTGAGTAAGTGAGCATTTTATTTAGGATGAAAATGCATGTATTATATTTTCGGTTGAATTATTGTAACACAGAAGTCAATGCATGTCTTCAATAATTTGTATGTGTTTACAATGAAATCAATTCCCATTGTTAATCTAATTACTTTGAAATGAGGGTACATCATACATCTAGTTGCTTCAAATCACAAATCAACATCTACAGTGAAATCAATTCATCTAGTGAAAACAATCAAACGAGATTAGAAATCAACACCTATATTAAAATCAATGCATCTAGTGCAAGAAATCAATAGTAGAAAGCCTCTTTTAGAGTGCTAAGATGGATATTTGTTGGTTTTAATTAATGAATTTAACTGAAAGTGAAAAAAGGCATAACTACTTTGTAAATAAATCTAAGTTTTTTATTTGTGTATACTACTAAGAAGATTCTAAAAAATTCCATACAAGTTATATCTCTACCATGATAAAGGTGGATATTGGTGTGATATTGATTGGCCACCCACCTATTCCACCTAGACCTTGAGTTAGTTTCATCAGTTTCCTTGTTTATAGAAGCATTTACTAGTTTTAGCAATTTTTCGGGTCCTAAACTTTCGGAGCAGTTTTGACCCCCTAAACTCTGTTTTATTGAGGTCTGCAATAGACCCATAGCCATATGATGGGCCTTGCAAAAAATATTGTAGTACTCAGAGAGATATTTCTGATAATAAACTGTATGTGTCAAATGTAGATAATATGACCAAGTTATGACCCTCGGAAGTTGGTTACCTAATTAACCCTAACATGGCCCCCAAACTCTTGGCGTTCCATCTCCTAGGGTTAGGGTTTTTATTTTTTAGGGTTTTCCCATGTTGTTTAATAATAAAAAGGCCCTTGAGCCTCATTGTAATCTCAGAGATAAGCTACCATCGCTCGAGCTAGTTTATTTACATTCTGTTTATAAGCATATTTCAGTTATTTGATATTAATGAAATGAAGTTTTATTCCTGCTACATCTCCACGTTTATGTTTATTTCTGTATTTTATTACATTTTTCATAAGTCTGGATCGTATCATCCACCTAATAATTATTGATAATTGGGCCCAAAGGTGTCCTTCATCCCAATATAGTAGAGATGTTGAAATGTACTCTTAAACATTCTGACTCAGTTAAATTATAGTAAAATAAAAATACAAATAAAATAAAATAGTTAATTATTAATTAATAATAATTAAACCAACCTAGAGAAACATGTTTTTGCGTGGGCATACTGCGGTGGCACGCGAGAGGCCGATCCCTCCTGCAACGCGGTTACGTGGCCCATTGCCGAGTGCGGCCACATGCGAGGCGTGGATGCCTGCTGTTCCAGAATTTAAGTCACGGTTATGAGATTTAGGGCTCCCCCAAGGAGCCCCCTTTGCCGCCTTCTGTCGCCGCTTTTAATCAGCTTCTCACAGGTTTTCCCCGGAAGAAAAAGAACGAAGCTTCTAAATTCGTTAAGAAGCTTGATGATATTCCTGAGATCTCTTTGCCTCCAGAAACCCCCATGCAAGTTGCTTTGTCTCTAGCTGAGCGGGGTTTAATTGGCCAATTCACGGGGCTTTGGCCCTCCCCGAAAACTACTGAGCAATGGGTTAACAGGAATTGGGCTCCTCTGATCAAGCAAAGTGTTGCTTCTTACTTTCTCGGGCAAGGGTACTTCCTCTTCGAATTCTCCTCCAAAGAAGACAAAGATCTGATCTTCCAAAACGGGTCGTATTTCATGGGCTCTCAGGGCCTTTATTTGAACAAATGGACTCCAGATTTTGATCTGGCGGTTGATGTCCCCAAGGCTGTCCCGGTGTGGGTTCAGCTCCCGAATCTCCCAGTTCACTGCTGGAACTGGGATTCCTTGAAGCACATTTGCAACACCCTCAGGAAATTCATAGATCGGGCAAATAACAAGGACCAGTATGACTATGCTAGGATTTGCGTTGAAGTAGATCTCGAGGTGGGCCTTCCAGAGGCAATCAAAATCAATGTCGGTAGCTGGTCTCATGTGCAGATCTTGGACTATGAGCAGTTGCCATTCAAATGCAGGAAATGTCATGTTCATGGGCACTTTGCCAGAAACTTTCCAACTAATGTAGAGCAAGAGAAAGGAAATGAAGAGGGTTGGAACCAAGTTAAGCGTACAAAGATCAACCACAAAGGACAAAAATCGAGAGGACTCAATGGGAAAGGCCCTCTTCAGGCCAATGCCCAGCGCCCCCCTCCCAATAAGGTATCAGAAAACAAGTTCGTGCTTCTAAGCCAGCAAACAGAAGCAATTCAGGAGATTGAGACCCAAAAACAAGTCTCTCCAAGTAAAGGCACTCCTTCAATTTCCCTCAAAGAAACAAGAGTTGAAGACCCCAAAGGCATGGCTCTAGAAGATGAAGAATAAGTACAGGAAACAGAAGAGTAGGAGGAGGAAGGAGAAATAGGGGAGTCCCAAACTCCAGTAAGGATATCCAATAGAGGTCGCAAAACTGACAGGGAAAAAAGAGAGCAGGAGACCTTCAAAGACAAGCTACAGGGCAGTCAGCCTACTCTGGAAAAGCTGCTAGCCTCAAAGCCTAGGATGACGAAAAATCAACCTCAGGGCTCCAAGGGAGCCCACCAGAAACTTAAATAATGAAGGTCATCTCCTGGAACTATAGAGGTATGGGGAGCAAAGTTAAGGAAGAAGCCATTAGAAGCTTAATAAGAACAAAATCTCCAGACATACTTCTCGTCCAGGAGACCAAGCTGGAAGACGTAGCCTTCCTGCATGCAAGCAAGAAACTTTGGTTTAGAAGCGAAGCAAAAGCAATCTCTGCCCGGGGAGCCTCGGGAGGGATTGGGACACTTTGGAACGCCAACAAATTTGCAGTCATCTATGAAGCTAGCAACACACATTGGTTGATGCTTAAAATGCAGAATCTGGACTCCAAAGAAACTTTTTGTCTATTTAATGTATACTCTCATGTCAATGATGGGGAAAAAAAGGACTGCTGGGATTCTATAAGACATCAAGCAGACTTGGCAAACGTAGAAAATATAATCATTGCCGGAGATCTCAACCTTACTCTTCACCCGTCTGAAAAAAGAGGAGGTAGCGCAGTCCGAGATCCGGCAAGGGAATGGGCGGAGGATCTTATGCAGGACTAGGATTTGCCGGATGTCAAACCTTCCTCCGGTAAGTACTCTTGGTCTAACAAACGAGTAGGCCCAGGTCATATAGCTGCCAGATTAGATCATTTTTTCATTCAAAGCTCCTTTCTGTTGCTAGGGTTAGAACCTAGAATGAATATTCTCACTAACAGCATCTCGGATCACAAGCCCATTAAGCTCGATCTACTGGCCCATCTCGATCTGGGGCCTATCCCTTTCAGATTCAGTCCCCTCTGGGTCAAGGAACCAGATTTCATGCAATTAGTCAAGGACTGTTGGAGTCGGCCAGTCAAAGGATCTCCTTTCTTTGTCTGGGAGGAAAATATTAGAAGGGTGAAAGGGGCTCTAAAACGATGGTCCAAAACCCTTCCCAACCCTGCCTCAGAAAGGAAATCCATCAAATCTTCTCTTGCTTTTCATCAATCTCAAATGGAGAACGCTATCGTCACAGAAGAGCTTCTAGACCAAGAGGCTCGGCTTCAGCAGAGTTTTCACAAGGCCTGCTTAGCAAAAGAAGAATACTGGAGACTAAAATCTCGAAATCTCTGGCTTAAAGCAGGGGACAAGAACTCTTCTTTCTTCCATAAACAAGCACAGGCCAGAAAATGCTTCAACACTATTTCTGAGATCAAGGAGGACAACGTCACCCACAAGGAATTTGAGGACATCAAGAAAGCAACCTTTTCCCATTTTCAAAAATTGTATAATGAGGACACGGATCCGGACCAATACTCAGATCTGTTAGACATTGTTCCATATTCAATCTCCCCTCGCATGAATGAGATCCTTGAGGCCAAAGTCACTAAAGAAGAAGTTAAAAATGCCCTCTTCTCCATGGATCCGGACAAAGCTCCTGGCCCGGATGGCTTCTCTACCAGGTTCCTTCAAGTTTGTCGGCTGATAGTTGAAAAGGATCTTCTCAAAATGGTCCAAAAATCTCAAAACACGCAGAAAATCGGAGGAAGCACAAACTCAGCTTTTTTAGCCCTCATCCCCAAGGAGAAGGGCGCCAACAACTTCAACAGATTCCGCCCGATTTCCTTATGCAATATAGGGTACAAGCTAATCACTAAAGTAATTGCAAACAGGTTGAAGCTCATTCTTCCTAAAATAATTCCGGAGAACCAAGGAGGCTTCATCCAATGAAGGCAGATCGTGGACAACTTCACCCTTGTTCAAGAGGCAATCCACTCAAGTCTACATCGGAAAGAAAAAGGTATGGTTCTTAAACTCAACTTAGCTAATTCTTTTGATCGAGTAAATCATAGCTTTCTGTTAAAAGTCATGAGCAAGTTTGGTTTTGGAGCAAATTTCATTAAATGGATCCGGGCTTGCATATTGGAGCCATGGATTGCTCCTCTAGTAAATGGCAGAACCACCGATTTTTTTAAAGCTTCGAGAGGGCTTAGGCAGGGGTGCCCACTCTCACCTCTACTCTTTGTAATCCATGCCTATGTCCTCAGCTTCCTGTTAGATAAAAAGATGCAAAACCAAGATAGCAATGGTTTGTGTGTGGCTAGAGGGGTCAAAAACATAAATCATGCCTTATTTGCGGATGACACTTTGTTATTGGGAGCTGCCACTCTCTCCTTAGCCTCCAAGTTCAAAGCAGTTCTGGATGAATTCTGTGAGGCCTCAGGCAGTGTCTTAAACAAAAACAAATGCCATATCTACAGTTGGAACACCTCGCCCAGATTGCTCTCTGCTATCTCTAGATGTTTGGGCTTTGCAGCCTCGTCCTCTTGGACCTCTTTCAAATACTTGGGTCTTCTTGTTTATCATAAAAGACCTGTAAGAAAAGACTCGCTTCCACAACTTGAAAAATTCAAGACCAGGATCCAAGCCTAGGGATACTCCTGGCTCAACCCTGCTGGTAAATCGGTCCTAATCAAATATGTGCTCTCTAGTCTCTCTCTTTATCAATTTGCTATGCTACTCGCTCCGGCAAGCATTTTAAAAAAAATGGAGTACATTCGGAAGTTTTTATGGAAGGGAGGCAAACATAATGAAAACAAGCTCCCCCTTATCAGTTGGGAAACCATCTCAAAGCCATTGTGGGAGGGTGGTCTGAATTTTAAAAATCTATGTCAGTAGAATATAGCTATGGCAGCAAAGATTATTTGGAAGATCATTGCGCCCAAGCCAGGTTGGGCTCAACTGGCTCTCTGGAAAAAATACTTCAGAGGTCCTCGATCTAGCTATTTGGACAAAGTAACTCATCAGCTGAATTCGTCCTTCCTTAAATTGTTTGCAAAAGCTGCTCCTCTAGTCAATGCACACTCCTTCTGGATTCTAGGGAATGACAAAAAGATTAACATCTGGACTGACAGAATCATGAACATGGATCCTATTGAACACAAGGCCCCCATTAGAGCGTTGCGCTGCTGGATGGAGGGAGAGGGGCTTCGAACGTTGTGGGATATTTCGCTGTGGAGTGATTCTGTTTGGGCAAGATGGAAATGTCTTGCTGTGCCGCCTCATTTGCTTGACGAATGGACCACGTTGCTCAACCTCCTTCATGGATTGGCGCCCTTGCACATAAGGAAAAGAGACTCGAGAGGTTGGGGGCAGAATGCCAGAGGCTACGTGGTCTCCATGGGATATGCTAAGCTGAGCGAGAGACCACACGTTCCCCCTGACCCAGCACCTTGGCATGGTGTCTGGCGTATCCCTTCATGGCCCAAAATCGATTTCTTTGCTTGGCTTCTTTGCCATGGTAAAATTCTCACGTTCGACATTCTGGAAAGGAAAGGATTCCATGGCCCTTCCAGATGTGCTCTGTGTAAAGAAAATGCAGAGCGCGCTGTCCACTTAATGCTTGACTGCAGCTTCACTAAGAAGATTTGGTTCTCCCTCATCCACAATCTGGATCCCAACATTTCGCTCCCTTGTTCCATTGTTGATCTTTTCTCTTGCTGGGCGTACAAGTATCCTGGTCCTTCTCCAAAAAATCGGATTATCAAAACTGCATGGGCTGTCCTCCCAAAGGTAATATGCTGGCAGATCTGGCTTGAAAGAAATAGAAGAATTTTTAGAAATGTCGAACAGAATCAAAAGGTATTAGAAACCAAGATTAAATGTCAACTGAAAGAGTGCTTGAATGATTTAAAAGACGATTCTAATCTCAGCCAACAGGACATTTCCTGGGGAGCTTCCCTTGATTTGCAATTCCAAACAGCAGAGAGAAACACTCCTCCTCTCAAATACTGGCAAATAAGAAAATCTGAAACTGACTTTCAAGATTGGCTTTCATCTCATTCAAGACACTCTCTCTTCTTTGATGGGGCAGCAAAGGGCAATCCGAGCAAAGCTGGCGCAGGAGGCATTGTTGTAAGTCCAGTTGGGGAAAAAGTTCACTCCTATGCTTGGGGACTTGGCCATTCATCCAGCATCCAAGCGGAAGCCTTGGCTCTCTTTCAAGGTCTTAAGCTTCTCAAAGACTTAAATATAAGGGAAGCTAACATTACTAGAGACTCACAAATCATCATAAATTCCATGATCTTAAACTCTCCAGCATCGGACCTCAAATTCGCAAGACTGATTGCCAGAATCAAGGGCATGGAATTTTTTTTTCAAAAGCTGAACTACTATCATGTGCTTAGAAACCAAAATAAAGAGGCGGACAGTGAGGCCAACAAATTTGCCCTCCTCCTTGTTGGGGTCAAGTTGAAAGACGAAGAAGAAACATGGGAACCTATCCCATAAGCTGATTGTTGTCATGTTGTACTGCTTTCTCCTAAATCAATTTGTTTGCATTTTCAAGTTGGGGAAAATATCTGAAATTGAATTTATAGTTATCTCTGCAAGGAGGAAGTCCTCAAATTTTAGCTACATTCTAAATCTCAGCAGTGAGGGGAAACACGATATAGACACCCTCAATGTAACCAGATTTCTGGCATTTAGGCCAAGTTGAATATAAACACTCCATAACCGTTACTGTAAAAAAAAAACAAGTCAACCTAATATATCTTAAATTTGGATCTTCCAAGCACTCATAGGGATCAAATATCTTGAGATGCAAACGTATTTTAGAGTAAAAGGAGATTTGATCCCTTTGTGTGCTTGGTAGATCTAGGGTTATTATGGGTGTAGAATGGTTAAATTAAAATTCTGGAAGTCCTATTCCAAAATAGAGATGTCCTTTATTATACATATATTATTAATTTTTTGACAATGTAATATTACCAACATAGATTCATCTTATCCGAGGATCTATCAAGCATCGAGAGGGATCAAATCTATAGAGGTGAAAAACTCTTTTTTGAGTGAAATACGTGAGGAAAAGTTTGCAGCTCGAGAGATTTGATCCCTCTCGATGCTTGATAGATCCAACGTTAGGATGGATCTAGGTTGGTTTCAATCATGTGTGGTCATATAAAATTTTTTGAACATCTAATTATTTAGATCATTTTAAATATGCTAAATATGTCTATTAAGATTAATTTAGTCAATTTAATTTTAAATTTTCTTAGTTACTTTAGTTTGTTGAGATGAGAGAGACTGTTAGTAACTTGAATGATGAAATGAAAATTTTGAATTCAAAGTGACAATGTAACAATTTTGAATGATATAAAATATGAATAATAATAATGTATTCCATTACAAACAATTGCATTGTGATCATCTCAAACTATTTTCTTCTATTGTTCTTATTGTCACACCTATTAGTTTCTCCATCTTTCCATATTGATCATATGAAAATTTCAGTTGAAATCATAGACTGTTGAAATATTTAACTCGAGATACTATAGTAAACATCATACCTTGTCTCTCTTGCTCTCCAATATTAATAGTATCTCTCTCCAAATTTAATCATTATGATATATGGAGTGTTAAAACCCAAATAATTTTCAATGGTAGTTGTATTCTATTATAGTGTTAAAACCCAAATAATTTTTAATGGTAATTATTTTCTATTACCTCGTTTGAATACTCAGTGATTAAAAATGTTGAATGATGGAAAATGGGAATAATAATAATAATATAGAAAATTACAAATAGTTTACAGTTTCAAGGAGCAAAAATTTTGGGTAAGTGAACATTTTATTTAGGATGAAAATTCAAGTATTGTACTTATGGTTGAATTATTGTAACACATAAGTCAATGCATGTCATCAATAGTTTTTATGTGCTTACAATGAAATCAATGCCCACTATTAATCTAAGTACTTTGAAATTAATTTACATCATACATCTAGTTGCTTCAAATCAAAAATCAATATCTACACTGAAATAAATGCATCTAGTGCAAATAATCGAATAGAATTAAAAATAAAAATCTATATTTAAATCAATGCATCTAATGAAAGCAATCAAATAGGATTATAAATCAATATTTACACATAAACCAATGCACCCAGTGCAAGCAATCAAATAGGAGTAGAAATCAGCATCTACATTGAAATCAACGCATTTGGTGCTAGCTATCCAAATAGGATTAGAAATCAAATCTACACTAAAATCAATGAATCTAGTGCAAGCAATCAAATAGAATTAAAAATCAACAATCACACTGAAATAAATACATCCATTTAGTGAAAAACCAAAATATCCACGACTTTCTAGATCTAACTTTTATGTTTGTATTTTTCTCTGTCTCTCTTTCTTCTTCCCTCTTTCTCCACCTTCCATGTCTTTGTATATCTCCCTCCCTCTCTCCGCCATCTCTCTCTCTCCACCTCTCCCCCCCTCTCTTTATCTCTATCTTCTTCCCTCTCTCCTCTACAATTTATATCAATACCTTCCTTCATCTGTCCTTATTTGTCTCTATATATCACTGCCTTGAAATACATATCACACACTCTCTCTCCATATCTATCTCTCTCCCTCCATCCCTCTCTCTATTTCTCTCTCTTTCCCTCTCCCCCCCTCCATTTGTATCTCTATCTCCCTCTATCTATCCCTATTTATCTCTCTAGATCAACCTACAAACACACACTCTCTCTTCATATCTCTCTATCAATATATCTATATATCTCTACCTCTTCCTCTCCCTCTCTCTCTTTCTTCCCCTTTTGTCTCTATCTTCCTATTTTCTCTCCATATCTATCTCTCTTCCTCTCTCCCTTTCTTTGTGTCTCTCTTCTTCCCTCTCTTCCCCCTCTATCTATATCTTTATCTCCCATTGTGTCTCCTTATTTGTCTCTCTATCCCACCCCCCAAACATAACCTCTCTCTCTCTCTCAGACACACACACACACCCCCCTCCATCTATATCTCTATCTCCCCTTTTCTCTCCTTCTCTCCTTCTCACCCCAAAAATATACACAATCTCTCCATAACTATCTATCTCCCTCACTTCCCCTTCTCTTTCTTCTCTTCCCCTTCTCTATCTTCTCTTCTCCTTCTCTCCCTCTCTCTCTCCTTATATATCTCTTCCCTCCTGCTCTCCTATCTCCCTCACTATCTCTACATGTCTCCCTTATCACTCCCTCTCCCTCTCCACATTTATCTCTCTATGTATTTCTTCTTCCCTCCCTCCCTCACACCCTCCAACTCCATCTCTCCCCCACTCTCTCTCTCTTCTTCTCTCTCTCGTTTCCTCTCTCTCTTCCTTCCTCTTTCTACCTTTCTCTCCCACATCCCTTTATCTCTCCCCCCCATCAAACTCTCTCTTTCCACCCTCTAACTCTCTCACTATCTCCTTCCCTCTCTCATTCTCTCTCTCCCCCTCTCTCCCACTCCATAGGCTATGCATCCCTCTCTCTCTTCCTTCCTCTTTCTCCCTTTCTCTCCCACCCCGCTTTGTCTCTCCCCCACATCACGCTCTCTCTTTCTACCCTCCAAATCTCTCACTATCTCCTTCCCTCTCTCCTTCTCTCTCTCCTTCTCTCTCTCCCCCTCTCTCCCACTCCATAGGCTATGCATCCATCTCTCTCTTCCTCTTCTTTCCATATCTCTATCCTCTCATTATCTCTCTCTTCGCTCATTCTGCCTTCATCTCTCCCTTGTCACTCCTTCTCTTTCCCCACCCCTATCTCCCAATGTTTTTGAGTTATTCCCTCCCTACATTTCACCCTCCAAATACATCTCTCTCTCCCTCCCTATCTTTCACCCTCCAAATACATCTCTCTCTCCCTCCCTCTCTCCTTCTCTCTCCCCCTTCATCTCCCTCTCTCTCCCCCTTCATCTCCCTCTCTCTCCCACCAAAATCTCTCTCTCTCTCTTAAATCTGATCCCATTGTATTGTATTTAAGAAAGTATCTAAATTAAAAAAAACATAACTGGATGTAAAATATTAAACCTATACTTTTGGTCAATCACCTAAAAGAAAATATAATAATATAAAACTTTAAAAAATCATGCATTATCTTTCCTTTATCATTGTTAGTCACATTGCTTCTCTCTTCTTTGCTTGGATCTTTGGTTACAATTCATCTATCTTAGTTCTTTACAATATTATTTACATTATATAAATTTCACATATGTATATATAAAAGTATTCTCGTTTTTAATTTTATTAAAACCTCCATTTAATCTCTATGAGAATATTTTTATAATATTATAGTTCTTTATAATATTATTTACACTATATAAATTTCGCACATGGATATTTAAAAGTATTCTCATTTTTAATTTTATTAAAACCTTCATTTAATATATATGGAAATATTTTTAGTAGTTGTGAGAGGATGGGGGGTTTAGATATATCTCAAAAGTAATTATAGCCTTTTTTTTCTTTTAGATTAAATTTAAAAATATCATTAAATTAAAATAAAATAAAATATTTAATTGCTAAATAAGTTGTGATAAGCCATAGTTTTGACCCATGGTATTATAATAGAATAATTTGTCATGTGGTAATGATAAGCCATGGTTTTGCCCCATGGCATTATAATAGAATAATTAAAAGCTTAAATGCATAACATAATAATCAAAAGCCTAAATGGCCCACTGTATTAATAAACCATGGTATTGACCCATGGTATTATGATTTTCTTTTATCTAAAAAAATTATTCATAATTTTATTAATAAAAACAAAATTAAAATATAACAAATTAAATTTTATTATTTTTATTAATTGCACTAAGAAGGACTAAAGAGCATTGTAAGATTGTGTTGTGTTTTTTAAAGCATTTATTATTATTAGTTATTATATAGCCTAAATTAAAAATGTTCACATACAATCTTTCTGACATTACATCTAACGCCTACATATCTACCCTATACTGGTATGTAGAGAGCCCAGCGCAATAATAATACTAAATCCCTATTTATAATTATAGTCATTATAATAATAATATATTATTCATTATTTAAGAATTTGATCTTTTAATAATATTATAATAATATATCATTATTATTATTTACCTAATTCTTATTAATAATTAATATTAATATTTTAATAATTTCTTTATTGAAAGGTATTCTCTAACTGAGTATGGTAGAGTTGTTATAATGTAATATAATGTCTTGTAAACATTTAATTCGATGAAAATAAATTATAAAATAACACTATGTTAAAATAAAAATTTATGATATTATTATCAATTTTTGTTGGGTAGTTAGGGTAAACTTGACTTGGTCAAGTTATTGTTGGTTTTTGAGCTCTAGATTTACAAGAACCCATGTTATTCATGGAGAATATCTCATATTTAAGGGGGTGAATTAAACTAGCCTAGATCCATTTTAACTCTGCAATGACCAAGGTCTTAGAGGGATCACATCTCTTTGCATCTCAAGTGAATTGATCCTTCTTAGGCCTGTGATAGATGAGAAATTAAGATGGATCTACACTCACTTAGACACAATGATTATCTTCCAAATTTCTTTATTCGCTTAGATAGTAAGATTTTTATCATACTCTAAATATTCATGATATAGTGTTTTAAAAACACTTTCCAAATCTATTTCTTCTTTTGAATATTAGAGTTTGTGACATGCTCAAAATATTATTATTGATATATAGTTTTGAAAATTCTGTAAAACTTCTTAAATCATCATTAATTTTGCATTCATAGATGAAGCTCTTTATTGGGACTTCAAAATTATTTTAGTGCAAAAGGCATGTTTGGATTAACTTTGCATGCATCGATGGAGGGACTTTGAGTTTTTTTTTAGTGTGGAAGGCTTCTTTGCAAGAAAATAAGTCTTATAGGAAAATTTTAAAGTTCTATATTATGTTGAATATTGTAGGGATAAGATTTGGATTCCCAACCTTATTTGATAATTCTTTCTCAATTAGTTATATATATGTTTGATTGTAGGGCTCACATTATAATGTGTTTTTTAGTGAGAGATTTGGTTTAAAATGAGGCTCACATTATAATGTTTTTTTAATGAGATATTTGGTTTAACATTTTAAGAACATTGTTGTTTTTTTTAATATTCATTTTTATATTTGAAAGGAATAGATTTTATTTTAAATGTTATAAGTTGTTAATTTAGTATTGACATCATTTGTGATATTTTTTTTTATTTTTTTTAAGATGATGTTGATTTCATTATTAACAAAATTCTTATAAAATATAATGAAAATTTAGATTGAGCCGTGGTATGCACTTTAATTGGTGATGGTTATGCAAATGATAGTTTAATTGGTGATGGTTATGCAAATGATATTTTAACTGGTGATGGTTATGCAAATGATATGTTATGTTGACCAGCTTTGTGGTTTAAATATTCAAGTTCACGTGTGCTAGTGTGAAAATAGAGTGTTAAGTGAGAGGAGGTTAAGATTTGAATCTCTTTGTTCACATCTACCTGATTATGTAAATGAAGTACTATGTGCTATAAAGTTTGAAGTTTGAGGTTAAAATCCCCCAATTCACATGTTATATAGGAGACTGATTGTACTTTGGATAACGATAGTCAATATTATCAATTCCTCTAAATATAAAATGAAAATACATCTTAAATGAGTCTAATAACAAATCGTTAAATGAGTCTAATAAAAAATCGTATATTTAATTTTAAGAGAAATATGTACATTTCCTAATAAATAAATTGTTAATTGAAACTTAAAAGATTAGTAAATATTGGAAATTTTATATAAAAGAAGATTTTTTTATAATTTAAATTATTTATAATTAGAATTTAAAAGATAAATAAACATAACAAATTTTATTTTATTTTATTTTATATGAGAAAACATTTCTTATAATTTAAATATATATTAATTTCCAAAATTTTCTGAAAATTAATTATTTGATTTTTGATATTCCCCACAACTTAATGGTCGTTAGCTGCGAAATCATTAATGCGAATTTTACCTCTTCATTTCTTTTTTATTGTACCTGCCGCTGGCAGGATACTACGCATTAGGTTTTTCCTGATTGTGACATTAATTTAGCTTGATTAGACATATGTTTTCAAAAAAAAAATATTTTTGCCATGGCTCACTATAAGATTTATTATTGTTCATTTATTTTAATTATTTTAATTTGAATTATCTGTTATCTAATTGGCCAAAAACTTTCACTTGTTATTACAAAATGCCTATATTTTATCACCATTATTTGTACTGCCATTACAAAAATATTTATATCTATCCTACAGGTCTTGTACTTTATCTAGAGTCGCATTAAGCAAAATAACGAGACAGTGTTGAATGCATTTTCCCCGTACGAGCCGCCCATTGTGGTCTGTCAGATAGCACGCATATCTGTGCATATGCTCATATATCATAGTTGGTGCGCGATATATAAAGGTAGGGTATAATGCATTATGGGCCTGGCGAGTGGTGTTGGTTTTTAAACCATAGGCAAATGCATAGATTATAATAAATCAAATGGACAGAAGAATTTATTAACCTTGTGGGACCCTCACGAATCGCATCGGAGAAAATCATAACAACGGAACATGTTAATAAAAGTCCCGATGGCGATAGCGGAGCCGATGTGTTTATGGACTGTGATTTATATGTGTTTGATGTTCGGGCTTAAAAGGCATTAATCGCATCGAAAATTTTGCGAATGCATCAATCGCATCGGAACATTGGCAAATGCATTAATCGTAATCGGAAGCATTGAGTTGCAATTAATCGCATCGGAAAATAGAAAAGAAAGGTTTATAAAGTTGTGGCACCCGAACTTTTCAAAGGTTAGCGTTGGGGTTAGAATATGAGAGCATATTATATGCGTAGTCTGCATTGTTTTAAAGCGGATATTAAAATTATATTTTTTTAAATTAATGTACTAAAGAATAAAATAATAAATCTATATCAAATGAAACTTTTGCAACTGTGGACCTCGATGAACGTGGAAAAACTTAAACCAAACATGGAAAATAAATTTGCGTTTTAAAACTTATCGGGTCCGATACTTGCCATTGCAATCAGCTGAAGACATAAGAACTTGCGATTTGCGATTGTGATTGGGCGAATTGCATTGCATCATTCAACACTAGCAAAAAAAAACATATCAAGTTTTAGAAACTTTCTGATCCGATGAGTTAAAAGACCTTTTAACATATTTTGAACATATTAGAAAAATTTTATACTTAGAAATATGTTAAAATGAATAGTAAATTGCAATTGGAAATTCAGAAATGTGGATTTGGTCATCGCAATTGGAAAGTCGGCATGAATCATATTCTATTTATTCATCACATCGCAAAAGATCAAAAGTGAATTTTAACATTTATTGCAAGGATTCGTCGATCTCTAATTGTACAACAGATGTTGAAAATACCAGGAGATTAAATGGTAATTAAAATTTTTGTAGTTGTTCTCATTATTGTGTTTTATTTTGGCTGAAAGCATTCATTTGAATTGCAGAACAAAAGTTCGAATCCTTTCATTCGCAGAACCAAAGAGAGTTTACCCGAATCTAGAATGTCAAAGAGAAGCAGAAAGTCTAAATATGCTTTTGTTGCAAATGCTCTTGTGCTAAACATGCCGCCCAAGGAAAAAACAGCAAAGCTCAAGCTAGTCACAGAGGCCTCCTGTCAAGGACTGGGGAAGATGACATGGGAGAATGTATACAATTTTCTTGAAAAAGAGAAACCTAGGGTTGTTGTGCCCAAAGAAACTGTTCCTGATGAAGAAGATTCAGACTCTGACTTTGAATCTCAACTTAGTGCATTGGAAAATTCATTTTTACACCGAGTTGCTGCCCGGGCGAATACTTTTCCCTACTATGATGTTATCATATGGGTCATTAACAATGTGACGATTCAAAACAGGACTTTTGTTTCTGCTTTTGGATTAGTGTTCGAGTCATTCAGGGCAGAAGATATTAAAGAAATGTACCATCTTCCCAATCCACAAAAGATTTACAACAAATAATTCCTTAAGGAATATGTTGAAGAACATCGAAACCAGGCAGAGCCAATCAAATAATGGAGGAATAACCCTGAGAAACATAAGCAAGAGGCATCAGGTATGGACGTATGTTATTTCATTATTTCGTTTGTTGTTTCATTATCGTTCTCCATGTACCTTTTTTGAAGGTATAAACAAAAGTGACAACTCTCCTGTCTAATGGCTTGCCCGACTGGCGGCTGCCATTATTTTGTTGAATACTATTGTTGAATCCAGTATTTTTTAGAATTAAACTAATTAACTTACATTATTACATTTGTTGATAGTAATTAGTGATTGTTGCCACTTAAATTATGATATGTTTTCTTACTAGAAAATAATAATAATAAAATTATTAATATTTTTTTAATTTTATTTTTAAATTTTTATTTACTTTATTTAAATTATTAATTATAAATTTTAACTAAAAATAAATGTTTCTTTATTTAAAAATTATAATTTTTTCTTTTAATTGGAAAACACTTATCATTAAAATTCATTTTTATTTAAATATGGGCTTTAATAATAAAAACTATTAAATTTAAATTTATGGCTCTATCATAAGATAGAATAAACCTATTTTTTAATCTTCTAATGATTAGTATAGATTTTATAATAATTTTACCATGTTATTTTCTAAATAATTGTTATTTAATTTTTGTTATTCTTCCCAACTTAATTGTTTCATTTGTCGTTGCTAGATCAACTATTGGCACATCTATATCTTGATGTCTTGGTATGTTGTTTGATTATTTCATTTCTTGCTTAACCATTTCCAATGAATCATTTTCTAGTTACCTTCTTTCCTGTGAAGAAATTTGTTCATTTTCTAGGTACCTTCTTTCCAGTAAAGCAATTTGTTCATTTTCTTCCAGTGAAGTAATTTTTTCATTTTCTAGGTACCTTCTTTCCAGTGAAGCAATTTGTTACGCTCCTCAATACATAATTCCACATTGTTTTGATTTGTGATGTCTCTCCCGAAAGGGAACATGAAAATTTGAAGGAATATATTCCTCGCAAGACAGATGAATTTTGGTGATTCTATTTTTCAACCACTAAGATTTTCTCTGTCAATGAGTTTCTAAGGAGATCAATGTTGTACCCCTTGTACTTTTCGGCCAAACACTTGTGGACCTCTCTAGGTGTTATTATTCAAGGCGAAAGAAAAACTTCTATGAGACTTCCATCATAAATATGAAATATATTAATCAAAAGAAGTGTAAAACTTACTTGATATAATAATTAAAAGAATCATAAGCTTATGGTTCTTTTAATTAATATATTTGATGTGGATGGGGACATCTTATAGAAGTTTTTCCTTGCTCTTTAATAACAACACTGAGATATGTGCCCAAGTAGTTGGCATAAAAGTAATAGGAGTTTGGCACCAATCTCCTAAACAATTCACAAAAAAAGCAAATCCTAGTGGTTTGGGCAGTGGTGTGAACTGGAAGCATCAAAGTTCACTTGCCTTGCAAGGACTATATTCTGTCACATTGTCATGTTATCATTTGGTTATGCCCCACAAATCAAGCCACTGTGGAATTATGTATTAGGAGATGAACAAATTATTTCACTAGAAATGAGTCATTTTAAAAAAGTGACAACTCTCTGAGAGATTGCCCCATATCATGAGCTTGTATTACCTTTTTTCGGTTAAAGGAAATCTACGCATCCAATGTCCTTGCGGAATAAGATTCATAGGAGAAGAGTCAAACTCCTGGACTCAAGGGAGAGAGGGATTAAACACCAATAACTTATTCTCATTGAAGAAATGTCTGAAGTGTCCTCTGAAATAGTGTTCATTTTCTCGAAAAGGGTTCGTTTGTTTCAAAAGGCCCTAACCGTTGAGAAGAAGGTATTGGTGTTTAACCTTATCTTTTTCCATGCCCACTGAATTTGATTCCACATAGGATATTAGATGCAACAATCACCTTCGATTAAAAAAATGGTGCTTGCAAGCTCATGTTGTTATCACTTTTGTTTTGGACCTCAAAATTGGAAGAGTCACTTAAGATATGAGTGATACTTATGTTATTTTGAAATTCAGTGTATATGTATAAAATTAGATTGTGAAATATATAGATCATTATTAAAAATAGGTTATGACATTCCATTCAAATAGATGGTGATATGGAAAAGAAAAAATTTGTGCAAAATTTCAGTAAATATTTATTTTTAAATTGTATTCTTATATCAGTTTATAGCACTTTAGTCTTTTGAAGACATTAGGCAAAAATTTTATTTATGATAATTGGCTAGGTGGAAATAATATAAGATTGCTTATACATTAGAAAATAAAGAGGTAGTTTGGATGCATAGAATTAGTACTTATTTAGTTTAGATGCACAGAATTAGTACTTATTTATAAAAATGAAAAGTCATGGTGTATCTTTGGAGTTGCTGACATTGAATATTTATTAGTGCAATGTTGGTAATTCCAAGCACACACCATGGCTTTTGGTTGTTGGGGGAGAGACTCATTCTACAATAGAGTATGAGAGCGAGGGCGATGTGTAAGTATGTTGCCTCCTTAAAATATAATATAAATAATTTTCGCTAATGCCGGAAAAAAAAACTATATAAATAAACAATCAAAATTGGATTAATACAACAATTAGCTTACTTACTTGATATCTCACTTACATTCTACTTGGTTCGTTGATATTTCACTTTCACTCTTCTAGTAATAAATAAAATATTTTGTTGTCTATGTTAAATAATACAATTTTATATAACTTTAAGCAGGCTCATTCTACAGCCAGTGTGAAGGCTATGTGTAAGTATGTTCATCCCTCTTAAAATACAAATAAAATACATGAATCTTTGAAACCTTTCAAAATTTTGCAGAGAGAAACTATATTGATCTTGAAAATCCCACATTACACAAAGGTTTTTTCCCGTAGGGTTATGAAGCCTTTGTCCTTCTTTTTCATACATTATATATCGATATGTAAAAAACCTTAAGATCCATAATGGTGAGCCCTAGTATTGCACCAAGAGTGCTGCAACTCCAGGGGCTGCCCTACTTTACTTTATCAACCCGGGGTTCATACAAAATTGGAGGTGATAGTGCTATATACACAATAGATGCATTCTGTTAATGTCATCCTCTTCTAATTTATGAAAGAGTGCTATTTATAAGGGTTCTCAGTGAAGTCTGTCACACTTCAATGAAACTAAACTAAGTTGTGGAAAGGAAATAACAGAAAGGAAACTAAACTAAATTGCTGAAAAGAAATGACAGGAAGGAAACTAAGTTAAATTGCAGAAAGAAAATGACAGAAAAGAAACTAAACTAAATTTCATTGAGTTGGCCAAATGGCTAAACACACTCTACTTATCCTATGATCTATATACCATGCTTCTAACCATGCTTCTAACCATGAAACTATTCATGATCTAATTCTAACTGAAAAAATGTTGATTGCGGTTCGGAGAAAAAATGGCTAAAGGTGCTCATGGAAGGCTTAAACGCATGAAACAAGGCTTATAGGAATGAAAAATGTGTTTGGACTTTATTAAAGTGCATAATATCACAAAAATTATTTGGAGTGGGAGGCTTTGGAAAGCGGGGGTTTAAACCTGATTAAGACTTTACTCTAGTGCAAAAGGGTTTGGAGCAGAATAACTTGAAATATGTGATGGCAAAGATGCAATGTGGAGGTGGGACTGATATTGCAATCGCGATATCAAGAATTTGGAGCGGTAAGCGTTAAAGGGAACAGGGGAAATAATGCGATGAGCGAAGTGCGGGGGGGAAGAGCGGCGAAGTGCGATAAAAATATCGCAATCAGCAAAAGAAAGTGGTAAGTGTTAATGAAAAAGGGAAAAGGTTGCAGAGAGCGATCTGCAGGGTGGTAAACACTGCGATCTGCGATATGCAATGTCGCAATATCGCAATAGGCAAAAAAAGGAGCGGTAAGTCTTAATGGAAAAGGAAAAAGGTGCGACGAGTGATTATGATGGGTGATGTGGCAAAGGAGTATGGTAATATCGCAGTCGGGGTTTGGAGGCGGAAAGTATTAACAAAAAGAAAATGGAACGAGCGAATAGTGATGTGCGAAATGCGAAATATGATTCGGGAAGGTGATGCGAAATTTGATTGTGATATTTCGCAATCAGGGTTTAGGAGCGGTAAATGTTAACAAAAAGGGAAAAAGGTTGCAGTGTGTGATTGCGATGCGGCAGAGTTGCGGTAAGTTGTAAAGATAGAACTAAACACTGCGATTTGCAGTCAACGAAGTACGGTAAGTATTTTTAAAAGAAAAGGGATCAAGTCCAATGTTTTTTGAATATTTTCATTATAAAGAGAAAGGTAAGGTTAAAAGGGAAAATCTCTAAAATGTTGAAGAATGGCAAAGGAAAGGGAAGGGATTTTGTGATGGTCGAGATGCAATAAGCAGGAAGGTCGATGAAGGAAGGGCGAAGTCAAACTTTTAATGTTTTGAAGTGTTTTGTGAATTAAAAAAGGCACGGCGGCTGAAAGAAGAGAAAGGAAGGAGGGAAATGAGGGCATAACAGCAATGCTCAGGCATGAAATCGGTGATGGAAAATGAAGTGGGAAGGCGCCACTGAACTTCTCTAGGGCTTTAACAATACGTCCTACAATCAACCCTGCTAATTTATGCATGAAACACATATGAACTACATGATAAAAATAATGGAAGAAAGATTTAAACTATTATTTCACTCTACTCTAATCTCAGAAGCAACGAATCATAAACAGAAAGTATTTTTAGTCTACGGGAAGGTCTACCCTCCTCGAGCTCTATTAGAGATGAGAGGGAAAGGTTGCCTCACAGTTTTATGGACTTCATCAACTATTATACAATGCTGACAAGAAAATTAAATATACAATAGAAAACTATAATAACAATGAAAATATCATAAATAAAACTAGCTAAATGGCAGAAAGGAAAGAATGAAAACAACAGAGAAGCTGAGGCACATGTGTTGGGCCCTAACCCATGAGCCCAACTCTCTAGAATTAAATCGATAAAATGGAGTATGTATACTCATTGCATTAAAAATGAAATCTTATTACATCCCAAAGGTCTTAAGCAACAAAATCCTAATAGCTTGCAGCAAATGTTTTGATTGGAATCAAATCCTTTAGAATTGACTAACATTGGTTAGTTCTTCCTATCTCTAGCTCTGCTCTATTTATTCTACAGGGAAGCTATCAAAAAATCCCTAAAAATAGGTAATGATTCCACTTGACTCCAAGTGAAGTATGGCTTGAGTGCACTTGGTCTTGAGTTGCTTGGCTGCCTTTGGAATTCGAATTGCTGGAGGGGATCTCATGAGGATCATTTGGCTGCCTTTGAGGGCGGACAACACCCTTGAATCTCTCCAAGGTTTCTCCATACTTTCTTGATATTCTTCACTCTTGATCGTCCACTGGCAGGGATAAAGTCCTTAAATTGTCTCCTTCTCCAAATCTGTATAATCTGCCAAATATTCTCAAAATATTCTACAAAAATAACCAATATTAGGCACAAAGATGAAATTACCTTTAAACCTTCCTAAGAAAATATTGAAGTGTAAGAAAACATTATTAAGTGCATAAGGAGAGATTTAATATATCTTTTCATGTGCATAAGCAAGGTAGATGGGCTTAAGAAAGGTTAGATGGGCCTTATTTTATGTCCAATTTAGAGGCCCATCATCACCCCCCTACTGAAACTGTTGCTCATCCTCTGAGAAACCTATTCATCCTCCCTGCCTTCTGGTTCTTCTTGCATGCTGGCTCATTTCATTTTCTATTTATTGGCCCATGCGCTGCTCCTGCTAATATTCTTGCATTTCTTCTCATAGGTGCTTCATGGAGGTCCTCAGATGCCTTAAGAAAATCTGCTTTGCATGGCAAGAGGTTGTGGATCCACCTTTATTTTAGTTTTTTTTTTTTTGCAGGTAGAATAAACTCACAGTTCTTTTTTTCGATGAACTGAGTTCACTCTTGGTTACCCCTTGGTACTCATTGTATTCCATTAGAATGAACTTCTTACTACCCACTTTCTCAATTCCTTTTTGCTTTGTCTTGTTCCTCTTCATGGCGGAAAAAGTGAGACTAATTGCTAGATAAGGCTGAGGTTGCTCTACTACTGATTTTGGATATATAAATAACTTTCCTTCTCACAATTTTTAATGTTTTCTTAAGATAAAATTTTTAGATTTGAATAAAGGGTTAGATGATTTCATACCTGAACCTTACCATTGATTTGTTTTTGTAGGTGATATTGAAGATGTTGCTAAGGCTGCTACTGAAGCTGCATGTGGCGATCTACTTGAGGTCCTTTTGGAGCTTTTGAGGATAGGAGGAGGAAGTCAAAGTGTGACTACCTTTGACTAAAGTGTTGACAAAATTTTCTTTTTGTGCCAACTTGTTGTTTTTCTGCTGGAAAAGGTCGGAGAGCACCTACATTCATTAGAGAGAGAGATACATGGAGAAATGCAATTTTTTTTTTTTTTTTAAGGCCTACTAGCTGCCCCAATGAGGTTTTCATCTAGTAGGTCTGCTTAGGCGCCTCAAAGGAGGTTTTCACCTAGGATCTTTTGTTTTTTCTCTTTTTTCTTTAACCCAATGACCGCCTCATGGAAGTTTTCAATCAGTGAGCCAATCTCAGACGCCTTAAAAGAAGTTTTCACCTGAGATTTTATTCTTTTTCCCTTTTTTTTTTCTTTTTTTCTTTTTTTTCACTTTCCTACTCTACTTGAAGAAAACAAAACCTTTTTCAAGTATAGGAATACTTCCAATGGAGCCATGTACACATCAATATGACAGATAAATCAGGTGCACACTTGGAATACATGCTTTGACATGTACCTGAATATGAGATATGAATTGCTTTGACTAGGATTGTATGAAGTACTGTTGGAGAAGAGTGCGTTGCTGCAACTTAATGACTGTTTGGAACCATATGTAAATATAGTTGTGATGTCCCTAGTCCACTTACTGAGTTGGATCACCTTGGATGTCCTCTTCTATTATGACATTCAAATCTTCCTCTTTTTGTTGATTTTCCTCTTGAACACATGGAGGAAATGCTGGTAAACATGAGGAAACTTTCTCAACATTTGATTATGATGTCGGCTCTTCATTAAGTGCATCCCTTGATCTTTTGATCTCCTCATTTGGATCTTATTCTTCTTGATGTTGTCCTTCAATGACATTAATAAAATCTCCTTTTTGCAATACCTTTCTTGAACTAAGTTGCAGACCATTTAGATCAAGAGGATATGTTTTGTAGTGTTGTACCTCAGCATTGTAAGTGGGTTGAGATACTTCATGGTGTGGATTTAGAAATGGTGGTACAAGTAATTGAGTGGGGGTTGATATATGAGATGGATGTGGTTAAGGCTGTGGTTGTGGTGGAGGTGGATGGTAGGGATATCATGGAGTTGGGTATGGAGGATATTGAGGGAAATATTGAGGATGTTGAGGATTTTCCCAATAAGGTCCTTGCCAACCATGTTGCCAAGATTGGTTTTGGGGTTGAGATGGCTAAGGTTGCCAAGGAGGGAGTGTGTCCCAATTAGTTTGAGATGGATGTGAATAATCTTGAAATTGTGGAGTGGGTCCTTACATCATATCAATTTGACCAGGATGTCAAGGTCTCCTTGGAGCTACATAACATAGCTTCTTTGGTGATTTCCTTACTCCATTGTCTTCTTGGTAAAATTCTTTAAACCCGGGGAATGAAGAAAAACATTTAGTAGCATAAGATTCTTCATGGATAACAAAAATATCAACATCTTATTTTTTCTCATTTTTCATTCTTAACATTTCTACCTGTTCGCTTAGACTGCTAAAAATTTCCATTTTAAAGTTATCAAGAAAATTTCCAAGTTCATATTTCCTTACCAATGTTAATGCTGACTTACTTAGTCTTTACCTTCCTCTTGATATGCGCTTGCATGTTTCACAAATGACTTCAAATGAAAATTGATATACATCTCCTTTACTCATGATATTAAGGACATCAATCCACACATCCCTAATTTTTCTAAGTAAGAGGGTTTTTAGTGTGTCAAATCCTAGATGATGTAATTTTTCCCTCTTAACATTATTCATGAACCTCTCTATTAGATCCTCAAGGTTCTCATCTTCTTCTTGGTTCATTCTAAACATTTCTTCTCTAAGATCAAAATCTTTATATTTTTTCTAGAAATATCTTTTGCATATCATTCCATGATCTTATTGAATTAGTACCTAGACTCATGAACCATTTAAGAGCTCTATCCTTCAATGTTTCCAGAAACAATAGCAGTTTTTGAGTGTGTGATAAGTAGCCATAAGACCTACAAAGTATCTCAAATTCAAAGAGAAATGTTTCCAGATCCTCTATCCTCATACCATGGAAGTTGGGAAGGAAATATGGAGGGATGTTCTTCATATGTACACTGATGTCCATATCTTGAATGGGAAACATAATAAGATCTTCTTCGTTGTCATCATATCCATCCATCTCTTCTACCTCATAATGTGTATGGTGATGTGGTTCTTACTACACCACGTGGTTAAGTGGGGGGTTGGTATTAGAAAAGTATTTTAAAAATATATATATATATATATATATATATATATATATATATATATATATATATATATATATATATATATATATATATATATATATATATTTAATATTTCTGAAATGGAGTGAAGCGAAAGTAAAGAAGAAAAGAATTCTAAAAACAAAATTAAAGCATCTACTAGACACCTCCCCAACAATGGTGCCAAAACGTGGTGAGCCCTAATATTGCACCAAGAGTGTTGCAACTCCCAGGGGCTACCCTACTTTACTTTATCAACCTAGGGTTCGTACAAACTTGTAGGTGAAAATGCTATATACACAATAGATACATTTTGTTCATGTCATCCTCTTCTGCTTTACGAAAGGGTATTATTTCTAAGGGTTCTCAGTGAAGTCTGTCACACTTCAATCAAACTAAACTAAGTTGTAGAAAGGAAATGACAGAAAGGAAACTAAATTAAATTTCTGAAAAGAAATGAAAGGAAGGAAACTAAGATAAATTGCAAAAATAAAATGACAGGAAAAAAAAAAAAACTAAACTAAATTTCATTGAGTTGGAAAAATGGCTAAACACACTCTACTTATCCTATGATATATCTACCATGCTTCGAACCATGCAACTATTCATGATCTAATTCTAACTGAAAAAGTGTTGATTGCAGTTTGGAGGAAAAAGGGCTAAAGGTTCTCATGGAAGGCTTAAACGCATGAAACAAGGCTTAGAGGATTGAAAAGGGTGTTTGGAATTTATTAAAGTGCATAATATCGCAAAAATTCTTTGGAGTGGGAGGCTTTGGAAAGCGGGGGTTTAAACCGGATTAAGACTTTTTTATAGTGAAAAAGGCTTTAGAGCAGAATAAATTGAAATATGTGATGGAGGAGATGCGATCTGGAGGTGGGACCGATATCGCAATCGTGATATCGCGAAGTTGGGGCAGTAAGCGTTAAAGGGAATAGGCTAAATAATGCGATGTGCAAAGTGCGGCGGGGAAGAGCAGTGAAGTGCGATAACCATATCGCAATCAGAAAAAGAAAGTGGTAAGTGTTAATGAAAAAGGGACAAGGTTGCAGAGAGCAATCTGCGAGGTGGTAAAAATTGTGATCTGCGATATGCGATGTCATATTATTGCAATCGAAAAAAAAAGGAGCGGTAAGTCTTAAAGGAAAAGGAAAAAGGTGCAACGAGCTATTGCAATGGGTGACGTGGCAAAGGAGTACGGTAATATCGCAATTGGCATTCAGAGGCAGAAATTATTAATGGAAAAAAATGGAATGAGTGAATTGCGATGTGTGAAATGCGAAATATGATTTGGAAAGGTGATGCGAAATTTCATTACAATATTTTGCAATCAGGGTTTAGGAGCGGTAAATGTTAACGAAAAGGGAAAAAGGTTGCGGCATGCGATTGCAATGCGGCGGAGTTGCGGTAAGTTGTAAAGGAAGAACTAAACACTGTGATTTGCGGTCAGTGAAGTACGGTAAGCCATTTTAAAAGAGAAGGGATCAAGCCCAATATTTTTTGAATATTTTTTCTAGAAAGAGAAAGGTAAGGTGAAAAGGGAAAATATCTAAAATTTTGAAGAACGACGAAGGAAAGGGAAGGGATTCTGCGATGGCCGAGATGCGATAAGCGGGAAGGTCAAGGAAGGAAGGGCGAAGTCAAAATTTTAATTTTTTAAAGTGTTTTGTGAATAAAAAAAGGCACGGAAACTAATAAGAAGAGAAAGGAAGGAGGGATATGAGGGCGTAACAGCAATGCTCAGGCATGAAATCAGAGATGGAAAAGGAAGCGGGAAGGCGCCACTGAAATGCTCTGGGGCTTTAACAATATGTCCTACGATCAACCCTGCTAATTTATGCATGAAATACATATGAATTGCATGATAAAAACAATGGAAGAAAGACTAAAACTGTTATTGCACTGTACTCTAATCTCAGAAGCAGCGAATCATAAACATAAAATATTTTTTGTCTGTGGGAAGGTCTACCCTCCTCGAGCTCTATCAGAGATGAGAGGGGAAGGCTGCCTCATAGTTTTATGGAGTTCATCAAGTATTCTACAACACAAATAAGCAGATAAAACATACAGTACCAAACTATAACAATAATGAAAATATCATAAATAAAACTAGCTAAATGATAGAAAAGAAAGAATGAAATTATGAGAGAAGTTGAGGTACATGAGTTGGGTCCTAACCCATGAGCCCAACTCTCTAGAATTAAATCAGTAAAATGGAGTCTGTATATTCATTGCGTTAAAAATGAAATCTTATTACATCCCGAAGGTCTTAAACAACAAAATCCTAATAGCTTGCATCAAAAGTTCTGAATGGAATCGAATCCCCTGGAATTGACTAACATTGACTAACTCTTCCTAGCTCTAGCTTTGCTCTATTTATTCTACAGGGCAACTACCAACAACTCCCTAAAAATAGGTAATGAGTCCACTTGACTCCAAGTGAAGTATGGCTTGAGTGCACTTGGTCTTGAGTTGCTTGGCTGCCTCTGGAATTAAAATTTCTGGAGGGGATATCATGAGGATCGTTTGGCTGCCTTTGAGGGTGGACAAGTCCCTTGAATCTATCCAAGATTTCTCCCTAGTTTCTTGATATTCTTCACTGTTGATCTTCCACTAGCAGGGAGAAAGTCCCTAAATTATCTCCTTCTCCAAATCTGCATAATCTGCCAAATATTCTCACAATATTCTACAAAAATAACCAATATTAGGCACAAATATGCAATTACCTTTAAACCTTCCTAAGAAAATATTAAAGCGTAAGAAATCATTATTAAGTGTAGAACGAGAGATTTAATATATCTTTTCATGTGCATAAGGAAGGTAGATGGGCTTAATAAAGGTTAGATGGACCTTATTTTATGTCTAATTTAGAGGCCCATCACATAATATTTGGGAAAGAAACCATAAAATATTACAACCTTTTTATGATATGATTTTCTAAACAAAGTCTATCCCTATTGACAAAATTATGTGTATTCCATTCTGAGCTCTCGAACTGGGAATCAGAATACATGAATGTTTTTGTACAAGTTGGCTCCAAATCAGTTTTTTATATTTCCAAACCTTTCTCTTTGGCATGTTTTTTGTCTGTTGGGCAAATGACCTGCACAACATAACCAACTCTTGAGACACGTCACAAGTTTTCATATATGCATGTCAATATTATACTAGATACAATGTAGGCATGTAAAGTAATACAAACATCATAAAATTGACTGCATGAATTATATAATAATAGTATTATTATATAAGTATTTATAATAATAAGTTATCATAATCTTGTAATATTATTAATAAAATGGTGTTAATGTGATATATTGTAATAAGGTTATTTAATAATAATAATAATATATTTTAGTATTATGATTGTAATATTATTATTAAAATAGTTTTAAAGTAATGTATTGTAGTAATATTATTAAAGGGTTATTAAAAGTTAAGTCTCATTAGCACAATCGGTTGATGATGAGTCTGGTTAACAAGGTGACCCAGGATCAAACCTCATGGGGGGTGGTTGTGCCCTGTGCTAGGGGTGGAGACATTCTAAAAAATCCATCTAGCTTATTGTTGGTGTGGCCTATGCCAGGTGTGATCCCTAGGTGACTTTCACATATTAGATGCCCCTGGGTTGCCGCTCCTCAAGCCACAGATGAGATCCCCCTGGGTTGCAGCTCCTCAAGCCACAGGGCAAGCCTGGAGGATTATGTACAACTTAACAAAAAAAAATGATGTTAAAAATTTGATATAATACTATTATAAACATTATTAAATTTATAGTTGGGAAATTTACTTTATAAGTCTTAAAAATTTGGAGTGTATAAAATGAAACATAGTAATTATCCTCATTTCTAAAATCAAACGGATTATTCTATAAACAAGTTGTAGTTTTTTTAATATTTGTTAGAGATTGACAACATAAGAATGTCCCTGCATACCAGACTTTCTAACTACAACTACTTCACCTTTGATCCGTTATCATTGATCTAGTACTGTTCAAGGGTTCTCATTGGAGATGCATTAGTCATCTTGTCACATAAAAGTCTTTTAGATCATTGGAGGATTCATTTTATTTCTTCTCACTAATCACTTTTCATATCCTAGGATCACCAAGAATTTATGATTGTCCCTTTTTCCTCAAATCCCCATGCAACATTCTTCCCTTTTATGGAATTAACCCCACACCTTTGAGCAACTTTTTGTTGCCATAATTTCTAGAAAAAGGGTTGAATATATTTCTACAACACATGACCATATACATGGTATCTCACACATCTAAATGGAATTTTAACATAATCTATCACTTATTCTTTTTCTCTTCTACAATAAGCCTCCAAAATTTTTGGGTGTCCTTTTAATCAAACTCAGACAAAAGCCTATTTACAATCCTATAAGGAATGTATTAATAGGATTGATATATGTCTATAAAATTTTCCCTAGGAGTTTTCCTATGCTAATTAATACCTTATCACACCACAATCCGAAAGGGAGTCCAAAGATATTGATCTAGAATTGTTGCTTCATAGGTGCTTCAAATTTAGGATCAACATAGATTATCCATTTCTAAAATGATAGAAATGATCACCTCTAAGACAAAATACCTTATACGAATTTCCGGTGTCTTCTTTCGAATTGAACATGAACCCTAACCACCTTCTTGCTATCAAATAGAATTTCAAAATATAACATAAAAGATAATTTTAGACCTTTTGTAACTAGTTGTTAAGGGTTCGTTTTGATATATCTCATCGAAGAAATTTCCTAGTAAAAATTGATGATTGTACTCCAAAATCTAATGCATCTTACATCTTCCCATATGGTCATTGTCATTAGATTTTCCTTCCCTTGGCGTCTTTAATCGGATTTTGCTTAATATTCCCTTATTTATACTTAGCTTTCATTTAGTTTCACTTGGATCCTCTAAGTCCAACCCCCTTCCCATAAACTAGAAACCTAAAAATCTAAATTTAATTTTGTTACGTTCACCAAAATGTGCATGCTCTATGATTTTTTTACCTTCACCAAATTTTCCATGCTCCATGTATTCTCCCTTGGCTTGATTTTGGAAAAGTATTTCTTAGGATATTCATATTTTGAATATGCTTTGACTTCCCCTTACTAAGTACCTCCTCTACAAGGCCTCCACAAGTTTTGAGAGCATGTGTATCAATAGATATCAAATACCTTGTATGAACCCCATAAATGGCATAACGATAACTTGTGTCCCTCTATTATTATCATTATTTTTATTCTTTATTTTTATAATTTTATGAATCAGGGGAAATCCATTACTAGAACGTTTATTATACTTCCACAAAGGATCATGTTAGGTCCCTATATTAATAGTGTAGCCCCTTATTATGTTAGTGTAGCCCCATTATTGTTATTATTGTACCCTTGTAACCCCCATTTTGTTATTATTATGCCCTTAAATTATTATTGTTAGGTCGGCTAGGATTACATTGTGGCCCACTAGGATTACATTATGGCCCCATGGACTCCTATATATAAAAAGGAGGTTTTGTAAATTGTATCATCCAAGAATTGTTCATTTATGTAATGTATTGGAGGTTTCCCCCTCGAAGTGGCTTATTTCTAAGGTGTTGATATCTCTATTCTTCTATTTTTGGAGCTGGTTACACAACATTTGGTATCAGAGCTTTGGATTCTAGGGTTTCGCTGCTCCAAACAGGTCATCGTGGCAGTTTTGCTATAACTTTTTTTCTACAAAGTTTCAGAAGCTGAAATTTTTAGGGTTCGAAGCTGAAATCCTGAGGAATATTTTCTAAAACGTTCAGAGCTTGGTTCGCAATATTTTCAGAGATATGATCTGTGGAAGTTGGGTCTTTTTTCAGGCTCCAAAAAAGGTCATCGTGGAATTTGCGCTATAATTTTTTTTCTACGAAGGTTCAGAATCTGAAATTCATATGGTACGAAGCTGAAATCCTGAGGAAATTCTTCAAAAAATTTCAGAGCTTGGTTCGTAATTTTTTTGGAGATATGATCTATGGAAGGTAGTGCTTTGTCAGGCTTCTGAATTTCATCTCAAAGAGGTGATCGTGGGAAAAGTTCAATAACTCTCTCTCTGGGCATCGGATTGGAGTGCCGTAAAAATTGGTCACAAGTACACGGACTTTAGTTTCTTGGCTATCAATTTCAGAGACAAATAACGAAACAGTGACATGTGGCAAGTCGTAAAAGTTCGCTCTACTGAACCAGTCCATAATTATGTCATTGTGGGAGATTGGACACAAATTTGTCTTGGAGAATCCAAATCAGATCAGACCTGTGGCATTTGAAAGATAATTCAAAGGAATACGTTGGTACTGAAATTCAAATATTGAAGTACTGCAATCATAGAGATAATCCAATTTCAATATCGAGCTCTTCAAAAGCAAGAAAAAGGTGTGTACTTTTTTTTCCGAATTGCATAATTCTTGTTTGAAGAATCAATTTGAATTGATTCCAAGGGCATATTGTAGAATAGATATCAGTATTGGGTTCTAAAAGATGCCCCGTAAAAATAATTCAACACCCATTAAGCCTTTAGAAGGGTCTACTATGACTCATGAAGATGAAGAATTGCAACATGATCTATCAAAATTACAAGAGCAAGTGCAACAAATTTCACTCTCGCAAAGAGCGACAAAAAATGAAATGGAAGTTTTGAAGAAAGGCGTGGAAGCTAAGATGGATGGCGTGGAAGCTAAGATGGATGGCATGGAAGCTACGATGGATGACATGAAAGACAACATGGAAAGCATGAAGAATGATCTCAAAGCAGACATCGAAGGTTTGACAAAGTTGATACAAGAAAGGTTTTCTAATGGTGAAAAGATAGTAGAAGAACCTCATGATGAGAACAAAATAAATGTTAATCGTGATTTCATAAACTCTAATGTTGGCGGGAAGAACCACCATATTCCAAAAATGGATATGAGGAAGTTTGATGGAAAGGATCCTGTAACATGGATACTACAAATGGAGCAATATTTTGATCTCCATAACGTTCAAAACACACAAAAGGTACGCATTGCAACTTTACATTTAGAACAAATTACATTTGTATGGTATCGATGGCTTGGCTCCCGTAAAAAAATTGTCACTTGGTCAATTTTTACGGAAGAAATGATGGCACATTATGAGGATACAAAGAGCAACACCTTCTTTAGCCAATTGAGAAATCTCAAACAAAATGGTTTAGTGGGGCAGCACATTGAGGACTTCCAAAAATTGAATATAAGGGTAACTGATGTTCCAGAGGAACACAGGATTGATCTCTTCATAAGCACTTTAAAGGATAACATACAACATGAAGTTCATGTTCTGGAACGTGATTCATTGGAGAAGGCATTCAGGTTGGCAAGAAAAGTTGAATGTAAAATTATGGCGACAAGGAAGCCTACCATTCAATTGTATAAAGAAGGAAGTGTTGCTACGCCTAGATTTCCACAACCTACAAGGTTGACACCACAACAATTGAAAGAAAAAAGAGCAAAAGGGCTTTGCTACAGTTGTGATAGAAAATACACTAAAGGTCATAAGTGTGCTGAGAAGAAATTATTTTACATAGATTGTGAAGAGGAAGAATAAAATGAGCAAGAACAGGATATACACCTGGAACCAGCCCTAGAAGAGGAAGAAATGAATCCGACCATATCGTGTAATGCGCTAGCAGGAATTACCACTCCTCAAACTCTCAAGATACAAGGACAAATCAAGAATAAAAGGGTAATAGTGTTGATTGATTCAGGTAGCACCCATAATTTTATTCATTGTAAGGTAGCCAAGGAATTAAATTGTTTCCTATACCGAGCACCAGAATGTCAAGTGATGGTTGCAAATGGAGGAACTATAAATTTCTCTGGAAAATGCCATAATATCAAGCTAACAATGGGGGAATATGTATTGACTAGTCCAATGCTTTCCATTCCTATGGGAGGTGTTGATGTTGTACTAGGAGTACAATGGTTACAATCTTTGGGGACAGTAGCTTTTAATTTTCAAGAACTTTTCTTGAAATTTTTTTAAGAAGGAAAGGAAGTCGAATTACGGGGTATTGAAGGGAATTCAAGGAGGATAATAAGCTCTAATTTCATGACAAAGCTTCTAAAGAAAGAACAACGAGGCGTAATTTCACAATTATGCTCACTAGAAGTTCCGACATCAAAATCATCTATTTCTGCAGATCTCCAACAAGTCTTGGACAATCATTCCAAGGTGTTTGAAACTCCCAAAGGACTTCCACCTATTCGTGATCATGATCATGCTATTCATTTGATTCCAGGAAGTGTTCCTCCAAACATCAGGCCTTATAGATATCCTTACTTCCAAAAGAGAGAAATTGAACATATGATTGCAGAAATGTTAGAGGCGGGTATAATTCAACCTAGTCAAAGTTCTTTCTCTGCTCTTGTAGTATTGGTACACAAGAAGGATGGATCATGGCGAATGTGTCTGGACTATAGGGAGATCAATAAGCTCACCATTAAAGATAAATTTCCCATTCCTGTGATTGATGAATTATTGGATGAATTACATGGAGCAATTTATTTTACCAAGTTGGATCTTCGTTCGGGATATCATCAAATTAGAATGAAGACTGAAGATATTCCAAAAACAGCATTTCGAACTCATGAGGGTCATTATGAATTTTTGGTCATGCCTTTGGCCTTACCAATGCACCTTCTACATTTCAAGGGTTGATGAATTCCATTTTCAAACCCTTCCTTAGAAAATTTGTGCTAGTATTTTTTGATGATATACTAATCTACAGCAGGTCTTGGAAGGATCATGTTGAACATGTTGACAGGGTGCTCAAACTATTGCGGGAGAAACAATTATATGCAAAAAAGTCCAAATGTTTCTTTGGAGTACAAGAGGTGGAATATCTGGGTCATATTGTATCTCACGAGGGTGTTAAAGTGGACCCTAACAAAATTAAAGCCATTAAGGAATGGAAAGTTCCCACAACCATAAAGCAGTTGCGAGGATTTCTCGGGTTAACAGGGTATTATCGCAAATTTGTTAAGAATTATGGGAGAATAGCAGCACCTCTAACAACATTATTGAAGAAAGATGCATTTTCATGGACTCCTGAAGAAACTAAGGCCTTTGAACATCTTAAAGAGGCAATGTGCCTAGCACTGGTCTTAGCTACACCAAACTTCACAAAAACATTTATTGTGGAAAGTGATGCCTCAGGAAATGGAATTGGTGCGGTTTTAATGCATGAAGGAAGACCCATTGCTTTTGAAAGTCGTCCAATCAAAGGAAAGTATTTGCATAAACCTATTTATGAGAAGGAAATGTTAGCAATACTGCATGCACTAAAGAAATGGCGAACTTACCTAATGGGAAGACACTTCAAGGTAAAAACTGACCATGATAGTCTTAAACGCTTTTTGGAGCAAAGACTATCTTCAGAAGAGCAACAAAAATGGGTCACAAAGATGTTGGGTTATGACTTTGAAATAATCTACAAAAAAGGAAAGCTTAATGTTGTTGCAGATGCACTCTCAAGAAAGAATGAAGAGGTGGAAGCATTGCTTTGTGCCATTTCTATTATCCAACCAGATTGGATAACCAGAGCAAGAGATGAATGGAAGAAGGACAAAGATGTATGGACACTCATTCAAAAGTTGCAGCAAGATCCTAGTACATCTGATACATTTAGTTGGAAAAATGATTCCTTATGGTACAAAGATCGCTTATATCTTTGTAAGAATTCCCAACAAAAACAAAAGATTCTTCTGGAATTGCACACTTCTCCTTTAGGAGGACACTCGGGATTTTTAAAAACTTACCACAGGGTGAAGAAAGAATTTTTTTGGGATGGCCTTAAATCTGATATTCAAAAGTTTGTGGCGGAATGTTTGTTTTGCCAGCAGAATAAAGTGGAAACAATTAAGACCTAGGGACTTCTACAACCTTTATCCATTCCAAGTCAACGTTGGGAGGAGATTTCAATGGATTTTATCACAGGTTTACCTAAGTCCGAAGGAAAGAGTGTCATCATGGTGGTAGTTGATAGACTTACCAAGTATGCACACTTTGTGCATTATCTCATCCATTTAAAGCAAGTACAGTTGCTACTACATTTATGGACAGAATTCAAAAGCTACATGGAAGCCCAAGGGTCATTGTGAGCGACATAGATCCCATTTTTACTGGAAATTTTTGGACGGAGTTATTTTCTTGTTTGGGTACTCAATTAGCTCATAGCTCATCTTATCATCCTCAATCTAATGGTCAAGCTGAGATAGTAAATAAATGTTTGGAAGGATATCTTCGTTGTTTTGTATCTGATAAACAAACACAATGGGTCAAGTGGTTACCTCTCGCTGAATGGTGGTATAACACTTCCTTCCATACTGCAGCAAAAATGACCCCAGTTATGGCACTTTATGGATATCATCCACCATCCATCACATCATCTTTAAGGGAAAATTCGAAGGTTCAAGCAGTGGAAGATCACATCGAGCATCAGCAAGAAGTTCTCCAACTCTTAAAGGATAACCTGAATTTGACACAAAATCGAATGAAACAACAGGCAGATCAACATCGCGGCGAGAGAAGTTTTGATGTAGCAGATTTGGTATTTTTACGGCTACAACCATACAAACAAATGTCCCTCAAGCAAGCTAAGAAGGATAATAAATTATCGCCAAAGTACTATGGTCCTTACAAGGTGTTGCAAAAGATTGGTACTATGGCATACAAATTGGAGCTTCCTGCTTCTTCGCGAGTACATCCAGTTTTCCATGTTTCATGCTTAAAGAAGGTTATAGGTGAAAATCTTCCGGTTCAAACAATATTGCCAGAACTTGATGAGGAAGGAAAAATCATATTGGAACCTGAAGCGGTCATGGAAACAAGAACTCGACAGCTACGGAATCGATCAATTTCAGAGTATCTCATCAAGTGGAAGAACTTACCCACTGAAGATTCTACATGGGAGGATGAGATTTTTATACAGAAGCACCCAGAGCTACTCAAGTGTTGAGGACAACACTTTTTTGAAGGAGAGGGGCATGTTAGGTCCCTATATTACTAGTATAGTCCTTTATTGTTGTTAGTGTAACCCCCTTATTGTTATTATTGTACCCTTGTAACCCCCATTTTGTTATTATTGTGCCCTTAAATTATTATTGTTAGGTCGGCTAGGATTACATTGTGGCCCACTAGGATACATTATGGCCCCATGGACTCCTATATATAGAAAGGAGGTTTTGTAAATTGTATCATCCAATAATTGTTCATTTATGTAATGTATTGGAGGTTTCCCCCTTGAAGTGGCTTATTTCTAAGGCGTTGATATCTCTATTCTTCTATTTTTGGAGCTGGTTACACAACAGATCACATAGAGTTGATGCCAAGAAAAACTCTCCTAACCCAAATTTATGATAGCTTACAAACCATAATAAGCTAGGCTAACCAAAATTCAAACAAAAATAAGTAACATTATCATTATAAATCGCAACCACTTAACTACCCAAACAAAAATAAGTAAAATTATCATTATAAATCCACTTAACTACCCCTTAAAAGAGACTTGTTTCATTATGTGGACAAACATGTCTATTTTGGAATAGGACTTCCAAAATATTAATTTAATTATCAATAATTATTAGGTGGATGGTGGGGATTTAATCTCCACATAATATTCTAAAATATTTTCCAAGTAGTTTTGTCTTTTTTCCCTTTAATTAACTTCAATAATTAAAAAAAATTCATATGAAAAGAGTTGTGGATTTTTGGGCATATGATATTGATAAGCCATGGAATTGGTCCATAGTATTGTAACAAGACCTATTTACAAATTAATAATCTCCATAGCAAAGTGAGGGTAAATCTCCATGGTTAAAAATATTGTTCCATATTTTTTTGAAATTATAGATGTTAAATTTATATATTATTTTTTTAAATTAATAATAACAATAATAATTTGATACAAAGTTATAATTTAATTATTTTTTATGTCCTCGATGGGGGTGTACGTCATGGAAGAAAATTGGTGGTCGATATGCTATCGGAGCTTGTCCGACCTCCACGCGCACCATCAAACCATGTTGAAGAGACTAGCAGATTTTAAATGCCCACAAGGGGCATTACTACTCACATGTGTTAGTAATAAATACAACCTCCACAGGGTGACAACCTTCACTTGGTTGCGGTGGGAAATGAATTTGGGTTGCATAGTGGATAAGTGTATGTAGCTCGTGTATGCCTCACTGAGGTCTCTACCTTGGGTGAGAGGAGGCGAGGTTGATAGGGACAATGAGGAATGAAGGGTGGTTAAGGCCAAGGACAACCCATGGGATCCTGGCACACGAAGGGTGGATGAATCATTTTGATTTCCCACAGGGAACCTTTACTTGAGGAGTGAGCCGTCGGTACTTGAGATAGATATAGATCACTTCGACTTGCCGTCCTTTTCTTTTTGAGGGCTAGGGAACCAAAAAAGTTAGTAATTGGGATTTCCCTGGTTTAGAGGTTCATTGGGTGTACACTCCAGTTTTCATTCAAAGGAAACGTCTGCCTTGGGTTTCACCTCGCCCCTGTGGAAGTTCGAGGGGATGCCTAATAACGTGACGGAAGGTAGGGGCATCGGTTTCTAGTGGCCTCGAGATAGAGGTTCCTCTCACTTCATCTTCAAGGTGTGGAGGGAGGAGTATAGACATGGCGTGTATTGGAATTGCATCCAAGTCGCTCCTTGCAGTGTAGTGGACTGCAGTTTTTTTATTCGGTGGTGTAGCTCATCTGGGGGGTATTTTTGTAGGTTCCAATATTGGTTTCTGTACAGTCTCATTGAAGTCTGCATGCATGCTTTACTGTAGAGGATGTCCCCATCGAGGGGAGGGGGGTGGGGGAATTTTTTCAAGTTCCAATACTGATTTCTATAGAGTCTTGTTGAAGTCTACATGCATGCTACATTGTAGAGGATGTCCTCGTCGGGGGGGGGTGGTAATCAACGCGAATCCATGTAGCCTAATCCTGGCAATCTGCTATCCTTGGATTCTTTCGACAATCGAGAAATCAAGGAGCTTGATTTTATTTCCCTTGCCCACCCCCATCCCATGTGGTAGCTCCAACCACTATGGAATATATTGTGGTACAATAGAGGAACGTCTAGGTGAACATGTACATTCTCTAGGAACATCGATATGATGATCACAACGAGTTGGTAGCATACATCAATGGCACCTAGTTCAACCAGAGTGAAATCTTGGAACAACTGGATAGCCTGCAATGCCAACAGCGACGCACTAATGATTACCTTCATACCCTGTAAGCGAGGGTGGAGCATATTGAATTTCACATGCATGAACACGTGGGCTACTTTGAATCCACCCCTATAATTCGACCCAACCCTCATCCTTAATATGATGCTCTCTATTTTGCTTAACTTTTTGTTTAGTGTATGTATGCGAAGGCTACTAGGCCTATCGAAAATAATGCATGTTATCGGTTGCTCATAGTTTCCTCTAGGTCCCGATCTCAACAACTCTGGTTGGAATGAGATAAAGGGGTTTGTTGAGATGAATTTTATATTCAATACTTTTTTGATAATATACTAAAAGAACTTTGAACAACAAAAATAAATAAATTAGTTTTTATGATTTTTTTAAATTTTAGAAATGTGAGATGTATGAATGAAACAAGTGTTTCGATATTTATTATGGGTGGATGATTATTGACATTTACCATCCATTAAATTTATATTCTTGTGCTAATTTTATTACAATAATTTATTTCCATTAATTTTTTGACTCAAAAAAAGAGGTTTGCACCCTCTCTAGATTTGTCACTCTAGAAAGATATAGATGCCATTTGGAATACATCTAGCAACCAAATCAAACACAAAGGGATTTGATCCCTCTCAACGCTTAAATACCATTTGGAACACGACATCAGAAAACCAAATCAAACACAAAATTAGAGAAATTTGATCCCTCTCAACACTTAGATGCCATTTGGAATACGACAACTAACATCCAAATCAAACATGAAACTTAAAATCCAGCTCATTTCTACTCAGGGTATGGATGGGACCACCATGAATTAATTTTCTATTCACTCCACTCCAAAATAGTTGTATTCTTGGCTTTGCTCTCCTCGTGGAAGGGTTGAAAGTATGGGTGAAGGCTTATGAGGTTCTGATTCTTGGATCAGTGGTGTGAGGACATGAAATTTAAGGGGAAGCACATGCACTCCAATGATAAAAGGAATTTGATCATTAGGAAGTACAAGAGAGAGGACTGACTGAGAATGTGATCATTGAATCAACTGGAAGCTTGGAACTCTTTGCCCATTGCCATGCGAACACGTTGAGAGGTAGATCACTCTTTTTCTTTCATTTCCCAATTGAGAAGTAGATCACTCTTATCGAGACTTGCAGCGTCATACCTGATCATCACCTTTTTGCCAATATGACAGGGCATTAAATTTTGACAGTGAGAAACTTTAAGTGCATGAGACTGAAGATCGTGTCCTAGCAGTCCTAACACGATCACATATGCCAAGGGCATGGGTTAAACTCTAACTAAAATGCCTCATTATCCGCTATTATTTTATTGTTTCTGAGTGAATTTCTATTAATCAAATTTGTTGAAAATTGAAACAATTGTTACGATCGGAACAATTGATAACTAGGGGTTTACGCTTTTTTGATACACATGTTCAAAATAAACAATATGTAAAATTTTACACAATATTTTTGTAAAATAATTAAATTTATAATAATTTTATACAGTGTCTATATAAAATTCTAGTCATGTTAAAGTAAATTATTTCTTGCCATAAAACTTAGAATTTTTTTTCATAAAAAATAATAAAAAAGTTAGCAATTTTTTTTCTTGCAAAAAACCATAGAAAATTGAGCCACATGTAAATATTAGCTTATAAAATTTTCCATATCTTCTTCATCAAATAAAAAAAAATTTAGTTAACCTAGATAGCTCCATCCCAGTAATCAAATTAGGAGTGGGTGGTCTTAATTTGAAGGCTAGATATAAATCTCACTCAAGAAATGTCTAGGGAAGGTAAATAAAAAACCCCCTTTGTTAATTTTGTGGTTTTGCATTGATTATAATGTTTAATTGTTATAATTATTAATTCAATAATTTTAACTTTATTCTCCGATCAAGGTGCGAGTAGGCAAACTGGAACCTTTGAGAACCAGGACATGATTAATGTAAGGATAATTTTAACTTTCTTCTCCGATCATGGTGCGAGCCGGAAAAATGGAACCTTTGGGATCCATGACATGATTAATGTAAGGATAGGAAGGGTTGGAGGGTGGCCTTGCTACAACCCTCACACACTTAAATTGTATTGCAATGTGGTACTATGCATGCAGAGAATAAATGTTGTAGTGGAAGACCAAAGGGACACCTTAACACCAAAGTTTTATGACAATAACTCTCAATTATTAGGTGGAAGGAACCTTGTTTTAGTCTCTGGAATCGTCACAAGGTTCTTGGTAAGCTCTAGGCAGAACGTGAAGGAGGCTTTTATGGTCTGCCACCCTGGTGCGAACGACTCCTCTCTCCACATGGTTAATGACATTGGGTATGTTCTTTTTCTAAGTCTCTCTTATAGCATGTCCCCTGTGAACCACATTCATGTGATATATCAATGGGGAAGGGTTTATAATTTGGTGCTTGGTGTCAACTGGAAACCCCTACGTGAATTCTGGAATGAAAAGATCCATTTTTATGATGGGTTGTCTGCATACTGTACAATTATTTTCGTTTAGTAATTTGGAATATTCCTATCTCGCATGGTGATTTATTAGAACTTTATGGCATGGAATTCAATATATATGTCATGCATGGATTTCTATGCTTATTGCTTGGCTTATTCGTTGTTTCTACTCGTTGTTAAGAAAAGATGTTTCTTGGGTATAGTCCCTCCCATTTTAACTTTGTTTCTGGTCTTAAGAGGGTTCAGGGAGCCTTGGGTTGATGTTTTCGGCCTCTTGCAACATACCCAAATCATACTTAGGATAATTGTTGGGTTTAGGCCTAACGCTCATTGTTATATGGCTTTATGTCGTGATACCCTTACATATTTTCATTTTCAGTTTGAATGAGAGGACCTTAAGATTGTTATCTGCCTCGAGCTCGAGGTCCAGAATTTTTTTAATAAGGTTTCATATTACTGTGGGGGTTGTTTGAGTAGAAATATGTTTTGTCCTTCTTCCGACATAGGTTCCTCGACTAGTGGAGGTGTTAGGCGCGATAGAAATGCTAGGCAACAACTAGCGCCAACCTTGTTAAGCAAGGGGCAGGGGTTACAAATCCACCTCTAGAATTATCCGCTGGTGTAGGTCCATTAGTTAATGATAGTGGGGGTACCCACCAAACCCACATTCCTAGTTCAAATTATTCCAACCTCAGTTGGTGTGTGAAATAAGGGTCTTCTTAATCCTTTCTACAATTCATTTATCAAATTCCTAGAATTTGATTAATGAATACCTTGATAATTTTCGTAAGCCAATAAGGCAGCCCTTATATCCCCCAATAGAGCAAGCCCTTGTTACGATGGAAACAACACACCCTGTGGTTATAAGACTATGGGCAACCCGCACATTGGAATGCGAACCAATCCAAATTGGAACCCAACCTACGTTCTTCCATATATATGATGCATACTCCCATGAATCAACCAAGTTAATTCTTTACCGTCACCATATAACATTATAGCCAAAGTTTAATAAAAATTTCCAAGGTTATTCGCACCTCGACTTGAATCGAAACTGAGGCCTTTCAAAAAATGGCCCACATGTCTAAACATAGAACACACGAGTTGATTCGTACCTGGCTTATCTCGCCTTCCTATCCAATGGCTGGTATTACGTTGCCCGATCCCACGGACATCACTTGATTAAAATGCACAAACAATAACGCGCGATGGCACGTAATGGAAGGTGGTTTTCCAATTTCGCTCGGGGACACGTGTCAGGCACTCTATGGAATCGCTACGAATTCTTCAATACTGCTTTCCGTATAAGAGTGGTGCGATGAATACCAGAAACTGTCGTTGTTGTTCACTGTTCTCCCTCGTGCTTCTGTTGCTTCACTCCAGGTTCCATGTTACGCTCTGTCGGGTGTATTTCCTCTGTGCTTCCGTTATATCTTGTTAAAGGCTCGTTCCATATTCTCTGCGTATATACCAACTCCTAGATGTCTTCCCATCGAATTGGTCTATATACTATGGCTTAACGCGTTCCGTTACAGCTTAGACTCTCACTATATTTGGTATCAGACTTTGGCAGAACGAGGTCCAACCTATCTTTCACAATATATATTGGACTACCATTGCATTGCTTCTCGCAATGGCTTAACATATTAACATTAATTTTGGACACGATTTAACATACACTGGTTATACAGTCTCGTATTGGAACTCCAGGCCCATTCTAACGGGGGTTCTTGTTTGACCATTGCACAGGGTTCTATTCCACCGATCCTCGAACCTTGGCTTGTTGAAAGCGGAATCTTTTTACACAGGCACCATTCCACACAAATTTCAGAGATTACTCACACAACTAATTGCAAAGGTTTAGAGTACTTGTACAGGAAAGGAATCAATCAAACGCATGCATAAAACCATTCTTCCATTCAGCTATATAAGAAATTATTTACAACTCCCGTTACGGCCAGATCTTCGATGTAATGGCCCGCCGCTATGTCTCTATTACAGTCTTATACAGCCTTACATTTCCCTGAGCAGGTCTGTGTAGGTCCTTGCAGGTCCTTGCCTATCTCTCGACTCTGTCACAAGGATTTATTTTTATACAAATTTGGAATCAATCGGTTCAGCTTCCCTATGACTTATAACTCTTCAAATTCCTACAGTTACAAATTAAACTAACGCTCAGACAAATAGAGACGGACTATCCCTTCCTATGCCCACTAATCATTCGGGCAGTTACATTTTCCTTTCTAACTAACTAGATTACTCAATTATGGATATTTACATAGGGAAAACAAACATGAGACCCCCTTTATGTTTATTTATGTAAAAAGTGTCTTGTGCCTAATGCCCCTGCATCAGACTCCCCAGGTTCAAATGATTCATGATCTCCTGATCATGTGCTTTATTTTTATCTGCCTGGATCCCATACTTTGTTCTGCAACTGGTTATTTGTTGCAGAATTCTTCTTTCGCACTTTTCCTGGCTTCCATATCTTGGTCTGCATCTTCGCACTTGCTATGCCCTCACAGTCTGTGACTATCTTCCTCTTTCTGCTGCTGGTTCTCAGCTTTCTTGCTGTTGTCCTCCTCTGAGGCATCTTCTGCATCAGTTTCCTTATCAATTCAATTTCTCTGTCTAATATTTCCTTTGACTGCTGGACACTTACTTTTGTTTGTTGCATTCTTATTTCTTCCATTCTTACTGCTGCCCTAGCTCCTATGCTTACCGCCACCCAATCATCCATACCCTCTCTGCAACAGTAAAAAAAATTCTCCTTTGCTGGCAACACTTCACCTTCTTGCTTCAGCACTCTCTTCAGCAACACTCCAATTTGCTGCTCTGGCATTTCACCTTCTTTTCTGAATATCTTCAGCAAACATTCTCGCCATCTCCTTTGGCCAAACAAATCTTCACTATGCTGCAACTCAGGTTCAGCATCTTCTTCTTCTGCCTTGGAAATCTTCAGCAATTGCCTTCCTTCTTCTTGAATGACCCCAGCAATCAAATCAATTTCTCTAGCCACTGTATCTTCATCTTCTGTCAGAGTAAAACTCTAGTTCTCTACTGCTGTAGCAACCCCAACAGTCTGCCATGCATTCTTCTCTTTAATCTTCCCTTGGCTATTCGAACAAGCCAATCCTTCTCTGCTACCAATAGCAACAATCTTTTCCTACATATGAGACATGGTTGTCTCATCTTCACTCAGCTGCTCATCCTCATTCTGCAACAGCTCTTCTTCTTTTAAGACAGCTCCAAGTGATGGATTTTCTTCTGCTTTTCCTGTCAACATAGCCACTTCATCAATTCCAAAACCCCAAGACCCAATGGTCCCTACTGATGATTCAATCAGCAATTATTTTCTATCTTCATCCCATTATGTCTTCACATTCTGCAACCCCCAATTCTGAAATTGAGGTATTCTCTCTTGTATTGAATCCTGTTGATTCAGCATACTCTCTAGCAGCTCAATTTCTCCATTCCATGGTTTAGTTTCTTCCACAGAATTCTCCTTCTCTTTCAATTGACTGCCCCATGCTGTCAATTCTACTTCAGCATCAACAGGATCTGCATTCATCAAACATTTGTTAAAACAAAATTCACAAGGCCTCAAAGCCTTTCTTTCTTCTGCCAGCACCTCAATATGTTGTCCCAATTGCCTCTTCTTCCCAATCAACACATCAGAATGATGATTCCAATTCTTCAAACATTTCTTGAGATCATCAGTTAGTCTCCCTTCTGCACCATCCTCTTCAAGGATGTCTTTCTGCTCTAGTTCACAAGAAGGAAATTCCTCATCTTCAATCATCTCTGTCCTTACCATCTGAACACCTTCTCTTTTTGGTTCTATCCTCTGCTCATGCCACAATCTTGGCATCTCACCACAATCTTCTCTATCTTCATTATCTTCTGTTGTCACTATCTCCTCAGTCTTCATCAGAATAAAATCCTGATTTCCCATCTCTGCAAAGTGTAGAAATTTGAATAATTTGTTGAATTATTCACCGAGATTATCCTGATTACACACTATTTGAGCTTCATGCATAATACATAACCTCTTCTACAATTGATCATCAATATGCGGAAATAGAAACAGTCGCATGCGCACATAAACACAATAGTCAAACACACATAAACACAATATGTAATGGGGAAAGCAATAGCTGAAAACCCCCAACTATCTGTATATTATAATGATAGAGAACATGTAACAATACATAGCACAAAGCTCTCACAGCTCTCAGCACTATTTCAATGCTACACACAAAACTAGTTATGAAGATGAACAAGTCACATGTTCAAATCTCCTCCACAAGTCTGCCTGCCTCTACTGCGCAATCCAAGTTGATTAATGATGAGATCCAAGTTTGAATCCCACTAGCTCCAACTACGCAATCCTCATTGGCAATCTCCATCAATGTGTGTGCAAATCTCATGCACAGCCAATAGTCACAACTGATAGTAGACTCACCCTTTCACCCACCTCTAACACTGGTCTCCATTGAATTGTCCATGCATTGCAGTTAACTGATGTGTTCTTTAGTTGATTTATGAGTTAATAATTAGTGAATTAATTAATAATTAATTCACACCACTCATCACTAGTGTATTTTCCAGTTAAACTAAATACAACTAGTTCAACTAAGTTAAACCAAACACAACTCCACCAACTGTCTCATCAACTCCACCAAACTCTGCCACATGAGTTCTAACTGAAGTCAACCATGCAATAGCTCAACTAACCTTTAGGAAAAGCGTATTTCCTTCTGTCAGCTGCATGTGCCACATCCAAGCATCAAACTGAAGTGCTCCAAGAGGATAAGATAATGTTTATAGTCTAAATATTATTAAGGGTTAATAATATTTGAATGTTCTATTTTTAGCCCGGCAGTCTAAAAATAGAAACTGCCCAATGTCTAAAAATAGAGGTCCATATATTTTTACCAACTCGACCAATCATCCATAAATAGCATCCTGCAACTCATAGACCATGATCCATATGTCTAAAAATAGACTTTGCGCCAAAAATAGCCTGCGGGCCCACTTAGTGAAGGCGACTTCATTTCACTAAACTCCATCATCTTGTTGCATTTTAAACACTCCCTCTCAACAAGATATGGATTTTCTACAACCCCTATCCTGCCTCTGTGGTATTCGAATTTTCTCCTGGTGAGCGCCTTCGTCAAGATGTCAGCATCCTAATCCTCCGTGGGAATATATGAAAGTAACATGATTCTCCGCTGCACACAATATCTGATATGATGGTACCTGATGTCGATGTGTTTGGATCTATCATGAAACACTAGATTAGCCGAGATTTTAATGCAACTCTAGTTATCACAATAAATCACAGTAGGCTCCAAGTGCAAACCGAACAACCCGACCAGAATCTTCCTCATCCATATGGCCTCGAGCAGCCAAGCTTGCTGCCATATACTCAGCCTCTGCTGAACTGAGTTCCACGGATCTCTACTTCCTGCTGTACCAAGAAATTGCTATCGACCCGATACTGAAGATCCCTCCAAATGTGCTCTTTCTGTCCGTTGGGCTCCCTGCCCAATCTGCATCCGTGAAGCCACATAGCTTCACCTCATCCTCCTGTCTGTACCACAAGCCATATCCCAATGTGCCTCTAAGATAATGCAATACATGCTTGCCTGCCTTCCAGAAGAGCTTGGTAGGCTTAACCATAGCTTGCGAAAGCTGGTTAACAGCATAGCCTATATCGGGTCATGTATTGACCAGATACATAAGCGACCCCACCAACTGTCGATAAACAGTGGCATCCACTACCTCCGCTGAAGTAGCATCCTCCTTCCTCCAACCTCCAGGAAGAGGAGTATCAACAGGCTTGCAGCCATGCATGTTGAACTTCTCCAATATTTCCCGGGCATACTTACCCTGAGAAACAAATAGTCCATCACTGCGCTGCCAAATTTCCAATCCCAGGAAATAATGAAGGAGGCCCAAGTCCTTCATCTCAAACTCTCTAGCAAGATCCTCCTTGCATGAAAGTATCAACAGCTCATCACCCGTCAAAATCAGATCATCTACATACAGTACAATGATCAACAGCTTCCCCTCCACCACAATCTGGTACAGGTTAGGATCCGCCTCACTCTTGGAGAATCCAAGCCCGGTGAAATAACTGTCTATCAGTGTGTACCAAGCACGAGGTGCTTGCTTCAGCCCGTACAGTGCTCTCTTGAGTCGGCACACATGCGACTCACTGCTGAAGATCTCGAAACCTTCAGGCTGCTCTATGTACACCTCCTCCTCAATGAATCCGTTGAGGAACGCAGTCTTCACATCCATCTGATGGATGTGCCATCCCATCTGCGCTGAGAGAGCTAGGATCGTCCGTATGGAAGAGTACCTTGCGATAGGTGCAAAGGTCTCCTCATAATCGATCCCCTCGATCTGTGAGAAGCCACGGGCAACAAATCTTGCCTTGTACTTCTCCACACTCCCGTCAGCCGCCTGCTTCACTTTGTAGATCCATCTCGAACCCACCACTGATTTCCCCTCCGGTATTGGGACAATCTCCCATGCACTGTTTCTGACAATCGAATCATACTCTTCCACCATGGTATCTACCCATGCGGGGTCCTACATAGCTTCCTCGAAAGAGGATGGCTCTGTCATGACACATTTGCTCCCAAGAGCCATGTATCCAATGTACCGGTCAGGAGCACGTCTGTTGCGCTGTGCTGTAGGTGGTCCTACAACCTTCTCTCCATCTCGAGCCAGTCGCTCAGCTTCTGTAGTGCGCATGCGCCCTCTGATGGTTGGCGCTGCATGGGTGGTTTCTTCCACCTCCTGAACTTCCTCTTGTGGCTGATCCACATCCGGAAGCTCCTCCTTAGGAACTAACAGCTCCTCATCTGCATGCAAGTGTAGCTCCCTCTCAAGCGAACACCGCATGGCTTTCTCCTCCTGGAATTTTATATCCCGTCGCACAACAGTCTTGCGACTGTCTGGCACATACACCCGATAGTTGTGAGGTGTATCAGTGTACCCCACAAATATTCCAACTTCAGCAGTTGGATCCAGCTTCCTTCTTGCATCCTTCGTCACATGCAAGTAGACAGGAGATCCGAAAATCCGCAAATGGGAAATATCAGGCCTCTTGCCAGAATAAGCCTCCTCTGGTGTACTCATGCCAAGAACCTTGTGAGGACAACAGTTCTGCACATACACTGCTGTATTGCATGCCTCAGCCCACAAGTGAAGGGGTAGGCCCCGATCATGCAACATCGCCCGTGCAGCACCCACGATCGTTCTGTTCTTCCGCTCAGCCACCCCGTTCTGCTGTGGGTTATGGGGTGCGATGAGCTCTCCCCGAATCCCTTCTCATACTGCGCAAAAGTCCCGAATCTGGGAAGAGAGATGAATTCACCACCATTGTCGCTCCTAAGAGCCTTCACATGCTTCCCCGATTCCTTCTCAACCAGCGCCTTGAACTCACAGAACTTTGAGTATGTCTCGCTCTTCTTCTGCATGAAGAAGATCCAGCACTTCCGAGAGAAATCATCAACGAAGATCACATAGTACTTGTGCTTTGTTGTCGAAGCTACTGAGAAAGGTCCACACACGTCTGTGTGAACTCTCTCAAGGATCGTCGTGGCGCGACTATCCTTCTCGTGAAAGGTGGATTTCAAAATATTTCCCAAGGTACACCCCTTGCACTGATCTGACTGCGCAAGAGTGCCCTTAGGAAGGCCAGTAGAAATCTGCTGCAGTATCTTCAAAGCCCCATGGTGAAGGTGGCCCAATCTCCGGTGCCACAGCTCGCCATCATCCCGGCTCACCACTCCTTCATCCTTGCATGCCATTGCTGCACAGCCATCTACTTTCAACTGATAAAGGTTCTTGACTCGAACCCCTATCTTCCGAGTTTCTCCAGTTGTCTTACTGCGTAGGAAAGCCTTTCCTTCGCTGAAGACAACATCGTACCCTTTGTCTTCTAACATCGCCACAGAGATCAGATTCTTCATCAATCCTGGAACATGCAATACTTCCTTCAATACGAAGGGTTTACCAGACTCCCTCTGAAAGGAAATGGTACCGATACCGGTCGCACTGTATCTACCATCATCGCCCATCTCGATGTGCACTCCAAGATCTTTCTCATCCAGATCTGAAAACAGATCTCGATCTCCAGTCATGTGAAAAGACGCACCACTATCCAAGAACCATACTGATCCCATCACACTTGAGACCAAGCATGCGATCAGCGAAAAATCCAGCTCAAACTGCAAGGCTAAGGCCTCTCCAGCTGCAGATCCAGCAGCTTACTTATTTTTCTTCTTCTGCAGACAATTTGTGGCATAATGTCCGTGTTGGTGACAGTGAAAGCACTTCACCTTGGACATGTCTTGCTTCTTGCCTTTCGCACTGGAATGAGAAGCTTTCTTGCTCTTCCCCTTCTTTGCTTTGGTAGCCAAAGCACAATTTTCTTCATCAGATGCCTTTGATGAAGATCCGTCTCTGGTATTCCGCCTTATCTCCTCTTGCACAAGATCCGACCAAAGTTGCTCCCATCTTGGCAATTTCTCTCGACCATTAACAAAATCCTGATAGGCATGCCAACTCTTCGGAAGACCAAGGAGAGCCAAGCTCACCAATTCCTCATCATCGACAGTCACCCCCACACTTCCCAGCTCATCCCTGCATTGGATGAACTTCGTGAGGTACTTCGGCATACTGTCGCCTTTCTCCATGTTTATGTGTCTCAGTTTATCCTTGAGCACCAACTTCCTCTAGTCGCTCTTGCTTTGGAATAAATCTGTCAACACTTTCCACATCAAGTATGGAGAAGCTTTTCCATGCATGTTGGATACAATGTGATCCTTCACGCCCTCCAACAGAATTCTTCGACATTTCGCCATCTTCTTTTTCCAAGCCTCAACTTGAGCAGCATCAGTAGGCTTTGGGATCTCAGCTTCTATGAACTCCTTCAGCCCGTTATCATCTAATACCGCCTCCATCCGGTCCTTCCATGCAACATAATTCGAACTGCCCTCAAGGGCATATTCCAGTCGCAATCCGTTGAAATACATTTCAACTCTGGCACCAAGAAAACTGCTGCAAATTCGAATTCCAAATTCTGCTGCAAATTCGAATTCCACCAGCTCAAAACTCAACCGCTTCCGATCTGTGAGAACAAATTATTTCTAGCATAGAGATCGACTGTAGGGGCATTTACTAGATATATCACCTTTCAAAGAAAGGATGGATCCAGAGGCTACCTGGCCCGTTACAGACTCTGTCTACCGAAATAATTGTAATCACTGTAATAGATCCGATGATCAATCTCGCTCTGATACCATGTAGAAATTTGAATAATAGCTTAATTATTCACCGAGATTATCCTGATTACACACTATTTAAGCTTCATGCATAATACATAACCTCTTCTACAATTGATCATCAATATGCGGAAATAGAAACAGTCGCATGCGCGCATAAACACAATAGTCAAGCACACATATCAACACAGTATGTAATGGGGAAAGCAATAGCTGAAAACCCCCAACTATCTGTATAATATAATGATAGAGAACATGTAACAATCATAGTACAATACTCCCACAGCATCACATTATTCTGTGTTACACACAATTCCAGTGTAGATTTGGAAATGTCACGTGACAAAATTCTCCACAAATTCGCTACCTCTACTGCGAATCCAAGATGATTAATGACAGATCCAAGTTCGAATCTCAGCTGTCTAATCGTAATCATTGGAAATCTCAATCAATGTGTGTGCAAATCTCATGCACAAGTATAGTCACAACTGATAGCCACACTCACCATTTCACCCACCTCTAACACTGGTCTCCACTGAACTGTCCATGCATTGTAGTTAACTGATGTGTTCTTTAGTTGATTTATGAGTTAATAATTAGTGAATTAATTAATAATTAATTCACACCACTTCATCACTAGTGTATTTATCAGTTAGACTAAATACAACTAGTTCAACTAAGTTAAATCGAACACAACTCCACCAACTGTCTCATCAACTCCACCAAACTCTGCCACATGAGTTCTAACTGAAGTCAACCATGCAATAGCTCAACTAAACCTTAGGAAAAGTGTATTTCCTTCTGTCAGCTGCATGTGCCACATCCAAGCATCAAACTGAAGTGCTCCAAGAGGATAAGATAATGTTTATAGTCTAAATATTATTAAGGGTTAATAATATTTGACTGTTCTATTTTTAGCCTGGCAGTCTAAAAATAGAAACCACCCAATGTCTGAAAATAGAGGTCCATCTATTTTTACCAACTCGACCAATCATCCATAAATAGCATCCCGAACTCATAGACCATGATCCATATAACCAAAGGCTTTAGACAGAATAAAAATAGACTTTGAGCCAAAATACCAAGGGCCCACTTAGTGAAGGCGACTTCATTTCACTAAGCTCCATCATCTTGTTGCATTTTCAACACAAAGACTCACGACTGGTCTAATTACCTTCCACATGGTCATTTATCAAAGCAACCTCACATACGCCATTAATGACAAACTCACCACCATCAACTCCATTGAAACAATCTCTTTTATAAAATAATGAATCAATGAATCCCGTCTGATGTAATAGTTCAATCTATTCTTCATCCGAAAGATACTCATCATACTTTACTTGGAAAGTCAAACTTTCATTTGTCTCATTTTCATCATGTGAACTACCTTCACAACACTGTGGTTCACACACAACTCATCGCATGAAAAAACTCAAGACCTCATGGTCTCACTGATGATCTGATCATCAAATCTTTCTGTTGTTCCAAGTCTTCTATCTTCTCCAAAGATTCTTCAATGGTTCCTTCTTCAGAGTCCTCAAGTTGTTCAACCTCCAGCTTCTAGCCAATATCACAAACTACATCTCTTCTGCTTCCAATATGTTGGAAAGCATAATCTTTCTCCAACTATACATGGACATCCTCAAAACATGTAGCTACTCCATTTTCTTCCTCATTGACAACATCAGCAATCTGTTCTCTCTCACCTGTTGTTCCTGCAATCATACAAAATATTTCAGATGTAAGGCTCTTGGACCCCTTGGTCCCACTTGAAGCTTCAGTCTCCAAGTCCTTCTCCAAATACTCAATCACTCTAAGTATTTCTTTCTTCTTCTGAGCATTCATCATCTGCTCCTTCTTCCTTTGTAGCCTCTGCCATTTTATCTTCTTCTTCATGAGCCAACCAACTCTCTGGCTTTCTTCTATCCATCTCTTCAGTTCTTATAACTCTTTCTTGATCTCAACAACTTCTTTCCAATATTCTTCATCTGTGATTCTCTTCCTCGTGCCAACTGCTTTGGCATCTTCCCACACTCTTTTGTTGTGGCCTCTTCCAGAACCTCTGCAATCTCTGCAGTCTCCACTATGGCTCTCAATAGCCATTCCCTTCTCTAGGAGTTTTTCACTTACAAGCTGCACTAAGCCTCTACAACAACAAGCTCACTTGCTGCAACTTACCTCACCAAGCTTCTCTCCTGAGCTCTGGCTTTTGGCAAGCACTTGTCCCCTCTCTTTGGAACCTTCTTAGCACTCTCTCTTCTCTCTAGGCTTCACTCTGCAACTTTCTCAAGAACACCCCTTTTCTTCTTTCATCCAACCTCAGTTGGGAATTATTTCAAGTTCTACCACACTCTTTATGCACTCAGAATCCCTTGCTGGACTCTTCTATCACTGCTCTCAAAGCTTGTGATCTACTTCTACTGAGATGTCTTCCTCAATTGCTTGCACTCTGTATTCTGCAAACAATACCTTCCAACCAGAGTTCAAATAAGGCTCATCATCTTACCTCTCAAGATCCCTGAATGATCTTGTTCCTTCTCTCCTCACCTGCACTGCATTTCCACCTGCTGCAATCTTCTGTCTTCAAATCCAGATTCTACTCCTCTAGAGACCTTCACTGCATGTCAAATCAAATCTGCAATTTCCTTTATTAAACAGATTCAAACATCAACCATTTTTTTTTCCCTGTTTAGTACATGTGCATTTCCAGAATAAACTTTTCAACGAGCTAACTAAATTCTAGCTCTGATACCACTTGATAGCGGGGGTACCCGCCAAACCCACATTCCCATTTCAAATTATTCCAACCTCAGTTGGTGTGTGAAATGTATCCAAGCTTTCAAGTCCCAAAGCTGTGCATCGTCCTACAATCTTACAACACCCAGTTCCTGTCTATTCAATCAATAAGGGTCTTCTTAATCCTTTCTACAATTCATTTATCAAATTCCTAGAATTTGATTAATGAATACCTTGATAATTTTCGTAAGCCAATAAGGCAGCCCTTATATCCCCCAATAGAGCAAGCCCTTGTTACAATGGAAACAACACACCCTATGGTTAAAAGAATATGGGCAACCCGCGCATTGGAATGCGAACCAATCCAAATTGGAACCCAACCTACGTTCTTCCATATATACGATGCATACTCCCATGAATCAACTAAGGTAATTCTTTACCGTCGCCATATAATATTATAGCCAAAGTTTAATAAACATTTCCAAGGTTATTCGCGCCTCGACTTGAATCGAAACTGAGGCCTTTTCAAACAACGGCCCACACGTCTAAACGTAGAACACACGAGTTGATTCGTACCTGGCTTATCTCGCCTTCCTATCTGACGGCTGGTATTACGTTGCCCGATCCCACAGACATCGCTTGATCAACATGCACAAACAATAACGCGCGATGGCGCGTAATTTAAGGTGGTTTTCCAATTTCGCTCGGGGACACGCGTCAGACACTCTATGGAATCGCTACGAATTCTTCAATACCGCTTTCCGTATAAGAGTGGTGCGATGAATACCAGAAACTGCCGTTGCTGTTCACTGTTCTCCCTCGTGGTTCCGTTGCTTCACTCCAGGTTCTATGTTACGCTCTGTCGGGTGTATTTCCTCTGCGCTTCCGTTATATCTTGTTAAAGGCTCGTTCCAAATTCTCTGCGTATATACCAACTCCTGGATGTCTTCCCATCGAATTGGTCTGTATACTATGGCTTAACGCGTTCCGTTACAGCTTAGACTCTCACTATGTTTGGTATCAGACTTCGGCAGAACGAGGTCCAACTTATCTTTCACAATATATATTGGACGACCATTGCATTGCTTCTCGCAATGGCTTAACATATTAACACTAATTCTGGACACGATTTAACATACACTGGTTATACAGTCTCGTATTGGAACTCCAGGCCCATTCTAACGGGAGTTCTTGTTTGACCGTTGCGCAGGGTTCTATTCCACCGATCCTCGCACCTTGGCTTGCTGAAAGCAGAATCTTTTTACACAGGCACCATTCCACACCAATTTCAGAGATTACTCACACAACTAATTGCAAAGGTTTAGAGTACTTGTACAGGAAAGGAATCAATCAAACGCATGCATTAAAACCATTCTTCCCTTCAGCTATATAAGAAATTATTTACAACTCCCGTTACGGCCAGATCTTCGATGTAATGGCCCGCCGCTCTGTCTCTATTACAGTCTTATATAGCCTTACATTTCCCTAAGCAGTTCTGTGCAGGTCCTTGCAGGTCCTTGCCTGTCTCTCGACTCTGTCACAGGGATTTATTTTTATACAACTTTGGAATCAATCGGTTCAGCTTCCCTATGACTCATAACTCTTCAAATTCCTACAGTTACAAATTAAACTAACGCTCAGACAAAAAGAGATGGACTATCCCTTCCTATGCCCACTAATCATTCGGGCAGTTACATTTTCCTTTCTAACTAACTAGATTACTCAATTATGGATATTTACATAGGGGAAACAAACATGAGACCCCCTTTATGTTTATTTATGTAAAAAGTGTCTTGGGCCTAATGCCCCTGCATCAGTTAATATCTAACTGGGAGGCAAAATTAAACCAATAGGCAACATGTGCAGAGATAGATATGGAAGAATGACGAGACTTGGTGTTGGACCCTGGCCACTCCAGAGGCCAAACCTCTCAATATAAGTAGACTATATACCTCTACTGGTTAATGAAGAATGTTGTGGACAAAGCCTTGACGAAACCTCCAACTGGCCTCTCCAAGGCTGATCTTGGTCTACAGGAAATTCATAAGGAATTTCAACTCATTTAGTTTCAAATCCAAAAACAGAAAGCTCGCCTCAACCGCGTTGAGAAACATATTCCTTGTCTCCCTCGGGCATAATTCTGCGGTTTGAGTGCGAAAAACCCAACGGTCGTGGACTCATATGATGACTAGTAGTTTGCTTGGTTTAGTTTTTTCTTTAAATTTTGTTATATTTAGATGACTGCAGACCATGATATTTCTTTTTGGTTATCTAGATTTTAGACAGCTTCAAGATACACATACATATATAGCTTTGTTAGACTGTCTTAAACTTTTCTATTTTTGGATTGCTTATAATGCTCTTAGGTGGCCAACAAACCTGATTTATCTCTGAGCAGGTTGAGACCACCTAACCATTTGAATTATGGATATAACATGTGTTGAAAATAAATGAAAAAGTCTATCAAACTTACAATTTTTTTTTAATTAATAATTATAATGTTTTACTCAAAATAACATAACATTATATAAAGTTACATGAGTTTTCAAAATAATGTAACATTATATAAAAGTACATGAATTTACAACATATTGCCTGTTGTAGTTCCACTTTTTGAAATGTTCAAGTGAATCTTGGGATCAAGAGTGTAACAAAGCTCTTTTACATTGTGACTATGAAAAATATTTGTACACTAAACCTAAAATAAACAAGATAAGTTATCCTACTTTTTTACTTGTTTATATGAAACAAAACTCTTTTACATTGTAACCACTAAGAAAAAAAATACATTTACCCTAATTTTTTTTTGGACATATTCACTTGCATCTTTGGATAATAGTGACATGTTCACATGCATCTTCGAATCGTTACTTGGAAAAAAACTCTTTTACATTGTGACCACGAAAAAAACCTCATATTAAGCCCAAAAAAATAGACTATATTCACTTGCATCTTTGGATAATAGTGACATGTTCACATGCATCTTCGAATCGTTACTGGAAAAAAACTCTTTTACATTGTGACCACGAAAAAAACCTCATATTAAGCCCAAAAAAATAGACTTCCTCAATTTGATCACTCGTGAAACAAAACTCTTTTACATTCTGACCACAAAAAAAAACTCCGTATGAAACCCAAAAAAAATGAAGTTTCTCTCATTTTTTCGGACGTGTTCGCGTGAATCTCTGGATAATAGTTCAACAGAACTTTAACCTTTTTACATTGTAACCCGGAAGAGGAAGAGGACCTCAATATGAGACAAAAGATAGAGTTACCCTTGTCCGGATCAAAGATATTTATTGTAATTACTCATGGGTTTACTTCATGTGGATCCTTTACCATGGTAGGTTCCGTCCAGAAACCCTACTCATGCATAAGATGATATCTCTAATTGGTTCACCTTCTTCGGAGAACAGTGTAACTATACTGCAATGATCTCATTTATTTCTCTAATGCTCAATTAACCAATCAACGGTGTGTGCGTGAAGAAGTGGGAGCCTCTCTCATAAGTGTTAATAAATGTTTTACAAGGAAAGCAAAATTTCCAAGTGTGTAGGGTTTCGATGCAACACAATACTCGTTATTTGAAACGTGGCTAGAACACTGACAATTCATGTGAGATGGCATGGCTTTAAGTTTATAGAAATGGCAAGAAAAAAGTCCACAGATTTTGTGCCGATTTCGATGCTCGAAGTAATTAACGGAGGTGTCTAACGAAATGGAGGAATTGTTGGATGACCAAAATTCGCTGGAATCTGGGTCAAAAAAATTTAAGAATTTTTACAGTAACAGTGTTTGAATCATGATTTTGATGGTGGTAATGGATTCAACACCATCAAAAATCTCTAGGCACCCAAAATATTAAAATTTGATAGTTATAATGTGGATTTACAAAAATCCCTTTCTTAAAATCTCACCGGAATTTCCATGATTTTCAGGACAAAAAAGCAGTGTAGTTAGACTACACCCTAATTATAATCTAACATGGAAAAAAAATGTTATTGTTTTTAATGTAATGATAGGTATTGGCAATCACCCAGTGAATTAAGATTACTATCACCATACTTTCTTATGTGCATTCCTTTCATATATATAGATCAATCAGAAAATTGAATTTTAAATCCCATATTTATATAATACTTCATAACAAGATGATGTTAAATTAAAGTGCAACTAATAAATATAATAATACTTTATAACAAGATGATGTTAAATTAAAGTGTCACTAATTTAAAAACAATGCTACTTTCCTCAAAATTATTTACACAATTTTTTTTTTTTTAACATATTCAAACATTTCATCTATATTATTGGAGTAGTATGTCTTGTTGTAATTTTAATCACAAACCAGTGTTGAAATAAATGGTGGATTGGCTTTGGTAGAATATGAAGAGGTTGGGGCATGGAAGTGATATGGTGTTCTTGGTTTAGAAGATCCGTAATATAGATACTAATAGTACTATACCTACACATTTTGACATTAGTGCATTTAACAATAAGTTCATGATATTTTGGATAAAATGAATAGTAAATATAAATAACAACATGATCAACCTCAAGGTCCATACAATTTACACGTTATGACAAGGTTTGGTCATAATTGCAAAAAGAGAAACCCAAAGGCTCCTAGAGGATGTCGAAACCTTTTCAATATATGCCTTACACTATCACCAAGCTTGTGGGTGAGAATTATTTTGGATTAAATCTTCCACCCTCCCTTGAATTACTCCTTGGACTCTTTATTGTAGGATTGCTTCGACCATACTTCCTTCCATTCTTGGACACCTCAGGAATTTCTTATCACTGGACCACTATAAAGTTCAACCAAGATTACATTGAGCAAGTTATACAATTCATGGACACCAAGATAAAGATCACCTAACTAGAATTGTATAACCCATTTAGGTTGTTAAAGAAACATAAGTGGTTCATCAAGGACTAGATCTCAATGAAATTCCCCCATCTACTACAAGAACTTAACACAATGGAAACCATTGCTACTTAAGGGGGAAGGACTAATCCAAGTGGTTATCCTAAGTCATCTTAGAAATAATATCAATTTTAGCGATTCTCAAGCCTTGAAATCATAATGACTTTTCAAGGCCTTCCCATACAATGTTTTTTGAAATTCCAAAGCCAAATTGCCAGCATATTTTGCAAATTTTCTTTTCACTGAGCTAAAGAACACTACAATATAACAATGAGAAAAATGTTATGGTCCCACAAAGGCTTCATATTTTTTTTAGACAATTCAATATTATTCAGCAAAGTGTGCACAATCAATCATAACTTCAAGTTAGGGTTAAGTTTCTTGTATCTTAGGGTTTATGATTTTTTTGGCAAATTATTAAAAAATGTAGCTTTCAACATCTTGTTAAAGGCAACAAAAGCTTGATTCGAGGTGTCAGCAGGACACACTTGCGCTACTGGGTGATGCGGGGCCAGAATTTCTTATCAAAGATAATTACTACCATTAAAAGAATTTTATTTATATATTGTATTTCACCATTCTTTAATTAATAAAATTTGATTTGTACTATATCTTTATTATTTTATATATTAATATCTACCACGATACACTTCATTACTCACCAGATATAGTTTTCATGATTGTAAGATAATATTCACACATTTAGGCATTAAAGTTCCAACATTGAGTGTCAATACGATAAGTTTTCTTACCGCTATGAATCCTAAACAATGTTTAGAGATGAAGTTTTTAACGCTTAAAATACATAAATTTCAAAGCTATAAAACATTATAATTATATATATGCACTTATTTTCATGAATTCACACACAATCTTGTAAATGATAGTAATACACTTTGTAAAAATAGTTGTGTTTTCCCAAAAGATTTAACTTAATTTATGTGGAAAATTATAAAGTTTGTAAACTTCTTTCTTACTTGGTTTAGTTGCCCATTTACTTGGTCACAAAGCTTTTATTCACTATTTTTCTAAAGAGTTTCATATGTTTGTTACCTTTATATTTATTTTTATCATATTGTTGTTAATCAAGGTTGTCATTGATGTCAATGTGGCATTGACCGAGATGTCAATATTCTTGAGATCCCTGGTTCTAGATGATGATGCCATGACTCTTGGTTGACTAGGATACTATCAATGAAGATGTCAAGTCATGAAGAAGTAAAAACACTAATGAAGGAAGCCCTAAGTACTTGATATGTATGTTGGATACTATCATGATGACAAGTCCCTCTTGGTTAATAAGGATGCCATGAATGATGATGTGCTTGCTCTTGATGAAGATGACCTAGAAATCATGATGATGTCCTTACTCTTGATGAAGGAGTCCTTCTTATTGATGCTGCATATGGTTAATGACATATCACTACACTATCTTGATGACATGGTGACATTGATGGCACACATGATGATGTATATGGTGATGACATGGACAATGAAGGAAATGGAGATCACTTGATGACATATGATGATTAAAGAAATAAAAAGTGGAGACCTCACTTACAAAAAAAAAAACTTGGTGACATATGACAATGACGAAGCTCTTGTTGTCCTAATCATTTTCTGCACTAAATAATTCAAGGGCAGTAATAAAGAAAAATGTTTTTCACCACCTTAGAGGCAACCATTCTCAATGGGACCTAAACCATCTTAAAAGGGATTTTTTCCTCTTTCCAATGAGCCCTTACATGCCCCGAAACTCCCAGTAGTTTGTGAGAAAATGAAATTTCAAGTTTAAAAATAATATTTTTAAAGGCCTAGCTGACCTATGCTCAGTTCCTTTACGTCGCCCCTCCAGCCCAACAGACAGGTCTTTTAATAAAGACGAATCACTATAAATATATGATTGCAGATCCTCATTTCAATCACCAATTTTCGATAAAAAATTACAGACATATACCACAGGAAGAACAGTTCGAAAATAAAGTCGAGGAGATTAACAAAGCATATTGTTTTGGGCAAATACCTTTATATTTATTTGATGATCAGATTACAAGCTTGGATTGTTGAACATTGTTTGAGCTAAATTTTTAACAGACAAACCTATTAACTGTGGAGGAAAGATTTCAACCTCGAATCTGTTGTGTGGGAGCTCAGATCCTTGGTGCCTTAATTATACACCAGCGATAAAGATTGTTGATCTGTTGTGAAGATATCATTGCATTTCTGTGACTGCAGATTTGTGCTGGTTTACTACATAAAAGAATAGACCTCACACCAGTGATTATCATTTGAAGCTCGGATCATTGTTTGAAAGGCCTGGTTTGCAACCTGAGTAACTTGGATTGTTGGACAGTTTTGTGGAGTGTTGGAGGGTTCAAACCTGCTGCTACATGGTGCAGTTTTAGTAGCCTGAACTCAGTCCTGTGGCAGTGAATTGTGGACAAAAGCGCTTGGATTATTTGCAGTGATAAAGTTACCTGTGGATTATCTTATTGACACTTGTTGGAGTAGAATATAGCAGATCAGAAGACCTTGGAGAGCATATTTTTGAAGTATACCTTTAAGGTTCCCTTGTGATCCTTAGTGAGTGTCTCAGGCCAGACTTTTGAAGACTTTTGTGAAGACCTAGAGGAATAATTCTTAACATACTTGAAGTAGTTTGTTGGAGACCATTTTCAAGATAAATTTGAAGCAGGTCCTTGAAGATATTTTGAGGAAGCATTGAAGGTATCCAAGAGTAAGAAGGCGTTGAAATATCTTTTAGAGCTTATTTTGAAGATTCCTTGGAGCAACTTTTGCAAATTGAAGACATCTTGTGGAGAAGCCTATTAAAGAAAATTTCTAAAAGGACTTTCAAGAGATGAAGGACCTATAAGACAATCTGAGACCATGATGCATTGAAACCATTATGAGGTAAGTTGGAGAAATTGTTTGGGTGCGATGAAGAGCAAAGGTGACACCTTCTAAGAAGAAAAGGCTGTCATCGATGACATGATGTGGACATGCTGAAGCGTGTTGAGTCTCAAAAGTGTTCTCCATATTCATAAGAGCATTTCTATTATGTCATAACCATTTAGCTCTTATTTCATAACCTGCTTGACCTAAAACCCTACATCAAGTAACCATTTTCATAAATATATGGGTTAGGATCCTTGTTTTCCAAAGTTATTTATTTTATGTATTTGTATGACTTACAGATTAGAAACTAGAAAATTAACATAAGTTTCATATATCTATATACGTGTTATGAGTTTTGTGATTACGTAGCCAAAAGGAGACTTGGTGGCCCCATGTGGCACTCTAAGGCCAAATCTTCACTCTGGGTGGAGAAGATATGGGATCAAGAGTGGATATGTGTCTCACTTCCTTGTTGTATTGTTGAAACTCTAAGAGGATATGTGGTTCACTTCTCCTCAAGTTGTGTTGAACTTAAAAGCATATACCTTATCATTTCCTATTTTGATTGTAACTCTATAGATGGAGGGAGAGATTCATGGACCTCATTAATGAGATGTCTCCTCACAGGTTGTGTATAAATAGGAGAGCTTTTCCCATTGGGGTAATGGCCGCCTCGAGGAAGTAATAAAAAAATAGGAATAGAGAAGTCTTTTTGTAACAAAGTTCAAGATGGAATGATGCAGATTGTGAAGTTCTTTCTTAACAAAGGTTCTCGATGGTGTTTTGATTACAATTTCATGAGCCAAGGACTACACCACCAGCAAGAGGCCCTCGCTTATCCAAGGAGGATTTTTATATGTTTTCTAGATAAGTCGCTTTTCAATTGCTTTACGTCATATTTTACTTTAGATTGCTTTCTCTAAATCATAGCTTTTAGCATAATTTTTCATGGCAAATTTCGGCATTTGCATATCTTTTGACTAATGACATGGAATCAATATTGTTCTCAATAAGACTTATTTTTTTTCTTAGTTTTTGTTTAATTTATTGCTTGTTTATTTCTGGCCACATTTACTCAAAAGAGTTAGGATTTAGATATATTGGGCTGTTTGCATCATTTTCTGCCACTTCCGAAAGTCACAATTGGACTGATGGTGAGGGATTGTATTATGAAATGTGTAGTTTGATATTAGCTCTTTCGCAAATTTAGGATATATTAAATTGCTCATAATATCTTCGCTGTTCTCCGAAAGCCACAAATTGACCGATGGTGAGGGATTGAATTATGGATGTGTAGTTTGATATTAGTTTCCTTTCTAAAGTTAGAAATATTAAATTGTGCATGACATGCCTGCCATTCTCCGAAAGCCACTGACTGATGGTGAGGATTGAATTATGAATGTGTGGTTTGATATTAGTTTACTTTCCGCAAGTTAGATATCGCTTACTCAAGTTGTTTATGGTTACTTCCGAAAATCATACTGACTAATGATGAGGAATCAAGACAAGTTGATGTAATTTGATTTAGATTTACTTTATTGCAACTTTTGGATTTCTTCAAATGTAGTTTTTTGTGTTTAGATAGCAAAGAAGAATAGTTTGGTTTCATGTCATTAGTTCAATGCTTTTGATTTATTAGATTAGCAAAAAGATCTTTTTCATTTCAATAAGACATTTTCATTTCCTTTCAAGTTTTGTCATCGTATGTTTCAAATTCTTTCGCCTGGGTTGGTAAATCATTATAAAGGTCATCATTGCCTTGAATATCCATAACCATACTTGTCTTTTAGAATTTCATAAAAATCCAAAAACGGCAAAAAGTAAGAGATAGGTTATTCGCACATATAGTGCGCCACACTTTGTCGCCTACGAATCCCCTGCTGATAATTTATGTTAGCAATTTAGGACACACTAAATTGACTAAACATTTTGGGCGCCCGCTGGCCGGGGAAGTAACTAGTAGCCTTATTTCTTACATCTAAAAAATTAGTAATTCTTGAGTATGCTCTCCTCCCCCGCACTTTGTGTGGTCTGGAGGATCGTAAAAATGATTTATGTAAAAAAAAATTAATAATTCTTGAGTATGCTCTCCTCCCGCACTTTGTGTGATCCGGAGGATCGTAAAATGATTGTTGGTAAAAAAAAAATTAATAATTCTTGAGTATGCTCTCCTCCCCGCACTTTGTGTGATCTCGGAGGATCAAAAGAACTGCTATGTGAAAAAAAAAAGGAGACAAAATAAAACTTCATCATTTCAATTGATTCAACAATTTAAAAAAAAAAAAAATTGTTTTCATGAAAAAATTTGATTTCAATAAATTGTTTTGTTTTAATGAAATATATATGTGTATTTTTAAATTTTTGAAAATATAACATACATAATTTTACGAACAAATCAATTAAAAAAAAAAAATAATTAAAAAAAAATGACTAGAAATAAGACCACGCATACGCATGAGACCATTCTTTGGCTTGGTTTACGCATATATGCATCTTCAATCCACACAAAGACTCATGCACCGTAATTCTAAAAAAGAAGAAGAGAGGAACCTTCTCTTTTTCATATTCGTTTTTTCCTCAAACAACAGCTTATTAGAAATCATTTAAAAAAAATAAAAAATTTGCACACAATGAATGTATATCACATGAAGAAACTCATTAAGGAGGAAAGATTGCAAATTGTTGATGAGAAGAAGATTGCAATTAGCCGATGAAGAGAAGATTACAAATTCAATTGTAGGGACATATAATGGAACTCCAGACATATGAAGAAATTGATGAAGAGAAGATTTCAGGATCGGTTGATGAAGAGAAGATTAAAGATTCCATTGCAAGTAATTGAATGAGGAAGATCAATTCGAACTTCTCTGTCAGATACAAGCCATTACACTTCAAAACCTGCAAAATAAAAACAAATCAAACCACAAGTAATTGCCAAAACGAAATGCGTCATTGTCAAAAACACTCTCGAATTTAAAAATGAATTTTCTGAGCAAACCAGGACGAATTAGAAAAATAAAACATGGGTTTTTTCGAACGTGGGGTGAATTAGGTAATCTAATAAGAACTTTCTGAAATTTGCAGCCATTTGAGATAAATTCAGGGTTCTTCGGAGTATTAATTTGCAGTGTGCGTGAGAAAAATGTTTTTTTTTTTATGAAAACAGTGACGGTTTTATAAAATTCAATTTGAGAAATAATCAAGGAACTGATTTCCTTACTTGAGGGAAAATGGCAGAATTCATGTGTGGTGGCACATGATGAATGACAAATGGATCATTTGAGGCAAACACATTATCACATGTGCATCAAATGTGTTGTATAAATTGGTATGACTTCGCCTTCATCTCCTTCATAGTTAGGAATTTGACTTTAGAAATTGTTTTTATTTTTATTTTGCATGAAAGAGGCATTGACATGACTTTGTTTCAAAAATATTCATAAGGACAATTATTTCATCCATGCTTTATTTTATTTAAAAAAAAAAAAAAAAAAAAAAAAAAAATTCAAAAAAAAAAAATTCAAAAAATAAAATAAAATTGAATCAATGAAATGAATAAGTTATTTGCTCACTTTTCTGAAGGTATTGATTAATTTTGGACTGATGATGAAAGATGAATGACTAACTTTTTATTCAAGATTTTTAGCATCCGAAAAAACCTCATTGTTCAAATCAACCTAACTTTCTCATACAAAATCGATTGAGATTTAAGTATCATTGGAAAGGTCTCAACAAGATCTACACAATGAGAAATCTATCATTAGAGTTTGAAATGGTAACAATGAAATAAATTGGCCGAAAAGAAGCTGTTATCCAACTTGAGGCACTAATTCCAAAACATGTATAAATTCTTTGATTTTTCCTTTGAAGACTTGTTTCATTAATACATATTCTTAGTTTTAGTGTAAATATCATAACTAGAGAATTGATCACTTTCTTTGATAATCTTACATTCCATTGCTTAAGAAATATTAGTTTTTTTGCGTTTCCGTGAGGAAGAACAAATGACTAAAAGAGAATGGTGTCTCTCTAAGAGACCAATTTGTTTCATAAGAGGATGATCAAAGCAACAAAGATGAGGAAATACGCTCGATGCAAAATTAGATCCAAACACTTGAAAAACTTTCAGATACTATTGTCTCCATCACATCCATATCATAATAAACCATTCAATTTACTTGCACTTCATATTTCCATTTACATTCACATCCACTTTCCTTTTTTTTCTTTTTCTTTTGTCCATTCATAACCTACAAATAAAAGCAAGAGGCCCATTCACATGCTTATTGCTCATTGCCATTTCTACTCTCCATTGCCATCTTCCATTTTCATCTTCCATTTCTTGTCATTTTCTATTCGCAAATAAGCTCGCTTCAATGCAAATTATTGAGTCCATAGTCCTTTGAGTCTAAGTTCTTGTAAAAACACTGAGGCTTGCATGTCTTAATGGCAAGTTCTCATGCCGACAAACAATGGGAATACATTAATGTCTCTTTGCTCATCGATCTTCTGTGTGACTCGACATCAAGAAATCATTCGTACCTGCAAGAAGATGTGTTCGGGCATCTGACTCTCATTGTCATCAATGGTGAGAGTTCTCGTGTTGACTAGTGCATCCATTAATGGCCACTAATCCAACAATTTCCTACTATGTTCGACACGTAACATATTTTCACATAGTAGGAATTGTGCCAATAAGTTTTGAAGACATGAAGACTATTATTTTCAGCATTTTGAGCAAACATTCAGCAAGTTTTAGTAGAAGCAATAAAAAGTCATCTCATCTCTTTATCCATGACTCCTCTGTTCGCCCACTTGAAGAAGAATATGATCAGAATTTTGGTGTGCCCACCACACATACACAACTCATCCACATTTAAGGTAAGTGAAGGTATGTTGTTTTCTAATTTTTAGTCATGTAATTCATTAGAATGCTAAAATTGTAACTTGGAAAATTCCTCACTCCCTTTTCCAAATTGTCATATCTTTAGTTGGGGGAAGGGACATCATTTCATATCCACATGTCATACACTATCACACATTTTCATTTCATTTCCATCCACATATACTTCCCAACCAACTATTGTTGCAACATGATTCAAAAGATTATATGCCTTGCAAATGATCAATTCATTGATGAAGTAGTTGATTCTAAATGTTTTCATGAACTTTGATGCAACAAAGAAAATAAAGCATGTTACACAAGAACCAATGCTCGAAAAAAAAAAAAAAAAAAAAAAAAAAAAGAAAAAAGAAAAAAGAAAAAAGAAAAAAGAAAAAAGAAAAAAAAAAAGAAAATAAAGGAAAGTTGTCACACAAGAACCAACCATTGAAAAAAAAAAAAAAATGTGTTGCAATCAAATGTATTATACTTTGCCAAAAAAAGAAAATATCAAGAAGCAAAGTTTGGAACGAATCTATATGAGTCAAAGATCAACTCATGGACAAATGAATCATTGCAAATAGTTGCATGAGGACATGCAACAACTTCAGCTTGGGGGGTATGTTGAGTCTCAAAAGTGTTCTCCATATTCATACATATTTCTATTATGTCATAACCATTTAGCTCTTATTTCATAACCATTTGACCTAAAACCCTACATCAAGTAACCATTTTCATAAATATATGGGTTAGGATCCTTGTTTTCCAAAGTTATTTATTTTATGTATTTTAAGTGAATTTATGATTAGAAACTAGAAAATTAACATAGTTTCATATATCTATATATGTTAGTGAGTTTGTGACATGTGTAGGTCAAAATGAGACTTCTAGAAGACCTTATGTGGCACTCTAAGGCCAAATTGAATTTGGTCAGAGAAGATATGGGATCAAGAGTGATATGTGTCTCACTTCCTCGTTGTATTGAAACTCTAAGAGGATATGTGTCTCATTCCTCAAGTTGTGTTGAAAACTCTAGAAAGACATGTGTCTTATCATTTTCATTTTGATTGTAACTCCATAGATGGAGGGAGAGATTCATGGACTCCCATTAATGAGATGTCTCCTATATTTTGTATAACAGGGAGAAGCATTCTCCTATCAAAGGGGTAACAGGAAGTAATAAAAAAAGTAGAAGGTGAGAAGTCTTTTGTAACAAAGTTCAAGATGGAATGGGATGTAGATTTGTGAAGTTTTTCAATAAAGAAGTTCCTTGATGGTGTTTTTGATTACAATTTCAAGGAGCTAAGGACTACACTAAATCGTGCTAGAGGGCCCCCGCTATCCAAGGAGGATTTTACATGTTTTCTAGATGCTTGCTTTCAATTCTCGTTTTGTCATATTTTTACTTAGATTGCTTTCTCTCGAAATCATATAGTTTTTAGCATACTTCTTTTCATGGCAAATGAATTTGCATATATCTTTTGACTAATGACATGGAATCAATATTGTTCTCAATAAGTTAATTTATTTTTTCTTAGTTTTTGTTTAATTCCGTGTATTGCTTTGTTTTATTTCAAATGGCACATTTTTACTTCAAAGAGTTAGATTTAGATATATTAAATTGCTCATATCATTTTCGCTTACCTCCGAAAGCCACAACTGACCGATGGTGAGGGATTGTATTATGGAATGTAATTTGATATTAGTTTCCTTTCGCAAATTTAGATATATTAAATTGCTCATAACATCTTCGCTGTTCGAGCTAATACAAATTGACTGGATGGTGAAGGATTGAATTATGGATGTGTAGTTTGATATTAGTTTCCTTTCTGCAAGTTAGAAATATTAAATTGTGCATGACATCTTCAAGCATTCGAAAGCCAGCTGTACTGATCGATGGTGAGGGATTGAATTATGAATGTGGTTTGATATTAGTTTACTTTCTCGCAAGTTAGGATATCGCCATCTCCGTTGTTTATGGTTACTTCCGAAAATCATACTGACTAATCGATGAGGAATCAAGACAAGTTGATGTAATTTGATTTAGATTTACTTACTGCAACTTTTGGATTTTTCAACAGAAGTTTTGTGTTTAGACAAAGAAGAAGAATAGTTTGTTTCCATGCCCACTAGTTCGATCGTTTTGATTTATTAGATTAGCAAGACCTTTTTCATTTCAAAAGAGCACATTTTCATTTCCTTTCAAGTTTCATTGTATGTTTCAAATTCCTTTTTCAGCTTCAAGTTGGTAAATCATTATAAAGGACATCAATATTGCCTTGAATATCCATAACTATACTTTGCCTTTTAGAATTTCATAAAAATCCAAAACGACAAAAAGTAAGAGATAGGTTATCTTGCATTACAGCGCCACACTTCGTCACCATGAATCCTCGTTGATAATTTATGTTAGCAATTTAGGACACACTAAATTGACTCCTAAACAAAGCGTAAGTCAAGATTTCGGGGCTTACTACAAAGACATTGGGAGCCGAAGTATAACCAAATATATATCGACGAAATGAAGCAGGAGGTTGGAGTCTCAGAGACAAGGTTGGTGCCTTGAAGATGTGGTTGGAGCCCTTGAGGTTGGTGCTCGTAATCGACAAGGTTGGTGCCTTGAAGATAAGGTTAGAGCCCTAGAGGATAGGAGTCTGAAAGAGACCAGGTTGGAGCCTATACCAGCGTATATAGGGTTGAGCCTCAGTTGGTGCCTCGTAATTAACAAGGTTGGAGCCTTGAGGTTGGTGCCGAATTGACAAGGTTGGAGCCTGAAGTCCAAGTCTACGTGCTTAGCAAATACAAAGTTGGAGCCCTAAGATTGAATATTGGTGTCTTCATCTAGGGTTAGAGCCCTACATATATTGTACTTGATTTATTGTAAAGAATAAATTAATAAAATTATTTATTCTTATTGCTCATTTTGTGTTCTAAATATAGGTGATCTAACTGTAAAATTAACAATTGAAAATAAATATTCGATTCACCCTCTCGCATTTTCAACAATTGGTATCAAAGCCGCACTTCACTCAAAGCCTCATCACTTGAAGGATCATTAGAACAATAAAAATGGCAAAGCCAAGAAAGAAAGTCTCCAATCCTCTTAAAGACATGTCTTCCTCAACCATTGAAATTGAAGCCAAATCACTGCGAAGGCTCCATTTGTTCAATGGAAATTTTGATATATAAAGGGCAAGGAGGAGAATTTCGAAGACTCGAGGAATCAAGTTCTCTGGAAATCAGTGGTTACTAATGAAACGATGGACGAAGAATCCAAGGAGTTCACTGAAGAGCAATGAAGGCAATTTTGAATGGGTTACCAAATTCCTTCAAGGCCAATTTGAAAAAATGTTCATCGCCAAAGTAATATGGGACAAACTTCATCATCTTCACTCAAAAGGAACATCACAATGATCTCTAGTCAAGAAGATGATGGAAAACAAGAAAGAAGTCTAGAATCCATCAAAGAAGTCAAGATAAGAGAGATGACAACAAGACTAAAGAAGACCTAGAAGATGAAGAGAACAAAGAAGACTGAAGAAGATCTCTCGAATAAACTTATGGCTTCCATGGAAGAGATTAACAAGCTTGAAAAAAATGAAAATGAGGAACTTAAGAAGAAAGTGCAAGATGGTAACCAAGACAAGACAAGGAAGGAAGTTGACTTTTTCAAGCTTCAAGTACAAGAAAGAGATGAGGAGCTTGCCAAACTAAGGAGGAATTTCATCAAAACAAAAGAAAGCATCATGAAGAAGTCATATCTACGACAAATCAATTGGATAAGGCAAAGAAAATGGAAGAAGCTTTGTCAAGCCACTCAACAAAGACTTAAGAGCTTGAACACCTTGAAGCAGAGATTGGTCAATACAAGGAAGAGGTCTCCTTCTCTTAGATCTCAACTAGAAGAAGCAAGGGAACAAGCACAAGGAGCCAAGAAGGTGATGGAAACTTTGGCATTCATATAAGGACAAGTTGATGAAGAAGAAAATGAGAGAAATACCATGAAATGCCAACTAGAAGAAAAGGATGAAGAAATCTTCAAACTAAAATCAGACATCAACCTTCTCAAGGCCGGAACATGTGCAGGGCTACAAGAATAAAAGAAGAAATGGGGATAAAGAAAGTCTAGCAAAGAAGAATGAAGAAGTCTTCATAATAAAATCAAATATCATCTCCCTTAAAAATGAAGCACATGAAGCAACAAGGATGATGGAAGAAATGAAGAAGCAACTAGTCATGAAAGATGAAGATTGTGAAAAATTGAAAAAGAAGAAATTGTCTCGTTAAAAGGAAGTTGACTTGTCAATAAGAACTTGAAGAGTTCTCAAACCCTATATGACATCCTAAGTCATCAAAGATCCCCCTCGATAAATCAGTCTTGGCTATGCAAAATGAACCCTCAAGCAAGAATGATAATGCTTCAAACAAGGATGTGAGGAAGCCAGGAAGAAATGATACTCCTGGCCTGGAAGAAAGGCAAGAGTCAAGATGACATTAGAAGAAACACTACTCCAAGGAGATTTACAAGATGATGTCAAGAATACAAAAGGAAATGAATATCATCAAAGAATTCCAAGGCAAAAATACTTCAAAAGTACTCTCCAGAACTCTTCATCTCCCCAGGTACCAAAGTATATTTCTTATTGCTATTCTTTGTACAAACTTTGTGCACGTGGCAAAATATTGTAGGGCATATCACAAAGACATATATAATGGTCCTCATTTTCATTTCCTAGAAGCAATTTTGCAAGAAGAAGTAATGATCTCTCATTCATGAACAAGATGGAGTGCTTCAATTGCCATAAGATTGGACATATGGCTTGTGATCAGAACTTGAACTTCCGGGTCCCTCAACAAGCTAAAATTATGTCAACTAAGCCAGAGAAGAAGGTTACACAAGTATGGAGAAGGAAACAAGTTGGGTCCAAAATTTTCGAACACTCTAGCGAACAACACATAAAGTTGTTGACTGGGGATGAAGTCATCCTTGATATTCCAAGTATTTGATGGTGAAACTTACAAAAGAGACCATGCATACAGTTAGGGAGTTTGTGATTCTTGAGTATTATCAAGTAGAATTGATCCGTGAGTGGCCCTATGAAATCCTCGATGAGTTACATATAATAATCTTGACATAAATCATCTCTGGCACCCATTGAAGAAAAACATGATATTATGATGATGCCTTCTACTTGATCACACAAGGTGAGAAATCCTTCATGAGCTAAAGGAATTTAATGTATATACGACGAAGAAATACAAACACATCTATCATATAAAATATTGCCGTAATAAAGAGCACCATGTATGTGGGGTAACATACCTATGAAGGACTACAATTCGTGAAGAAAAAAAGCAACTCGATAGAGGAGTATTTGGGCACCCGCTTCATCGATGTCAAAGGGGAGAGAAATTAGAAGGGAAATAATATTGCCATTAATGACAAAGGGGAGATTGTTAATCAAGGCTGTCATTGCGGCCACGTGGCATTGACCGAGATGTCAATATTTTGAGATGCCTGGTTCCGCATGATGATGCCATGACTCTGGTTGACTAGGATACTATTAATGAAGATGTCAAGTCATGAAGAAGTCAAAACACTAATGAAGGAAGCCCTAAGCACTTGATATGGATGTTGGATACTATCATGATGATCACAAGTCCCTCTTGGTTAATAAGGATGCCATGAATGATGATGTGCTTGCTCTTGATGAAGATGACCTAGAAATCATGATGATGTCCTTACTCTCGATGAAGGAGTCCTTCTATTGATGTTGGTATATGGTTAATGACATATCATTGCACTATCTTGATGACATGGTGACATTGATGGCACACATGATGACGTATATGGTGATGACATGGACAATGAAGGAATTGGATATCACTTGATGAAATATGATGATTAAAGACATAACAAGTGGATACCTCACTTACAAAAAACTTGGTGACATATGACAATGAAGAAGCTCTTATTGTCCTAATCATTTTCCGCACTAAATAATTCAAGGCGTAATAAAGAAAAAAAAATTCACCACCTTAGAGGCAAACTTTCTCAATGGGACCTAGACCATCTTAAATTAGATTTTTTCTCTTTCCAATGAGCCTACATGCCCCGAAACTCCCAATAGTTTGTGAGAAAATGAAATTTCAATTTTAAAATAATATTTTTAAGGCCTAGCCGACCTATGTCTGTTCCTTCATGTCGGCCCTCTGAAATTTCACTGCATGTCTTTTCATAAAGACGAATCACTATAAATATAATATTGTAGATCCTCATTTCAATCACCAATTTTCGGTCAAAATTGGCTTATTATACCACAGAAGAATACTAAAAGAAAGCCCAGGAGATTAACAAAGCATATTGTTTTGGGCAAATAATTTTTATACTTATTTGATGCCTGACATAAGCTTGGCTCGTCGAACATTGTCTGAGCTAAATTTTTTAATGTACAAAACCTATTGATTGTGGAGGACAGCTTTCAACTCAAATCATAGTGGAACCGTATCCTTGTTGCCTTAATGCTACACCAAAGATAAGGATTGGCTGATTTATCAGAAGATATCATTGCATTTTTGTGATCGATCTCTCATTGCCTACCACAAAAAAGAATGACTCACACCAATAATTATCATTTGGAAGCCCTAATCAATGCTTGAAAGGCCCGGTTTGGCAAATTTCAAGTAACTTGGATTGTTGGACAGTTTTATGGAGTGTTGGAGGGTTCAAACCTTGCTACATGGTGCAAATTTTGTAACCACAACGTTAGCCCCATGCCGCAAATTGTGGACAAAAGCGCTTGGACTATTTGGTAAAGTGGATAAAGTTACCTATGGGTTATCTTATCGACACTTGTTGGAGCAGAATATAGCAGATTAGAAGACCTGGAGAGCATATTTTTGAAGTATACCTTGCTGTGCCCTTGTGATCCTTGGTAAGTGTCTTAGGCCATACTTTGAAGACTTCGTGAATCCTAGAGGAAGACTTAACAAACACTTGAAGTACCTTGCTGAGACCATTTTGAAGATACATTTGAAGCAGTTCTAAGATATTTTGAGGAAGCATTGAATGTATCCAAGAGTAAGGTGTGTTGAAATATCTTTAGAGCCGATTTTGAAGATTCCTGAGCAACTTCAGCAGATTGGAAGACATCTTGTGGAGAAGCCTATTAAAGACACCTCAAAGATTCTTGAAGACATTTAAAGGACCTATAAGACAATCTCGAGACCATGATGGTATCAAACCGTTGATTATATGGTTACCTTTAACATTTTTATGATTGCCTTGAGTAGCAAAGCATTGAATGTCATTACTCATGGTGAATATTTAAGTGATGGCTAGAAAGAAACAATGCTAAGCTAAGTCACATGGTCGAATAATTAATCGCATGTCTATAAGGGGGTGGAAATACGTAAAGGTTCCGAACATAAATCAAACAAAGGTATGGTATGTGGCTTAAAGCAAAGATTATTATAACAAAGCTCCGCCTCTACTTCATGCACGTTGGTACGAGTCTCTCCATGTGCTATTCTGTGGGGGTCACGGAGCGGCAGGAGGAGGCAGAGCCATACCTACGTAATTTTGTGACGCAGGGTCAACACAAGGCAAGGGTTATAGATGGGAGTAAATCGCGGACTTAAAGCCGTCACGTCGTGTACTTCACGGCTCCATGAAGAGTATGTTTTGAGAACAGAGTTGACTACGCAACAAAGGTAAGGTAAAGTTTCTAGGTTAATCGGGTACCGAGGCCGTACCGCATTAAACCCGCACGCGTGTTCATCTACCCGTAGTTAAACACCCAATCCCTATGTGTCGCGTGCTCCATTGTCGTGTCCTACGACGCTCACCCCACTTGCTTCATCATTCCGCCTTTTCCCAAGAATCCTTAGTTCTATATAACGGTCCCTTGTCTTTTACCGGCAGTAAAATTTCGTATTCGCTACTTGTGATAAACTAAAATGGAGCCCGCACGAGGTCCACCCAATCACCGGCCGCACTCTACGTTGCTTTTTCGAGTAGATTTCATCGCATGTGTATTCCGTCCCTCATACCCTCTCTCCGGGTTTCGTTTTGTTTTTAAAAGTTTTCATCGCCATGGGAAAGGTCACCTCAAGAAGACAAAATAACCGTAGACCCTCGTGTCCATGAAACCAAAACCCTCCAGGGTTTGGAACCTTTCTTAGACCTCGCAAGCCGAAATCTCAGGACTCCGGTAATACCCATTTCCCATCAACAGATCAAGCCCGAGCTTTTTAGAAGACATGTCGAAAATAGGATAGATACTCCAGTGGTTCTATCAAAAGTCTATACCATCAAATTACCCTCCGGTTTATCCAAAGGTTGAGTTTATTTGTTTGTTCGTAGATGCCTACGACGAACGTTGAGGCATGTTTATCTCGGCTCAAGGGAACAAGATATTTCTCTTTCCCCGATATTATCGAAAACCCTTCGTTTCCCACCAGCGCAAACTACACGGGGCCACGAAATGAATTTAACCCTCGCCTTGCAAAATTGCCATGGGAACAACAAGGAAATTTCATCGCCTCCAGAACCGACAACCGACCACATCCCTTCCTTCTCAGAACCTTTTCCCTTTGAGTTTTTTTCAAAGAAGAAGTGCAGCCCATTCTCGGCCTCATCGCAGTCTATTAGGTGTGGATACTGGGGGAAACCCTCCGTGGCATGTGTCGCTTTTATGGTTAATGTCTCAAATCGGGGGTAGTTTGGGATATCTCCTGCTTCCCGGCTCTCCACCATTCGCACTCAGTCGAAGAACTTCTTAGAAACCACTCAGTTTTGTTCTATGGTTTTCACTCCTTCCTTTATCAACATGTCAAGAATTAAGGTTTGGGTTTAGATAAGGTGTATAAGGTAAATTCTCACCTGCATCAATTTTTGACTAGAGCTTGGCAACACACTCGCTACCAAAACGGTGGGCTATTCCGCATTTCTAAATGAGTTCATGCATATTGCCTACACTATCATCCTCGACTTCTCACCTAGGGTTTTTCCCGAGATGAAGAGATGGTTACGTGCCATTCAAGCCCAAAGTACTGGGATTGGTACCGTTTGATAACTACACTGAAATTTGAGTTTATGGAGTCAGTTCTCATCGCTGTTCGTGTCTCGCCCGACGGATTTATGCTTTGGAGTACATTCAACAAACTCCGAAATCCGACCAACTCCACTTCCTCCGCAAAAAGGGGGTATCCTTAAACTTCCCATTACCATTAACCCTTTTGCTGTCAATTCAAGGCACGCCCTCCTATTGTTGAGAAGTCGCTTCAAGACATGGATTTAGACAAGGGAAAGTTTGGCCCTACGATCCGAGGGGCATCATCTCTAATAGAAGGAGAAGGAACAAATCAACTCCTTATGCATGAAATGAGACCATTCAGCGAATGGAGGGCCAATCTGAAATCAGCCTTGCCGCATGGGAGTGCGCATTCATTTGCGATAGGGGAAAAGGCAAAATGCGCCTTCGTGAAGAGAAGCTAGTAAAGGTCAAGAAGCGAGGAAGTGTAGTAACGTCAGAGCACGTTCTCCCCCTCATAACAGCAGAAACAAGACAAGTGAAGCCAGGTGGTTATAGGGGAAGAACAATACTCGAACTGAAATACCATATGGAAAACCCGATGAGCAGTGTGATAGGGGTCAAGGTGTTACGAGATAGTGTTACGTCTTTCCGACTACCCGGTCTCACTGTGCTATCACACCGACACTACGTATCGCAACCGAAAGAAGCCTGGAATCCAAAGCCATCGCAGATAAGTACAAGACGGAAAGCTAGAAGGATTCATTGAGAAATGCCATACCGAATTTCAGCCTCGATGAACTTGGACACAATTCATCTAGTGATGGCCATACCGAGGCCATTCGGGACCCAGATGCAAGAACTACCGCTACAGAGTGCTAGAGTACGCGGTCGACATGTCAGCCGGCATCGTATAAATGCAACCCGTTTCGGAAGTTTTTGGCGATATGTTAAAAGACGAAGTGATGCGGCTTATGATCACTTTAAAAACATTGGAGAGCAAGCATGCCCAAGTGAGGGAGAATTTAAGAAAAGAACAAAAAATTCTCGTGTTCCTCGCGAATCAAATACGTTCTTTCCAGATTTGATTAAAGCAGGAGACCGGTGAATCCAATCCACAAGGTCACCTCATCGAGGAATTGCGTAAGGAAGTGGCATCCGAAACACAAGATTAGCATACCGACCTCCTATCACTTACAAACACCAATTAGCCCAGCCGGGAAAGACAAAAGAAGACTTGTTGATTCTCTTGCAAAGGAGAAGGAAGAAAAAGAAAAGATAGCAAGAGATGGTTGTTCTTCGTGGCAAGCACGCATTACAGATAACTGATACACATAGTTGTGCACCACCGCCAACCCAACCAAAACTAGTTTGTTGTCCGAACAAATTTCTGACTACGCAAAGGGCTACAAACGATGTATCGGAGAAGTTGTGTGTTTTTGTTAGCCCCCCCATGAAATTTTTGACAAGCAAATAGGGGGATAAATTGTTTTTTTGAGCCTTCAAGGAATGCATCTCCACCGCTGACACAATCTCCTTGAAGCCTCCATGTGCCTTTTATCCTTCATCAAATCCCCTCTGCTAGGGGTTCCCCTTTAAACCTCTCATGTGAAGAAATGCCCAAAGGCCTCCTCTCCCCTTTATTTTTTTCTCTCATTTAACCTCTTTTTATTCCCCCCTTTTTCTCCCCCTTCTATTTCCCATTTACCCTCAAACTTCCCCCAAGATCCCCCTTTAAATTCTTCCCCTCGCCCTTTTTTTCCTTTTCTGCCCTTTATTCCTCTATCGTTCCCCTTCAAACCCCCTCAAAACCCACAAAATGGGAGAAAACCCACTTTCCGACCATGTTATAGGGCTTAGGGGCCTCATCGCAAGCCCCTTCAACCACTTCCCCCACATGCCCCCGCGCCGGGACCAAGCGTTTAAGCCTTGGGGGCCAATCGCACCGAAGACGGCATGAGAGGCAAACTCCGTTACAACAAAAGCCCCGATGCGATATGTTTATAACGATAAATCAACTGCCTATTCCGCACCGTTGGATCTCAGTCCGTATCAACGGGCCGAGCGCTAATCGCAACCTCCGGCTCAATCGCAATCGCATGTTTTATGCTGCGACCTCGATCACACTCTCCCTCCGATTAAGCGCGCACCGTCGATCTCTGCTTCGTTGATCGACCACAGCTCCATCGCACTTCTCCCCTTTTCCTCCGCTCGCAATTCTTTCCTCCTACCCTTCCGATTAAATCTCCACCATCCGTTTCCGCCCCGCATCTACTTGGCCAATGCTTAATCGCACCCTTCCCGATCGCCGATCGCAAGTCCTTCCTCTGCCTCTCGATTAAATCCTAGCCGTCCATCCGTGGCGCGATCCAACGGCCATCGAACAATCGCATACTTTTTCCTCTCGCCCTTCGATTTCATCTCCGTCGTCCTTTTTCCCGCGATCCGACGCGTCATCGCTCAATCGCACTCCCCCGATCGCCGATCGCAAGTCCTTCCCTCCGTCTCCCGCATTTAATCCCCGTCCATTTTCCCTCTCGCCGATCCAACGGCCTCCGCCAATCGTGCATCCCCTCCGATTGTGCTCTCCACCGTTGGATCTCCTCGCTGCATCGACGCGCGCGTTCAATCGCAGCTCTTCCCGATCGTCAATCGCAAGTCCTTTCCCTCCGTCTCCGATTTAACGCGCCCATCCATTCTCCCATGATCCAACGGTCATCGCTTCTTCCACTCAATCGCAACTCCAAGTTTCAATGTGTGTCTTTCATGTCCCCCCGATTGCGATTGCCCGATTGAATCCCGCCGTCCATCTTCCCCGATCCGAAGATTCTGATCCAATCGCCCTCCGCCCGCCGGGGTCCCACCTCCACGGCCCGCTCCATTGTTTTTCATTCATTCTCGTACTTCGGCCCGACACTCAAGTTTTGGGTTTTACACCGTTTTGTTTGTTTCTCCGCCTTCCGCCACCATTCCTCCGCCATCGCATTTCTCCACCACCGTTCTGGACTCGGTAATGTTTATTTTCTTCAAATTGTGCGCATACCACAGGTATTCTCGCACCGCCAAAGAAATCGCCAGGGATGGTTTGTGCTGCTAGTGCTTTCTCGTTGACATAATTAATGTTAACCCCGCTATTCAAAGGATTAAGGCCCGCTTGGAAGACTAAGGAGCGCACCAGCAATGCCATAATCGCGCCACCTAACAACAGGATGTTTCCCTCTCCTGGGTATACACCTTCCCGTTAGCCCCTCCTTATGTTTCTCGAGCCCAGGAAAGTCAAGAACACCGACAGAGTTTAAAAGATAGTCGCAAAGCATTAAAGAAGCATGGAGGGCCTCAGATTTCCATCCAAGCTCATTTATCTAATGGCAAGACAGAGTTCCGCATACCAAGGACTCCAAATGAAATATCCGAGGTCAAAATCGACCGATTGTGAGATCTCCAAAATGTACTTACGAGTATTACCATACACAAAGATTTTTCCATCAAGCGGTATGGGTGCGGAACACTTCCTACTGACTCATTTTGATGAGATTCATTTAATTGTTCATCTACCTCTATTTCCCTCTCTTCTCCTATAAAGATCCCCGAGAACATAATGTAAAGGTTGTTGTTTGCTCACGGGGCATCTCGTTGGGAGGGATTCAAATTTGACCGTTAGAACAAATTTTGGGAGGGAATAACAGAGTAGTTGTATGTACAGGGCCGGGAGGAGAAAGTCCGCTATACTGTACCATTGAGCCATATTGTACATGATCGGTTTCGTATCTATTAATCGAAGCACATTTCACAGATCCTGTCTATTACTATTGGTGATGTTCCTCTTAACTCGTTATTTACATTTTCACATTGTTTCATGTTCTTCTCGGGTAGGCATCAGAATAATGGTATAGGGATTCAATTCTTTTTAGGTGCCCCATGTCATTCAAGCCCCTACCTTTATGTTTTCCGCCCTATGTGCTATCTAAGAGCGGGTTCGTTTGATTTAACTGCGTTGGATGTTATCGGTCACGTCGATGTATGAATTGGTTGAAGATGTTCTTAGGTGGCCGTCTAAGAGTGGGTTCAATGGTTTAACTAAGCATGATGTTATTGTTCGCCGGGCCGATGTGTGGCGAACTTGGGGTTTTGCTTCTTTAGATGTTTCTCTGTATAACTTATCTCGTTTTTTTCCTTGGAGTTGCTAAAGCAAGTATCTCGGAGTTAAATGACCTCTCAACTGACGAGTGGGCAACCCTTTTGTCTCTTTGAGAGTCAGCGGAGTATGTCCAAGCTGTGTCCGGAGTTAAATGACCTCTCGACCTGATCTATAGACGTAAAATTGCTTTTCCTTCTTTCACTTTCCTCCTTAATGCTCCACCCCACTCTCTAATCTAAAGATCCTTTAGTATTAGATGACTTGCTCTTTGAATGCCTTGGCTAGTGGATGCAAGTAATTTCCCTTTCATGACTTCCATAGCCCAATGGATGGCACTGCCTTGGCCCATTCTCCTTGCCGAAACATCCCTGCTGATTCGTTCCTTTTCCCATTGCTTTCCCAAATTCATGATCTCCTAACCAACCCAAACAAACCTTCAACCAAATCATTTAAACCCTCTCGTGCTTCATACCTAGCCTAACACCTCATTTTGAGCTTCAAAGATAAATCATTCTTTGTTTATTGGAGAGATCCCTCTATGGGTCCAGGAGGCCAGGATCCTAGGGCCCCAAAGTGGTTTGATGTTGTCTCATCTTTTGGTATTGCCAACCACAAACATGGGAACCCCAACATAATGGCGACCCACCGGGGAAGGACCGCGTTGCATCTAGATTGAAGCCCAAATTGCCGATGGTGGACAACATCCTACTCCAAAATAAATATATTCATCCACCCGGCGACTCACACTCCCTATGATCCAAAGACCAAATGACTCCACCGTGAAGAACACCGGACCTGCTGAGAAGAGACAGTCTTCTTTGCAAAAAGGTGATCCAAACATGGATAGATGCAAAGTATAATATTGTATGATAAAGCATGCAGAGTAACAGAAATGTTGGGTCAAGTGCCGGAGACATACCCGGCTAATATGAATGCGTATGATGATTATTTAGAACGACCTATGTCTCCTTCAAGAGCAAGAACAAACTCAATATCTAGACGATGAGCAAGACATGTATGATGCTCAAGGATTTAAGATGAGGAGGAAAGTGACTGTGAAATTGCCCGATTGCTTACCTATGCCTTCGTGTTACGCCGACTGTGAGAATATCGTAGACCTATTAGCAAAGGCTAATAGGGAAAGCCGCCTTGAGGAAGCGTACGACTACATGGAAGAGGCACCGATGAAGAAGAAGAGGCTCAAGAGAAAATCCTTCCTCCCGGGTCATCTAACACAAGAGGAAGAGGACCGTTGTTCTTATCTCCATGATGAGAAGGAAACCCCCTCTTTTCGACAGAAGAAGAGATCGATCGAATATCGAATCGCCAGCCCCACCCCGTAAATATTCTATAGAACACACCTCCCCCGCTTCGCCATTAGTTGAGTTTGATGATTCGGCGAGAAGACTCCTCTCGTGGATCGTAACGAAGAAAGGCTCCGCCGTGCGCCTCGTAATGGTGGACTTGGTCGTGTCCGCCACGCCCATGACACCGATGGGGAAAGCAGAAAGCATTCGCGATGTAGAGGCCGTGAGATCGGACGCTGCCAGCTCTTCTCGAAGATGAGGAGGAAAGCAAAGAAGAGGTTTCGAGCACGATGAAAGCAAGGAGCTTACTCTTGAAGAAGAGTGCTGCCAAAGGAATACGCCCTCGCTTTCAAGAACACTTGGATCTTTTTCACCTGAGCCCCGCACCTCTGTGAGCGTATCATATCGAGCTCCGTGAGGACAACACCGCCATATATGATGAGTCCTCCGTCAAGATGAGGGAGATTCTCTCTCAAGAGAGTTTTCCTGGATCCAAGGAAGAAGAAGAGATCCCGGGTCGGCTAGCCTCGCCGTACATAGCTGTGCATCTTTTCATGATCCTTATGCACGCTTCCCGCATATATTTGAAGAAGGATCAGCACCATTCAAGAAGATGTTGCAAGCGTAAAACAAAACTTTTCAAGGGCCGCCGTTGTTGAACAAAGAGAGTGTGAGCTGCCCCGCTGATTCAAACATGCCTGGCGTTTAGGAGTCGAGCAAGAAGGACCAAATTTCATGACTTTGATGGATCGGTTACATTGGAAGACAATGTTTGTGTTTAGACTTGTAAATATTCCGTTTAGGGTAGGGTAGGTAGGAAGCTCAATAAAGCTCAAGATAATATGGCATTAGTTGTTTAAATTGTCATTTTAGAAGGTAGAGTAGAAGAAACTCCGTTAGATAGTCTAATCCTAGCAGTAGTAGTGTAGTAGAGGAAGCCAAGTGAGGCCAATGTTTAACTGTCTCATGGAGTAATAAGGGTAGAAGTAGAATAGGTTTATCTTTTCCCGTTTCTAAAGATTAATGATGTAAAAGGGTCTCATAAGTCCAAATGCACCCAAGAAGAGAAAATGTTAGGACTATAGTGTGGGTAGGTAGTTGCTCGGGGAAGAATCAGACCGCCGATATGTTGTCTTCTGTCAGCCAGGGCGCCTAAAATCGAGAAGAAAAGGATGGTTCAAGAAGAAGACTGGCCTACACCAAGAGATCAATTGCTCTGCCCTTCAAGAAGAAGCCATCCCCATGTGGAGCCACCGTTAGGCCCCCTATGAAATTTTTACAAGAAAAATAGCTAAATTGTTTTTGAGCCTTCAAGGAATGCATCTCCACCGAAGACACAAACTTCGAAGCCTCCATGTGCCTTTTATCCCCATCAAATCCTCCGTTGGTTCCCTTTTAAAAGCCTCTCGTTATGTGAAGAAATGCCCAAAGGCCTCTCCTCTCCTTTTATTTTTTCCTCATTTAACTCTCTTTTATTCCCCCCTTTCTCTCCCCTTCTCTTTCCCATTTACCTCTCAAATCCCCAAGATCTCTTTAAATTCTTCCCCCGCCTTGTTTTCCTTTTCTCCCCTTTATTCTCTATCGTTCCCCTTCAAAACCCCTCAAAACCCATTAAAATGGGCAAAAACCCACTTTCCGACCATGTTATAGGGCTTAGCCCCTTTACCGCAAGCCCTTTAACCACTTCCCCCCACATGCCCCCGCACTCCGGGACTAAGCGCGCTCGGGGGCCACCGCAATCGGAAGATCTACGGGAGGCAAACTCCTTTGTTATATTGAAAGCCCCGATGCGACATATGTTTATAACGATAAATCAGCCGGCTCCTCAGCCCGCACCGTTGATCTCGGGGTCCGCATCAACTACTGAGCGCTAATCGCAAACTCCCGCTCAATCACACCGCATGTTTTATGTTGCGACCCCCCGATCACACTCTCCCTCCGATTAAGCGCGCACCGTCGATCCGTCGATTGGACGACGCGCCGCTCCATCGCACTTCCCTTTTTCCTCCGCTCGCAAGTCTTTTCCTCCCGCCCCTTCCGATTAAATTCCACCGTCCGTTTCCGCTCGTATCTACGGCCGCTAATCGCACCCTTCCCGATCGCCGATCGCAAGTCCTTCCTCCCCGTTCCGATTAAATCCCAACAAGTCCATCCGTGTGGCACGATCCAACGGCTATCGCACAATCGCATACTCTTTCCCTCTCGCCCTTCCGATTTCATCTCCGTCGTCCTTTTTCCCGCGATCCGACGGTCATCGCTCAATCGCAACTCCCCCCACGATCGCCGATCGCAAGTCCTTCCCTCCGTCTCCGGGACGAATCCCCCCGCCGTCCATTTTTCCCGCCGATCCGACGGCCCTCCGCCAATCGCATCCCCTCTCGATTGTGCTCTCCATCGTTGATCTCCCCCGCTGTATCGACGGTCGCCGCTCACCGTGCTCTTCCCAATCGGCCAATCGCAAGTCCTTCCCTCCGTTCCGATTTAATCGCAGCCATCCATTCTCCCATGATCCAACGGTCATCGCTTCTTTCGCCCAATCGCACCAGTTTCAATGTGTGTCTTTCCCTGGCCCCCCCGGGATTGCGACCGCCCGATTGGTCTCTGCCGTCCGCCTTCTTCCCCCCGATCCGACGGCTTCGATCCAATCGCCCTCTCGCTCCGCCGGTCCCACTTCCACGGCTCCGCTCCATTGTTTTTCATTCATTCCTTTATATTTCGGCCCGACACTAAGTTTTGTGTTTTACACTCGTTCGTTTGTTTCTCCGCTCTTCCGCCACCATTCCTCCGCTCGCTCGCATTTCTCCACCACCGTCCGACCCCGTAATGTTTATTTCAAATCGTGCGTACAAACACAGAGGTATTCTCGCATTTACGCGCATAAATGATGGTTTCAAAGGGGTTAGTGCTTTTCGTTGACATAATTAATGTTAACTCCGCTATTCAAAGGATTAAGGTTCGCCTTGAAGACTAAGGAGCGCACTGCCAACGCCATAATCATGTTTACCCAATGTTAGGAGGTTTCCTCCGGTGGCACACCTTCCGCAAGGTCCTCCTATGCTCGAGCCCAGTAAGTCAAGAACACCTATGTAGCCTAAAAGATAGTCAGCAAAGATTAAGAAGCATGGAGGGCCTCAGCAGACTTCCATCTGGGCTTCATTTGCTCAAATGGCAGCATAGAGTTCCACGAAGACCCAAATGAAATATCCGAGGTCAAAATCGACCCGACAGATCTCCAGCAACCTCAGAGCACACACAACAGCCGCATTTTCGTCATCAAGCGGCGGGGCGGAACACTTCACCGATTCCGTTCGATGAGATTCATTTAATTGTTCATCTACCTCTATTTCTCTTCTCCTATAAAGATCCCCGAGAACATAAAGGTTGTTGTTGCTCATTGGGCATCTCCGTCGTTAGAGATCTGGGCCAATCGTTAGAAATTCTCTTTGGGAGGAAGGCAGGTTGTATGTAATAGGCCGGGGAGGAGAAGTTGGACCGTATTAGCTATTGAGCCATATCAGTATACGATCGGTTTCGTACCCACCAATCAAAGTACATTTCATAGATCCCGGGTCTATTACTATTGGTGATGTTTTTTCTTTAACCTATTTATTACATTTTTCACATTGTTTCATGTTCTTCTCGTAGCACGTAATAATGGCATAGGATTCACCCTTGTTAGGTGCCCTATGCTAATCGCTCTCCCTACCTTTATGTTTTCTCTCGCTCTATGTGCTATCTAAGAGTCGGTTTCGCTGATTTAACCAAATATAGCCGATGTTATTGCCTCGCCGGCTAACAAGGAATCTGGTTGAATCTGCTTAGATGTTCTGTCAAGCCTCACCGGAAGGTTTGGGAACACTCGGGATAAGTGTTAGCCTGGCCCACCAAGATCCTCGCGCGACCAGCCGGCCTTCTAAGATCCCTTCGTTAATCTTATCTCTCCGTTTTCCCTCGGAGTTGCTAAAGCTGTGCCTCGGAGTTAAATGACCTCTCGGTCCGATCTATAAGAAGTCTCCTTTGTCTCCTTGAGAGCGCTTGAGTATGTCCAAGCAGTCCGGAGTTAAATGACCTCCACCCGATCTATGGCCGTAAATTCGCTTGCTTTCCTCCTTCTTCTTACTTTCCTCCTTAATGTTCCATCCCATCATCTATCTAAAAGATCCTTTAGTGTAGATGACTTTTCCCTTTGGAAGCCTCGCTATTTGTTGCAAGTAATTCTCTTTCATGACTCCATAGCCCAATGGATGGCAATTGCCTATCATCTTTTCAATAAACATCCCGTCGCTTTAATTTTCTCCCATTGCTTTTCCCGCCCCGTATCTCCTAACCAACTCAAAGAACCCTTCAACCAAATCATTTAAAAACCCCTTTTTGTGCTTCATAACTAGCCTAATATCTCAATTCGAGCTTCAAAGATACATCATTCTTTGCTCTATTTGGAGAGATCCCTCCCGTGTCTAGGAGGGCTAAATCCTAGGCCCCAAAGTGGTCGATGTTGTCTCATCTTTGGTCTTGCCAATCTAGCCAAAACATGGGAACCCTGTCAGCTTTGCATACGAGACTAAGAATTAGTGAGCTAGAAGTCATTTTCAAGCCGAAAAAATCCAAAAGGATCGAGGGCTATGCGAAGGAAGTTGGAGCAGGGAAAAAAGGAGAAAGCCGACTGCCAGAAGACCATCGACGAACTCAATACGTTTGAAAGGTAATATCACTCGTGGATGCTAGACGAATAATCCGTCGAAATTATCGCAGAGGTAAAGAGGCATTGGGCTTTTCGAAAGGTCATCGAAGAAATAAAGTCGTCAGGATTTATCTCGAAGAAAGCTCACGAGGGAATACCGATATATCCAAGAGAGCACAACACGCAAGGAGTTATATCTTCTTTTGAAAGGGCTGAGGTCCGAAGACATGGAGAAAATGGTATAGTGCGTGTTCATGAAGCCGTTGAATGTCGAAAATAATTGATAAGGAGTCTCGCCCGTGCTATAGCTTGGTAGAACCCCGGGAAAACGTGGTAGTCAATTTGGACTTGCTTTTGAAAATGATTTGGGGCCGAGATTACAAGAGGCCCAAGCCCATCATGGGGTCCTACCCTATCGAGTTACCGCTTATTACCAACATATGAGGCATTTCTCAAGGAGGAGATGAACTGACAGATGTACTTTCAAATAAATCCACTGGGTTGAAATCTCGAGACTATAGTTTCAACACTCCACGAGGAATTTTCCCTCCCCGCACTCGGTAAAGGAAAAAATTCCCGCCGATGCAAATTTCAATGATCTCACTCGAAGCTTATATCAAAGTGGAAGGTTTTGCGTCAATGCCTCGAACCCACAAAGAGATAGTCAAGAAGGTGCACCAAGTACAAGCACTGCTTCGCTACCTCATCAACCAATGTCCCGCCACCCTCGTGCCGGAAGAATCGCATCAAATCCATCACACTTTTCGGAATGCTGTTAATTCATGATTCGGCCCTCATAGTGGCCTTTACTTACTTTTAATTTCACATTTTTAAATTTCGAGTGGAATTCACATTTCACTTTTTAGACGCATTTTTTGTTAAAGACTGCTTTTTAATATTTTTGTTTTGAACGGTCGTGAGCCTAATCGTAAGTGATGAGATGCCCCTATCCCTCATCATGAATTTTGGTCATTTTCTTATTGAGACCTCAAACTTGGACATTAGTACGCTGGGAAGACATTTTTCCCAAAATATCTTCCTACCTCATGTTTCTAAGGATTCTATATAAGCAACAACTAGATAAGAAAAAGGGTTCCGTATTTTCTCAAGAATATACAGAAAGAATTTTTGTATGCATTTTGTCAAAGCTTTAATATAAATGCGAAGAGCCCGTTGGGTCTCGTTGATAAGGAGTTCCATCTAAATGAGGATTCTGTCTTGTGCTTTATAGTCGTAACCTTTTCTTATGTGTTATCAAATTAAGCCCATTTCATTATATCCATTTCTCAGATCATGTTCGGAATGCGAGTAGCTCATCAATATAAACATGAATTTATCATAGTTGATACTTATGTTAAAACTCCGTCTAGCACTTTAAATATGGCCTATTCATGATATGTTGTTTCATTTTCACTTCAACCATACTTCTTCTATATTAACTGCTATGGGATGTTATTTTTAAAGGTTATTATCATGTGTATGGATTCTTATTACCATAAGCCCATCACATGTTAATATTTGCTTCGGATTTCATCTCGAACAGCTAGTATTCACTCTATATTTCATACACAACAAATGCCTTCGATTTTTCATCTCGTAAAGCATTTTTAGAATCCATCCCTCCTTATAGAAAGCCGCTTTGAATTGACCGACACATTTATATTGAGAATTCACACTTTGCCTCTGCAGCATTCCTTTCCTATGTTGAGCTTATGAGTATTTCTGGGTTCCATCCAAATTGAATTTTCTCGTTTACTTGTCAGTGACAAGAGCCTTGTTCGATAATTCTCCATGTTATATCATATGCTCCTTGCTATATAAGATTTCCTAGGCACCGGTGTATTTCACAACTCAAGGTCGTCTCTAGGCTGAGAACGTAAACCATCATGAGGTAACTTCGAGAAATTGTTTGGGCACGATGAAGAGCAATGGTGACACCTTCTAAGAAGAAAAGGTTGTCATCGATGACGGATGTAGATTATAGTGAAGAGTAAGTTGAAGATTTTCGTGTTTGTTGCAAGACATCGGGGAGCCGTAAGTATAACCAAATATATATCGGGACAAAATGAAGCAGGAGGCTGGAGCCTCATAGACAAGTTGGTGCCTTGGAATATAGGGTTGGAGCCCGAGGTTGGTGCCTCGTAATTGACAAGTTTAGTGCCTTGGAAGATAGGGTTGGAGCCCTAGAGGATAGGAGTCCTCAAGAGACCAGACATTGGAGCCTATACCGTATGGGGTGGTTGAGCCCTGAGGTCGATGCGGCCCTCGTAACTGACATGGTTGAGCCCTTGAGGTGGGTGCCTGCACCGACAAGGTTGGAGCCTTGGAAGTCCAAGTCGTTGCTTGGAAAATACAAAAGTTGGAGCCCGGGAGATTGAAGATTGGTGTCTTCATCTGGGTTGGAGCCCCACATATATTGTACTTGATTTATCGTAAGGAAGAAATTAACAGTATTTATTCTTATTGTCTATTTTCAGGTTCTAAATATAAGTGATCTAACCTAAAATTAACAATTGAAAAGAAATACTAATTCACCCCTTCAAACATTTCCAACAATTATTTATTAAAATATTGATTGTGTAATAACGTTAAAACAATAGATAAATATTAAGAGTGGTAATTCTTCATTCATAAAGTACTTGATTTGCATATTATTCATATTAAGCTAAATATATAATTAATAAAATGTAACCATAATTTTTATTCAAATAATTTTTATTAAATTTTATTCATATTAGGTTAAAATATATAATTAATAAAAATGTGTAAACATAATTTTTATTCAAATCATCCTTATTAATTATCTTTTTTTTTTTAACATTTTGATTGCTGATGGTAGTGATATGAAGTCTATAAAATTTTAGGTAAAATGTTTAGTTCAAAATTTAAAATCTCTTTGATTTATCGATACTTTGTACTTGATGGTTAGTAACAAGTATAGGTTCACCAAATGATTATAATAGTAATAGTCAAAATCAACCTCTATCATATAAATACAAACCCAAACTCAACCTATATCACATAAATACAAACCCAAGCTCAACCTAATTGTCATTTCCTCCGGATACCACTTTAAAAAAATCCAACTAATTATCATTTTTAATATATTAAAAAATATATTACACTTTACACTTCAATTTCTCCTCCTCATAGGTATATGTTGCTTACATATCATTGCACAATGGGGAAATTGGCTTTCCAATTTTTATGGAGTCAATGTAAGTTGGTTGATGGGCTCCACTAAATTATCACGCATGGCATTTTCACTCAATTCTTTCAACTTGTCTTTCCTCTTATGCACGAAGAAGGACAAGTGAACATCGCAACGCAATTTAAAATTATTTTTTCGTGAGGGAAGCATTTGTTGATTAAACTCTTTTAATGAAATTTGAAAGAGGAAGGTAGAAGTAAGGTTGCAATTTCAATGTATAGAAAATTTTCCGCTCACGTTCCAAAAAAGTGGCAGCGACATTTATGAAGTCCTCGACCTCACCATAAAGTATACTTAGACTCTTTCAGCGACAAATTTTCCACACGTTTCACGAAATATCTTTTCCCAGAGGACTTTTCGACAGGTTTTCCCATAGGCGTCTATCTCACTTCATCATTTTAGTATTAATAAAATAAAAATAAATTTAGTCATGTGAAATATTCTACCAATTGGAGTACAGGGAAACTATTTTTTCTGATGTGCCATGTTGTCATTTTCGAAATGGAAGGTCCAATTTTATTTTTAATTTTTTAATTTGATTTACATGTGCAAGGTTGTCATAAATGACTCTCCATAGCCACTAGGGAGTCATTCAACATAAAAATTTATGTGTTATTAGTTCATAAAATTGATGGTGACAATATGGAAGTGATTTACACGTGTGTCCAATATAATTGAATTCATGATTTTATGGAAGTCTATAATTCAGAAGAGGTATTATTTTAGTTTTGGATCTATTAATTGGGATTAAATTTTTAGATGTGTAATTTGTTTCTCAATTATTCTATAAATCTTTAGTTATTATATATATATATATATATATATATATATATATAATAACTAAAGATTTATAGAATAATTGATGTGTAATTTGTTTCTCAATTATTCTATAAATCTTTAGTTATTATATATATATATATATAAAATAACTAAAGATTTATAGAATAATTGAGAAACAAATTACACATCTAAAAATTTAATCTCAATTAATTTTTAGACATGTAATTTGTTTCTCAATTATTCTATAAATTTTTAGTTATTATATATATATATATATATATATAACTTTGTTTTTTGGGATAATTTAAAGTACTTAGGTTTTTTTTTAAAGCCAAACAATTATAGAAAGGAGAATTAGGCTTGAGATATTACCAAATTTGAGTTTTATAATTTTGAATTAGTAACAAATGCTTTCTAGAGGACAAAGTTGGTTCTATGTAAGGCGTTGATTAAGGCTATTCTTGTATATTATGCATCGTTAGCATGGGTCTTTCAAGTATTCTCAATAAAATAAAGTAGATTTCCTTATGATATCTCTCACTGAAACATAATATTAGACCTTTTTCCTCACTATACTTGGTCCTCCATAGCCCTCCCCTAAACCCTCGGGAGGATGGGGACTAAAAATATTATCTCGGTTCTCAAAAGCTTTAGCCGGGAAAGGAGCTTGAGTTGGTTCAAGGCACTAGGCTATGGCCTCCGAATATGATTAAGAAATGCATTCTCTCTCCACTATGCATCGGCCGAGAGCCCTAGAAAGTACTCCCCTAGAAAGTAATTAATAAATAAATGGATCTATAGTTTAGAAAGTAATTTTAAACTATGTGAATATCATCACACAAGGTGTTAGATGGAAAGTCGGAGATGGAACAAAACTTTGTTGGGAAGGATCCGGATTAAGAGCAGATAAACACATATTCTCTCGAACAATTTAATTAAAGCATTAAATAACCAAGTGGCGTCTTCTATTTGTAGACGGCCTTGCTAGGATGAGATTCTTTGGGCCTACAATATTGTAAAAGAGTCAAGGACTTAAATTTGGAGGGGGATTTGGCTCTTAGAATTGAATCATTGTACCACTTCTTCTATTACAATGTCATCTCTCTCTCACCTTCCGAAAGATATTTTAGTATGGTCCATTTCTCCTGCTGTGCTTATGTGCCTAAGATATGGGTACCTTTCCATTATACAACAACCGACCCCACCGTCTCTTGCGGGTCAAAAAGTATGGAGACAAAAACTGCTCGTCTAAAAAAGCTCTTTATGTGGTTGTTCCTTAAAAAAAAAAGCCCCAACCTAGGATATCCTACAAAATATCCTTCTATGGGATTGATAGATACTCTCTTTTGTCTAGAGGATTTTGAAAATATCCCTCATATCTTCATGCAATGTCCCTTCACAAACAAGTGTCTAGAGAGAAATACATAAATCCATCGAGCAAAAAACACTTGGCAAAGAAAACCTACTGGATGAATGCTTAAAAGTTTGGCTTGATAGGAAGCCCTCGAGAAGTCTAAAATATCTTCCTCTAAATTGTATGTTGGGGCATTTTCTGGGCTAGAGAGGAACCACACACTTTTGAAAATCAAGGGAAATCATTTATCGTAGCTGTAATAAATTGTCTATCTTTACAGGACTCTCTTCCAATTGATCACCAACCCTCTTCCAGAATCCAAAAAAATTCTCAAGTTGGAAATTATTAAAGAAAAGCCACAAGTTTTCGACGAAGCAACACAACAAAACACTTTTATGGGTGGCACAAGAGGCCTCATCTATTTGTTTGATTCTCATTTCTTCATTTCCTCTAGCAATAGAGGGAGGTCTTAATATAACTATGCTAAGCTATTTTCTTTAAAATTGTTATTACAAATGGCTGAATTTATTTGTATCTCCAATCTAAATATATATGGAGACTCATTAGTTGTCATAAAATGGATGTGCATGGATCATTTAGACTAAAACTAACACACTCCTTCCATTATATCAAAATGCTATCCAAAGAGTGAGAGATTTTCTTCAATATCTCTTTCACACATATCTACTAGGAACAAAAACCAAAGGTTGGATCAAATTTTGAATGGAGGATTGTCATTGGATCAAGGACAATGGAAAATGGAATAAAACATGAAGGCAATCGTCATCCATCACCAACTGTGCCCTTGGGCTTAAATAGCCTCGAACAAGACTTTCATCCTACAATATATATCTATATTTCCTTAATCTTTCTCAACAACATATCTATATTTTTTTAACACTCAGATCAAACGTACCTTTTTGGAGATCATAGGCACATGTTTTCTTTCTCAAGACACTATACTATCGATCTTACAAATATAGCCTTCTCCCCGCCCACAGATCAAAAAATATGTTGTACATGGAAAGCAAGATATTTGCAAGGGCTTATGATTAATGTGAGGACCTACATTAAAGTTTTTTAATTTCATATCGTTTTCGATAGAGCAAACAAATTATACTCTAATACCTACAAATTAAGCTTCAACATATGTTATTTCGAGAATGTAATTTTTTCTTATGGGATCAACAAACTTGATCTATTTTGGGGCCCTCGGAAGTTAGTGGAATGCTACGACATCTACGCTACATATATTTTATTTTGCTATAAATATTCTATGTGCTTTTTTCGTAGGAATATATATGTGTGTGTGTGTGTGTGTAAGATTAAACTGGGAGATTAAATATATCTTATATGCCTTTAATTTTAATTGAGCCGACACAATACTTTAAAAAATGTTAAATCCAATTATTTAACATGAACATCTCCCCCATATCGTGGAGCGTAAAGTGCCTCTTGATGCAATAAAATTGAGACACCTCATATAGCTAAATGCATGAAATCATAAATCTTCATTTGTGTGTGTGTTAATTTTGATAAAATTATAAATAATAAGGAATTACTGGAACATTTGGACATAATCAATTGGAAACATTCAAGAAAATAAACAAAAAATCCATTTTATGATTGAATAAACCTAATTCATTTCTCTTATTTAATATTCTAGAGGGATGTGTACGCTTGGGATACAATGAGAGGGGACCTTGCTCATTGAAATAAGGTTATAACAAGGATTTTGGATTGCTTTCAACTACTGGAAAGCATTGTGCTTGTTGAGTACTAGGTTAAGTGTTCCATAGAGTCATATTTGGCTTTATTTAATGGTTTGTCGATCTTCTTGTCTTAAAACAAATATATAATTTATTCCATAAATTCTTTTACCGTTTTTTAGTTTGGGGTATTTCAATTTTTTTCTTTTTGGAGTCAAAGAAGACTTTGACTTTGGGCAAGAAACAACCATGTGACCTGTTGTAACTCCTAGAGACAGCCTAGAGTTGTTATAGACCAGTGCCTAGGACATCTTATAAGGTGTAGAGAGCAGAGGATTAAATACAACTTTTCAAGACTTTTTAACATGACGTAGCTCTCACACACCTCCTTTAAACAAAACACCAGAGGGACCAAAACTCCCGATAATTTTAAGCGTTAAGAGTAATACCGAACCGACGTAGTGCTACACCAAACCGATGCACGACAATTTTAAGATGTACTTCATTATAAATCGGGCCGGATTCATGATATATGGTAGAAAAGGTATATATAAAGACGACCGTGGAGATGTATAGCAAGAAGAAGATATCAACCGTCAAGAAGACTAAGATTTCAAGAAGATCTTCATAGCATATGACGGGCTTAAATAGTTAAGAATCCATACATGCCGAGAACTCTAGCCAATAGCATTTCATAACAAAATGCATTATAGCATAAATACGTAGAGTTGAAAATGGAACAATGAATTACTCCCGAGCCATTTTAAAGTATCGTAAAGCTAATGATATCATGCGATAAATTTATATCAAAGACAAGGACACTCGCATTCCAGACGTAATACTAGAAAAATGAATGTAAATGAATGAACACAATATTGCAACGAGCAAGAGAGAAACACACACTACCATAACACCAAGTCCGTAATCCTTATTAAAATGAAGCTCCTTATCATTGAGGCCCGACGGGCTCTTCACATTTGTATCTCAGTCTTCACAAAACATACACACAGAAATCCTTACACAATCAATTTTTCCTCAAGAATTGGAACCCCTGCTTTCTTCTTTCACTATTTTATATAGGATTCCTTGATTTCACGAGAAGATATTTCAAGGGAAATATCTTTCTTCGCATGACAAAATTTGTTACCGGTCATTATCAAAACAACAAAATCTCCATGATGGGGCAAATACCCTTCCATCATGCGTAAACAGCTCCCGGCCACTTAAAACAACGAACATAGACCAATGTTTGATTTAAAAGTAAAAATGCGAGAGTGGAGGAAAAACAACCCACTCGGAAATTTTAAAACATAACTAAAAGAAAGTAAGAAGGTCGTTTAGGCCATGTCGTGAATAGATCGAAATGTCATGAGTGCCGCCGAGTTGAGGCCGTTGCGGATGTCGGAGGAGGCACGCCGCGTAGGAATTAGCACGCCGACCTCGGTGAACCGAGCCGCCCTCTCGTTGGCTTTCGTCGTTCGGTTCTCCGGCATAGCCGAGAGTCACACTCCGATGAACGCTTCCCCGAGAGTGTGAATGTCCGCATTAGTTGGGAGCCGATATCCGATCATGGAGAAGACCAAACTCTTTCTGGAGGATTGTGACGATAGTAGTGGCCTTCTGAAAGCCGAGTTGCTTTCCCGTTTGAACATCGACCGATCCCTTCCGTTTCAGAAGTGATGTATCGACGGGGAGCATGAGCACGGTCACGTTGGTTCCCAACAAGAAGGGAGGCCGGTCGCGATGATCTCGCGTCCCACACCTTGTCGAACTCGTTCCACAATGTCACCCACCCGTCGGAGAATCTCGTTGCCACGGCTTCTTCCTTATCAATAATTTTCTCGACACTGCTGATTTACAAATCGACTAGGAATGCCATAAGCTTCCCTACGTCATTTGCCCTTAGGTGTATAAAGAAAGGATATGTAGTCATTACGTGTCGAGCCTCTATTGCATGCATTACCCCTTGCCTCCTCGCAACCGCCTATTGAGATAAGGAAGGGTGGACTTGAGTTCTCCTATCATCGTTAGAACCCCACCGGCTTTGCCATCGCCGCGACTATATCCGACCAAATCAACTTAGCCTCGAGTGTGGTGATATTTCCCTTCGCTCGGCTCTTCAAATTTCGGCGATGGTTTGTTGTTGTCACCGTGACCCTTTTTCCTTCCTCTACTTTCAGAAGTCCTTCAATTGTTCTCGTCTGGCTGTACCAGGCACCTTCCAACTCCACCACCTTTTGCCCTCGGCGCTGATGCTTGCTTCTCCAACACTTCTATCTCGGCCCATAGCCGGGATAGTTGTGCCGTTGCCGAACCGCTCCGCTTTGATGTCGGCTACATGGGCAATTGTGTGTATCCCACCGGTCCGTAGCCTGGCTCGCTCTCTCAAGCTCTTCAATCTCTTGCACATTCTTTTCTTCTTTTCTTCAAAAAAGTTCAGCAAGATGTTTCATTTTTCTCTTCCTCCACGTACTACCATCGGTCCGTACCGGAGGAAGCCGGTATGCCACTGCTTAGCCGCTCGTAATGTCCTTCTCGCAACTCGTTATCAATGCAGCTCTTGCATTCCTTCCTCCTTCGTCCGAACTTCTGATCCGTTCGTACACGCGCACCCGATGTGCGTTGGCACGACAAGCACTCGTTCGCCGCAAGGGAATCTCTCAGTTGTCGTGTTTTTGTTCGTCTTCTCCTTAGGGCAAGGGTGATCCGTGAAAGCTTGTCTTTCATCATGTCGTAGATTGTTTGAACAGTCACTTGTGTCCCTAGACGGAACCTTTCTTCATATCGATAGCCAATTCAAGCACCTTATAACTCGGAACGCCCGAATTGGTCCGTGATAGCCTCAGCCAAGGATAAGACTGTGCTTTGTGTCCGTACGATGTGTATAGAGAGTCCGGTATGATATTTTTCAACGAAACCCCCTAATTCACTCCCCGTATTTGTCTCATAGCTTATTTATCGCCCCTTTCTCGCTCTTTCCCGGTGGAGGAGGCTCGACGATGGCTTGCGTGACTTCGGGGCAGTAGTCGAGGGGAGCGTTTACACTGCCTAGTACCACTATTCCTCGTCTTCCCTTATCAAATTGACCAAATTTCGTAAAGGGCTCCAATATTATCCCTTCCCCGATGACTTCGCCACCGGTGGCCACCGCCCCGGGTGGTGGTGCTGCTCAAGTACCGACCTCTTGCTCACCTGCCTTTGTTCACTTCTTCTTTCCTCCCCGTGCGTACGAGTCCGTCTCCAACTGCGAAAACATAGGCCGACTTCAAGGTTAGCCCTCCATTCCGTAAAATGGCCCGGACTCATGAATGTAGGGCGAATTCGTTTTCTTTCTTTATTTGAAATGATGTCTGTGGGTCATAAGCCCATCTCTCACGCAACTTTCAAAGTCCATGTTCTGTTAAACATTTTTCGACAATTGGGAGGGCATATCTAGAATTTACCACAAAGGGGCCGATTTGGTCGAGTCGGCATGTAGCCCTTCTAGCAGAACAAAATGAGCCGGTCGCCTTGAGGTGCTTGCCGGATGTATTCTAGGGCGAAACGCGTCGGATGGGAAAAAGCCGGCAGCCGTATAGCAACTTCGGCTCCATAGACCCGACTTTCAAGATATTCTTCGGGACAGAACCAATCGACGGCACCGTATTTCCCACCAGAAAGCCGTTTACCTCCGGGAAAACCCTAGGGGAAGGCGCATCGTGAATGATGGTGTAAGCACAGACATGAAGGTGTTCACGGTTGGACATAACCCTCCCCGGGCAACCGACTGACAGAGACCTGGCCGAAGACCTGTCCTGGCCGGGAATCTTAATACATCCTATCTAACCCCAAATGATCGAATCCTGTCCGCATGCCGGAACAGAAGAGGTAGAACACCAACGAGCAAATGAAACTTTCTGACTTTGGCGAGCTCAAATTGGGTCATGATGGTCAAGGAAAGGAAATTCGAATATCCAAAGGTAATCCCGTTCGTGTCATAAGCCACAAAAAGCGAATACATAATCAAGAGATACCTTTCCGGCTCCTACTCCCGTGAGGCCGCGATGAGGGACAAACAGTCTAACTTCTTCTGTACCGATCAACGAAATGGCTCCAATGGAGGCAAGGCCGTCTCGGTCGATGGTTATGGAGGCTATGAAGGCATGGCGGGCTTCTCTTGAGCGCCTATTAACCGAGCGAGCGTTATTTCATCTTTGAAGCCGAAGTATGTCATCGGGAAGGGGAAACGAGGCTCCGTTCGATAACTCCTTGGGGAAAGGAAAGACTATGTTTCCCCGGGGAGAAACGAAGGCGTCCCGATGTACATCATAGGAGTCCCCGAGCCGTATGATGAAATCGACACAGGAATGGACCCGGGGAGTGATATGGTGATAGAAGCCGTACGCGACAACTTGGAAACTGGCCGCATTTTTATGGGGGCAAGCGTACTCAAACAAATAGGCTTGATATCGCGTATGTCAAAGCATATTTAGGGTCGCGTATACCCGTTCGTAAGTCGGCGAGGGGTTCAAAACCGTGGGGTTTCGGACTCATGGAGTTTGGGGTTTCGGTGTTCGTTTTCTCGGGCGTTCCTCTTCCCATGCGGCGTACATTCAACAATTTCGAAAAAAGAGAAAGGAAATGGATAGAAACGAAATGGAATAATTCGAATAGAGGGTGACAATGTCGGAAAGCGACGAGGGGAACCGTGACAGTTGACTTGATATACCCGGCGTTCTTCCCCACTTCCCGTATTCGCCGTAGAAAACGACTCCGTGACGCATTTACCGCAGAGAAATACGGGAGTTTAGCCATTGGGGTGAACTGCTTGGGTGAAAGGTGAAATAAGTAAGACGACAGGGCGTGCCGAAGGACACCGGGGACACCGAGACACGTGGCGCGTGGGGATTGGGTATATCAAGGTGTAGGTGAGCGCCTCGTGTCGGGTTAAAAACCGGGCACGGCTTTAGCACTGCCTGACCCACCGGACTTACCTTTACCTTTTATCCACGTACGCAAACCGATCTTTACAAGACATGATTTCCTCCCTTTGTCGACTAACACTTTGCCTTTTCTTTCCCCGCGCGGGCCCATCTTTATTTTGCCACGAGATCACATCCCGCGGCCCACCCTTTTTTACCAATCCTTTCCTACCATGAGATCTTACCATGCCACGTGTTGCAAGTCCGTGGGGTAAGGGCTCCGTCCTTTCCCCGTTAGCTTAGACCCCCTGACTTACTCCATACGCCGTCATACATAACCCGAGGCCCTTTTCAATATATGAGTCGACATACCATGCCGCATCCCTTTTACTTTGTATTTGATGCTCATTTATATTTCCGCCTATCACCGCTAGGGTGCCGTTTTTTATCCCTTGGTTTTAATATGTGTGTTTCACCACCTTCCTCTTTCTACTCGATTTAGCTTTAATACTATCCACTTGGTATAAAACTTTAATATGAAGCCTCGTTCGTCCTTTTGAAAAGGTAATAATGCTAAGGTTGAACATTGGCTCCATCTGGGACGACACATTTGTCCCCAAACGTGTCGAGAACTATGCAGACCGTCTGCATACTTTGAACAACACTTCTTCGGTCCTCAAGCTACGCCCGTACGTATCATCATGACTCATGCACAACCTATGATAAGAAAATGAAAACAAAGAACTAATGTACAATATAATACAATGTGCCTTTTTCGGTACCGCGTCGAATTCGTTGGAAATATGGTTTGAGGAATCGTCTGTCAGGGCTTCAAATGCATTTCCCCGTAAATTCTCCAACTTAAATGTATTATTTCCTCCCCGCTCCGCAATCTTGAAGGCGCTCAAACCAAATAACCCCATCGTGCTTACCCTTATCGCCCTTCGTACATCCCATCCGAGAACCAAATCTCCGTCCGCAGCCTTCGATCCTTTCGTATGTTGATCAAACAACTCTTTCATCTTTTCCTCGGTAGTCCACAAGTTTCGATTCACTCCTGATACACGTCTTCGAGCTCAATCAAATCGGGCCGATCCTTCCGTTCATACCATCCGACTCCTCCCGAGTCTCCCGCATGAAACGAGCAATCTGGCAGAGCTAACGTATAGGGAATACAAATCGCTCGTCCATATACTAGTTCATAAGGAGATCTTCCCCGTTGCCCTTTTTCTCGTTATCCTATTTTCCCACAGAGCAGTCCGCTGGGAGTCCCGCTTCCGGTTTTCGTTTATTGTTTTCTTTTAGAGTTCTCACTGTTTTGTTCGATGATTCGCTAAACTATTTCCCCGTGGGCAGAAGTCAGGAGTGGCCCAGGCAATGCTATATTGGCCGGCAAACCACCATTTTAGCAAACATTTGTGCTTGGGCACATTCAATTATTCTCAGGACATCCAAACTCGGAGACAATGTTCTCCTCCATGAATTTTATGATCACCGTGTCTCGTGGCATTTCATGAATGGCCTTACCTACCGTGAAGTAATCAGAAAGCAAATGTATCCATTTGTGTTGCCCGCTGAGGGTGGGTGGACTACCTATGAAATCAATTTCATTACTTGAAAGGTTCATCAATGTACAGAATCAGGTAGAGCCGCTAGCTTTTGTTTTTCAGCAAACTTCTCGGGCATTTGTCATGCCTACCCAAGTAAAAACATCTCCAAATACTCTAACAAGAAACCAAATTTCTTCAGATCTTCGGAAATGTTCTCCAAATATAATGCTCCCCTCCACAAATTCCCTCATGGAATCTGCTATGATGTTCCCCACTTCCTCTTCGATGAGGCATAACAACAAGATGCCCGAGGGATCTCTCCAATACACTACTAGCTACAAGATGAATTTCCGAGATTCTTGCCCTCAAGGCTCAGATGGACTATCACAAATCGGGTGGGCAACCGAGTGTCGTGAGGTACTCAACAATTTCTTTGTACCAGGGGCTGTGGGGTGAGATACTTCATCCGTATTTTTTGGGTAGCCATTTCTACCTCTCGGTCTCCCCGTCCGTCTCGTACCTCATTTGCGATCATGGATAAGTGAATACCTGTGTTTGGCAGTTTGACTCGGGCGTAATCTTGCTAGTCCCCGTCCTTAATCGCCTTATGGGTCGGAGTATCCAGATCATATTCTTGTATCTTCGCGATCCACTTACTCTCTTCGCTCTTCACCGTCTCCCGAACGAGGATGTCCTTAACCGCTCGCCGTGGGTACAAAAGGTGAATATGGGATCATAGTAATGTACATGCGAAATGCCTTTAGGGACTTTACCAAGGTACAAGCCTCGGCTTCCGCATGTTGTATTTTAGCTCACATCACGAAGAACTTGACTAAAGAACGCAATCGATTGCTCATACCCATCCACGTTCGTAGAGAAGGACCAGCACCGTCAGATGAGGCAGGATGCAAAGAAATACATGAAAGGAGCCCAGAAGCTGCCAGCATCGGAGCTCCCTACAAACGTACTGACTCCAAATCGCCTGACTAAAGTCACTACCCTCACATCCTTCACATTCTGTGAGTCTAACTGGTCGGCAGTTGGGAAGTCATGGAATTCCTCTGTACCACGCCTAAAATACCCCGTACTTCTTCTTTGTTTCTGGGAGGTGAGACCGTTTATAGCTTCTACCCTTTAGGACCGATTTATCCATCTTTAGTTACTATATGCCCCAGATGGCCTCTAATGCAAAGAAGATTTCGGGATTAAGAGAGTCTGAATTTCCCGCATTTTCAACAGCCTTCTCACAGTCAGAATTTGGCTGAGATTACATTGTCCTCTGTGATCAAGGCAGACATCCTGTGTGTTCACTAGGTCTGACTCATTTCTCCCAACAAAGGTTATGTCCATCGTCTAAATATGGCCTCCTACTGACTCACTGAATGTTCCTCGTAAGATAAATGTCCCCTGTGGTGTGTGGTTACCAGCTTTTTCTAATCCTTCGGGAACACGGGGACACAGAGCCCGAGAACCCATCCATCATGTGATGATTTCAGGCTCCTACCACTTCTTAAGAGGTGATCCATCTTCTTGCAGGGTGAATGTCTTTTTTAGATGCCCATTCTGTGTTTCAACCATATACCATGATTTTTTTGCTTCCTTCTTTGAATCAACTGATTAGTCACCCATTCCATGTAATAATTTTAGGCACCAAGAATTTAGCCTTCACAGTCTTTTACTTTTAACTGAGGAAAGAACAGGTTAACTGTTATTTTAGCTGCTTGGTAAGTTTGTATCCCTCTTTACCTGGATTCTTCTAGCCATGACTAATTTAACATCAATATTTTTCAAATCCTGAGGAATATCATAAATACACTTTTGTAGTTTTAATGTTTTTGGTAATAATTATTTTATCCGGATCTTTTCGAGACAAATTATGAACCCTTTACGTCTTTTTAGCTCTGTATTGTTGATCTTCAATTCGGTCCTCGGTCACTATTTTTGTTGTTCAGACAGAACATCGCTTTTAATACAGCTTCTGAAGTATCCACCTCCCTGGGACTTGACATTCTTCAAATGAGGAATTTGTGACCACTATTTTATCCTGCTTTTGTCTTCCTGACCATCTCCATTTTTTCCTTCTGCCTGGTCTTGGGATTAAAACCCATTTAACAATTAAAAACCTTCTTCATTTGTCAGCTATTCTAAAACTCACAGTTGAGCTGACATTATCGTGATTGAAATGATCTTATCTATTTTGACTCACATAATTAGAAGGATGAATAGCAACCATAAACAATGAGGCCCAAGTATCTTGTTTCTGCTTCAGTAATAAACCCAGAATGTGTTAACGCGTAAAGAGTTCTCCTCCAGATCCTAAACTTTGCTTTGGAGAATTTTAATTTTCTGACAAGGTGGGTGCTTGGCTGACCTGTTTTTCACTATCACCAAGACTGAACCCCAGCCCCATCACCTTGACTGATACCATACTCTCATTGTTAGGAATAATATATGTTTTCAGACAACAACATTTATTGTATCATATTCAACTTCTCCCGATGATATGTAGAACTTACTGTTCATTAGGAAATGGCACACTGCCTCTGTTTTCTTTGAGTTTTCGCCCATCAAAGTGGAGTGTCCATTCACCCAGAATCCTGTTTCAGCAAGTTTTGGCTTGTCTGACAAATGATGGTCTATTAGCATTCTTTAATATTTTCTGAATATTAGGATGAGAAATTCCAGTCCCTGTTAAATCGGAGCCACTATAATTCCACTCTCAAGCCTTTATACCTGCCTGACAAATCCTGCCTCCTGCATCTTCTTCTCGCCACCAAAAATGAATGGTGGTACAATAGATCCCATTAATAGACCTCATCTGGTCCCCAGAATTTTATGTTATGTGAGGGTGTCTGTTGCCTAAGAAGCAACACATTCAGAATGGCTAATTCTTTGTCACTTTTGGACTGAGCCAGTGACCTAGATCTGACTATACCATACTACGCTCTTAATCAAAGAGTAAAGACTACAAGTAGTGATTGGAGCCTAATTGCTCCATGCATGCATGTGGGCATCGAAGTCAGGACGCTCCTCAATCTAACATGTCAGCTGGCGGCAACAGGATCATGGATTACCGCAGACACGTAAAGGGGGTGGAGGGATCTAATTTTTCGACATGGGGGCCGAATATCACCATAGGCCTTTCTTTCTTGGAGGTTAAGGCCGTTCGGAATATGTGGCACATCGCGGGTTGGAAATGAAAGAGGAGACTAGATCGGTAGTAAGGTGTCGTTTCAAATACTGTATTAGTAGGACAAAGTATTTTAACCTTTCGAGTTCTTTGTAAACCGATGCGTATGAAGGCTTATTGGTACTTCCTTATCTTTTGACCTCTTTGTTTGGCAATTTGAGACCGAACTTTTAACAGGAGGTTTATTTACTGAGACACTGCTATTTGAGAGGACGAAGGCAGGTGACTATCGCCTTGCAAAGACCGGTTAAGGGCTTCTACTCTTGTCCTGAGAGATTCTTGAGTACCGGCTTCTTTCCGTACAAAGCAACCTTTTGGGGTGCATCTTCTTCTTCGTTTCGAGTGCGTGTTCTCCCCGGAGGACCCGAGGTCATATTTCGTTGAACCGAGCTTCGTATGAAGTCCACAACCGTTTACAATAGTCATCGATCTCCGTTCTTCGCCGTCCTCATTATTTTTAGGTTCCAGTGAGGCTGCAACTCCCCTTCCTCACTTTCCGCACCGACACTCTATATCATCACCGTCCGAGAATACGTCAGTATGTGCATCCTCATGCTCAAATGCAGTGATCCTCATGAGAAGCTTCCATTTGTCCTTCCAAGTATAAAGGATGCGGTACTTGATCTTGTTGCTCTTTCTCGGCCTCTCTCCGTAGTATCCGGCATGTGGCGGTTTTCTCGTACCGAGGATTGAACTTCCGTTTGGAGCATTCGAAAGTTCTCTTTGGGGTGAATTCCAATGCCCATCTCCGCCTAACCACTTGTTAGAGAGACTCGATCATTTTATTCATTTTTCGATCTGTCATTTGTCGAGTCTCTATCTTGGCTTGAAGTGGACACTTTTCTTGCCTCTCCTTTTAGTATCATGTTCTTGCTTCACTTGGACTTACTCACAATGACAAAGTTTGCTTCTATTTCCAATGCACTGGCTCCGTGCATCGTCTAGAGTGGTCGGTTTTCTCGCCGAGAAGCCAAACTCTCGAATCAAATGTCGCCACGAAACAACCTTGGCGTTAGCCTCAGGCTTCATCTCAAATTGGAGGCCGAGATACAATTTGTTAAACCTTTCCGATGAACTCGATACCCCTTCATTATGCTTCTTCTTATGGGTGTTAAAATCGGTTAAAGTGTCCCGTGATCTTTCCTATCTCCTCACTTTCTCGACGAAAGCTTGTTCCATAGCCTCCCAGTGTTTATGGAATTAGTCATGAGTTTTAAACCACATTTTCTAGCCTCTCCATCAAGGGACCGTACAAACAATCGTAGGACCACATCCAGATGCTCCACATTAAAGTTCTCTCGCAAAAGAGCGTAAAATCTCCACATGCTTCGAGCATCAACACCATTCTCCCCACCTAACTGTAGAACTTTTAAATAATCTTGTGGCATGTCATTTAAAATCAAGTGAGTCAGAAGGGGCATACCTATTTTGTAAAAGCCGGTATATTTTCCATTGGGGGAGGTGGAGGTAAGATGAGAGCTCGAGCAATGAGTGGTGGAGGAGGTGGTGGTAGTGGAGTATGAATAATTATGGGTATGTAGTGAACAACAGTTTGGGGGTTTGATAAGAAAGTAGGGTCGTCAACGTAGATACTGTGACCTTTAACTCCTTCAACTTCGGGGGTAGGATGGAAAGAAAAATGTGGGAGGTATCTTGACTCACCGTCTTTGATATAGACACCTTCCCGATGTGGGCTCTCTCCGAAAATAGCCGCATTTCTTATGATAGGTCGTGGCCTTGTACTGGGCAACTTGAGAAGAGTGAAGCAATAAGATATGGAAAGTTTTCAAGGGAGAACTCGGGAATACTCTGTATGAATCGATTGCCTTTCCTCCAGCCCCTTCGATGTAAAATTAAGCCTGGCCCATACGAGGTGTCTTTGAATGAGATGTCCGACTCAGGTGTGGCTTAATGTGGAGCCAGGATCGGCAAATAGGTTTATCCGTAATATGAATGTGGAGTCGCCAAGGTGAGAGATGAACAACTCTCAACTCTTGTGCTCACCTAATCAAGAGTAGATGGTTTTTTGCCGAGTCTTTGTGGATTTAACTCTCTTCAACTTCTATTCCCGCCAACGCCAAAAAAGATGTTGTAACTCCTAGAGACAACTTAGAGTTGTTATAGACCAAGGCCTAGACATCTCATAAGGTGTAGAGAGCGTAGGATTAAATACATCTTTTCAAAGACTTAACATGACAAAGCTCTCACACAATTCCTTTAAAAACAAAATAACACTAGAGTGGGACCAAAAACCCCGATAATTTTAAGCGTTAAGAGTAATAATCGAATCGACGTATGCTACACCAAACCGATGCATCGACAATTTTAAGACAAGCCATTATAAATCGGGCCGGATTCATGATATATGGTAGAAAAGGTATATATAAAGACGACTCGGGAGATGTATAGCAAGAAGAAGATATCAACTGTCAAGAAGACGGTACTAAGAAGATCTTCATAGCATATGACGGGCTTAAATAGTTAAGAATCCATACATGCCGAGAACTCTAGCCAATAGCTAATATAGCAAAATACGTGTGAGTTGAAATGGGAACAACGATTACTCCCGAGCCATTTTAAAGTATCGTAGTGCCAATGATATAAGTATCGCTATGATAAATTTATATCAAAGACAAGGGACACTCGCATTCCAGGACGTAATACTAGAAAAATGAATGTAAATGAATGGAACACAATATTGCAACGAGCAAGAGAGAAACACACATCACCATAACACCAAGTCCGTAATCCTTATTAAAATGAAGCCTTGGTCATTGAGGCCCGACGGGCTCACATTTGTATCCGAGTCTTCACAAAACATACACAGAAATCCTTACACAATCAATTTTTCAAGAATTGAACCCCCGTTTCTTCTTTTTCACCGTCTTATATAGGATTCCTTTTACCTTCAATGAGAAGATACTTTGTGTGAAATATCTTCTTCGCATGACAAAATTTGTTACCGGTCATTATCAAAACAACAAAATTCCATGATGTAAGCAACAAATTCTTCCATCATGCGTAAACAGTTCTCGGGCCAATTTCAAAATCGCAATGATAGACTAATGTTTGATTTAAAAGTAAAAATGCGAGAGTGGAGGAAAAACAACCCACTCGGAAATTTTAAAACATAACTAAAAGAAAGTAAGAAGGTCGTTTAGGCCATGTCGTGGAATAGACTCAAATGTCATGAGTGCCGCCGAGTTGAGGCCGTTGCGGATGTCGGAGGAGGCACGGGCGAAGGAATTAGCACGCCGACTCAGAACCGAGTCGCCCTCCGTTGGCTTTCGCTCGTCGTTCTCGTACAGTCGAGAGCTTCTCCACTCGATGAACGTCTCCGAGAGCAGAATGTTCCGTACTAGTTGGGAGCCGATATCCGATCATGAGAAGATCAAACTCTTTCGGAGATTGTGACGATAGTAGTGGCCTTGAGCCGAGTTGTTTTCCCGTTTGAATACTCCAGACTCGATCCCTTCTCCGTTTCTAGAAGTGTTGTGCATCGATCGGGGAGCATGAGCACGGCCGGGCGTTGGTTCCCCAACAAGAAGGGAGGCCCTGGGCTGCGATGATCTCTGCCCCACACCTTGTCGAACTCGTTCCACAATGTCACCACTCATTGAGAATCCTTGTCGCTACTCGGGCTTTTCCTTATCAATAATTCTTCGACACTCGTTGATTTACAATCGACCAGAATGCCATGTTTCCCTACGTCATTTGCCCTTATGTGTATAAAGAAAGGATATGTAGTCAGCGGCCGTGTCGAGCTCTAATATTAGACGTATTACCCTTTGCCTCCCGCAACCGCCTATTGAGATAAGGAAGGGTGACCTGAGTTCTCCTATCGTTAGAACCCATCGTTCGGTTATCGCCGCGACTATATCCGACCAAATCAAACTTAGCCTCGAGCTGTGGTGAGATTTCCTTCTGCCGCCTCTTCGAAATGGCCATGGTTTGTTGTTGCTCGGGCCGTGGACTTTTTCCTTCCTCTACTTTGCAGTCCTTCAATCGTTTCCGTCTTGTCGTTCGTGGCACCTTCCAACCTACCCACCTTTTGCCTCGGCGGGGCTGATGTTTGCTTTCAACACTTCTATCTCGCCCATAGTCATGGATAGTTGTGCCGTTGTCGAACTTAGCTCCGCTTGATGTTTTCGCTACATGGCAATTGTGTGTATCCCACCGGTCCGTACCCGGTCGCTCTCGGCTCTTCAATCCTTTTGGCCATCTTTTCTTTCTCTTCTCTTTCTCGAAAAGTCTAGCGTACGTGCCTCATTTTTCTCTTCTCCTCCACGTGCACCGCTCACCTGGCCCCACCGGGAGCGTAGCTTCTGTGATGGCCAGCCCGTTTAGCCGCCGTAATGTCCTTCGCAACTTGGCTATCAATGCAGTTTGCATTCCCTTTCTTCCTCCTTCGTCCGAACTTCGATCTCGTTCGTGAAGAACGCGGCAGACCAAGGGGAAGCACGACAAGCACTCGTTCTCGCCGCAAGGGAATCTCTCGTGTTGTCGTGTTTTTGTTCGTCTTCCTTAGCAAGGGTGACTGTGGAAAGCTTATTCATCATGTCGTAGATTGTTCGAATGTGCCGTCAGTCCTCAGACGGAACCTTCTTCATCGATACCAATTCAAGCACCTTATAACTCTAACGTTCGAATTTAGTCCAGATAGCTCTGGCCATAGACAAGACTAAAGCTTTGTCCGTATCGACAGGCGAGAGAGTCCGGCATGATATTTCAACGAACCCCTAATTCAGCCCCGTATTTGTCTCGATGTTTTATTTATCAGCTCCTTTCGCTTCTTCCCGGTGTGGAGAGGCTCGACGATGGCTTGCGTGACTTCGGCAGTCGCAGGAGGCGACACTGCCTCTTAGTACCACTATTCCTCGCTTCCCTTATCAAATTGACCAAATTTCGTAAAGGGCTCCAATATTATCCCTTCCCCGATGACTCACCACCGTGGCCACCTTTCCGCCTTGGGTGGTGTAGGTGTCAAGCCCGGCGAACCCGACCTCTTGCTCATCGGTGCCTTCGTTCACTTTTCTTCTCCTCCCGTGCGTACGAGTCCGTCTCCATCCGTGGAAACATAGGCCGTAATTTTGCTGTTGGCCCTCCATTCCGTAAAATGGCCTGGACTCATGAATGTAGGGCCAGACTGCTTTTCTTTATTTGAAATGATGTCCCGTAACAAGCCCATCTCTCACGCAACTTCAGTCCATGTTCTCCAGAACATTTTTTCGACACCGGGAGGGCATATCTAGAATTTACCACAAAGGGGCCGATTTTATTCGGGAAGCTTTAAGATGTAGCCCTTCTTAGCAGAACAAAATGGAGCCGGGCTCACTTGAGGGCTTGCCGGATGGCTCCCAGGGCGTAAACTCGGCTTGGATGGGAAAAAGCCGGCAGCCCATGGGGCAACTTCGGCTCCATAGACCCGAATTTCGCATATTCTTCGCATTAGAACCAATCACCGAGTAGCACCGAGAGCCTGTACCGTACGCGTTTTCATCTTCCGGAAAACCCTAGGGGAAGGCGATCGTGAATGATGGTGTAAGCAATAGACATGAAGGTGTTCACGAAGTTGACATAACCCTCTCCTCAAGCAACTGACGGACAGAGTAATTCCGCCGAAGACCGGGTCTCGTCGGGAATTCTCAGAATACATCCTATCTAACCCCAAATGATTGAACTTGTCCGATGCCGGAACAAGAAGAGGTAGAACACCAACGAGCAAAAACGAAACTTTCTACCTTGGCGAGCTCCCGAAATTGGGTCATGATGGTCAAGGAAAGGAAACTGAATATCCAAAGGTAATCCCGTTCGTGTCATAAGCCACAAAAAGCGAATACATACCGAAGAGATGTCTTTCCGGCTCCCTACCCCCAGGAGGCCGGCGATGAGGGGACAAACAGTCGAACTTCTTCGGCAACAGACTCAACGAAAATGGCTCCAATGGCGTGCGCCGCCCTCGGGTCGATGGTTATGGAGGTACAGAAGGCACGGCGGGCTTCTGACAAACTTATCAACCGAGCGAAGGCTTCATCTTTGAAGTCAAGCATGTGTCATTGGATGGGAAACGAGGTCTGGCTCGATAACCTCAGGGAAAGGGAAAGACCATGTTTCCGGGGAGAAACGAAGGCGTCACGATGGGCCATCATAGGAGTCCCCGAGCCGTATGATGAAATCGACATGAATGGACCCGGGGGAGGATATGGTGATGTGGCCGACGCGACAACTTAAAACGGCCGGCATTTTTGGTAAAGGGCGACCAAACAGCTAGGGGCTTGATACCGTATGTCAAAAGGATATTTGTGGTCATAGATAACTACTGTGAAGTCACAGAGGGGTTCAAAACCAGGGGGTTTCGACCTGCGGAGTTGGGGTTTCGTGTTCGTTTTTCTTGGGCGTTCCTCTCTCCCATGGCAGACATTCAACAATTTCGAAAAGAGAGAAAGGAAAAGAGGGAAAACGGAAAGGAATAATTCGAACAGAGGGAGACAATGCTCGGGAAAGCGACGAGGGGAACCGTGATGTTGACTTGATATACCCTAGCGTTCTTCCCCCACTTCTGTGATTCGCCGTAGAAAACGACCTCGTGACGATTTACCGAGAGAAATATGGGAGTTTGTTACCATTGGGGTGAACTGCTTGGGTGAAAAGGTGAATAAGTAAGACGACAAGGCAAGTGTCGTAAGGACACTCTGGACACCGAGACACGTGGCGCCGTGGGGATCGGGGTATATCATGTAGGTGAGCGCCTCGTGTCGGGTTAAAATCCGGTACGGGTTTAGTACTGTACCGACCCACTGACTTACCTTACCTTTATCCACGTACGCAGTCCGATCTTACAGACATGATTTCCTCTTTCGCTGCACTAACACTTTGCCTTTCTTCCCCGCGCGCCCATCTTTATTTTGCCACGAGATCACATCCCGCGGCTCCACCCTTACCAATCCTTTCCTACCATGAGATCTTACCATGCCACGTGTTGTAAGTCCGTGGGGTAAGGGTCTCGCCCTTTCCCCTCAGTCAGACTTCGACTTACTCCATATTAAGGCCGTCATACATAACCCGAGTGGGTTTTCAATATATGAGCTGACATACCATGCCGCATCCCTTTACTTTGTATTTGATGTTCATTTATATTTCCGCCTATCACCGCTTAGTGCTGTTTATCCCTTGGTTTTAATATGTGTGTGTTTCACCACCTTCCCTCTTTTCGGCCCGATTTAGCTTAATACTATCCAGTTGGTATAAAACTTTAATATGAAGCCTGTTCATCCTTTTGGTACTCTCGTGGCTAATGCTAAGTATTGAACAACATGACCATTCTCAAAATAAGTTTGCACACACACACACACACACACACACACACACACACACATATATATATATATATATATATATATATATATATATAGAGAGAGAGAGAGAGAGAGAGAGAGAGAGAGAGAGAGAGAGAGAGAGGTCCATTGAAGTATTTAATTGCTAATTTTTAGCATAAAATGTTCAATATAACCCTTGTTTAGATTCGTATTAAATGCATCGCTTGTGTAAGAAGTAAAAACATGCATAGGGTTGGTGGGCCAATGATTATGGACATACCCAAAAACAATTCCATTATTTGTTAAGGTCTCATGACTTAACATTCCAAATGGAGATTAAGTATTTTCGACCTATATTAAACTATTGGTAGAGCTTATGTATGCAAGTTGAAACAAGGTTTTCATTGTGTTATAAAATATGCAAATCTATCTAGAAACCAAGGCCTCTTTCCAACAACTTAAGATTCTGAAAATAACTCCATAGTGAAAAATCTCTACATGTGAGCAAGGAAATACTTCTCCTAACTTCAATATTATCAATGGAGACTAGATATTTTGAACCATATTGGAATCATCAAGAAAAATTATGTATGTAAGTTGAAATATGGTTGCCAAAGTTTCATTGAAAAAATGCAAAGCTAGCTAGAAACCAAGGCTCTTTGTGAATAAGTTGTGCATTGTTCAACTTGGAAAAAATCCATAATGAAATACTTTATTTTGTTTCAGGGAGAGAAAATACTCCATAAGTGAAAATACTCCTAGTTGACCTGTTCTAATTTAGGTTTAAGAGTTGATTTAATGCAACTTTTTCCACATAATGGGTTACATAGGGGTCTATGTAGTATTAAAGAGTTTAGTGAAATGCAGTAGCAATAGGTCGAAATAAGAAAAATTTCCTCAAAAGGAGGAGTTTTAACACTAATAAGATTAGTCATGGTGGAAGTGTTTAGAAGATTAATGGTGGAGCTTGGCCCTCCGTTTTTGGTACTCAATACAAGTAATCACCAAAGTGTAATGTTGAGTTCTTCTTAAAATTATATTCACAAATAATAAGGAGTAAAATCCAGGCTCAACAATAACAAATATTAAGTGCAAGATGGTTATTCGCCAAATTGAAAGCTTTAAACTTCCATTCAACGTTGTCATCACTAAAACCATCGATAAGAGAATAAAGCGTTGATAAATTTCCACAATAATAAATAATATAAATAATTATGTTTGAAAGCCATGGGATTTAATGTTTATTTCCATTCATGTAATTGAGTATACTAGAGCCATATGCCTTGAATGAAATATATATTTTCGTAACAGACTTTCCATTTGTTTTTGCTATGGTATAGCTAATCTAATTGACGAGTTGGTGATTCTTGAGAAGAGCAAACAAATTACATAAAATAATTTTAATTTTATTTTTTTAAAATAAAACTAAATTTATATGGTTAATCATTAAAATATGGTGAGGATAACAATGTTTTTATTGCGGTAAAGTATCTAACAATTGTATTTGTTGAAGCATAGAGCAATTCGCTAAGGAAGCACGCTAGGGTATTGGAGTCATTGTAATTGTTGTTTCATAGGTATTGGAGTCATTATAATTGTTGAAACATTGAGCAATTGTAATTGTTAGGAAGTAAGAATTTTAGTTATTGAACTAATAGGTTTATAATTTTAGGAATTTTTATTTGATAGTTGTTCATTTTCAAATATGTTTATCGAGATGTTTAAATTTGAGTTTTTTTATTTGGAGTCAAATAAGACCTTGTCTTTATAGAGGAAGACATAATGAAACAAAATTTTTATATAATCTAAAGGGCTTACATTAATTTGGTTTCCATTTTTCAACATAATGCATCAAAAATATTGTTTGCTTAAATCTACATAAACACATATCATGATGTATGAAAACATACTTGGCTATGTGACCAAGTATATGAACACATATAAAGAATCACAAATAGTTACCATGGTCTCATAACAAGGCTATCACAATTCATAAATGAAGAAAATCCATTAAAAAACTAAGGTCACCTTTTTCTAACAACTCGTGTTACATTTGAATTGGAAATGAATCGCATGGTAAAAAACCCTTTTTCCATGTGAACACATAACATCAAGTCTCAAAAGAGGTCTCTTGTATCCAATATTAAGAGTTTCTTCATGTAAGCCATAAGTCATTGACACTATAGATTGTGCCAAACAAAATAATACCCCTCCCACATAAGGATAGGATAAGGGCATTGTTTAGTACTTATCCACATAAAATGATGGGATAGGAGGCTTGTCTAATAGTGATGGGGCACGGGTGGAGGAAGGGTAGGAATAGGTTTAGACCTTAGCTTTCCTCAAACGAATGAAACTTTCCCTAAAAGGAGGGATTTTATCCATGAGAACTTTGTCCATTATGGAATCATATGGAAGTTAATGGAGGAGCTAGCCCCATTTTTTATGACTTCATGCAAACAAGCACCAAAGTATAAGGTAGAAATCAATCTAAAGCTAAATTAACCTATCAAATAATTATATTCTAACTAATTACCAACATTAAAGAAAATTATTGTTATTCAAATGGAATGTCCTCCTTTAGATGCATAGTTTACTTTTGTTTAGTAGTTGAATCCAATGTATCATGTCTAAGGTGAATGCCGATCCCGCTAAACGCTTTACAAAACTCTAAAATCTCTCTTCCTTGAAATTTGTCTACTAAATTTTCATAAATAAATTAAGTCCATTTAAAAAACCAAGGTCATATTTTCCAACAAGTTGTACTATGTTTGACTTGGAAATGAATGCCATAGTGAAAAACCCTTTTCCATATGGAAAAATAAAGTTTGCATGCTTTAAAATGAGGTATCTTATATCTATATTAGAATATTATTCATGTAAGGACATAGGTCATTGAACATATATATTATGCCATGGGAAAGAGAATACTACTCCACAAAAATATAACACAAAGGCCTTGTTTTTACCTTCCAATAAAATGATAGAATAAGAACTTCGATTAGTAATGAGTAATTGGGTGTGAGTGAAGCTACGATTAATAAGTTGGGAATTTCCCGAGATTTCCTTAAAAGTACGAAAATTTTCCAAAGTGGGAATTTTATCCTTAATAACCTTAGCCATTGTGGAAGCATTCTATGGAATTAATGGAGGAGTGAGTCCTGAATTTTTTGGTGACTCATGGGCAAGCATCAAAGTGAGGTGGAAATAATTCTAAATTTGTATTCACATATGAAACAACGATATTCTAAATACTTTTTTTTTTATGGTATACATACATCCCAAGGAAACTCTAGGAACTTCCTTTCATTTTGAGGATGGTATCCAAGGTAAATTGTTTGGGTTTGGCAAGCTAACATAGTGGGGAAGGACATTCAAGACAAACAATATATCCATAGAGACAAAAGGCCGAAGGACTTAACCTCATGATCTCTTGCTTGTAATTCACAACACTCAACCACTTAAGCTAGCCAATTAAGTTAATGATCTTCTAAATACTTACCAATGAAGCAAAATGTTTGTTGATCAAGAATCCTCATTTTCGATGAATGTTTTTCCTTGTGTCAACATTAAAATCTAAAGTTTCATGTATAAAGTGAATGCCCTTCATGCCAAAGGCTTCTAAAAAATTTGTACCCTCTTCCAATTAAATCATAGTGTATGATATTTTTTAAACAATTTATTCATGTAATTTTTTTCTTCACACCATTTACATAAAAAAAACTTTAAAAAATGGGAGATTTATGTGGTCAAATAAGGCTAGTTATAAATGATCATAAAATTTGAAGGTTTTTAGGCTCTAAACTTCTAGTGCTTTCTTTGGGGACTTCCCATGTGCCTTTTCTGCTCTTACATGTAATGGCTAGCCATCCAACTAGAAATTTAGTTGTATTTCCAATGAGCTAAATCATTATCAAACAAACAACTAGTAAAAATATTGTCCCAACAAGGATATGAAAATTGCTGTGGAAATTCCATTAGAATAACTCGCTACAATATATTTTATAAACTACTAAAATATTTACTATGAATGTTAATTACCTTTAGATATCATATGCTCTATCCGTCGTTTTTATGCTTAAATGAATAAGTTAGCTTAAATGCGAGAAATATAGAACAAAGATAAATACATATACCATCCAAAATTGACAGAAATTTTTCCATGGAAAAAACCAGGAGAAAACATTAACTAGAAGGTGAGGCTACTCTTCTCTTTTCTTTAGTATCAAAATGTGCAAATACAAACAAAGAGGTGATCCGTAACAACACTCCTTACCTAAACCCATGACCAAGAGAGGTCACTCCCAATACTCGACCCTAATTTTTTTTTTATGAAGATGGGGTATAAAATTTTCGAATTTCTCCTATAAACCCAAAAATATCATCACCATTGTGTTTGTCATTGACATGAATCTCAAACATATAACTTCAACTTCAATCCAAGCTATGGATCAAGAGAAGTAGCCATTCAAAATGGGCTCCACTCCCTTTGGACACATCATAAAGCCGCTGCATGGTAGTCTACCATTCACTACAAGATCAATGGCCCACCATCGGCCACGCTTATGCTCGAAGTGAAAAACTTCCAAATTTAACCCGCCCCACCTCACCCCGACCTCCCAACCTCCGACCTAGCCGGGGATACTTTTTCAATGGACAACTTCCTCGAGCGAATAGGACACCCTCCAATATAGTCAATGCCGCTTCCCTAACGAACCACTTCCTTGGGTGACTATCCCAACCTTCGACCTCCGATCTAGTTGGGTCTTAGCTCCTAACTTGCAAAAGTGACTTAGGTGATTTTCACTAAATTCCACAATATTTTGGTAGCTTCCAGAGGTCATATTTTGAAGCAAATTCGTGGGAATTTATTTGGGTTATTTACTAAAATGGATGCACCATTCATCCCCGAAACTAATGGAACTTACAAGGTCCTCCAAGAACTCGAAAACTATCAAAAAGGTTCAATAACAAGAGGTTTTGTTTTCAAAAAAAAAAACTGACAAAGTTGTCAACCAAGGAATTTGACTCCATTAACTAACCCAATAAGCTCAAAGACAAGAGGCCTTACATCTCTCATAACTCTCCATCATTCCATAAAGGAATATAAAACAAATAATTGGACATTGAAGGGTCATTGGCCTTCTTAGTCATTCCTATAATAATGCTACTCCGAAACTACAAGGATAAGTCATCCTCGTCCTATCCGACTTCATTGTTGTAAATTATCACTTAAGGAAATGAAGTTCATTCATATCAATCGACAAAGATTATAACATCCCATCACATATAAACATATTCTAATAACATAGATAAGTTGTCTCTAATAAGCACGTAACCAACTTAGAATCATAATAGTCAACCATGATATCATACAAGGTTACACATAAAACTTTTTCTTTAATTAATACGCTTGATGGGAAACTAAGTTCCTGTGCCTTAAATCTCCACCAAACCGTACACAATCGTAGCCAAGCTACTTGTAGTTGGTTTACCCGTGAGCAAAATCCCAAGGGATTAAGGTATTTCTCAATGGAATAATCAACATCTATTAGTTGAAACAAGGACTCCTAAGGTGGTCCTACCTCCACCTACCCGCTGTTCAAGTAAGTTGCATTAAGGAAATACAAAGGCTTGTTGCCTCCACCCTTCATCTAACAAATGATGATCAACAATAAATAAGGAATTCAAATGTTTTTTTCCTCCACCTTCAACTAATCAATAAAAATCAACCAAGTTTAAGGATTCCTAGAATTACAACCTTCACCCTCTCTAGCCATCTGAAAACACGCCCACATACTCCAGGAGTCCATAGGTCTCACCTCCCACTCTCGCGTGTATCGGAAACAAATGGTTCCACTCCACTCAAGGGAATCCATAACCACCGTCCCATAATAGTTCCATCCAATAAAGGGAATCCATAACCCACTATTAAATGACAAGCAATGGATAATTCCATAGTTTACTTACCAAGAATCCAAGTTCTAAACCTCTACCCTAGGCTATCATGGGAATCCAAAGAACACCATCTCCACTATCTAGCCCCTTGATGTATCTAGAGAATTAGCCTCACTTGAAGGATAAATCCTTGGTGCTCTTATTGCTTCACCGAAGGAAGATGTCACCTTGAGCTTAAAGGATAAGTCACACTCCTCCCAACACTTGAACTTTGTTGTTTACTAGGAATAACAATACTCTAATTTTCTATTGCTTCTACCAATCGAGCTCCTCTTCTTTTCTCACTACATGCATCACACACTTTGTGTTTCTTACTTTATGCCGCTTTCCTGGAGACTCTCTACTCATTGTCCATAGGATCTCAAGCTCTCTTTGTATGCTTGTCTAGGGAGTTTTCCCTTCTATTCTCCCCCGCATAGTCTTCGTGCATGAGAGTTTTTCTTTTCTTTTTTCCTATCTTCCATTGCTCTACCTCTATTTCTCCTCGCTAAGAAAAACTAAAAGGTTTTCATCCTTATTGTCAACCGATACTTCTCCCTTGGTTTCTCCTCACTAAGAAAAACCGAGGTTTTTTCTTCGTCGTTGCTCTCCTTTTCATGCCCGCATCCCGTTCTCATGTTTTCTTCTGCCATCATGGGATTTATCCCATTCCTTTAGTTAATAAATTTACAACACACCATCTATGCAACACACCATTATAGAGAATAAAAATCTCAACAACTAAACTTTAATGTTTTTCCAAATTGTTCAGTTTTCTTCCTTCAGTAAGTAAGTTTAATTTTTGAATAAATTGACCACCCTCAGCCCCTTTTCGAATCCGTGTCCCTTAATCATACATTTTTAACTCGAAATGTACTTACAATCATGTATTTACATGGAAAAATCTAGCCATAAACAATTTGGTTTGTTACAAACCCCTCCCACTTGAGGGAACTTCGTCCTCAATGTTCTTTGTCCTTATATACAGAGATGAGAAAAATTCTAAAAGAAAAATTCTAAAATAATAATCACATACTGTCTCTGGACCTTCATACTTGTATCTCATACAATATTTTACATAAACCAATGAACAATTGCCTTACTTGGAAAACAAAAAAGGATAAGTTTTCTTCATTGCATCAACCATTTCCCAAGTGGCCTCCTCGGGATCAAGGTGCTTCCACTACACCTTGACGTACACATTAGGGGAATTTTGAGGTCTGGGGTTGGTCTCCTAAGAAGAATGTATAGCATAAATACATTCTATAAGAACCAATAGATTCAAGATGACAATGTCAACCATGGGGATGATTCACCATTTGGAGTAAAAGTAAAAAGATTAAAAAATAATAAAATAATAAAACTATTTTTTCAACATGTATTTTCAACTTATCTCTTAATATTTTACTCAAATTTCGAAAGTGGGAATACTGTTGGATGAAAAATTTAATTCCTCATTCAAGTGATTTACCCATGTTGGACTTCGCTACACGAGTGAGAAATACATGGAAAATTGTGATTGTAATAACGTTTACGTATTTCTATTTTTCGTAAAGAAAATCCATCGAAAGTATGCAACATGGGTACTCCTTAGATGAGGAATCAAATTATGCATCCAACGAGTGTTGCCGCTATTAGAAAATTAAATATTACAGAGCAATGAAACACATAAAATATGCGGAAAATACAAGCACACAAAACACATAAAGCCGTAGAGATTACGTATATACGTGGTTCACCTGGGGCCATTACGTCCACTCTGAATGGCCCAATCCTTCCTTTATATTATCCAACAAAAATGAAGAGATAAAAACCTACGTTGTGATCCGCCGTAATATCCTCCGTTCTCTCTCGTCAGCCTCCCTCTCCGATTCTCACTCCGAGAATACACTCACTACATGAGCCGCAATACAATGCCCCCATATATACAAGGGGGTTGCCTTATAGGCAAAACCCTAATCTAAACATAACTTCTACCGTTAGATCATTTTCCAAAATGAACGGCCCAGATTGACTAGAAATTACTATACTTTTACAAGGTAAATTTACATCCGCTTTAGCTTCGGGCGCCGCCCCGAACCCCCGCCAAGGGGGGGGGGCTTCGAAAAGCACCGCCGCCCCCGGACCCCCCACGGCAACGTACACTTCGGGGGCGGCGTTGCCGCCCCTTTTTAAGGTACGTGGGCCCAATGCCGTGATACAAAGTAAACAAGATAATCGTGCTCCACACCCAACACCCCACTTGGAGACTGATTGTAGCAAACTCCACCGCCGTTTTATTTGGCCGGACAATGACTCCTCTTGGACCCGGGCCGTTTCTCATCTTCATCGTCATCCTTGAAGACCAATTGAAACCGAGCATGTTCTGCCCTCGGTTACAACTTTTGTTAGCATATCTACAGGATTTTGCCAGTGTGTATCTTTTCTAGCTTCAACTCTCCATCTTCCAATACCGACCGTATGAAATGGTACTTGAGATTTATGTGTTTAGTCCCGGAATGAAATGTTGAGTTCTTTGCAAGATGAATAAGACTTTGGCTATCACCGTATAGTGTGCCCATATCATGCTTCTTACCCAATTAATCCATAAACCTTGTAACCAAACTACTTTTACTAGCCTCCGTAGCAACATACCTCTCAAATTTTCCGTTGTTGAAAGTGCAACAACACTTTTGATTTTTGAAACCCAATCGACAAGCCTATTCCACCTACAAAGAATACATATCCCGTAGTGCCCTTCCTATTATCTCCTGCCACCGCCATATCCGCATCAACATATCCTTGTAGAGCAATGTTTGAACCACCAAAGCATAATGCTTGATTTGTGGTACCTCTCAAATATCTCGAGAATCCATTTTACCGCCATCCAATGTTTTTTTCCTCGGATTGCTCATACCGCTACAACTCCCATCGCATGTGCAATATCGTAGCCTGTGCGTACCATTGCATACATTAAACTTCCAACTCGATGCATATGGAACTTTAGACATATAATCCATGTCTTCTTGGGTATTTGGGCAATACTTCCTTACTAAGTTTGAAATGGCTAGCAAAAGGTGTACTAATCCTGTTTTGCATTCGCATATTAAATATTTTCAACACCTTTTCTATGTACTCATTCCGAGACAAAGGTTAATTTGCGATTTTTCCCGTCTCTAGTTATCCTCATACCAAGGATTTGTTTTGTGGCTCCCAAATCCTTCATTGAAAATGAATTTTCCAATTTTCTTTTTGAGCACATTTATTTCCCGCATGTTAGACCCCGCAACAAGCATGTCATCTACATACAATGGGATAATATAGCCGCCATCATTTTGCCTTTTCGTATAAACACAATGATCGAGGACATCTAGTATAACCTTTGTTCGACATAAACTTGTCAAATTTTAGATACTAATCGCCTTGGGGCCCGTTTTAAGCCATACAAGCTCTTCTTTAACCGCACACCAATTTTTCTTTCCCTTTACCTCATCCTTCCGGGTTGCCGCATGTATATCTCTTCCTCAAAATCTCCATGGAGCAGTTTTTACATCTAACCTGCTCAAGATGTAAATCTTCCGCCGGGTACAAGACTTAAAATAGTTCCGATTGAATTCATTTTAACAACAAGAGAAAATATTTCATCAAAATCAATACCTTTCTTCTCAGGCAAATCCCTTCACCAAGTCTAGCTTTGTACCTCCTCGTTTTCCTCCATCTTCTTCCTTTAGCCTCGAAACCCATTTATTCTCAGAACAGTTTTACCTCACAGTAACCTAACTAAGTCCCAAGTCCGGGTTATGCATTAAGGAGTCCATCTCTTCTTCCATGGCTAGCTCCCACTTCTTCTTACTTTCAACCTGCATTATTTTCATAACATCTGTGTTCACTAGACCAACAATAAATAATATAATGGAAGGAGAATGCTCGGTGGGGGTCTACTTATCCCTAGCTAGATATTCTAACAATTCACTTCTCAGTGTTTGAGGTGCCCGCTGTTGTGGTTGCTGGTGCTATGGTTGTTGATTATTATTGTGCACCTTTACTTTTTCGTATATCTCATCAAGAACCGCGTATTCCTTGCTTTCTTTTCTTTGCTTTCTTCTTGCAACTGATTCTTATACAAGACCTTTTCATTGAATATTACATCTCTCGCTCCTAATTATTTATGATTTTCATAATCATATAAGCAATAATCAAAATCATTGCACCATATCCAATAAAGGTACATTTCTTTGATTTTTACCTCAAGCTTTGTTCTGTTTTCTTTATTAATATGGACAAAGGCCTCACAACCAAAAGGCTTTAAAAAGAGTAGTTTACCTTTTTACCCGTCCATGCTTCCTTCCTGAATACCACCATCCAAGGAACTTGAAGGCCTCTCGTTTATTAGATAAACAAGCAGTATCTACAACATCGGCCCAAAATTGTAAAGGCAATCCCCGTATGCACCACGTACCTTGTACACTCCATGATTGTTCTGTTCATCCTTTCCGACACGCCATTTTCTTGTGGTGTTCTTGGAACTGGTTTTCCTCTACGAATTCCATGCTCTCGAACGTACCTATCAAACTCTTTGCCGCAATATTCACCTCCATTGTCCGATCTCGACACTTCAACTTCTTTCCGTCTCAATCTCAACCAAAGCTTTTCCATTTCTTCAAAGTATCAAATACATCGATTGCATTTCAATACAATAAATCCATGTTTTTCTAGTTGCATCATCAATAAAAGTAACATAATAATGAGAGCCACCAAGAGATGATACTCGAGCAGTCCCCACATCTATATGCACAAGCTCCATTTTTCGCTCTTCTTTTTCTTTCCCAACTCGAGAAATATGACTTTCTTCTCGTTTTCCATAAATGCAATTCCCGCGTAAATCCAAATCAACATTCTTCAAACCGCAACAAATTTCTTTAGTGGAGAATCTTCATTCTCTCACTCATGTCCGAGCTTCATGATGCCATAATGTTGTGACCGCTTCCTTTGAAGTTAAAGCATTAAAAGAGTTAGAAATACCATTGCATAAATACAATGTACCAAACTTTTCACCTTGGTTATTACCGCCTTCCGTGACCTTCCGTTTTATTTGTTGTCACACAACCTTCACCTATTTAACCGCCCGTTGAAATCATATTTTTCTCTCGTATCCTGGAACATGCCTTACCTCCTTTAGTAGCCATTGGTTTCCATTCCGTTGTTTTACAAGAACTTTACCCATTCCAACAATTTTATTGGTGGTTTATCATCACCCAAACGAACTTTTCCAAAATCTCCTTGAACATAGTCATGAAAATATTTTATCGGTGTGGCATGGAATGAAGCCCCGAATCTACAACCCAAGAATCAAGAATATTTTCGAAAGAAACAATCAAAGCACTTCGTAACACATCACCTATCACATTTGCTTCATGATTGTTTTCTTGCTTGTATGCCTTTCTTTTCCTTCCGAGATCTACGCCTTTTCTTTAGGTGTCCTTTCTTTCCGCACCCAAGACACTATCCCCGATCCTGACTTTTCGATATGCCTTTCCTTGATTTATCGCGATATCTCGAGCTCTTTCCTCTTTCCATTCTTCTTCCCCTGGGCCCCGCACTCAGCATTACCCGATGTCTCACCGGAGCTTTTCCATCGCATTTCGCTAAGGATAGCACCAACAACATCATCAAACTTTAAAGTACTAGATCCGTACGTAGTTACTAATGGCCATTAATAAACCATTCCAACCTCTCGGAAAATGAGCACAAGAATACCGTAGCTCTAACTTCATCATCAAAGTTTACCTTGCCGTAACTTAGTCAATCGGTAATCGTATTAAATTCATTTAAATGGTCCGCAATGCATCCACCTTCCGACATCTTCATATTAAATAGTTGTTTCATAAGAAATACATTGTTTGAGGCCGAGGGCTTTTCATGCTTTCAACATCCGCATCAAACCCTCTCGTTGTTGCTTCGAAATATTGAAGGCGACCGGGGACGCCAAGACACAACCGCACTATTCCGAGTGCCTTTGTATCGAGAATGTTCCATTCCGCTGGCCCGTCATGGTCGCCGACTTCTTTGTTTTTCCGCTCAATGGTAGGTACGCATCTTTCGATACGTATAATCTTCCATCTACATCTTCCACAAATGCTAAGTTTTGGCCGTTAAATTTCTCGACCCTAAACTTACCATCGTCCGCCATTGCCCTAATTAACCAGAACCATTTTTTTCTGCGAGTTTATTAGCCAAATATACCTTCGGCTTTGATACCAATGTTAGAAAATTAAATATTACAGAGCAATGAAACACATAAAATATGCGGAAAATACAAGCACACAAAACACATAAAGCCGTAGAGACACGTATATACGTGGTTCACCTGGCTTGGGCTACGTCCACCCCGAATGTACCTACCTTATATTATCCAACAAAAATGAAGAGACAAAACCTTACAGCAGACTACTGTAATATCCTCTCGTTCTCTCTCACACAAGCTCTCCCTCTCTGATTCTCGCTCCGAGAATACACTCATCATACACAGCCGCAATACAATGCCCTCATATATACAAGGGGGTTGCCTTCTAGGGAAAAAAACCCTAATCTAAACATAACTTCTACCGTCAGATCATTTGCCTTGTTGTACATATTCATCCCTGCCTATGAATTTTGGTCTGCTGCCCCATTCGAACCTATTTTAAAACTCCACCGTGGCTTAGAATCCTGGTGCTCCCACTTAACACTGTCATCCCCACTCAAAAATACGCTTGGCCAAAGTTAAAAAACCCCTAGTTTAAATATTGGGTCAAGCCCCCAAGAGTTTGGCCCTTCCTGTTTAGACTTCCATATGTCCCGAGCCCGAAAACCACAAGCTAAAAGGAGAGGGGCTTATCGTTTTACATTGGGTGTGCACGGCGCCCGTCCGATCAAATCCAATCAACGAGCGGCGTTTGCTTTAGGTGGAGGGCCCCGCGTTACGTAAAACCAGTCAGGTAAATCCCTGCACTACTCCCACCGAGCCGATGGTATTTACCACCGGGGCAGCGATTCCACTAAACATGTGCCGCGTGTCTTTGGTACGGGATCCAAAACCACGTCTCCACAAGACAAAGTTTGAACAATCGCCTAGCAACGGAATTTGCTTGAACCGTCGATCCGCCGATCTCAATCCGATGGCTGAGATCTTCTAAACTTTCTCTCCAAGAATTCATGTCCAATGCGTACCTTGTGGCCCACCATCACAGTTGCCCCCATTGACTTCCGGGGCCGTTGATTCCGTGAATCTTAATCCAACTAGCCAACAATCCGTCTCCCTCCCCGGCCGTTGACTCGCTGCCACGTTGTCTTTCCACCGCCTCTCCCGTACATCCACGTGTTTTGGTCTCGTACATCCGTAATATCCCTCCCCGCTATATATATATGTGTGTGTGTATATGTTTTTATTCATATTTGTCGTTATTCCTTCCTTACGTCCAGACCGTGTCACGTAGAAAATCCGCATTTCTTCTATTTGTCAAAACCTCCATTGTTCTTCTTCCGCCACCCTACGTGTTCCTGTCTCATGTCCGTGTCCACGACACCGTCTCCATCTCCACCTCCACACCCCACACCCCGAGTCTGGTTTTTCTAATATGTTCATGGGTTTTGCAGGATTCAAGGCAAGAAGAAGGCGCTTTAATTTATGGTCTCTGTTGCAAAGGCTAAGAGCATGTTGAAGGACGACATTCTGCTGGTGAAATTTAAAGAAGAAGCCGAGGGTAGGTGTGTGAAATGACCATCATTAAAGAAAACAAAGATATGGACCTACGTAACCCTCCAGAAATTTTCCCTACATTAAAGATCCATGATTCAAATCCAAAGTAAGGGCCGATAGTACAAAGACAGCACTGCGGCATCATCTCGTGGTTCTTACTAGGCAGCAGATCTACTCTCAAAGAACAAGCAAAGACCGTATATATTTTATTATTTAGTTTTATATATACGGAGATTTTCATCTCCCAGCATTCATTTCTAGAGCATTTATTGTAAAGTACAAATATTTATAGTTAGTCATTCATAAAGTGCTTTTCGAATGTTTTCCGCCATTTTATTCAAATTAAGTCATTAAATGCTTCATCTACCTCCTTCTCGAGACCTCAATCTTTTCTATAAAGGCCCAAAAAGAAGACATTGTATGGGTTCCGATTTCTAATGCCAGACCGTGCGTTGAAAAGGCTTTTGTATACATTCCGTAATATTTCGTATGAAGGTTCAGAGCTCCGTAGGGGTCTCGTGAGGAGGAGTTATACCGTAATGAGGATTCGTCTCTAGTATCTCACAAGAGTGTAATTTTCTCTTATGTGTTAATACAATATCTCATTTCATGCTATTTCTCTTCTTGTATCATGTTCTAGAATGCGAGTGGCTCACTACTTTGGCAAGAAGGGGATTCATCCTGGCCGATGCTCTTCTGGGATTAGTCAAGTGCTTTAAATAGGCCTAGTCAAGGATATACTGTCTCCATGTTCACTTCATCCATGATTAGCGTTTATATTGCTTGAGGAGGGTGCTTTAAAACGCCATTGTCATATAAGGATTCATAAATTGGTATGCCCTTGCGGTGGTTCTCGTTGTGTATCCGGGTACGTATCATGTCAACTAATATCTTCTTATGTTTCCTCACCGCACTCACTTTCCGATACTTGATTTCGTGGTATATTATCCGAACCGGCCTCTCTTAGAGTAAGCCGGCTCTTTAACCGTTCGATGCGTCTTGTATTGGAGTTTTACATGATGTTCCTACACTATTATAATCTTTGTATCAGCTTCTAAGAGATATTGGTCCCATTCTAATCTAATTTCCTTGTTCAAACAAGAGATAGGGAGTGAGCTCTTGGACTGAAAATCCATATTATTTGAAGAGCTCCTTGCTATATTAAGATGTCCTAGGCACTGGTCTATGGCAACTCTAGACTGTCTCTAGGGGGTGACAAAATTGTCCACAACATCTTTCTGGCACTGTTGCCGGGGATCGAATTCAAGAATACGTCTCTGCCTCGACAAATTGATTTCACTCTCTAATTAGTGAGCACAAAGAGTTGAAGAGTTGCGTATCTCTCACCTTGGCGACCTAATCGTTCTTTATTTGATAAATTTTATTGAAGTCCCGTTCCCTCGAAAGCCGCATTTGAGGTCGTATACATCTCAATCAAGACACCATATGTGTCCTAATCTTAAAAAATCATTCACAAAAGAGTTTGGAAGGAGAGGAAATCGGTTTGTGCCGAAACCCCGAATATTCCATTGAAGATTATCCACCCTCTTCTCAAGAAATCGAATAGAAAATCTCGAGTTTCACTCGTAAACTCCACGTAGAGGAAGCACTCCGGATTTAAGAAGATTCTCATCCTAATTTCCGAGGTTGAGGAAATTAAAGAGGTCAGCTGCAGAAGCCGCCGTTAACCGTGAACTATTCCCATCCACACCTCAGTTTCTATGCAATATATTCCCATCATATTCATACTCCACTTCTCCTACTACTCTCCCATCATTTGTATCTCGACTGTTGTACAACCCCACCTCCTCCAATGGCTAATGTTCCCGCTTTTCTATCAACAAATACGCTCCACCGGGCCTTGCCTCAAGTGCTAAAACAATATGCCGCAGTGATTACTTGAAGATTCCGCCAAGATTTAATGGTGGAAATGAAGTTGATGCTCAAAAACATTCGAGACCTTCTCGCCTTTTGCAACTTAAATGCTGAACATTTGGATGGTTTTGAGATTATTTGTAGCTCTTGGAAGAAGGCTTAAAATTATTTAAGACATTGGGAAATAATTCCGTGGGACCACCGGGACCAAATGGAGAATATTTTTTCTCGTAAAGTGGGGGAGAAAAGAAGGATCATGGTCGTGTCTCACCGAGCGATTACCATGAAGAAGAAACAAAATGAAGGAGAGTCGAATTCATTAAAAGATTCAACAAGTTATATTTGAGCCGCCTCCCGAAATGAAGCCCCATGAAGCCATCACAAGATAATTTTTATAGCAAATTTCTTTGATTTTGACTTGGATTCTCCTTAAGAGAAAGAAAACTCCGCTACTTTAGATGATGCACAATCATACGCTTCCGGAATTGGAAGCAAACTTTGCCTCCACCGGGAAGTTAAAAGGAAAAGCCGAACAAGATACTAGGAGGAGAGGCAAAGAAGAGGTTTTACCTCCAATCAAGATAAAGATTCGTATAAATGATGAAATAAGTAAAATGATAAAGAAGATGGTCAAGCTTGAACCGGAAGCTAAAATGCATTCTAAGAACTATTACAATGTTCCAAACAAGAGGATACAATCCTCATTTAGAAGACCCCATTGCGTATATTGCCGAGAGAAGCAAAAGAACAACAAGACCAGTACCTGTCCCCGTACTGGGAAGGACACAGATGACCTTAACGGAGATGCCTTATGGATTAGAAGATTCAAATCGATTTTTCAAATATCGATGATATGGAGTGCCCTTTGCAAGATGAAGACGAAGAAGCAAGTAGATTGATCATTATTGTAAGCAATTTGCTGATTTCATGCAAGCACAATTCAATGTCAAATATGATCTTAGATCTTCAAGGAAGAGGACCGTAACTCAAGATCAAGAAGAGGAGCCAATTTCGAAAGAAGCATCTCTAAGCCAAAAGGAATCAAGAACAAAGAGAAACATAGAAAAAGGTAAGAATCCTCTAAATACTCCTTTGCAAAGGCAAATGATCAGATTCCTTCTTCTTCAAAATAGTCACCACGTCAATGTTGTCAAAGAAGTCAAATCTTGGGCTGAAAATAGAGTCAAAAGAGCCGTGATTGAAAAGCCCTTATCCGCTTTCAATTTGCAAAAAGAGCTTGAAAAGATCAAGATTCCCGTCCCTCGACCGAACCGCAAACAACCCGTATACCTCTGCTACTTCCTTTATGCTCCCTCCTGAACTACCAATTGCACCTGATAGTCTAAACCTTTAGGAAGAAAGACCCATGGTATTCTTTGGCCCACATGTCGAGGAGATAGATCCCTCTACTCCTCCCTTCTATGTGTCTCTAGTCATTCATGACCTGCTGCTACACAATTGTATGTTAGATTCTGGGGCTTCCCATAATTTGATGCCTTTGTCTGTCATGGAGCAACTAGGGCTGCAAATTACAAGACCATATAAATATTTATATTCATTTGATTCTAAAAGAGTTAAATTATTGGGAATGATTAAAGATTTAGTGGTCAATTTGGCCCAAATTCCAAAGAAGAGTGTGGTCATGGACATTGTGGTCACGATATCCCACCATGGCATGTCAGTCATTAAGGTCCCGGGGGTACAAAGATTGGCTGATCAATCAAATTGGATTTAATATATGATACTGGCCCTACTTTGAGGTCGAAATGATAAGAGCATGGATAATAGATTTGTTAAAATGGTAACTATGGCCGATCACGTGGACAATCTACCCGTGTATAACAAAGAGGGTGACTTCTCATGTTTTATGTTAGAAGAAAATCAAAATTGTGTTCATGAGCTCCCTTTTTGGTCAAATCCAAGTCGAACAGCACTTAAAGAAGATCGTGAATCGAAACTGACTTTGCATTTCGATGGAGCAAACTCAAGGGAAGGCAATGGAGCTAGGGTTTTGCTTGATCTCTCCTACAGGAAAATTAGTGCCACTCTTCAAATTGAGCATGAGGCCACCAAAAATGTAGCCGAATATGAGGCACTATTATCGTGGACTTGCATGCCGTAAACATGGGTATTAAATGCTTAAAAGTCTCTTGGGGAGACTCCAGTCATGGGTAAGGCAGCATCAAAAAATGAGTGTCAAACTAAGCATCCACGATCGAGAGCATATAGAAATGAAGTATGGGACATGATAGAAAATTTCTTCTCGCATTTAATATACAATTCATGCCCCGGGGAGCACAAAACAGACAGCGCATTCTTGCTGTAGCTTCCAGTACATTCCGTCCTCCTCAGAATCCACTTTTAAGATACGAAGTGGAGGTACGTTACAGACCATCCATTCTAGATAATATAAAGCATTGGAAGGTATTCGAAGATGATGAAAAGATGAAGAGATTCATGGAGACAGTGGGAGAATTCACAAATATGGAAATTGATGATAATGAGGAGGAAGAAGTGGGAAACATCGCAGAAAACAGATGGGAAGAAAGAATAGTAGGTAATGGGTGAGTGTCATGTACCGAAAGGAAATGCTACACCTGCAGGTCCGGTGCCTCTAGAAAGATTATTTAACAAAGATGACATTCAAGGTGTTTCCAAACAAAGTGACAAGAAGATCAAGTGGGAGATTTGAATCGGGTACTACGATCCTAAAATTGTCAAATTATCTAAAAGAGTCCCGGTATGAATACAAAGAAAAATACTTGAAGAGCCAATCTTACAAAGATGTATTTGCTTGGTCCTATCGCATTCCAAGAACTTTTGATGTAAATATAATGCAACATAAAATCTCATTGAGGGAGGATGCAGTCATATAAGCAGGTTACAAGATGATAAATCCTCCGCTTCTTCCTCTATTGAAAAAGAAATTGCAGTTACTAATGTGGCACACCAAAGCTTTATATACCCTCGTAATGGATAGCAAACCTTATCCCCATTAAAAGAAGAACTAGAAATACCGGTAGAATTTCGTGAATGAAATGCAGGGTACCTCTTATTAAAGGACGGCCCACTGCTCAAATGGCCATCTGGAAGTGTAGAGCATCCAGAATAAACACGATGGATGGATTTTCTGGTTATAACCAGAACGATTCCATGACCGGAACGGCCACGACATCCATTAGAAACTTTATAAATGCCGTTAGAAGATGCCATTTTAATTGCATTTAATGCGGAGCTACTTTTCAAGAGATAAATTTATTGAGTGTCTTTTATTTTCAAGAACAGGAAAAGTTTGTAGTATATCTTTTGATCGTGATACTGACAAAGTGTTTTCGAAGAATGATGGACAACATATTGAACATTTAAGAAGAACCTTTAACAATGCAGTAGTTGGCACGTCTTTTCCCTCAACTTCGAAAAAATTCGTTCCCATTAGATGAAACTCTTAGGGCACATTGTAACTAAATATGGTGTGAAAATAGACCCTAAGAGAGTTGAAGTAATAAACGACATTCCTTTAATGTAGGAATGTTGTTAGAAGTGCTGTGTTTTTTTAGGCGAATCAATTTTTGGAGAAGGTTTATTCCTAACTATGCCGAGATAGTTAGGCATATAACCGATATGTTGAAAAAGGAAAATGAAGTGAAATGGTCTCAGAGTCTAGAGATGCATTCAAAAGGATAAAATGTATATTTGCCGAAGCTCCTGTGTTAGCCGGACTAGATTACAACAAGCCTTTACATGATTTGCTTCACCTCATACAATCGCAGGAGTATTATTGCGTAAAAAATGAAGAGGATATGAACAAAATTTATAGCTTTCTTTAGTCAAGTGCTTTATGACGCCGAATTGAAATATAATATATTGGAGAAGGTGATGCCCGGGTAAAGTCCCTTAAAGCTTTTAGAGTATATGTTTGCAATTCACACACGTACATATGTTCCTGCTGCCACTCGTCAAAGATATTCTCATCAGAGACAACGAAGGTAGAAGAGGAAGATGGATTGCAAAAACACAAGAGCAGACTGACATTAAAGCCTACCAAGTTGATCAAAGGACAGTGGACTTCCATACGAAGATGCTATCCGACCAAATCATCAAGCTTTGGGCATTAATATATCCATGATAGCAAATGAAGAATCCGAGAAAGAAGAAGAGCAAAGCAAGGACTGAGATGGCTACTCAAAAGATACATATGGAAGCATCTAACTAGTCCTTGGTGAAGCAAAGAAATAGTTGAATATCTTTTAACACTTAGCCGTCCTCCAAATTGTGATAAGATAAAATACAAAAATGTAAGAATGAAATCACGTAAATACAATTGCTAATGGACAACTCTATTTGAGAGACCCTAGGTATATTACTCGTTATGCCTCACGTAAATGAAGTGCGTAATGTAATGACAGCATCTCATGAAGGAATTGTGGAGGTCATTACGCTTGGAGGGCTACAACACATAAAATCCCGTTTGCTTTATCGTGGGCCAAAACTCAGATTCAGATACTTTTGTCAATGGTAGCAGAATAAATGCCAAAGGTTTGCAAAAGACATAAATTAGCAAACTTTACCTAATTTTATTCATGTAAAAATGAACCATTTCGTGTAAATGGGGATTGGATTTTATAGAGAGATGTCCCCATCAAGTGGCCAATATAAATGGATACTAACACCACAGACATTTCACTAAATGGCAGCTTCATACCTACCGAAATGCTAGCGTATGCCGGATAATGAGGTTTATAGAGGAAAATATCATATCTAGGTTTATTGTCCTCACAGATTGTAACTGATAATGCACAGTTTGTGTCCGGCCAGATTTGTGAACTTCTCGAAGATATAACATCATCCCGACTCACTCCACAAGATACTATCCACAGGAAATGGTTTAAAGGTAGGCTCCTAACAAAACCCCGTGAGGGCTCCAAGAAAAACAATAAGGAAAATCCGAAAACCGGGGATTCCCAATTGAAGTTTGCTCTATGGGCGAATAGGATAACCAAAGAGAAAGAGCAAATGTAGTGAAATATCCCTATGAATTGGTGTATGGGAGAGCACTATGTTCCCAGGCAAATGCACCGCCGCAGGGGCACGTTTTATGCAGGAGAATTAGGAGGAGCCAGATGACATGATCAGAAGGATCAATCAGCTGATAGAATTGGAGGAAACGCGGAACCAGGTGGATCAAAGATTGATAGAATATCAAGAGAAAATGAAGAATGTCTTTGATCAACACGCGAAGGATAGGGACTTCCAAATTGGTGACCTGGTTCTCAGATGGGATGTTCGCAGAGCGGAGAAGGGCAAGCATGCTACGTTTGATCCGCTGTGGTTTGGGCCATTCAAAATAGCGAAGCTAGGAAGAAACAACACTTTTTATTTAGAAAACCTACAGGGTGATTTGTTAGATGCCCCTGTGAATGGCCAATTCCTCAAGCCATACTTTCAATTCGACCTGTGTCGGGGAATTCCCCGATTGTAATATATTGTATATAAGTGGTTTCTAGTTTTTATTTTCGAAGCGGCATAAAAGGATGCCGGAATACTCGAAGAAGGAGCTAGTGGGAATTGAATATTCAATGGTCTCGATAGTATTCTCAGAGCATGCCCGAGGACGAGCATGTCATCCCCAGATGGAGCCGATGTTGTACATATTCATCCTTGCCTATGAATTTTGGTCTGTTGCCCCATTCGAACCTATTTTAAAACTCCACCGTGGCTTAGAATCCTGGTGCTCCCGCTTAACATTGTCATCCCCACTCAAAAATACGCTTGGCCAAAGTTAAAAAACCCCTAGTTTAAATATTGGGTCAAGCCTCAAGAGTTTGGCCCTTCCCGTTTGGACACTTCCATGTCCTCCAGCCCGAAAACCACAAGCTAAAAGGAGAGGGGCTTATCGTTTTATATTTCGTGTGCAATGGCAACCGTCCGATCAAATCCAATCAACGGAGCGGCTTGTTTTAGGTGGAGGGTCTCGCGTACGTAAAATCGAAGCAGAAATCCCACACACACTCCCACCGAGCCTACGATATTTACCACCGGGCACGATTCCACTAAACATGTGCCGCGTGTCTTTGGTACGGATCCAAAACCACTTGCCCCGCGCAAAAGTCCGAACAATCGTCGAGCAGCGGAATTCTGTTTGAACCGTCGTATCTACCGATTCAATCCGACGACGGAGATCTTCTAAACTTCTGCTCTCAAGCACTGCAAGGTCCGCACCCGTGGCCCACCATCATGTTGCCACCATCGACTTCCAGTCGTTGATTCGTGAATCTTAATCCAACGGCCAGCAATCCGTCTCCCTGGCCGTTGACTCTGCTGCCACGTTGTCTTTCCACCAGTCTCCCGTACATCCACGTGTTTTGGTCTTGTACATCTGTAATATCCCTCCCCGCTATATATATGTGTGTGTGTGTTTATATGTTTTTATTCATATTTTTCGTTATTCCTTCCTCACGTCCAGACCGTGTCACGTAAAAAATTCGCATCTCGTCTATTTGTTAAAACCTCCATCGTTTTCTTCCGCCACCCCGCGTGTTCCCGCTCCGTCCGTAAACCACGACGCCTTCTCCATCTCCACCTCCACACCCCACACCCCCCGAGTCCGTTTTTCTAATATGTTCATGGGTTTTTCAGATTCAAGTCAAGAAGAAGGCGCTTTAATTTATGGTCTCGTTGCAAAGGCTAAGAGCATGTTGAAGGACTTACATTCTCACGGGTGAAATTTAAAGAAGAAGCCGAGGGTAGTGGGAAATGACCATCATTAAAGAAAACGAAGATATGGACCCACAGAATCCTCCAGAGAAATTCGCCTACATTAAAGATCTAGGATTCAACCAAAGTTAAGGGCCGATAGTACAAGTGACATAATTGCGTACTATCTCGTGGTTCTTACTATACAGATCTTACTTCGTGTTATAAGGCAAAGCACTGTATATATTTTATTATTTGTGTCTTATATATAAGGATATTTTCATCTCCTAGCATTCATTTCTAGAGACAGATTGTAAAGTACAACCATTTATAGTTAGTCATTCATAAAGTGGGCGCGAATGTTTTCCGCCATTTTATTCAAATTAAGTCATTAAATGTGCTTCATCTACCTCCTTCTCGAGAATTCTCAATATTTTCTATAAAGGCCCAAAAAGAAGACATTGCAAGGGTTCCAAATTTCTATCAGCAGACTATGTAGTGAAAAGGCTTTTGTATACATTCTGTAATATTTCTGTATGAAGGTTCAGAGCCCGTAGGGTCTCAGTGAGGAGGAGTTATAACTCGTAATGAGGATTCTCGTCTCTAGTATCTCACAAGAGTGTAATTTTCTCTTATGTTAATACAATATCTCATTTCATGCTATTTCTCTTCTTGTATCATGTTCTAGAATGCGAGTGGCTCACTAGTTTGCAGTAAGGATTCATCCTGGTTGATGCCCTTTCTGGGATTAGTCAAGCGCTTTAAATAGGCCTAGTCGTGATATACTGTTCCATGTTCACTTCATCCATGATTGCTGCTATATTAGTTGCTTGAGGAGGGTGCTTTTAAATCGCCATTTTCATATAAGGATTCATAAATTGGTATGCCCTTATGTGGTTCTGTTGTGTATCTGGGTATCAGTCTCATGTCAACTAATATCTTCTTATGTTTCCTCACTACACTCACTTTCTCGATACTTGATTGGGTGGTATATTATTTCAATCGGGGCCCTCTTTACAAGAAGTCGTCTCTTAACTGTCTGATGCCTTTGTATTGGAGTTTTACATGATGTTCCTACACTATTCTAATCTTTGTATCAGCTTCTAAGAGAGATTGGTCCCATTCTAATCTAATTTCCTTATTCAAACAAGAGATAGTGAGTGATCTCTTGGACTGACAATCCATATTATTTGAAGAGCTCCTTGCTATATTAAGATGTCCTAGGCACTGGTCTATGGCAACTCTAGACTGTCTCTAGGGGGTGACAAAATTGTCCACAACATGCCTAATGAACGGCCCAGATTGACTAGAAATTACTATACTTTTACAAGGCAATTTTACATCTGCGGGCCGGGGCGCCGCCCGAACCCCCGCGTGGGGCCCAAAGCGCCGCCCGGACCCCCCACGACAAATATTAATTTCAAGGGCGTTTACAATTTCTTTAAGGCAATAAGGGTCCAATGTCATGGATACAAAGTAAACAAGATAATTAGGCTCCACCCAAATTACCGAAATTTGAGTAAACCCATAAGGAGATTAGTTGAAATATGAGTTGAAAAAATAGTTTTTTCTTTTTTCCCTCTAAAATTTGATGATGTAATCTAATATTATTTTATTATTTCCTAATTATTATTTTATAATTTTCTTAGGAGGCCTATTTAGCCAAAAAATACCCCGATGTCTATGGACGCTCCCGGGAGCATGACCCTTCGATATAGAATGTATATTGGTTATGGTTGGAAATCCCCCTTTTGTCTCACCTATAGCAAAAAAAAATAATCAATTACATGATTAGAATCCTTCGCATACCTTTTAAGAAAAGAAACATGAAAACCATCATGAACTCTAATTATAGGAGGTAGGGCCACCATAGACCACTAGCATAATCTTCTCAAGGATCTCAAAGGCCCACTTATACTATGGTGCCAACTTAGAACAATTCCCAATTATTAAGGAACTCTTCTTCGTTTAATTGACCCATAAACTATCATGGATATTCCACCGGACAAATACCATCACAACATATCTAATAATAATATATTAAAATTCTAAATTTTTACAATATTGTAGTTTTATTAAAATTCCGTATCTATAAATTTAACTATAATTAGTGCATGCATGTGAAAGGAAATTATGCAGCAGAGAAATAAAAAATAATCACACACACACACACACACACACATAAGACACAATATGTGCTATGGGGAACCCTATTAGGAGAAAACCGAGGTGGAAGGTGAGCTTGCTTTGTTTCCTTGTCTCGGGAAATATGGTCAGTAAGTACAAAGAAGTAATTCCCTGTGGTCTGCAATGCTAAGCAATGAACATATCCTATTTGTGTTCTCTACCTCCTATCTTTCCCGGATATCTTTTTCTCAACTATGGAACAAAATTACAAAGAATGAAATTCCTCTTCCTCCTAGTGGCCCGATTATAACACAACCCGATCGCCTAGTAGTGGTTAAGTTTGGCTATATAAAATCTCAACTAGAGTTCAACAATGTACTTTGCAGTCTTTTACATCAAAAAACATGTGGCTATCCCTTTCCATGACTAACGGGGCCGACTTGTCCTTCCAAACTATAGGTGTGAAAACAAAATGAAAGTCAAGTTCTAAGTGGCATAAATTTTCATACGTACTCGATTGGCATGATGTTTGGAGTTGTTGGAAATATATATCTCAGGTAGAATAGCATGAAATGGTGTTTCACAAAATTGTACCCTTACCCCTAAAAAATATCATTATATGCATCAAAAATTCCCCCAAAAGGTTTCATAATTTCATTTCTCCAAACTAGGTCAAGTGTGCAAAAACGGTCTCGTGGGCTTATTCCCGTACTTTTTCCACTCTTAAAATGCATCAAGATAAGTACAAAATATAATTATGCAATTTTGATAACACCCTCCCCATTTTGGGAGTATTTTTTCCCCTAAAATCTTTTACTTCAATGATGTGAGGAAAATTTTCCTCCACCTTCTCTCCGTGTGCCATTTAGCTTTTCTTGAATTTTTTACTTCAACCCAATCGCCAAAGGTCATAGCCGGGCCATATATTGTGGTTCTAAACTCCTTTTGCAATATTCTATCTTCTATCAACTCTTCTTGAGCATCCGGTGCTAAATCCTCCATAGAAGGTAGGACCTATTCCTTCCCCCGATCTAACATGGAAGGCCCATAGAGTTTCAAATTTCTCTACATTCACAATCGGGTAAATGTGCATATATGGTGGAAAATTAAGTCGATAGGAATTGTCATGCACAATATATCAAAGGGAACATATCTCTGATAGCCTTTATTTTCTTACTAGGACCGGCCGCCTCTCCTTGTTCAATTGTATCCATACCGTCTCCCACTCAATGATTTCTATGTTCTATGTTGACTGTGCATGGCCTTATACTTATTATGATATATGTAGTGTTTCCTATACCCGTAGATGGATATGCCCGATCTTTTCTATAAATTTATCCCTCAAAGAATCTCATGTAAGACATTCCCCTCACTCCTCCTTGCTACCCATATGTACACCTGTGCCGAAGGTAAAATACGTAAAACAAGTCTCAAAATGGGGACTTTCCTATAGAAGTGTGGATTTATTTGGTTGTAATAATGTTGTATATATACCATATTTTCATCTGAAATGTTCGGGTAATTCTAGTTTATATCCACTCGAAGCTGCACCAAAGTCTTATTGAGTACTTTTGTCATCTCATTTGTCTATCAAGGAATGTTGCACTTTCAACTTTGTATCCATGTTCTCCCACAATGTAGTCTAGAATGCACCGAGAAATATTGGTATCCGTCTAAAATGATGATCCTGTATCCAAAACTCGTACCCAAATTTTTCCAAAGAGAAAGTTTTACGTTTCTGTACAAGCAGATGGTATTTTTATTGTGGCATCAAAAAGAAATTATTATTGAACCTATCAAGTACCATGAGTCAGTAGTCATGTCTTTCTGGTTGGCTCTGTAAACCTACCACAAAGTCCATGGAAATGATTTCCCAAGGATGAGTAGGCAATGTAAGGAATGTGATATAGACCTTTTTTCCTATTGCTAGGCTTGATGGTACAAAAATCATGCACCCTCTTATGAACCTAACTACCTCCTCTTTACATCTTGGGCCGTTATTGCACATACTCTCAGTTAGCCACGTCTTCCATACACCAAAGTGTCCTACAAACTTGAGGTGTGAACCTCTCTCATTAGCTACAATCACTCACCTTTAGCTACCTCATGGCTTATCCAACCTGTAGAGTAACTTGTACTGGAGATGGTATTCAACGGTGCTATCTCCATTGTGCACTTGACTCTTACTTCCGCAATGGCTTATACACCTCCTACCTCTTCATCTTCCGAATCTCGCCTCTCGTATGCATCATGGGTGAGTGGCTCCATGTGCATAAGGGTACCCAAAGTTGTACATTTGATGTGGGTGGTCTTGATAACATGCAACCAACTTGTTTGTGCTTCCCTTATTATACATGATCACCAAATGAAATTGTTGGTAAAACCCCATCCACTTTTAATTCTTGGTCTATTTTACCTTACTTATGGGCATGCAAGTACTATAACCGTTGGTGATCCGTGTGGATCGTTCATTTTACCATCAGATTGTAGAAATTATACAACATGCATGTATATCTTGGATTATCCCGACGAACAATGTACTAAAGTTAAATACTAAATTGCTTCTACAAATCCTTTGTAGAATTAAAAACACAATTGCTAATCACATGAACATGAAGAAATATCAATCACACAACATAGATAATTTCTCAGGAAAGCTTATAGCTAAAAAACCCACTATATTCTATTTTATATTAAGCATGGATCATGAAACAATTACATACAAAACTCTCTCAAAAGAGTCGTCCAATACTCAACTAATTGTCTCACACTATCATATGCAAACCGACCAACACATAGCCAATTTTAGGCTCATGGAAACCCTGTCGTGATTGTGCAATCCATGATGGTAAATATCCCTAAAAGATAGGAATTCTTGCCTCCTGACTAAAAAAGTATCATGGGCACCTAATGGATGTTTGCTTGCAAGTGTGCAAGCCAATAATCCTACAATCGATAGTCAATTTCCCTTTCACCTAGAACTCAACTAGGTCTCCATTGATCCGACATGCATGCATAATAATAGTAAATCCTCGCGGCATGTGATCGATCGTGAATTAATTAACATTTAATTCACTAGATCTCTCACTAGTGTATTCTTCGCTACAACTACCACAATTGAGTTAAACTATTTACAACTTGAACTAACCGATGCACCATTGCACTTCGAACTCTCATACAACTAGAATTACTCGCATGCCTCACCAACTACCTCTAACTCGAAATCCACTAGCCAATTAAATTTATCACTTTCATTTAATGCATTCAAGTCCATATTGAGAATAAATATTACAATTTAATTTCCATATTAATTAAGGGATAAATGAAATAGGACATGCACCCAAAAATAACACTATGGGCCCCACCCTGTCCTGATGCTTAATGTAACTAGGTGCTTAATGCACTAGGCATGGGAGATGAATCTTTTTATTGAATCTCAACACTCCCTCTCAACAAGAAAGGGATTATCCTTCACCCCGATCTTGTCTCTATGGTATTCGAATTTTCTCCGGTGAGCACCTTCGTTTCGAATATCTCGCATCCTAATCTTCTGTGGAGAATGTACTGTATAAATATGATCCTTCTTTGCACACAATCTTTGAGATGATGGTACCTAATATCTATATTCTTGGACCTATCATGAAACACGAGATTAATTGAGAGTTTAATGAAACTTGATTATCACAATGAATCACTATCGATCCATCTCGAGAACCAAAAAAACAAACCAACCAATATATTTCTCATCCAAATAGCCTCACATGCGCCTTGAATTGCTACCATGTATTTCGATTCCGCCGAACCGAGTGCCACAAACGTATTTGCTCGCTATACCAGAACCGGCTATAGATCCAATGCTAAAGATCCTCGATGTCCTCTTCTATCCGATGGAATGCCAACCCACCGCATCCGTGAAACCATGCAACTTCACTCCATTCGTCTGTCTGTACCATAGACCATACTCTGATGTGCCCCTTAGGTATCTTAGGACATTCTTCCCTAATTTTGAAAAGAGCTTGGTAGGCTTAACCATAGCTTGACTCAGCTGGTTAACTGCGTAGCAAATGTTTGGTCTTGTATTCACCAAATACATTAGTGAACCTAGTAACTGTCGATAGAAAGTAGTGCCCAATACCTCTCTAGAAGTAGCATCCTCTTTCCTCCAATTTCTTGGAAGAGGAGTATCCATGGGTTTGAAGCTATCCATGTTAAACTTACCTAGTATATCCTTTGCATACTTGCCTTGAGACACAAAGGTTCAATTATCCCGTCGCTATATTTCCAACTTAGGAAATAATTAAGGAGTCCCATGTCCTTCATTTAGAACTCCTTGTAAGATCCTCCTTGCATTAGTGTATCAACTTCTCACCAATCAAAATTATATCATCAACATAAATAAAATGATCAATATCTTACCCTCAACCACAACTGGGTATAGGTCATGTGACCGCTTCAATTTTGGTGAAGCCCAATCTAGGGTGAAAGAGCTGCCTATCCGAGTGCTCAAGCACAAGGTGCTTGCTTCAGCCCATACAATGCTCTTGAGTCCGCACACATGTGACTCCATCATGAAGATCTCAAAACCTTCAGGGTCTATGTACACCTCTTTCCTCAATGATCCCATTGATAAACATAGTTTTCACATCCATATGATGAATGCGCCAACCCATCCACGCTCGAGAGTGAAAGAATGGATCTTATGGAAGAGTACCTTGAAACAAAAGTCTCATTATAATATATCCGCTTGATCCGTGAGAATCCCCGGCCACAACTCAGCCTTGTATTTCTCAACACTCCCATTGCCAGCCTTGCTTTACCTCGTATATCCATCTTGATCCAACCACCGATTTGTCGATCGTCTTCGACTATCTCCATGCACTCGTCTATGAAAATGGAGTCATAATCCTCCACCATTGCATCAACCTGGGTTGGTCACAATACTTTCCGAAAGGAATATGGTTTAGTCACAATACATTTTCTCATAAGAGCCATGTATCTAGTAAATCTATCGTGAGACTTTCTTTGCCTATGTTGTGAAGTAGGGCTCCTACGTTTTGCAACATCAAGTCTCAATCTACCAACTTTTCAAGGTGTTAGTGCCATAATATGAATTCTCCACGCATCGTTGATCAAAATCACTCTTTTCATATTCATTTTTGTGTCCCATTTAAATTTTTTTTTTAATCATTCCATTAGGTCATGTAAAATTTATCTACCTAATTGTAGCCCTAGTTGTGTAAATAAATATCACTCTCCTCACAAATTATCACTTGTTGGCCCACCTTCATGTCTTGCGTGAGCATAAAAACTTTTGAAAAGCTAATTTCACTATATCTTATCTCATTCAAAGTCAATTATGGATTTAGGTCATTTAAGGTCCCATTAGGTCATTAGGTTTCATTTTTCAAGTTCCAAAAAATGCACCATGTCATCTCAATAAGGTCAACAAAAGGTGTGAGAGTGATTCAATAAACATTTAATTATCATTTGCAAGAAAGTATTATCAACATGTAAATATGATATTTTAAAGTTGTAATTATGGTTTCCAAGATGATTTTCATACTCAAATGTAATTATTTAAAAAAAAAAGAGTTTTTATTTATTTTACTTTTTAATGTAATTTTATGATTCTTATATGTAATAAGTAACTTCCCTAAAAGCTTTCAACTCCAACTTCCATGCCAAACTTAAGATCAGCACTAAATCAAAGTGACAAGTGTCAAACTCCAACAACTTCATCCTGCAAGAAGAAAAGTCAAAGAAAAAGCATATTCAACATGCTTTCAAAAAGTGAGAAACATAGGAAAAGTGAGTTTTTGGATCTAAATCTAAAATCACTAAGTATTTAAGACTCCTAGACATCAAATTTAGATTACCCCTCTATTTCATCGAGAAAACAACTAAGGAGAGCAAAATTTGTGATTTTCTTCGAGTTTAAATTGGAGAAACAAGAGTAGAAGGTCGCTTATCCTATTAGCTTTGCACTTATCCTCCTGTTGTGCTTATCCTCTTAACGTTGCATTTATGCTCTTGGCATTGCGCTTATCCTCTAACCGTTGTGTGTATGTTCTTGGCATTGCAATTATCCTAATAGCACCGCGCGCATGACCGTAAAGGATCGAAACTCATCAAAGGTAAAATCGCCTTCCCGTACTTCAACAATCATTCTTCACTTCAATCAAGCAATTTAGTTACGTTTGCATCATTCTCCTCTTCATCAAAGTCATTTTGGATTTGTGAGTTAGTTAAAATCAAATTTGGTGTCTTCTTGAATGTGAAACCCTAGTTTTTCTTCCTTGTACTCATAATTCCGAAAATCACATTTTTACACTCAATACCATCCTTACGTTGTTAAAATTCATTCCCAACCTTAATATCATAATCCCTATACCTGCTTTAATAATTCCCAAAACCCTAAGCCCTAGGTGCTATTTTGACTTAGGCTCCTAAATCCCAATTCCCCATCCCAATTCCCATCACTCTTTCACTCCTTTTCCCTTCCACATTCCTCATATCCCTAAACACTATTTCCCCATAAAATTCTCTTTCCCCATATCCAATCTCCAAATTCACCTTTCACACTATCACCTACTCCCTAGGGTTTGAACATAAAACAACCATGGAAGAAGAAGGAGAACATAACATCACATAGTGAGGAAGAGGAAACAGGGGCTATGAGGCCACATAAAGGGGGCAGGATACCAGACATGAACCTACTAGCATTAGGGAAATTTGGCTTCTCCAATGACAATGACATGCTTCAAAACATGTTGGTTGTTATTATTTCAGGGAAAAATTCGAGAGTTCAGCATCATTCCATGTTAACTAGGGTCTTCATATCTAAACTCCATAACAAACTGTGTTACCCTAGCTTGTGTCACCTTTACTGCTCCCAAATTCCATCATTTCAGCTACCATAGGGATCCCAAATGTGTTTGGAGAAAGGTGTTTCAAAAAGAGGATTTGGAAAACAACACTTTGAGCCCTTTTAAAACCTAGATACAAGAATGAGAAAAAGAGGATGTTTCCTTTTCCTACCTCCCGGACAGATTTGCACCCATGATGAAGATAATCATGAATTATGTTACATGAAGGTATATTCTCAAGGTTGTATACCTATCACATCCAGATCCTACCTATTTCACTATGGTAAGGATGCTAAATATAGCTTACTACATTTTCCGGAAAGTGTTGGAAATATGGATTTTATTTCTCGAAAGGGAGTATGAACACCAAATGAAAATTATTTTCCATCATTCCCTTATCAAAATCATTGTCCTTTACCATCTCAATGAGCTGAAATTGGCATGGGATACCTTCATAGCCCATGATATCTTCTGTGAGATCCTCCTACTCAAGATGCCCAAAATCTTCCTTCATCATATCAACCATCCAATTCCATCCCTCCATTTCAACCTACCGTACATTCACCATCATACGCTCTTCATCCACTTCACCACACCATCTTCATCCCACATTGAGACCGAATCCCTATCATAAATGAGATATATGTGGCTTAGAGGGCTAGTATGGTTGAGGTTGAGCCATTTCTCAAAAACCTACCAAAGAGGCCATAGGCAGGTTTTCTCCACACATAGTGGCAAGGGCCATGTCTTCTACATCGAAAAATGAAGGGAAAAAGGTAAATGAAAGTCGATTGAGACGAAACTCAACCAAAGGTGAAACATGATGAAAACCTCCATGAGATCGAGCACAGTTTGAGTTGGTTGACCTAGGTGATGATGATGACAACCATATTATTAACATGGACATCAAAGGTAAGGATGAAAAATCATAGACCTCCAAACCAACCTTGACAACGTAGTCAACATGTTATAAATTTCGAGCAAGAAAACAAACAATTAAAGACTAAAATGTAGCTTCATTAATGAGGTGAATTACATCACCGTCAAAGGAGGCAAGAAAGGCCAAAGTGAAACTTGATGAAGCCTATGGTAGGTATGGTGACATTGATGAAACAGATGAACAGTACCAAGAAGACCTAGAACTAGAGAGGGCCGAGGAAGAACTCTAGCTCTAGAAAGGAAAAGGAAGTCGAGTTTATGGACCGGCTAACCTCAATGAGCAAACATTTTACTATAGATAACAAGTATCAGGAGCCATGGTTTGATAGAGAAAATAAACACTTAGAGAAGTCATGCAGGCAAAGGAAAATAAGGATAATGACTTGTTGAGGAGGAAAGTCAAACATTAGGCACAAGGAGAATGATTTCATCGTCAAGCTCAAAATGAACCAATGCCAAAATTGAAGCTCTCACTCATCAAAAGGAGAAGGATATGTTGGAACATCAAGGCTTCACTCCAAGCCTAGCCACCATCAACACCCTTTCCACAAATTCTTGAGGCAAGTTGCAACATTTTTTTCAAAGTCAGTATATGACCGTATTTCCGCAAATGAAAATATCGGAAAAATGGTCATAAGTGCAATGCCCTTGGTGTTGCGTTTATCTTTGGGGAATTTTTTAGAGAGAAATAAAAAACCACCATGAGATTTTTAATGACATATACATCTAGAAAAACCACTTTTACAAGCTTGATTTTCTGCCTGTGGAGGTGAAAAAGCCAGAAAATCCACCAAAAAACATGTTTCGCCCTCGTTTTTTCCTAGGCTCTATGCTTATACCTATCTGGGAAAGATTACATTTTTGAGGGTCAAGTCACACCATTTTTAGAACTAGAGGCATATTCATAAAGAGGATTTGGATAATATTTCCAACAAGCTATCCTGGGCCCAATTTGGACATCGGGAAGGCCTCCAAAGCGGCCTTGAACATGGAGGGCGCTTATGACACAACGAGGGCGCCATGACAAGAAAATGGTACTTATGCCAAACTTTACCTATTTTTTTGTTTTTCTCTACTGTAATTTTTGGTTTTACCTCAAGAAATTATTTTAATATCAATGTAATTCATCATGGTAAATGTAATTCTTTAAAGGATAAGTTACCTAGTAGATTCATTGGGTAAACTTATCCTTTAGTCAAATATGAATCAGCTTTGAATGTAATGAGGAGTGAGTCACTTGGACCATCCTACACTTCAACTATTAGTTTAGATTTTTGTGATTCCTTCTCACATCATGGATTTGACCCCCGAGGATGAGGAAGGTTGTTTTTATGTCTATATCTTCCCTTTCTTCACTCTAGCAAGGGTTGAAATCAATTTGGATGTTAGTTTTGTAATCAAGGAACCATTTAGACTTCTAGTTTGGCCATTAATAAGGTGAGTTGCAATATTTTCTTCAGATACTTGTATGATGTTTATCATTTTTTTCTTATTCGCATCATATGTTAAATGTATTGTTTCCATGTTTCATCACATCTCTATGGTATGATATATCTCAAGTTGATAGGTAGAACACATGCTTGCTAATGCTCGTTTAGGGATATTTATCATAATTTGTTCATTTTTCCTTTGTTTAGAAAGAATAGATCTCCCATGCTCTTCCTAGTTTCCTCATCGCTCCTAAACCATCTCATCAAGCAATCATCTAAAAGTGCTGGGCCTTATGCTTACCTTGGCCCCGTTTCCGGAATCTTTTTGCAACCCTACCTCATTTTCCCCGACCTAGCCCTCGACCAATACTTTCATCCATTTGCCCAAATAAATAATAAATTACCAAAACCCCTCGCACTTCTACCTAGCCTACAACCCTAATCCATTCAGCCTTATAGGCTATGTTTTGTGGATGTAGCCCTCTCTGACTTGGTGGGGGGCTAGCTACCAAGTCAAAATCTTGGCTTGTGGTTACCCCTATTAGGATTCCTTCTTCAAATTTCTGGGAATTCTGGGTTAGAGTGATAAACGTGGTGCGCTTTCCGCCATTTTTAATGGATGGATTTGCATGAATTTTTTCCTCCACTCCATGAACTTTCTCATGTGGTCGAACCACATCTTGAGACTCATCCTTGGAACCAACAAGCCTTTCCCTTCCGCATGCAAGTCCAGCCCTCTCAAGGGACAATCGCATGCCTTTCTCCTCATCAAATTTGATATCCGTCGTACAAAAAACTGTTGCTGTTTAGAAAAATACACATGATAATTATGGGGTGTTTCGTTGTACCCCAAAAAAAATCCCAACCCCAACCGTTATTCTTAGCTTTTCCCGGCATCCTTGGTTACATGCACATAAACATATGAGAAAAAAATCTTAAAGTATGAAACATCAAATTTCTTACCAAAGAAAAGCCTCTTTAGGTGGACTCGTGCAAAGTAAGTACCTCTATGAGGACAACAACATGGCATACATGTACCATTGTATTGCATGCTTCCCCCAGCGTATGCACGTTAGGCCTTCGATCATGCAACATCGCTCGTGCCGCACTCCAAAATAGTTCGTTCTTCCTCTCCATGACCCCATTCAACTGTACATGAGGCGCTATAATTCTTTTCTTCAAATTCCTTCTTTGCCGCAGTAAGTTCTTGAATTAGTTAAAGATGTATTATCCACCATTATCCTCCTAAGAGTCTTCACTTGCTCCCCGACTCTTTCTCCACCCGCTTAAACTCACATAACTTAGAGAATTTTATCTTTCTTCTCGCATGAATAAGATACAACACTTATGAGAAAAGTCATCAACAAATATTACATAGTACTTATGTTTTCTAATAGCTAACCGAGAAAGGACCACACTGCAGGAACTCTCTCAAGGATCCCCTGGCTCGGTTTTCCTTCTCATGAAAGGTGGCCTTTACAAATTTTCCCATAGTACATCCCTTTCTTATGTATCTAACTACGTAAGTGTACCCCTCGGAAGACCAATATAAATATGTTGCATTGGCTTCTTCAAGGTCGCATGGTGAAGATGGCCCAATCGCTCGTGCCATAATTCGCCCTAATCCCGGCTCACCTTCTGATCTACCTTGCCCATCATTTCCCGCGCAACCATCTACCTCCATCTTGTAGATATTATTAACTCAAATCCATATCCTCTTGGGATTGTTCGTTTTTTTATGTTGGTGGTGAAAGCTTTTTCCATCTCTAAAACAACATCATAGCCTCTAGCCTCCAACATTGCATCTAAGACCAATTTTTCTTCAGACTCGGTACATGAATTACATATTTGCTGAAATTGTTTAATTAATCCCTCTCGAAATAATGGTACCAATCCCGGTAGCATCAGTAATTATCTGTTGCCGCCTATTTCAATATGCGTCCGGAGATATTTCTCCTCCAAGTCACTAAAAAGTTCCTTATCTCCCGTCATGTGAAAGGAAGCCCCACTATCCACATATCCTAATGTACTAGAAAACCATGTATGCAATCAAAGAGAATTCAAGCTCAAATTGCGAGGCAAGGGCCCCACTTTTGTACTATTAAACATCCTCCAACCTTATTGTTCTTCTTCTTTTAGATATTAGTAGCAAAATGTCCATGCTCTCGACACCGAAACACTTCACCTTTTGACATGTATCGCTTTCTTGCCATTCTTAGAATCGGATTTAGAATGGAATTTCTTCCTTACCTCTTCCTCACCTTTGGAAGCCAAAGCACAATCCTCTTCATCCTCATTCTCGCATGAATATCCATCTTTGGTGTTTCTTCTAAACTCCTCCTACACCAAATTCGACCATAGTCGTCCTAATCTAGAAATTTTTCCCTTCCATCGACATAGTCTTGATAACTCGTGCCAACTCTTGGGAAGTTCTAGGAGATCCAAGCCTACCGTATCATCATAAAGAAATTTTATTCCAACGCTCCCGCTCATCCCAACATTGGACAAAATTTGCTAGATATTTTGGAAATGGTGTCGTCTCTTTTCCATCTTGATCTTCCCAAGTTTATCTTCGGAAAAAGTTTCCTATGGTTGCTACCGTTTTGGAATAGATCCGTCAAAGACTTCCACATTGCATATGGTGTGGCTTTCCCATGGAGGCTTGAGACAATGTGGTTTTTTACTCCCTCCAACAGATCCTCCTCGCCTACCACTTTATTTTTCCATGCATCAAGATTTACAGTCATTCTGTGCGCATTGGGTTTAGGAACATCTTTGTCAATGAATTCTTCAACCCAATGTCTTCGAGTACCGCTCCATCCCGTCCTTCCAAGAAATATAGTTCGAGCTGCCCTTGAGTGCACACTAACCTCAATCCATTGAAATCCATTTCGATCTAAATAATTTGTAGCACCAAGAAAGCTCGTTAAATTCGAATTTATCCAACAATAAACTCAAGCCCTCGTCTACTTCGAAATTTCTTTAGGTTCGATACCATGTAGAAATTACACAACATGCATGTATATATTGGATTCACCCTCGATATAGTTAAATATCAACTTAAGTATTGAATAAATTCTATAAATATTTGAATTAAAAACACAATCGCTAATCACATGAACATGAAGAAAGATCAATCACACACCATAGATAATTTCCCCGGGGAAAGAATACGCCTAAACCCCAATATCTTTTATTGTGTATATTAAGTATGGATCATGAAACAATTAAGTATACTAAAAATAATCATTAAAGAGCCCTCAAGTACTCAATTAATTGTCTCCACACCGTCATATGCAACCGACTAACACATAGCCAATTTTCAACCTCAGGACAACCTCGCCTTTCTCAGGTAATCCCTAATGATAAATATCCCCAAAATATAGGAATTATTGCCTCATTTTGACACTACATCATGGGCACCTAATATGTTTGTCAGTGTGCAAGCCAATAATCCCACAACTCTGATAGTCAACTTCCTTCACCTAGAACTCAATCTGCCCCCATTGATCCTATACATGCATGTAACTACACAAGAAATCCTTAATGGTATGTGAGATCACTAATTGTGAATTAATTAATATTTAATTCACTAGATCTCTCACTAGTGTATCTTAGTTACAATCAGTTAATAAATAAGTTTAACTCACTTAACTGAGTTAAAATATTTACAACTTGGCAAGAATCATGCACCACCGCACTTCAAACTTTGCTACAACTAGAATTAATTTCCGCATACCTTCACCAACTACCTCTAACTCAAAATACACTAGCTAACTCGAATTTATCACTTTTAGTTAACTCATTCAAGTCCACATTGAGAATATAATATGCTTAATTTCCATCTTAATTAAGGGATAACCAAAACATACATGCACCCAAAAATAGCATTGTGGGCCCCACCCCAGTCTAGGTGCTTAATGCAGGCTAGGTGTAAGGGTTTAACTTTGTTGAATCTCAACACAGACATTGCTTCCAATTGTTCGTAACTTTCACCATGGAATTAAGATCCTTATTGTAGGTAGGGTAGTCAAGAACCGCCACATGAAAAAAATTCACAATGGTAACCTACAAACCTTCCTCCCTCGCATCCAGACAACTCCTATAACATACCCAATTGCATATATCTCCACTTTGAAAGGTCAAATAAGTTTGGTAATGCCGGTCTGGTGCTTGAATGATATTCTTCTTTAACCTCGAAATCCCTCTACCGACCTTTTCCCCACTAAAACATTTCCATTGTTGTTATGGCATCTGAGTGGTGCCGTTACTACCAAAAATGAGGCTGTAGACTTCCCTGTGGAAAATTTCAATGAAACTCCTAACCCCACATTAGTAGGCACCAACCATTTCATGATGGCATCCATCTCGCTATCCTCCATCGATCACATATCCCAAATACACCAAGGATTTCCGTAAGCTCACACTTGAGATTTTATAGCAAATAAAAGCCATCGTTTCCAATAATTGCCACAAATGAAGAATGCTCCTCCTAGGTAGCACTATATACCAAAAGATATCATCCAAATAGACAATAACAAATGAATCTAAGGTGGCGATTGTATATCATTCATTAATCTCATAAATGTAGTTGGTGCATTACATAGGCCGTATATGCTAAATAACCACTCATACAAACCTTGCCTAGTTTTGAAAGATGGTCTTCCATGTATCTTCTTCTTGAATCGAACTCCGTGATATTCATACTTCAAGTCCATCTTGGTGAAGTATTTTTCTTGGGTGAAATCGATCCAATAAATCAACTATCCCGCATAGGGGTATCTATTTTGTGTGTGATTTTGTCTAATGCCTTGTAATCTAGACACATATTCCAAGTCCCATCCTTCTCTTCAACACAATGATTATGGATGACCCACATGTGGTGATGTGTAATCAATTGAATCCACTACAACTATTTCTTAACCTCACTTGCTTTTATAATAAAAATTCCCGTACAACCCAATATTTGGAAATGGTGAGTCTCGCAAAAGATGGATCGCATGCTCCACTTCTCTCTTAGGTGGTAACTCTTTAGGCTCTCGAACACATCCTTGTATGCATATAAATACTCCTCCAATTGTTGTTTTTGTTTCTTAAAAGTACACCCCTCCAAGGATTCCTTTTCCTCTTATTGACTTCTCTTTAGATAAAATTTCTCTTAAAAACAAAAAAAAACATAGTTCTTGGTGGAACCGATCAATTTCTTGGCTTGGTTGGCACTTACCCGTGGAATTTTCCACATGCCTTTGTACACATTGATGTTGAAGTTGAGTTCAAACAAACTCACAACCACTGCCTATCTTGAGTTGGGAGGTTTGGCTACGGGAGTTCTATGGAAGGGAAGTAGTTTTGCCACCTTCTATGGAACCTTCCTTGTTGATAGGGCCAATCCCATAATACTAGGGATCCCAACTCCCTCCTTCCCCAGATCTATAAAAGCTTGCTCAGATCCATGGCAAGCCAGTCTTGAAGTGGTCAAGCTTTGCATCTCCCTAATTCCCAAGTGCCTTTCAGAGCAAAGAATCCATTCTTCCTTTAAGGCTCATTTATTATGAGACTATTGTTACGAGACCTCGGAGAGGTTTCCTCTCGCGAGCTTTGCGAGACGTGGACAACCGAGACCCGCTCGAAGGAAGCTGCGACGTCGTAACTTGGTTGTAACTTCTATTCGCTATCACTTTAATAAACATGACTATGATTATGGTTCCACTCCTTTCGCAATCATGTTAATGCGAGTAACATTTCTTTCCACCGATATTTAGTTACGTACGTCGGTTCCTATGCATGTATCTCTGTTTGGTTTCTTCTCCGTGTGCAGTGTTCGTCCACTTCCGAGATCGTGGAAGGATTGTGATCTTCCGTGGCTGAAGGACGGGGGCATCTTTCTTCGCATCTAGCGTTGGAATCCGTGCAGGCTCTTATCCCAAGTCTTTCATTTCGTAACCAGGGAGCTTGCGTCATAGCACGTTTGTTTGTTGCTAGACCCCCGGCTAGGCTAGTAGGACTCGCTCGTCCGCGAGAGGGGATTTACCCTCCTCAACAAATTGGCGACTCCGCCGGGGATGGCGCGTACCCACCCCATCGTCCCTCTTCCGAGCATGAGCCTATTTCCCCCCGAGGCATCTCCCTGCAAAATCCATGGAAAACAACTCTTTTTGCATTGGTTACGGTAGACAAATAAGACTGCGCCACTCAGTGGGAAATCCTCAAAGAGGTCGCGCCACTCTGGCGCTCGTCACAGAGCGCAATCGCGCCACCCATTTTAGGACCGTTTTTTATATATATGGATGGCGGAAGCTGAGTTCAAACAAACTCACAACCACCGCCATCTTGAGTTGGGAGGTTTGGCTACGGGAGTTCTATGCATGGAAGTAGTTTTGCCACCTTCTATGGAACCTTCCTTGTTGATAGGGCCAATCCCATAATAATAGGGATCCCAACTCCTCCTTCCCCATCTATAAAAGCTTGCTCAGATCCATGGCAAGCTAGTCTTGAAGTGTCAAGCTTTGCATCTCCTCATTCTGCGTTCGTGTTGTAAAGAATCCATTCTTTCCCTTAAGGCCTACGGCTTATGAGACTATTGTTAATGCAGACTCGGAGAGGTTTTCCTTGGCGAGCTTTGCGAGACGTGGACAACCTTATGAATCCGCTCGAAGGAAGCCGCGACGCGTCGAACTTGCTGTAACTTCTATTCGTTTATCACTTTAATGATGACCATGATTATGGTTCCACTCCTTTTGCAATCATGTTATCACAGTAATATCTTTTCTCGACCGATATTTAGTTACGTAAGGCCGGTTCCCAGTGCATGTATCTCGTTCGTCTCTTTCTCCGTGTGTTGTGTGTTCGTCCACGGAGATCGGGCTGATTGTGATCTCATTGTGTATCAAGGACGGGGGCATCTTCTTCTTCGTATCTAGCGTTGGAATCCAGTAGGTTTTTATCCCAAGTCTTTCATTTCGTAACTAGGAGCTTGCGTCATAGCATTGTTTGTTTGTTGCTAGACCCTCGCTAGGCTAGTAGGATCGCCTCGTCCGCGTAGGGGATTTACCTCCTCAACAAATCGCGACTCCGCCGGGGATGGCGCACCACCTCTATCGTCCTCTCGAGTATGAGCTTCATTTCCCCCTCGAGACATCTCCTTGCAAAATCCATGAAAAACAAACTCTCTTGCATTGGCGCGGGTAGACAAGCCCGCACTCGCGCCACTCAGGGAAACTCAGAAAGAGGTCGCGCCACTCGGGCGCTCCGTCACAGAGCAATCGCGCCACCCATTTTAGGGATCATGAGCATATATATGGATGGCGGAAGTTGAGTTCAAACAAACTCACAACCACCGCCATCTTGAGTTGGGAGTACACGGAGTTCTATGGAAGGGAAGTAGTTTCTTCTTATGGAACCTTCCTTGTTGATAGGGCCAATCCCATAATAATAGGGATCCCAACTCCCTCCTTCCCCATCTATAAAAGCTTGCTCAGATCCATGGCAAGCTAGTCTCATGTCAAGCTTTGTATCTCCCTATTCCCAAGTGCCTTTGTGTTGCAAAGAATCCATTCTTTCCCTTAAGGCTCATTTAAGCGAGGAGACTATTGTTACGAGACTCGAGAGTGTTTCCTTGGCGAGTTTTACAGACGTGGACAACCGGAGACCCGCTCGAAGGAAGCTTCGACGTCGTAACTTGGTTGTAACTTCTATTCGTTTATCACTTTAATGGGGACAGACTGGTGATTATGGTTCCACTCTTTGCAATCATGTTAATGCGAGTAATATCTTTTTCCGACCGATATTTATTACGTATGCCGGGTTCCTATGCATGCATTCGTTCGTCTTCTCGTGTGCAGTGTTCGTCCACTTCCGAGATCGGAAGGATTGTGATTCGGCCAGTGGTCAAGGATCTGGGCATCTTCTTCTTCGCATCTAGCGTTGGAATCTAGGCAGGCTCTTATCCCAAGTCTTTCTATTTCGTAACGGGAGCTTTCTGCGTCATAGCACATTGTTTGTTTGTTAAGCAGACCCCGTCAAGCAAGTAGGTCAGCACGGGTCCCGACTTCCAGATGTTTCCCTTCCATCAAGAGTGGAACTCTTGGAATCACCGCCTTCTTGCTCATTTTGACGTAAGCCCATGGGATAGCGCTTCCTCCTCGGTCAAGCTCTTTAAAACAAACCGTGGATCTCGGAGCAGAAATTGCTTGTGTCAAGTCTAAAAAGAAACAAGGTTGTCGCAGCAGAGTTCCTTTGTCTTAGTCAAGCTCCTTAAAAATGAAACAAGGGTGTCTCGAGATAGTTCTTTAATGTGTCAACCTCGTTAAAATATCGGAACACGTTTCGTTCAATTCGAGTCTTTGATCGATTCGTAAAATCCTGTACGAGTCTTTTCAATCTCGTCATTTGAACCTTCACTCCATTCGCCTCTCATATGGACTCGGTTGGGGGCATGTACTTTCGAATTGAGTCACCATGCCGGGGGCATGCTTATCTTTTTCAAGCATAGTTTATGTCCTAAGCTCAAGCTTGTAAAAATGAACCGGTTTCACATATTATCTTTTGTTTCAAGCTTGTGTAAAAATGAAACCTTTGCCCATTTTACTCTTTGTGATGGTCATTTTATCAAATCTCTATTTTTTACCGCATGAGCCTTGGTTTTCTTTCACTCCATTGTCACTATCTCTGCTTGGCCGATCATATGCCTTCACTTGCTGTTTTAACGTCCTCGAGGAACCGCTGCTATGAGTGGTCTTGTTAGCGTCGCCCCTCGACCTTATTTGTTCGCAGTAGTTCCACCATTACCGGGAACCAGCTTGCTACCTCACCACTCGTTCCTCCAGGAGGAGTCATCTTTCACTCTTTTTCTTCGACTCTCTAAACATGTAGAAAGATTGTCGAGGCCCTTGTCGTTTCGATCTCGTTAAAAATGGACAGAATCGACATTCACCCGTGATAAGCTAACCCTTTTTCGGGCCGGGGATGGATCGACATTTACGAAAAAGGAATACCTCAGCCTATCGCGACTAGGAGGTTTTCTCCCCCGATTATTGTTTTCACTCCTTTGATCCGGGAAACTATTTACGAAAAGGGACCCGTGGAGTTTTTTCTCTCGCTGTCTTTTCAAACTCTCTAAACATGAAAGACGCCGAGTTCTTCCTCTTTTTCAGACTCGTTAAACTCGATGACATTGGATTTCGTCGAAATGACGTTTCTCCGAGTTTCTCCTTCCCAGGGACTCGTTAATGCACTAGGATGGATTTCCGCCCCGAAGGGCGGACTTATATCACAAGTATATGCTATCCCCTCCTTCAAGCTTTCATCAAAAATAATCGGGTACTCGCCGTAATTGGTGGGGAAAATGGAACCATCGTCGTTGTCGTCGGGCAAGATGGCGCTCTTGAACATGGCACTTGTTCGCATCCGTGTCGTCGGGTTGTATTACTCCCATCTCGTTGCTTCACTTTGCCTCCATGGGTTTGGGTAATCTCTTTGACCTCTCATCCGTTCACCGCCTTGTCACCATGACCTCTCGATCCGTTGATGTCAACACGTCAAGTCCACTGGCCGGTGTCGTTTATGTGTTCAAGAGAAGTTGGCCTCTAAATATCAACCTTCCTCTATTTCTCATATGGTCTTGATTCACAAAACAAAACATTATGTTCCTCTGTTTCGTGTCGATGATGTGGGAATCATTATGGCCCACCTTCGGGATCAAGGTCACTTCCCGTCGACTTCAACTCATTATCCAAGTAGTTGGTCTAGAGACTCCCCGATGGCACTCTGGAGCCCGCATGCCTTATCGGTGTTCACGTATCTGACGAGAGGTTTTCATTATTGGCCTCCGATCGGATGATTCGAAGGGTTCGACGTTAGCTCATTTATTCACACGCCGTAGATTGTACCCGTAGTACCTTTGAGGACCATCGTGCTATTATTGGTGGTTTCTCTCGCGTTCGTTAACGGCTTTCATTATTGGCTGGTAATCGACGATGTTCTTGCATGTTCGATATCGCCCCTCACGTCGGGCGTTGGGAACTTGTACTTGTTTGGGTCGAGATAGAGCGCAAGACCCCCGGATTGTGTCCGTTGTAATCCAGGCCAAAGGAGTCAGGATTATTGTCATTATGTACATGACTCAATGATTGGATGGTCGCGACTATACCCGAAATTATTTGTTTGGATCTAGTTGACGTGGCCGCGCCTACACTCCCGGATCCGCATTATAGCATACTCGTCTCCGGATGGCTGCGTCCATACCATACATACACTGGTGTACTTGAGATATCACTGTGATTCCGTTCCCAGGCAGCAAGCCTCATCGCGGCTTCGTTGGAGGAAATTTCGTAAAGCATTTCACCCCTCTCTCGGGCCTCATGCTTTAGGGGGCATCTGTTAAGCACAAGAATTTGTCACCGTCCCTACCATTCCCCATCCCGCACAATGGAGGACCCATAATGTGACCCGGAACACTGGCCAGTACCGAAACATCATCATTACATCCCTCTCCGAGTATGAGCTCATTTCTGAGACATCTCCTTGCAAAATCCAGAAAACAGCTCTTTTGCATCGGCGCGGTGGCACGTCTGCGCACTCGCGCCACTCGTGAAACTCAGAAAGAGGTCGCGCCACTTGGCGCTCGTCATAGAGCAGCAATCGCGCCACCCATTTTAGGACCTGCGTATATATATGGATGGCGGAAGGAGTTCAAACAAACTCGTCAACCGCCTATCTTGAGTTGGGAGGTTTGGCTACGGGAGTTCTATGGAAGGAAGTAGTTTTGCCACCTTCTATGGAACCTTCCTTTGTTGATAGGGCCAATCCCATAATAATAGGGGATCCCAACTCCCTCCTTCCTGTCTATAAAAGCTTGCTCGATCCGTTATGTTGGTCTTGGAAGTGTCAAGCTTGCATCTCCCTATCTTCCAAGTGCCTTGTGTTGTAAAGAATCCATTCTTTCCTTAAGGCCTATTTAAGCGAGGAGACTATTGTTACGAGACTCGGAGAGGTTTCTTCTCGGGCGGTAGCTTTATGCAGATGGACAACCTGAGACCCGCTCGTATGAAGCCGCGACGTCGTAACTTGGTTGTAACTTCTATTCGTTTATCACTTTAATAGATGACTATGATTATGGTTCCACCTTTTCAGTAAATCATGTTAATGCGAGTAACATTCTTTCCGACCGATATTTAGTTACGTATGCTAGTCTTATGCATGTATCTCGTTCGTCTCTTCTCCGTGTGCGGGGTGTGTTCGTCCATGGAGATCGTGGGAAGGATTGTGATTTGCTGTGGCCGAAGGACGGGGGCATCTTTCTTCGCATCTAGCGTTGGAATCCGTAGGCTTATCCCAAGTCTTTCTCTATTTCTTGTGAACTAGAGCTTGCGTCATAGCATCGTTTGTTTGTTGTAGACTCTCGCTCGGCTAGTAGGGATCGCCCTCGTCCGTATTGAGATCCGATTGGAGGCCAATAATGAAACCTTCTGCCGAATGCGACGAACCTACCATTAAGGCATGTGCTCCAAGGTACCATCAGAGTTTCTAGACCAACTTCCGGATATCGAGTTGAAGCCGACAGGAAGTGACCTCGACGAAGGTGGCCATAATGATTCCCACATCATCGACACGGTGATGCAGGAACATGATGTTTTATTGTGAATCGTGATCATATGAGAAAAAGAGGAAGGCGGATATGTGCAAGAGGTCAACTTTCGAACATACGTACTCGCACGACGCGGGATTTGGCAAAAGACGGACATCAAAAGATCAAAGGTCATGATGTGGACGAGGCAAAGAGCGTATGAGAGGCCAAAAGGGATTATCCAAACTCATCAGAGGGCAAAGTGAAGAAAGAGATGAGATTGTCCCCAACCCGACACGACGGCATAGTGCCATGTTCAAGAGCGACATATCGCCGACACGACAACGACGATGGTTCCATTTTTCCCTCACCATTTCTTGAGTACCTCTTTATTTTTACACAAGTCAAGAGGATACCATGCTTGTCATATAAGCCCGCCCCTTCCGGCTAATCCATCCTAGTGCATTTAACGAGTCCTAGGAAGGAGAAACTCAATAACGTCATTTCGACGAAATCCAATGTCATCGTGGCTTAACGAGTCCGACAAAGGAAGAACTCGGCGTCTTTTCATGTTTAGAGAGTTTGAAAAGACAATGGGAAAAGAAATTAAAGGCCTTTTCGTAAATAGTCTCTTCGCATCCGAAAAGGTAGAAAACAATATCCAGAAACCTCCCTAGTCGCGAAAGGCTAGGGGTATTCCTTTTTTTCGTAATCAATCCATCCACTCGAAAAGGGTTAAACTTATACTCGGGTGGATGTCGATTTGTGTCCATTTTAACGAGATCGAAACGACAAGGGCCTCGGCAATATTTTCATCTTTACAGAATGAAAGAGCCGAAAGGGTGACTCCTCCCTGGAGGAACGAGTGGTATAAAGGGTAGCAACCGGTTCGTAATGATGAACTACTCAAACAACTAAAGGTCAAGAGAAGGCCGGCTAACAAGACCACTCATCATAGCCGGTTCCTCAGAATGGGTAAAACAACCAAGTGAAGGCATATGATCGGCCAAGCGTATAGTGACGATGGAGTGAAAACCAAGGTTCATTCCGGCAAAAAACAAAATAAAATGACAATCACAAGAGGCAAAGGGAAAGGTTTCTATTTTTACACAAGCTTGAAATCAGAAACTCGCTTTTGAAGTTGGTTTCATTTTTACACAAGCTTGAAACAAAGATAAACTATGTTGAAACCGGTTTCCATTTTTACACAAGCTTGAAACGGAAACAAACTATGCTTGAAATTGTAAGCATGCCCCCAAGATGGTGACCAATTCGAGGCACATGCCTCAAGCTTCAATCCATATGAAAGTCGATGGGAGTGAAGGTTCAAGTTACGAGATCAAAGAAAGACTCGATCGATTTTTACGAGATCTCGATCAAAGACTCGAATTGAACAGAACGTGTTTCATTATTTTAACGAGGTTGACACATTAAAGAACTATCCGTACACCTTGTTTTGTGTTTAGAGCTTGACACAAGACTCAGAATCAGGAGCTCCGACAAACCTTGTTTCATTTTTTAAGGAGCTTGACACAAGACAAGGAACTATGCTCCAACGACCTCGGTTTCAAGCAAAGAGCTTGAATCTGTGGAGGAAACCGTGCTCCATCCTCGACTACGTCAAAATGAACAAGAAGGTGATTCCAAGAGTTCCACTTCGATGGAAGGGAAACATCCCGAAGTCGTAGACTCATCGTCTCCAAGACTCTATGCACTACGGCATCATCACCGAGCAACAGTAACGGGGTAAGCAGCTACATAGCCGACCCGCGGTGGAGCAGATACTACGGGTGACAAACCGTGAGGGGGTGATGGCGGACCCGATGCCACATTAGGACCAAAGAATGCAGCCGATCAATGGTCACAATCCTTCCTTCCCCCATGTGGAAAACACCACACGAAAGAGGGAGGAGACGAGCGCTCCGGCATGGCATAGGTGTAATCGCGCCCAAAAGCAGATTGGAACTAAGGCCTCGGAACAACCATCACATCCATATGGACGGTTTTACCTCCCAGTACCGTGCACCTGGAAGGATCCCCAATCTGCTGACTCGTTCTTCTATTGAATGTCAACAGTATTCTCACAGAATTCGGCGCAAGCGGAGGCGAACCGAAAGCTTGCCAGAAGAAGACATAATAATGAGGCACCTTCGTCTATAATGGTGCCGGGTACAACCGTACCAAGAGCCTGCATCGTGATCTCGAAAGGCACATAAGACTCGAAGGCGAACCTCGCAAATCGATTCCAACAAAGGAAGCGACCAAACTACCTTGAGGCTACCATCGAAAATGCGAAGGTCTTCCACATGAAGCGTGCTTCCCTCCATGGACCTCCATCTCGAAGGCGGGAGGGTCTCTCCGTAGCCTCCATTATGGGAGGCTGAGGAGAAACTTTCTGAAGTACAATGTGATTGTGGAGAATCTCTCTCCAAGTCTCGAAGAACCAAGAAACCAGAAGAACATGAGGGTTATGGGGTCCACTCTCAACAGAAAGACCCGGTGCACTTCAGGAGGAAGGTCATCCATCCCACGACCAATGGTTGGTCGGGGAACGGATTCCCCGAATCTGAATTGGAGGAGTGGGATCGACCAAGGATGACCTCGACCAATCACGCATCACCGTGGAAGACTCAAAGAAAGCCGTTTATAACCAAAATGGGAGGTGTGGTGTAGAAACAACAAAGTTGTCCAAGACTCTCCGTCTTCATCCATATATGACGAAAGGTGAACAGGCATGGTGCCCTTCACACAACTTACAGTGATTGGTGATCTTACCCTCGCTTTCAGGGAGCCTGCTCGCGTCTCAACCCGGCTCCCTGAAGCCAAAGACAACGGTGGGCGACCGTCAGACCATACTGAGTACCTTGGAATGCTGTGGCGCTTTCGAAGAAGATGGTTCTCGTGCACAACATGCACGGGAACTTGACTTTCCGAGGAGTGGTTGGAAGGACTATCGAGAGGGGATTCCTTAGGGACAAGAGTCGTACACATTTAACCTCTCGCTTATCGACTTTTCTTCTTTGTCTTCTTCTTTTCTTCTTCTTAGCCACCTCGGTTACTCGAATCCGTACTTTCACCAAAGCGAAGAGGAGGAGGAGGACGATCGTGCGAAGAAGGGGAGAGGGTCCACCTTAGAATCAACGTGATGTGGTTCGGGTGGGGAACCTATCAATTCAAAAGAATTCGAGTTATTCCTAGACAATGAGGTTGAGAAACAACCAAACAGCAACCCAATGTTTAACCTGTGAAGGGACAACGGGGCCATGTAAGGAGCACCAACATTTCCAAAAGGAGGAAAATGACCAGATTCCTTTCCGAGGGATCTCTTTGGTTGGTGAACTTCCGAAAGTTGCCATCAAACTCGAAACTACACACTCGCTGAAACGAGTTAAGACACACGATCAAACAAGCCACAAGAAATATCTAAACTAGTGTGTGTAATCGTGGGAGATCGATTTTACCACATTGGAAAATAAACAAATTCCACCGTTTCATATTTTAAGAGTCGAGAAACGATAAAAAGATGACTCTATCTCTTTTCAGAGTTGATACAAGCGTGAAAGGACAGAAAAAAAGCGCTGACGGTCTTTTCAAGTTTAGGGAGTCGAAAAGACCAAATGACCGCTCAAAGAAAAAACTAGGCACAAAGGGTGTACCAAATATCCGTGAACCGCAATATACACCTTACCTTCAATAATGAAACAACCGACCAAGGACTTTCCGTACGTGTGTAGTCTCCACGTCGTGTTCGGTGTATCACGGGTATAGGGGCTACAGACTCGGCTCGGTGGGATAAAGGATTGAAAACCTATAGGGGTCTCTCTTTATATACGCGACTTCGCATTTTAGAGCGCAAGTCCGCACTTAGTGTCATTTAAAGCCAACAGCGAACGACGCTTACTAGGCTTAACGACGCCGGAACACGTCTCTAGCCTAGACTTTCTAAATATGTTTCGTTAAGTTCCAATGCTAATTTTTTAGTTAACTGAATAAATTTCCATGTGGGCCAGATCTTCAATTAAGTTTCACTCTCCATGCCTTATCGTATGTAGTGTCTCCTAAATGCAAGCTATATGCCACGATGCAACATTTCGTTCGATGAAAACTATTTAAATGAGAGTTGAGAGCTTTTATACAAACGAAATGAACGGAATACAAGAAAGAATGTCTCTAATGCAACTAATGCAATTGCACACTTTTCATTCAAACACTAATCACTAGTAATATAGAAAAGATGACAATTTGCACTAACTAAAAACAAAAGAGATTATATTTTTTCGATTTTCAATGTTTAATGGCTAATGTGCACTGAAAACAAAAGGAACAATTTGAGAGATGATAACAAAGAGAGCGAAGCAAACAACATTCACTCAACGAAGCAAGCAACCAAATCTCTAAATCGACCCAAAGTCTCTCAAATCAAAGAAAGACTCGAAAAACACCCAATGGACCGTGTGATCCGGGTCCAAAGCAAGGGCAAACGAGTTCGAATGAAAGAACGATCAATCACTCAAAAGACGCGAGTTGTGCACCAACTCCAAAGGATCACAAGGAGAGCGACGGAGAATCAATCAACAAGTTGACAGACAATCAAGACACCAAAACTCCCAAGGAGGGCTCGATTCACTATGCCACTAGATGCTCTAGGGCTCAAATCGTGAAACCGATAAGATAGAGGCAAACAACCAAAGGATAGCGGTGAATTTTAACAAGACTCCACACACTCAAACAATCAGGAAATCAAGAAGAAAAGTACCCCCGTCAAGCTCGAAAGCCAAAATTGAAGAAACTCAAAAAGTCACAGGGGTGGCGCGATCGTGGCTCGAAACTAGCGCGTAGGCCGAGTGGCGCGATACGTAATAAAATGCAACACGCGCTACAAGTGGCGCGACCGTCGTGTAAAAACCCGCGCCTACCGAGTTCTTCAATGAAAATTAAAAACAAGCTAACTGGAAAAGAGACCAACACAAGCTACAAACCAAGAGGCTAAAATAATGAAAGAATCCAACTCAAGGTTCATCAAGCAAGGGGAGAAACAATCAAAGCGAACCAATCATAAACGGGACGAGGAAAACCGACGGTCCCCGGCCGGAGTCGCCAATTTTTGTTGAGGAGGTAAACTTCTCGGCGTATCGCAGGGCGATCCCTACTAGCCCAAAGAAAGGGCTTCTAGCAATGTTGCCACAAGAATTTGTCACTGGCCTTACCATTCCCCGTCCCGCACAATGGAGGACCCATAATGTGACCCGAACGCCGCCATGTACCGAAAACATCATTGCATCCCTCTCGAGTATGAGCTTCATTTCCTTGAGACATCTCCTTGCAAAATCCATGAAAAATTGGGGCCTCTTTGCACTGGGCGCGGCAGAGTCAGCTCGGGGGCACTGCCGCCACCAGGGAAATCCTCAGAAAGAGGTCGCGCCACCAAGCGCTCCGTCATAGAGCAATCGCGCCACCCATTTTAGGACTCGTTTTTTATATATGGATGGCGGAAGTTGAGTTCAAACAAACTCACAACCACCGCCTATCTTGAGTTGGGAGGTTTGGTTACTTGAGTTCTATGGAAGGGAAGTAGTTTTGCCACCTTCTATGGAACCTTCCTTACTGAGTAGGGGCTAACCTATAATAATAGGGATCCCAACTCCTCCTTCCCCATCTATAAAAGCTTGCTCGCATCCATGGCAAGCTAGTCTTGAAGTGTCAAGCTTTGCATCTCCCTATTCCCAAGTGCCTTTGTGTTGTAAAGAATCCATTCTTTCCTTAAGGCTCATTTAAGCGAGGAGACTATTGTTACGAGACCTTCGGGAGAGGTTTCCTTTCCTTGGCGAGCTTTGCGAGACGTGGACAACCGGAGACCCGCTCGAAGGAAGCCGCGACGTCGTAACTTGGTTGTAACTTCTATTCGTTTATCACTTTAATAGATGACTATGATTATGGTTCCACTCCTTTTGCAATCATGTTAATGCGAGTAATATCTTTTTCCGACCGATATTTAGTTACGTATGCCGGTTCCTATGCATGTATCTCTGCTCGTCTTCTCACAGTAGTGTCCGGCCCGAGATCGTGGAAGGATTGTGATCTCGCTGTGGCTGGGTTGACCCGGGCATCTTCTTCTTCGCATCTAGCGTTGGAATCCAGTAGGCTCTTATCCCAAGCCATTTCGTAACCAGGAGCTTGCGTCATAGCATCGTTTTGTTTGTTGCTAGACCCCCCGCCGGGCTAGTAGGATCGCCCGTCCGGCGTAGGGGATTTACCTCCTCAAACAAATTCGGCGAAGTGCGTCTTCGCGTCGACTTCCGGGCCGTCTTTAGGCTTTAGTGTCTCGAAAGACGGAATTCGCCGACCCTCTCGAAGGCCGAGGCCATTATAAATCTCCGTCACCCTCCTCCCTTTATCGCTGCGGTAGTCCGATAGGGAAAGCGAATTTTCTTAGGCGCTTCATCCCGAACCACGCCGAGGTGGCCAAAGGATTCACTCGTTTATTAAAGCACGTTCCCTTTTCATTGGGACCAAAATCGCTTCGAATCCTTTGAGTAGTCAAGACATTGCTACTACATGCCTCCATGCTTCGTCCTCCTGACTACCACCGCGACTTTACTTTGTGTATCTAGTCACGTATTACAAGCACTATCGCCATGGTCTTCTGTGCAGGATGACGAACGTATGGAATATGTTATTATTACCTCTCTCTTAACCTTTCGACCCGGAATGCTGCAGCTTTACATGTCGGGAGCAGCTGGCTCATGCACTGCATTAACAATCGCATGTACGTTTCGCCATTACATCCCGCGCACTAACAAAGGGTTTTGTGATCGTTAACCCCATGACATATATTCTTTCTAGACAATTGCTGGGGGCAGTACTCCAAATGATCTATTATCCCCAGAGTTTGATTTGGATTCACCACCGCCAAGTCAATCAAATCACTCATGCCTCCTTCATGGATTGATATGTCTTCCCATTTACCTCCTTCCCGAACACTCACATCATATTCCTGACGAAACGTGCAGAAAGCTTATCGATACTCGTGATCCTCGGGTACGGGGACATCATAGTGCATCTTCGCATCACATCCTGGGGTCTCAGTTGGATAAAGCCGCACGCCGTCAGATTTCAGGACCTGGGCCTGAACTCCATCTATGGTGGGAGAGGTCTATATACTCATATTGGAGATTCTGTGTCTTACTGAGGCCTTACCTGACGGCCGAAAGTCTTGAATGACCGCTGCCAGTGGTTTCTGTGGACACATGTCCGATATGCCACTGCCCAAAAGATTCTAAGGGCGTGTTACTTCGGCCTTCTATATTCAAGGATTGTATCACTCTCCAGTCCGAAATGCCATCCGTGCGTATTTTTCACAAGAGAAGATGCCGCAGCTGCTGCTGTGCCTTTGCATCCCGTTATTACCATCGGCCCTTTTCGTGAAATGAAGAGACGGTGACGTGTAACCCTCATCGGCCGGGGGGCAAGTGATATCATTGTCGCCACGACGCCACTTCACTAAGTGGGCCGAGGCGATGCCTACACTTGCCGCCGACTGAAGAACGGCCGGTTTATTTGCTCAACCATGCTATCGCACGATTCGGCCCTTTGCTTATCGCCACTGATTGCTTTGTATCGTATTTCCTGATTACATGAGTTGGCTAAGAGCCAGAAACATATAAACTGCTACACGATGTTTCAATCTATACTACCCTCAGCTAACCGCTAAAAGCCAGTTTGAACATAGTGAGTGCAGTTATTCAAATGTTTATCCATAAATCCTGTAGCTGGCATCTCCAATCGTTTCTCGGCCTCCTTCTGGCGATCAACATCCGCTAAAGTAACCGATCACATCATCTAATCCAAATGGTCAGAAGCTACTTTTATTTGAATGCGAAATTCTTCGCTAAGTTAGTCATGGGAGAGTTTCACGGTACTTTCCCGAGGAAGAGCGTTTCTCTCGATTCTAACTGCTGGATGAACCCGTCGTCTAGCCGTTTAATCATCGAAGCACAAAGAAGAGGGTCAAATCTCATTTTGACCAATCTCGTTTCTCCCCGTTCTTTCATTGAAGGAGACCTAGTCCTTTGTGCGATCAGCACATGATAAGCTTGGTGCCGGTAAACTCTAGCCCATGTGGCGCGGTCCCTATATAGTAAAACGTATGAAAATGGGGCCTACGAGCTATAGACTACTTAAGGAGTTCCATTGGCGAATGTGAAATGGGGTCATCTATAAAGCATTACCACTAAATGATTTTGGTGTGGTGTGTACATAGGTGTGTGATTTGTTTATTTGAGGTGTGGTGTGGTGTGCTTTGTAAACATTTTTCGCTGGATCGGGTCTTCCTGTCAGGCAACATGCCTGTCTCATCCATTTGTTGGTTTCGCGTGACGGCGTTCCCCAGCATCGTGAATCGTCTTCACTCTTGTGACTCCACGATCCTCGCTGTGAGTTGATCGACCGCATGTGCTTTGTTAGGGATATCACAACAATATCGCGGGAATATAGCGCCGTGTTGGAATTATTAACCGAGGCGTTGTGCAACTCCATCCAATTGCTCGTGTACCTAGATTCATGAAGCCAGAGGCTATAAATTAACTGCACTATTCGGTAAGAAACCTGTCCATTTTACGATTGTATTTTGGCGCATTCGACATCGGAAAGGAATTTTGAATATATTGCATATCATCATATACCCACATTTGAATACATGAATTCAGATGCAAGAGTAAATTGGGGTTAGACAGATTTGCGCAATTTATAAATCATCATCACATGTAAAGAAGACTCATTCAAATGGGAGGCAGATATATATGAGATCAAACAGCCACATAGAAGTGTGTCACATAAACTCAAAAAATATACATAAGTGTCTTAATACATCCGGAGACACCGTGTCTCTCAAAAATAGGTGTGGCTAAACCCTAGAGACTAATCGAAGATGGTGCTCATGATAGCACACACACGCACTACCGCTCAGATCTTGGTGGAGCCGGTTTGAACCCCCACTCATAAGAAGCCGGGCAGTTCATCGCATATCCGACACGGCATAGTCCGGGATCCCATGGAAGATCCCGAGGTTCTCGCAAATCCGTCTCTCCTCCGGTACCTTCCCCCGGACTCCTCTGTGGGCGAGCTGTGTCCTCCGAAGATAGAGACATCCCGCTGGTCTCTCGTGTCCTACATCTCGCATGCATATATAATCATGCTAAGACAAGTGTGTATTAACACATATAAACATAAAAAATCAAAATATGGAGGTCTTACCTGTGCCTCTTCATCCTATAAGCCTTCTTCTGTAGCGGAGATTCGGTCTCGAGTCGCTTCCGTGATAGGGCCAATCTTCCACAATCCATCGCTTGGCGCTCAGAATCATCGAAGAAATCTAAGCTTCAGACATCTGCTGCCTGCCTTCTGTGATTCACTTCAAGACGCCTCAATGTAGCCATTCTCTGCCTGGTATCGACTTGCGCCACAGTGGGCTTCTTTTGGTCTATGTTGGTATGCGTCTAATGAATCGATACGAAGAGTGAACCATGACCAAACTGAAAGTCAGTTTGTTCTGTTGGTACTTTGTGAGCCGCTTTTCATGTTTGATGAGACAAATTTGCTGCTCAAACATGCCGAGGACCCATGCACTCCGAGCGCAAGAGTTGAGTTCCAGCTCATGCAAGTGGCTCTGCGATCCAAGAAATTTCGAATGGTGTGGAGTACAACTCTACATAGGTCAGATAGTTGTGATGTATACTCTTCTTTACTCCTCTGCTCTCTGCTATGTTTCACGGACACCCGTGCCATTACTTTTCCATCTTCTCCCCGATGGTTCAAGCCTCATCAAGACAGGATTGACTCACAGATAATCCAAGAACGAAATAAATGTCACACCTCCACCTAACACCCGGTCTCGTATTCTCGAATACTTGGTCATTTTCATCCCGTAGGCATTATCGATATCGAGGAGCTCAGCCGAGCCTGGCAAGCATGGCGTGAGGAAGAACTTTAAGCCACACCCCTGTAGAGCATTCATGCAATCCTGCTTTGCATGGCCTTCTTCTGCCCCTAATCTCCGTGTTCCCGTCTCTTCCATTCAATTGCCATTCTCACTGCTTATTCAGATCACATGGTTCAAAGCCCTTAATTATATCTTTCAGGAGCCTCAAAATTCAAGAAATTCAGATGGCAGGATTAGGCTAAATTTGGCTCAAGGCTGGCGATCAAGCTTTGTTGACAGCTGTAAAAACCATGTGGCGCAGTTCTTGGTAAAAAGAACAAGGGCGCGGGTCCGTGTTCGATACCCGCGCCACTTAATTCTACCCAAAATCTCAAAGGTGCTCCTGCGTAGCCGATTTCTAAGGAAATCATTAAAAAATGCATGGAAAGAATGAGAAAGGAGCGCCTCACCGTCACAGACGAGACGCCCGAATGGTTTCGGATTGGTCGCAACCACCGCTCGAAGATTCTCGCTCCAAATGGACCACCGTTGTTCTCCACAAGGCAAGGAAAGTAATTTCATTTTTACCATTAATATATTTATAACCTTTTCTATTTTTAAAATGAGTTTTAAAAGTTATTTCTTGTCAAATATTTTATACGGTATTATGTCGAAATGGATTTTATCATTGTTGGGTATGTAAAAGTGATTGTAAGCCTTGCGACTTAAAAGGTAGGGAAACGAGTTAGTTTTATACTTTCTATTCTTGTAAATACACTTAAAAAGTCACTCGGGAGTCATCTTTCACTTTTTTCGACTCTCAAATATGAAAAGATCGCGAGGCTCCTCACAAGCTTCGATCTCGTTAAATGGACACGAATCGACATTCACCCGCATAAGTTTAACCCTTTTTCATCAATGATCGACACTTAAAAGGAATACCCTACCTCTACGCGACCAGGAGGTTTTCCCTGATATTGCTTTTCTACCTTTCAGACTGTGAACTGGCTATAGTGTATGGGACCCTAGATTTTTTTCCTCGCCGTCTTTTCAAACTCTAAACATGAAAGAGTTTGTGTCTTCCTTTGTCTAATTTATGAACCTGATGACATTGATTGGCGAAATGACGTTTTCCGAGTTTCTCCTTCCTAGACTCAATGCACTAGGATGGATTACTCGAAGGCGGACTTATATCATTAAGCATATGCTATCCCTTCAAGCTTGTTATCAAAAATAATTGGGGTACTCGCCGTAAAATGGTGGGGGAAATGGAACTGCCGTTGTCGTCGGCAAGATGTCGCTCTTGAACATGGATACATCCGCATTCGTGTCGGGTTGGGGACATCTCATCTCGTTGCTTCACTTCTCGTCATGGGTTTGGGGTAATCTCTTTCACCTCTCATCCGTTCACACGCCTCTGCTCACCATGATCCACTCCGTTGATGCCAAATACCGCCAAGTCCATTGTCGTGCCGTTCATAGGTTCACAGAAGTTGACCTCTGCGAATATCAACCTTCCTCTCGTTTCTCATATGATCCCGATTCTACAACAAAACATTATGTTCCTCTCTGTTTCAAGCTCATGATGTGGGAATCATTATGGCCCACCTTTCGATCAAGGTCACTTCCTCGTCAATTTCCAACTCATTATCCAGAAGTTGGTCTAGACTCCTAGTGTCTAGAGTTCAGATGCCTTAATGGCAAAGTTCGTCAAGATTCTGACGTGAGGTTTTCATCATCGTCCCGGGATCGTATGATTCTGCGGGTGTTCATGTCGCCTCATTGACCACATGGCCGTAGATTGTACCCGTAGTACCTTGACCATCACACATAGAGCCTTCAAGGTCATAACAGCTTTCATCATTGGCTGTAATCGATCATGTTCTTGTATTGTCTGATATCAAAATTTCACACATCTGTGATGCGAATTGTAATTTCTGTTTGGTCGATGGAGCAAGACCCCAGATCAGGTCTCTGTAATCCAGGTCATATTGTGGATTATTGTTATTATGTACATGATCAATGATTGGATGGTCATGGACTATACCGAAGTCTATTTGTTTGATTCGTTGATGGCCGCTACCATACCCTAGATCCCGGATATAGTGACAATGGTTCTATGGTCGTCCATACCATATATATACACGTGTACTTGAGATATCAGCCAGATTCTTTCTCAGGTAAGTTTTCCGACCTGGCCTTTGGGCTGGACATGTTCCTCAGTAAAGCATTTCACCTCTCTCTCGGGCCTCACAGTTAGGGGGATTCAGCAGACAAGAATTTTGTCACTGTTCTACCATTTCGTCAAGATGGGAAGAGAGGTGACCCGGTGAATCCATGCCTTGAAAACATCATACGTACTCTCGGTATGAACTCATCACTCCCTGTACCTCATGAAAAATACTTTTTGTATTGGCGCGCATTAGCCCGCGCCAGTGGAAAACTTAGAGAGGTCGCGCACACCCATGTGGACCGGCTTTTTAAATAGTCTGGATGGCGGAAGTTGAGTTCAAACCAATAACCATTGCCCTCATTTTTTGAGTTGGGAGGTTTGAGCCGCCGGTCTTGCCACTGCACCTCCTACTAGGTTAATCCCTGAGTACTCAATTAGGGACCAACCCCTTCCTCCCCCATCTATAGCTTGCCTGGGACGGGGGCTGAATCTTGAGTGCCTAGCTTTGCATCTCGGGTGCCGCAAAGAATCCCCTGCGTTTCATCAGCGGGTGGACATTAAGGACGAGATTTCGAGAGGTTTCCCATGAAGCTGAGACGTGGATCACTGAGACTAGCTCAAGGAGTCGCTGAGCACATCTATATCAATGACTATGATTATGGTTCCACCTTTTTCTGCTAATGCGGCACACACTTTTCAATCATGTTTAGCCACATGCGGTTCTATTTTTAGTGCACCCGCTTTCGGGCTGCTGGGCGGCAAAGTGGGCTTCATCCCACGAGATCGCGTGGGAGGATTGTGATTCCACTGTGGCCGAAGGACGGGGACATCTCTCACCTAGCGCTGGTGCAGCTCTTATCCCAGCCTCCCACTGCAACTGGGAGCTTGCGGGCCATAGCATTGTTGGGCTGTGACTTTCCGTCCCGCAGGTGATTGGCCTCCTCAACAAATTGGCGACCTACGACGAGGTGATCCCGCCAGCTCCAACAGGGTCTAGCAACAAACAAAATGGGCCATGACGCAAGCCTGAAGCTACGAATGAAAGACTTGGGATAAGTGAGCCTACCTCGGATTCCAACGCTTAGATCTGAAGAAGAAGATGTCCCCCGTCCTTCCGCCTCGCGTATCACAATCCTTCCATGATCTCCGTGGATGAACACTCGCACGTTGTGAAGAAACGAACAGATACATGCATAGGAACCAAGATACGTAACTAAACATCGCCGTAAAAGATATTACTCGCATTAACATGATAGAAAAAGGGAGTGGAACCATAATCATGTCATCTATTAAAGTGATATACGAATAGAAGTTAAATCCAGCCCTGGATTACCAAGTAGCCTTCCTTCGAACGGTCTTCTCAAGCAACTAGTTGCCCTAAAGCCCACAAGGAAAGGGAAACCTCTCCAGAGTCTCGTAACAATGGTCTCCTCGCTTGAATGGGCCTTAAGGAAAGAAGGGATTCTTTACAAGACAAAGGCACTGGGAATAGAGATGCAAAGCCAAGACTTCAAGACTAGCTTGGCCATGGATCCAGCAAGCTTTATAGAGCAGGAAGGAGGGAGCTGGGATCCCAAGAGCCAGTGGGATTGGCCCTATCAACAAGGAAGGTTCCATAGAAGGTGGCAAAACTACTTCCCCTTCCATAGAACTCAACAAACCTCCCAACTCAAGATAGGCAATGGTTGTGAGTCAGTTTGAACTCAACTTCCGCCATCCATATTTAAAAACAGCCTCCAAATGGGTGGCGCTGGACAGCCGCTCGATGACAGACATGGGCAACACCTCTTGCCAAAGATTTCCTCATTGGCGAGCACCGAATCGTTCACCCGCGCCAATGCAAAAAGAGCTGTTTTTCATGGATTTCATGAGATGTCTCAAGGGGAAACAGTTCAATTTAGGATGCATTGATGATGTTTTTCTACAAGATGACAAGAAATTCACAAAAGTCACATTATGGGTCCTCCATTGTGCGGGACGGGGAATGGTAGGGACGGTGACAAATTACTGTGTAACACATGATTGATGAGACAGTACTGGTTGGATTTCCACATGAATATTCTAACACGCATGTACATGTATGGACTCCAAAACATGAATCCACATACATCAAGGGGAACCACATCTAGATTTAATTCATCAATAAAACCAGCACTAATAGAAAATATAATTTTACTTTGTTTTGTTACCTTCAGATCTGCATGTAGAAATTCAACCAATGGATTCAATATGATATTTAATGTGCTAAAAAACAAAATACTCGAACCACTTCTACAAATTTGCGAAACCAAATACGATCGCATAATCACAAACATGAAAGTGAAGGAATTTATCAATCAAGCACAACACAAGATGTATCCGGTAAAAGAAACTCGCTTTCAAAACCTCACTATATGAATATTTCATTAAGTCAAGACCATGAAACAATATAATTTTATTTCCCTCATTGAGAAAACTTTGTACTCTACCGATTGTCTCACTCTAATCTAGGAAAAAATCGGCCCAATACTTGCCACCCTCAACCTCTTTCTCACCAACCTTGCTTATGCATTCCTAGAGGAATTATGGCCCTATTAATTAGGAAATTCCAACAATTTATTGCGTAATTCATAAAATTATTTCTTTCCGATCTCATGCATGACTTGTACAATTTTTTAATTATACAACCGATAGTTATCTTCCCTTTAACCCGAATCCCAACTAGGCCTTTTCTCAGAATCGCTATGCAACAACTATTTATAGCGAATTATTAAGTTAAGTAATTGATCAATAAATGTGAATTAAATCATATTTAATTCACTAAACCTCTCAATTAGATCTTCTCTCTTGCTTGAAATACTAACCGATTTTAACTCAATTAATTGGAGTTAACTAATTACAACTCACAAATAACTATAACTGACCCCTAAAATAGGAAAATGTTGGGATGTATTAATCATTAAATGACTAAAACAATACACATAAATTATCAATCCAGGGATGTCTTTTATTTCAATGATAGCTGTAACTGTCTGTATCGATACACCCAACCATAAGAATCTAAATAAAGGAAATCATTTCATTGAAGTAAATGATGGAAGGAAATCACTTATGTGGAAATAAAATAATCTACAAGACTAATCACACATCAATTAATCTTTCCTAAAGACACCACAAAGACAATTACCCAAATTAGATATCTCTAATCCCATATGTGGTAATAAACATATAAAACATTGGAATTGAAGCAAAACTATTCACAACTAAAGCAACAAGAATAACACTTCAATCGATACATAATGAAAATAAGAAATAGATATATGCACATCTACCTTAACCGCTGTAATCCATACTAAAGAGGAAGGCTCTTCTTCCCTAGCAAGGGCACAGAAGAGAAAGAACTTAACGGAAGCTAAATCAGATAATGCATGTAACAACAACATAATATTTATGTATTATGATGATTGAAAGTTACAAGAGTCAAAATGATGATCTTCCTCCTCCGATTTGTGTTCTTTAAATATACCAGATACAAAAGGGACATTTCCAACCAACCGATTACAAAATTCAAGAGATATTTTCACCACGATTCATCCGTAACAAGTCGACTCGATTATTGCAATCGAGGAAATTTGGAAACGACCTCACAATATATCCTTAAAATAACCTTATGTTTCTCCCTATGAAGACCGAATTTTGGAAAATGCTCACCGAAAAACTATTTTGGTCCATTTTGCACAAAAAACCCATGTCTGATTTTCAATATGCTTCTTCGTTTGCCCGAAATGTTCAACACAAAATCACATTATTATTCCATGAATTTCCGAGCTGGGAATATTTAATTATGAATTTAAGATCGATTTGCAACTGGAAGAGATATTGGAGGCTAAAATCGCAAGTTATAACAAATTCATTAAATAAACCATCATTTACAAAATTCATAATAATATTCAATTTATTAAAAATAAGGAGAATAAATATTTCTTATCCATAAGAGCATAAATAATTATAAAATGAGATTAAAGGATAAATTTGATAAATAATGTGATAAAAGAATGGTATCAATGGATGAAATATATGTTAAGAAAATGGTAATAAGAATGACAAATTTAGCGGCCCAACATCTCCCCCAAACCGAACATGTTCGCATGTCCTCATGCAACTTGCCAATGCCTTTTGTATTAGCTAAGTTGTAATTCAAATAATCAAGATGCACACCTCAATTTATGATATTGATGGTATAGAAGGGGAAATAATGGTTCAAAAATATGGGTGAATAATGCCAATGGTTTTTCATGACATTCTCCTAAACTTTTAATAAATCAAAAACTTATGTTGTTTTACCTCGTTCCCACTCTCCGTAAAAATGTGGAATGACATTTTTAAAGCTAATGTAGGTTGAGATGATGCCGAAAGGATGCAGAAGGTGGAAGACATGCAAGCTGTAAAAAGTAATCGTAAAATGTATAAAAGTGTTTCCTTCCACCAAACCGATTAGTTTCCGTCATCCATAAAAATATCATGAGTATCCTTAACCGCAATTCATCACATCAATTGTCTCATTACCTATAAAAGTGACATAATCACATTTTGAATGGCATGGGATAATAATGATAAGAAGAGAAAAAGTGAATTCCCATACCCATAATCTTTGGTTGTTGTGAGTACAAAAAATATTCTTCTCAAGACCGTCTAATTACCCGGGATTCATAAAATCAAAATTAGGCCTCTTTATTCTACGTCAGCGTAGTGGTATTGTTAAGCTATGAATAAATGGTGATCGATTGGGAAAAAAATACAATCTTGGTTAAAGATATGATACTTTTAGAATAAAGGAATGATGGATTAGATGATACAAAATGTCAACTATCAAATATCCTAAACGTTTCATCCCCGACATGTAAAGTAAATATTTATAACTCAATAATAGTTATAAACCATAACCACCATCATCTAAGAACCGATTAAATATTACCCCATGAACCATGAGTTCTGAAAACCTTTTTATATGCAACAATCAACTTTATCGGAAATCGGATTTGAGAAAACAAGGGTAACCAAGTAGATTGTAGTATTAAATTAACTTCTTATACCATGTGCATAGCCACTACCGCCGCAGGCGTCCATAGCCTCGATGTGGATAGTGTCCCATCTATTAGAAATAAGCATGTAGTTACAAAAATCCTTTCAATTTTCTTAGATGTGTCAACCGAGATCATTGTTCGGCGTGGGAACCGGCTATCAGTAATGCCATTCATGGGAGCTAAAAAAGTGAAAAATTCGTCTCGTGATGATAATTTTTGTCCTTCGCCTTTAAGGACCGAAAGCCATTACTGCAGCACATCAGAAAATTGTACATCAGAAGATGACATTAATTAATGTTAGGCCAAAGGATTTATAGGGCAAAGACATTGGCGAATCTAGAAAGTATTTAAAATCTCTAAGGTTTGAGGAAGATCAAATTCTGAACTAGTCCTAAAATGCTATTTGTGCGCATAATCCTTCGTGAAGCACCTTCGTGTGCCTTTTTTCCGTATATGCGTGCGTTTCGAGGCTGGTGAACTTTCGCTATTCGGGACAACACAAAGCAAAGGACAAGTCACTCCTTACTTGAAGCCGCCAAGGGACATCCACCAACGCTCCTTAGACACTATGTGAGCACACAATGGAATATAAGTGGAGCACAATAAAGGGTCCATACCCCTCTCTTGGGTCACCATCCTCCATGTACCAAGAGAGTGGGAAGGAGGATTTGAAATCTCCTATATAAGGCCAGCATGAGATGAAGAATTGGTGATCACATTGTTATGCCGCGAATTGCCTAAGAAATACCGTGCTAAAGGTGTGACCGGAGCTAAAGATAGAGGAGACTCAATCAAGGCCATTCAACAAGTTTAGTCCAACATGAGAGAGAGAGGGAGACCGCATCAAGGCAAGCTTGGGATAAAAACATCCTTGCATCAGACCTAGAACTCATGGTTCAGGGGCCCTTTGGCAAGAGGGTAAAGTTTCACTCTTCTTACTACTAGCGCTCAATAAGAGGGGGCCTAGAGCCACCGTTTGCATTATTGTTGGCTAGCTTGACTCTTTTTTAGAGCTTATGTTTATTTTTTTAGTTTTAGTTTAGTTTTAGTTTATATATGCATGCTTTTTCCTCTATCTAGTATGCTTTATGATTCTAGCTTGTTCCACTAACTTTCTTGACTCACTTCTTTTTCTCGCGTGTTACCAATAACTTAACAGGCAAGCCACACCCCTGTTGGTGTGATTTCGTATATGTGTGCACCAAACACATCGATTTCTCTTGCGCTCCCTAGTTCATCCTGCGTAATGCATCAAGCAGAAAACTCCAAAAAAAAAAATTCTTGGAGTGTGAATTTGCGTACATTTTCTCCTCATGTATGCGTAGGGCACGCATTCGCAGTCGAACCACGTGCAAAAAGCACACTCGTTTCAGCCTTTTTGCGCGTGTGCCAATGTAATGGAAAAATTTCTCCTCCTAATTTCTCTTTTCCTACTTGTAAAGTGCTTGGTAGCCCCTAATACACCTCGCTGTGACTAGTTGTGGTACCCCATAGCTTGTTAGCTCACTTAGCTGAGGCTTAGTGTCGCTTTATTTCAAGTTAATTTCTGCGAAGTTCACACATAGTTTAAGTAGGGGGAAAAATAATCCTGGCATTCGAAAAAAATTTATGTTTTTTCAAATTTTGGTACTTACACACCTAAGCGTCCATTATCCACACATTTTTTTCATTTGAGCCAGAACAATACAACACGAAGCTAACTAGGAGACTTCATAAAGGATCATTGATATCCATTAATGCTCAAAACTATGTGCTTGTCCACTTTGTGCTCACACACACGTCCACTACAAAGCAAAGACACCTAAAACTAACTTAACCAAAATCACTAAATTCTCCCCACAAGGGCCACAAAATACCCTATAGCTTAAGACCCGAACGCCGTCAATTAGATGGTGGTTCTTAGTGGAAAAATATAGGCATCCTTTCCCTATAGGTAATGGTGCAGAAAGCGCTAGAACCTCTACCCTTACGTTGGTGGATTCTCTTCGACCGATTGGGGCGTTGCCGCCTCTTATGGGAAGCAGTCAACACTCGCAAGAAATATTCTCAAGGCCCAAATACATTTGAGGACAAAAACCACTTTTTTGCTTCGTTTGATCACATAGATTAATTTAAAGGGAAAAATTTATTTTATTTTCGGGGTTTTGTTTTATGTATGTGACCAATTTTTCTTTGATCGTAGAATCTATCCTCTCAAATTTTTCCAAATCCGACCTAGTCGACACCGTGGACGGACCCAATAGGACTCGTGTCAATCTAGGCATCTTTTGGACCTCCCCATTACGAAGAGGGGTTCCAGGTCTTTCACCATTCAGCATCAAAGGTAGAGCACTGCCACCATTATTGGTTCCTTCATTAAAGCGTGGTAGTTGGGAACCCTGTCAATATAACAACACCACACCACACACCTCTCCTCCCACAACCCCTAGAGGGTAGGGAAGTGCATCCCATTTAGGAAGCCAAATTAATCAATAGCAAGGTGCGTCGCACTAACCCTCTTCCTAACCGTAATCCCTATTTTCACAAATCGCAATGAAGTCAACCTCTCGTCACCTTTCTTGGCTTCGTTGAATCTACCCGATTTAACCAAGTTAACAAATTACCCCATTGCACAAAATCCCCACATAGCCTTCCCATGCCCACGAAGCTCCCTTTCGTATATACCAAAATTCGAAGGCACCGCGTAAGACCCAGGTAATCATGTAATGACCTTCACCTATGGTGCTCATCGAATAGTATCATTGACACACTATTCGATTGAGACTATTTCCAATGCACTCTATCAGGAGGCAGCTATAAAGTGGCATGTTGAGCAACCCTTGCTTCACATGGAACCTTTTGTTCCCCTGCCACCATGTTCCTAACATATTTTCAAGCATCTATTCACCATAATTTCGGGAATGGAATTATCGACGTATTTAGATAAAACCCTCTCCATCGATATCTCCGACCATCCGCATGAATGGAGGCGGCGTTGTAGTTTATGTAAAGCTAAAACTTTATGACCAGTTAATTCAGATTTTTTCTTGGAAACTATTACTTTATAGATATCAAAGGACGTAAGGGCACAACAAAATCCCACATCCGAAGAGGACGCAATTAGCAAAGCCCGTGTTTCGAGTTGATTTATACGCAATCATGATACATTTACAACATCCTACCTAACGCCCCACACTTGCAAATTTATCAAGAATTTCCGTGCGCATCGAAATCAGATGCTTTCAATTGGGTCAATGACCCAAGGTTACCTAGGCAACAAGAGTTAAAAATTCTCGTTATATGTATAGTTCTACCCGTAACATACCTCAACCCGGCTTTCAAAGTCATCATATGCCTCAACAAAATTCGACCAATAGGGTGTGGCGTATCACCAAGGAGGACCATGTCCTCCGGCCTGGGGCCCATGGCAGAGAGAAACACTGGCGGAAGAGTTTCCTCAATGTGCACAAGGTTAAGAGATTGCATGTTACTTTCAGTCCCCACACGGCCCAACGATGCACTAATGCATAGGTAAATTTTGGGCACCATCCCCAAGCCCAACCACACTAATATGGGCAACCAGGAGAATGTATCTCTAATAAGGAAGAAAATAAAAACAAGCTGTGCGATTCAGATGTGTGGGCAACAACCAGCAACGCCCACCACGATCCCAGTCGAGGCAACTCCATCCCGAATGAGAGCGAGGAGCCAAGAAATTTTCAACGACAGAGAAAAAGGCTACCTTCGAACAAACCATTCTGTTTGATATGTGGTGAGTACAACCACTATACTCAACACCTGCCCCGATATCCCTAAGCTAAAAAAGCTACAGAAGTTACTAAGGATAAGGAGGATCTTTCCAAAGAAATTAGCTTGTGATGCAAGAACCTTCCCCACCAAGGGACGGTCAAGACCAACAACAAAACCCGACGACTCTAGGAAAAGTAGCCATGAAACATATATGACCAGCAAAGAGATGTTTTTCCAAACTCGAATCGCAATTATAGACACCCCACTAGACACAAGTACGTCAAGGGAAAGTACCAAAGGCACCAAATGTGACCGGCTACTATTTCAAAGATGCCTATAGAACCATTGCCAAAAATGGTGAAGGGACCCACAAAGTAGCAGAAACCACTCCAAAGCAGTCCATAATTATAGCATCGTGACCTATTTAACACACCTCCTACTACTATGTCGCCTCTCGTAAGTATTTAGTCGGCTCAAAACAATGAAAAGCCCTACTTTCCGCGTTAGGCACTATCGACCCCGCCGATACACGCCTAATGGCTTTTGACTTAGACAAAGCCACCCCTAGGCTCTTCCATGGTCGCTTCCGCATACTCGTCAATAAAGAATATCATTATTCACTCATGTATCACATGAGGGTGCATCCAAATGCATCATTTAAAAAAATGTTTGGAAGAAGTTAGGTTCCCGAACTAAAACCGTCACTATCACATCAGAGCATATGACGGTCGTCCTTCGATCGCCGTCGACCTCTACCAAAACGTGCCTGCCTACTTGCCGGAAATACATTCCACATAGACATTGAAGCCCTGGATGCTCACTTGGACTACAATATACTCCTTGGGGTGGAGTTATATGTACGCTCTATGTCCGCCATAGCCTCCTTCGTCTTCTGCATTATGATGTTCCCCCACGAGGACCGCATCATTACTCGTTAACCAACCGATGCATAGCGAGAACAAAACCCCTAAAAAACACTGATGTAATCCTACTCATGTAGGTACATCCTCGTATGTGTTTTCATGGTACCACAAAGAATATGGCCCCAACCAATTCAAACCGTCATTCATTCTGCAATGTTCCAGAGACTTTCCTCACAATCCTTGAGTCATCACCCGATGTTAATAAGCTTCCTTCCGTGTGCATGATGTCCACATCAAGCACCGTTTGGGGTCGGTGATACGACAAAAGAAGTAACGACACCGATTCATCAACCACGGTAGCCTCCCTAGCCTATGCCGCCTCCCAAACCCCTTTTCCCCACCCCCCACTAGCTTCGTCTCCCAACACGTTTTCGAAACAAAGGTGTTACCAAACATATCCTTTTCATACTTTGTCTGCATCTCATTCCCCCATAGGGATAGAGCTACGCACATCACTTCCACAGAATGGCCTCTGTGCGTGAGGAGCCCTAACCCACCCAAGAACGGCCGAAAGCACCCCGCAAAGGACCTTCCCATTGCAAAATTGGTGATAACTGCTAAGAAAACTGAGAAGAGAGGAAAGAAGATGGTGACCCCCGCCTACAATAAGACTCACCAAGCGCAGCTATATGTGACGTAATAGGTCACCCTACCCATATCTCTCTAGAGCCGGATGAATTAAAAGCACTTCCGGCTCGGAAACCGTACATCGAGATGTTGTGTTCCCATAAAAGAAACCAACCACCAAAGGTAAAGTCAAAGCACTGCGTACAAATCACGCTTGCGCTCTCCGCAACAACTATGGGTATTATACCCACCATTTCCGAGAGATCCCCCGATATAGGGATGCCTTACATGCCATTAAGCGCATCCTATCGGAGGACCCTCACTCAGCTTCCCGAAATGAACCTCATACTATCCATACCTATAGGAAGAGCGATGGGCAACGTAAAGATGCCTAGTCATGCCCATTATACCTTGCACACTATACGATGAGCGTGGTCACTTCCTTGAAGAGTGCACAACCCTCGAACTTATCCATAGATGGTATCCCATAGAATGAGTTTTGCACATCTGAGCTTCATGCAACAAAGTTCACATTTCGTGTGTCGACAATCAAATTTGGAGAATTGTCACTACATCCCCGATTCCGCGCGTTGTCCTTTTGCTAATTTTCACCAAAGAATAGCTCGTCTTCCCGAGAATATGACATGGATGTGGAATCCATGTGTACGTACCACAACCCAAGAAGATGTGACGAGCGTGTCTATCATGTTCTTATCCTTCAAAAACGACTGATCAAGGAACCCATAGTTACCCCTAATTGCTCTCTCCCGTATAAGACCGACATTCATGTTATGCAAAATGCCCAACCATGCGGTCATCCATTGTCCCGATTTAGTGGCATTATGGTGCCGGTCTCCATACCCTTTTCAAAATGAGCATGACTTAAATCCCCATATCAAGGATATTTTTCCTATATGTCAAGGTAATCATAATGAGCAACACTCTACTTATGCCTCGCAACTTCGTGCCATCATTGACATGATTCATACCATAGAGAAGAGACAAGATGACCTCCGGGAATGGCATAAAAGGTACACCAAAGGGTCAACATCTTTGTCCCCACAAGTGGCGTGAAAAAAGTAAGACCACACACCAACGAAGCATGACCCCGACCAAGCCTAGTATAAAATGTGTACTATGTGATCTTCGAATCGACCACCGAGTCAACCAATGCGTAGAATCACACCTTGCAAACAATTTTCTTCATATAGTCTCTTATCTCCTCAAAACTCCTCTTTAATCAAGAGAAGATCACGAGCACCTATTGGCCGGATTTGTTCACACTTCCACCATATGATTAAATGTGTGCATCTCCCCAAGCCGAGAATGATAAGAACCGTACAGCCCACACTCCAACAAGGTAGACACAATCTAAGCCAACACCCGAAATGGAAAAGAAGACAACCTCTTCTACGACAAAGCCTTTCCAAAGCATCCACATCGTAGAACAACGAGTAGTATAATCTCATGCAATCTACTTAGTTGGCCTGATACCGTGCACCATCCTCGCACCGGCCAAAATCACACACCTCAAAAGTATGCCCGCTAATGGAAAAATTCAGCACCTTTGTGGCAAGCACAATTTCCACCTACCGTAAATCGACCATCCTAGCGGGGAACCCAACCTCACGCTCACTACGTAATCCCATTATAGAGATCTTTCCCTTGCCAAATGAAGATGACACAATCCACCATTTATGATTTGTAATGCGCACATACGGTGATAGGATTATAGCCAATTTCATGTCCCAAGATTTCCACCTCATTCCCGTCATAGAAAACTAAGGTACCTTGATTTTTGCATTGATTTCTAAAAGTAAGAGCTCAAACTTTCTATGCCGCCATCAAACCTGCCGATGACTCCAACCTCGTAACAACACCTAAAAGAACAGATCTTGTCAACGAAAGTCACCGCAACACAATGAGGCCCAAGGTTAGGTGCGGGTAAAAGCATCGTTTGACCGCCACATCACCCCTTACTCATTTATTGAGGGAGAATTAGTCCTCCACTATGATGTCATGAAAGAGGCCTTAGGGCTAGGGAAAGCTTGGAAACTCGTGGAAAGGACCCTACATCATCAACCATTTCCTCCCAAAAGGGGGCACACATATTGACAATCCAGACTAGACATACCTCAAGAACCCCATCACGTCTTTTGCCCAAGAATTTCACCCATAAGTGGGCCAAGATGGCCCTCTCCCTAGAATGAAAGCACAAAACCAAACCACCAACTTTTTTTTTTTTGACCGTAAGACTGACAAACGCGCTCAAAGTGCCGCATGGATCACCACTGAACCCTATTTCAGATTTGTGGATGGGGATCATCACGATGGTCTCAAAGTTTAGCCGCAACTACTCGGGTCATTTACCACCCTAATCGATCACAACTCTATTCAAACTATATGCGTGCATAAGTTCAACAACAAACAATCAGCAGCATTGGCGCACACTACTCCGACTTATGCGTGATGCCCTCCATCGTGCATATGCCATATGCATGTCTACCTCGATTCCTGCCAGTATCACGTTAAATCAAACATTTGAGACTAGAGATACACATTTATTTAGAAAATATTTGAATGCAAAAATATTAAGCGTAGTTCTGACTATATCACATTTACACATGTACCAAGGAGTCAAAACCAAAATGTACCGATCACCTAGATAAAAATATCCTAAATCGGAATGCATCTCAAATAAACCATCAAACATAAAAAAATAAAAATATAGATATCCATCAGCATAACATCATACATAAATCGAAACAGTGACACAACACAGAGCCACAAAAATATCTCTCTATATATATATATATATATGTATCACAATGTATAAGGGATCGGAAAGGGCTGTAATAGTGTCATTGCCTAACGACTCAAAATTTCAAAGATAAAAGTTGTCAAAAATATGAATCATAATAGGTGCTTCTCAGTGAAGAGGGGCATACTTTCACGATGGTGCCCCTCAGGAGGGGCACCGGACCCACCACCGCCCTTTGGGTACATCCGGAGTTGTCGTCACAACCGCGATCACCACCCGAAGGAAACAAAGCCGATAGTCCCTCTCATGGGCCGTCGCGCCTTTCAAATCATACCAAAGCTGGTCCATGAAACCTCGCGCATGCATCCCCCGGGTCAAGTGGTCCACTTTACCCCCGGAAATCTCACGAGCCGACACCTCGAGCAGTCAATCAACATGTGCTACCGCTGCATCGCCACGAGCCTGCCGCCGTGACCTCCGCAATAAACTCGAGATACTACCCTCACCAAGGTCCAAAGACTATCACCACCAGTCCACCAGCACACTCTCTGGTGCACTTGCAAGACCTCATCCCCGACCACCCCCAGGTTGTCGAGAGGATCGGGCCTGCGAGTCGAGCTACCTAGGCCACCCAAATGGCCAACACCGTACGCAGTAACCAAAATAAAGTTAGTGTCACTAGCGAAAAAAACACACAAGAGAATATATACTCAAATAAATGCGTAAAAAACATATAATACATACCTCGCTGCCCCAAAACATAACCATAAGGGAGACCCATGCCTAGATCGCCTGGAAGTCCATCCCCACATATGGGAAATGTCAAAAAAATCAGTGGATTGACCTCAAACAAGGCCTCTGGCCGTGGAGTTCATTAACGTCCCACCATTCCCACCACCGCCTTCGGCATCGAACTCACCACCTCATACGAGGCTCCGTGGCTCCCCAACTGTGCACCACCACTCATCGGGGCCTCAACAACACTACCCTCTCGTACATAATGCTGCACAAGATACCGACAATAAATGACTTAGACCATCGTTAATTCGTTCTCAACAACACCATCCCGTCAAACAAACAGAGCAAAGTCAAAAAATGTCCGCACCTCAATCCATACGTAATCCCAATCTCAGCAGCCGTACGCCGATGCGAGCAACCCACCTCGGCCAAATTGCACAATCACCGTTAAATCACACTGTCCGCTACATCTATAACCGATGCAATGTTGATGCATCCCTCTATAAGAGGCGGCCCACCATGCTGGCATCTTCGAATCTCTCCAAGTCCACTCTCGCGATGGGAGGATATCTCGCTGCCTCACCCCGAGTCAAGAACCTGGCCACAAAGTATATATCCATCTCAAGATGGATCACCAAAGTTTGTCCCCAAGTAAAGACGAACACGATGTTGTGCCTCCCGCGCTAATGTTGGATAATGTACTAAAGTAATCGATCCTACGACCGAAGACACCCATTCTCCCCGCAAACTTCGTGAGGCCCCATAGCGCGCTGAGAACGCGCCCTTAGCATCAAATAACGTGGTTTGTATCTCGAGCCACTCCCACTCCCTCCATAATAACCTATCATCAAAATATGTACCCATTAGTATATAGATAAAAAGGAAAAAATAGGCAAAAATAAAAATATTTTTAGCCTCAAATTTTGCGCGCCCGTATCTTGCATAGGTGCACTAGCGCGCGCCAAAATAGGAAGTGAGCTGCCCACATGCTTATATCCCGAAACTACGCGCATGGTAGGCACACCTTTTCCTAGATCGCACAATCTAGGGAAAAATTACTCAAAAATCCGTACAAGCCTAGCTTTGTACGGACCCCGACACCATGAAACTATAAAAATTAATGTGCGGTGACATTATGGAGGTTACTCCGTTACAGTATTGAGAATCCTCGGTGCCTGTCGACCGCAACGACAAGAACCTGCTACGCAAAGTCCTCTCGAATTCCCTCAAAACCTCAAAGAGTACAATGAATTGAATTAGGGCCATATTCAACTATTTATCATTTCCTTTTCAAAAATTTCGCAGGAGCTTAACGAGAGATCGAAGGCCCGTTCTACACCGTAAGTTGTGCCATGATTAGCACCATGATGAAATAGAGCGATGCCACAAAATCACACTCAAAAAATTAGTTTTTCGCCGCCGGCAGTATGCCGGAGCAAGGTCCTCCGCTCTCGGAGACAATGAAGAGTAGTGATTCGTCGATTGCACTATCGCACTTAGAAGGGCTCTATGAAGCAATTGGTCAATCAATCCATCTAGTTTGGTATGGGCCTAGCCAACTCCGGGTGAGCAACTTGTGTCCGGGTATCAAACTGTTAGGTATCGAATCTATTATAGGTCATGGGCCTTAAAGGTCATGGTATTCCTCTATAGGTTCGGCTCGCCCCTCCTTATCTTATAGGTTCTACCTTAGTGGCTCGTATAGAGACTTTTCCTACCTTATAGGTTCTACCCACGGAGGTGTTCTCCTTGATGCGGTAGCGAGGAGATCAATTTGCTACCGAAAGGGCTGAATCGATAAGGAACCATTACTATCGATTCTATAGGCCGAGTTACCCGCTTCTCTTGCTAGCGTAGTGACCACTACCGTATCCCAAAGTATGGAGTAAATGGCTGCTAGGCTAAAGGTTGGCTCCCTCACGTTGTAAAGGCTTATCGGAGTTATGAAGTGAGTGGGGGCTAGTGGGGCTAGTGGGGCATAAAGGTTTCATTGGTATGGGTTCACCGCCTCTCTCAATGGGATAAAGGCACGTCTTAGGCACACTAAATTCGGGGTCAAGGTGGTACCGAGAAGCAAACTCCAATTTAATTAATTAAACAATATATATATATATATATATATATATATATATATATATATATATCTATTATCCCACCGTTTCCCCAGCGCTCTTCAATGAATACATTAGTATCGTAGGCATTAGGCATCAATCAATATTGACCCCAAATTGGATTCCGTCCGTTATCAATTCCCCGTCCGAATGGCCGGCCATTTGCGTTGAAAGCCATGAAACCTAAATTAAGTTGTGCCCATTCTCGTCACCGATTAATGGTAGCTTTAGAGTAGGTCGTGGAGGAGCAAATGATCGTGCCAACTCAACTCTACCAGCGGCTGTGCTGATGTAATCCTCCCAAAGGCTAAACACTAAAGATTATCAAGCTGATCCAAGGTACCTTCATCCAACACCTCTTCTAATTGCTCCACAAATCGCTCACCCCGCATTGATCCAATGGCTAGACGCACTTATGGCCCTCTTCTCTAATGACATCCACCATTGTTTCAAATTGGATACGTTGTCATTATCAAATTCCCAATCAATCCCTAGCCATAAGTAGGGATCAATCCTTATCATCGAATATATCAATGACCTTGACATCAAGATCATTCTTTACCCCATCAAGATCAACTTCCATTCGTCTACTTCCGTCGATCGGGGAAAATGCGCTACTAATTCACCAACAACAAGAAGATCAATGAGTGTACCAAAAGTTCGATTGTCCCATGAACTCCCATGATTTATTCAGAGGGATGTTCACATCCGATCCCAAATCAAGCATAACTTCCAACACCTCATATCCTCCAATTAGTGCATGCAACCCGAATTCCTTCCGGCCTTCTTCTTTAGATGCAACAGGGGTCTATCAAGTGTCTTGGCTGTGTGATCCTAGTAACCATGCAAGTACCCTCTAGATTTTCCATAGAGAACTCTTCATCCAATATCCATAGAACATTTTCTACCATCCTGATCAATCTATGGACTAAAATGCAGCGTATAGATATTTTCCTTCCTAGAATGTAGTGGGTGCCTGCCAATGGATGAATGATCCTCCTATCATCAAGGCTCCCTCCTCTCCCTCTTTAAATCCAAGTGGTAATAGTGTAACCCAAATTTATTTAGTAATTCATTTAGTGGGGACTCAGCCTATTTACCTTCTTTAAGAAGAAGCACCGAATCAACCTACCCAGACTTGAACTTACTATCTTCATCCCAGGATATGGAGTGATTCATCTCGGGTCTCAAACTTGCACTTTTCAATATTCAAATAGACTCCGTCACTAGCATGTGGCCCGTGTGATCTCTTCCTTTAAGGCCAAGAGGGCAAGATAAGAAGCTAGAGCGAGTGAGGTCAAAACCTATTGTTCCATTCCTCGAACAACAAGTCGAGTTGGTTCCGTGAATTCCAAAAAGACGTTTTTCAATGCCATTATATATATATCAAACCCCCGCTAGGAGGGTGTTCGAGGGATGAAGTTGATCCACCGGTTCGACATTGCATTTGGTCATAGGAAAATATCGTATTTCATGCATTTCGCCTCTTCTCCTTTCATCCATCCCACCTAAGGGAAGGGGTCCGTCAGACACAAATGAAATAGGGCAGTTCCAACGATTCCAACACAACTGGGTTATTCCCTTCCTCAATTTATTGAAATTCAAAGTTGATAAGAGGGTATATGATGAGGGTTTATTCAAAGTAGAGGTAAGTATAGTTGATGTATGAGTCATTCTCAGTATAGTTTCCAGGTAACAGTGTAAACCGTGACGCACTCGGTGGGTCACTATAAAGGCCGTAGCACCGATTCAAATAATGGCTGACCTAACAAGAACCACATTATGTATTTCCATTATATACGTGAAAACGCAAAAACATAAAAAGAAAGCACAATACTTCTTCACTTTGACTTACTATTTGAGCGTTTCCCCTCACTATCGAAATAAGAGTCCCTCGACCAGAATCTCAAATAAGTCCTCTATTTGAAGAAAATAGAGAGAAATACCTCACACATATGAATGTGTGAGTCCCTCTCCTTTAGTCAAGAGTTCAAGCACCACTCCTACCGGACTCACCTTTTTAGGGAAGGTGAGCAAGAAACTTCTCGACCAGAACTCCCCAAGCCGAGTCCCTATTGGGCCTCACCATATGAATAGTGAGCTCCTATCGAGCTTCAACAGCCTCTATTTGAAGAAAATAGAAGAGAGAAACCTCATCATAAGGAATGTGCAAGAGTCTGCCTCTTAGGTCGAGTTGCCACGCCCATCGGCCTCGACCTCGCAACCTTGGTCAAGTCCCTCGACCTACTCACCGAGTCCCTCGACCTTGTAACCTCGCCGAGTCCCTCCGGCCCCACCTTTCTTAGGTCGTGAGCAAGAAATCCCTCGACTCCTAGAATTCTGGGCCGAGTCCCTACCGGGCCCCACCATATGAACAGTGAGCCCTACCGGGCTCCGGGCCTCACCTTTAGGGAAGGTGAGCAAGAAATCCCTCGACCTCGTAACCCCCGCCGAGTCCCTACCAGGGCCCTCACCATATGAATAGTGAGCCTGCACGGGGCCTCACCATATGAATAAGTGAGTCGATGGCGGCCCGAAGTCGAGAGTTCGGCAATCTCACCCTCACCATATGAATAGTGAGCCCCTAACTAGTCCTATCGGGCCTCAATTTTGTAACATCAATTGATCTGATGGTGGCCCGAAGTTGAGATTTTGGCAAGCTCACCCTCACCATATGAATAGTGAGCCCCCTAACGGGTCCTACTGGCCTCCGGGCCTTGGCAGTCGAGGCTCGGCGGCTCACCCTCACCCTACAAGGCTTTTCCTTATAGTCGAGAGTTCATGTGCCCACCCTAACGGCCTCTCTCACACGTTACCTCACCCTCAAAAGGTGCCGTGTGAGAATAACGGTATAAACAACTATGTGGTTAATAAATAAGCGTCGACCCCCAGCCTGTGCCAACCTAGTAGTCATTTCAGTATTGTATTCATTGCAAGTTGTATCCCATCCCGTGTTGTTCCATGTTGGTGTAGTTCCACCCGTGTTTTTCTAGTGTTGGCAATGTGAACCCTAGTAGTGGTCCCTTCCCTAAACATGGTCTCGATACTGTGTGGGCTCTTCGTGACTCCTCCCGGCATCTAATCAAGGGGTTCCCGGGAAAAGACTCATTCATCTAGCTCCTTAAAACCATGTCCCCGATCAAGGTGTCATAAGGAAGACTCGTAGCCTTAAGTGTAACCAAGATAAGAATTCCCTTTAGGGGATATAGGTAGCATGCATTATATATTAGATTATGAAAAGTGCCATGCGAAGAACAGAAGTTCTATGTAGATTTCAATCCTAATAGTGATTCTCTAACGACTAGTAGTTAGTAGTTGTAGTCCACATGCACTAAGAACTACTAGTCGTCTAGGCAAGTACTACTACTGTGTCTATTCCAGGATTAGAAATAAAAAGAAAGTAGGATTGAAATGCTTTGTCTCCTTATTTTTCCATACAACTGGAGAACTTATTTATACTTCCTTCTCTCTCAAGGTTCGTACGGCTATCGACAAGTACCTTTCAAAAAATGCTTGGCGAGTACCTCCGTCGATCGGATCTTTGCGATGACTCCGAAGGCAAGGACTACTTAAGATTGGTAAGCAATGCTTGGCAATGACACTCCGTATTATAGGTAAACATTCTAAAAGGGCATGGTTAAGTAAAGAGAAAATAGATTTGATTGGCATTGACAGATTTGACACATACCGAATGTCTTCGAGATGGGTGGTCGACCCATCTGCATACGCTACGCACAAGCACACGGCACATGGATACGACACTAGATAGGAGGTTCGTTAAAGTAGACACGTTCGTCTGGTCATCTGGGCCCATCCATTCCATCCATCCATTCGAGGTAGGAACATTCCAAAGGTTTTCGTAGCCATAAGTGAAAGGGGAAGTAGGGTGTAAACCCGTTATGTACGTTCATCGAGTAGAAGTGTGAAAGGTTAATGGGGAATGGGGATCGTGTACGTCGGTTAATCGGGAACAGATTATATGTGAGATGGTTCAGCTTGGAACGGCTCTTTAGTAAGATGTAAGTGTGCATATTGAAGAATGCAAGAATGCATATCAATGGGAAAGTGACCGGGGCCTTTGGGACCGCCTTCGCGTAAGATGTTGAAGTTGTGGAACACTATTCTCTGCATGCGGTGAATTTGTTTTGGGAACGCCTATCTCGAAGCTAAAATCAAGTGAACCAAGTCCAATCAATCAATAACTACCTCTAAGGGTCCGTTGTTGTAGTTTGGTTGGGCTTGTCTATGGACGAACGAACTCATATCGGACGGAGGCCGCCGGGCATGATCGAGATGTGAGATGCAATGGCGACGGGGAGTATCTTTTGTGAATGATGGGGGTGACAAGGGTGTTATGCCAAATTAGGTAAAAAGCTACCGGTGGATTCGTAGCTATTTTATCGGGGAGCATACTCATCAATTGGATCTATGCTCATACGGGGGCGCAGTCATCTCTGCCGTAGCAAGATCGAGAGCGGGTGGCAAGAAGAACGAACGTGTATCAAGATCGAGGATCTTAGGGAGAGAGAAGATAGGCAAGAAGATCGATACGGTATCAATCGAAAAAAGATATCAACAGTATATTAGGCATAGATCAATAAGTTCGGCAGCATGTAGCAAGATCAAGATCTCAGTGTGCAGGTCCACTGGGCTTTAGGTGAACATCCGTAGCTCTCGTGGGCTATTTTACTAGGTGGATGTGTCTCGTTCGTTGGAAACATGGTGGAAATAACCCATTCGTCGATTTTCAAATGTGGGGGAAAATAAATATCTCGTTTCCTAGCATATGGATCGATAGGCCCTTCTCCTCTCGGCCAACCTTGGGCTTCCCGAGTTCTCTCTCGGGGGTGAAAGTATATGCGATCAACTTGGAATCAAATTGGCCTTCCTTCAACTCGTTTATAGTTGGCCCTTTTCTAGCGTGAATTCAACCATGTGTATGGTGAAGAGCCTAAGGTGCATTGTAAGTAATGATGCATCATCATAGCATCCTTCTACCCATAAGCAACTAACTATGAAATAGATCAACTTCAACTTACTTCCTACTCTACTTAATCTACTTTTTCTATTAAGACTATATATCTCCTAAAGACACTTTATATCTCCTCGACCAGAACCTCGACCAAGTCCCTATGGGCCTTATAATCTCTATACATAAAGATAAGAAACTCCTAACCTTCCCTAAAGATACTATCTACTTAAAGCTATTGACGTGATAAAGCATTCATGTACGTTAGTTGCCACCCTAAAGACATTCTAAAGCAAATGAAGTTACATTCTAAAAGCAAACCTAGTTCCGTTTAGTTATGTTCTCGTTAATGACGTTAGTTGCCCCGTTACCTAGTGAGGATGTTAGCTGCCGCCTAAAGGGGAGTTCCCATGAAGACTCTCTTCTCCTATGAAGTGAGTTCTCTCGTTTATTCCCCATGAAGTTATAGTTCCTTCCTAGTTCTATGCCACCTTAAAGCTTCTATTCCACTTTTCAAGGTTTATGATTAAATCCCATACCCCCTAATATTATGAAATAATATATTTGAAATCAGATCATTTTGTCATCAAGATTAATAATATATGTGCATACGTAATAATATATGATATGCGCATATGCGTATGTATAAAAAAGCTCCTAACCTTGGGATAATAACCTGTACCAGATATCTTTTCCAAGAAGAAAGAAAGCAAGGTAATTTATTGCTTGTCCGGCACGGCAAGGGAGGGCTACTTATTCCGAGAAGGAAGGAAAGGGCTACTTGGTTGTCTCGGAAGAAAGCAAGCATGTCGTCCAAGTAAACCTATCTCCTAATGACTCTATTAGACCTCCTCTACGCTACTGGCCGGTACTATCTCCTAAGCTAATCGACCCATGGCTTGGCCAACTCACCGACCTATACAATTAACCCGCTCACCCAAGGCTAGGATCACCAACCCCGGAAGAGAAGATCGATTGATTTACCGTCTCACCTCCCGCCAGTCTCACCCTAACCCCGGGAAGATATGAGTGGCTATCAGCCGGAAGAGTTTCGGGGGCCGGTCCTCCTTACCGACTAAGAGGTCTAACATGAGCCTACCTCTATCGAAATAGCTATTCGAATATAGGTTCGACCCTCGGAAGCAACTATTCCAAACTAATTCAAACATCTAAGAAATATAAATCGGGCCTATTGAGACTTATTTACCGAACCATGAGTCCCTCCCTATCGGTTGTAGGGAATATGATGAGGGAAACCAATTTATATGGTTATATAATGCATTCAAGATATCCCACAAATGAACCACCAATAGAGGAGGACCCTACAAAGGAACTTCAAGATCTATGGCTGAAATAAATATACATCGCCTCATTAAAGATACCAAGAAATGCAAGGAAATTTCAGTATCCGACCAAGGAGCCACTCAGACAAAGAGAGTTCATATTGGTACTAAGGATGAGCCCAAGATAGTTATTATAGGGGACTACTAGGATGAATTCACCGTCATAGAGATCAGGTAGCTATACTCCATGAGTATGTTGACCCGTTCTCATGCGGCTTCACAAATATGACACGTACATGTAGGAGAACTTGAAAATATGAAGATAGAACCAATCCAACTCTCGATTGACTAAGAAGAGGTCATACAGATGAATTTGCATTAGAAGGAAATATGTGAAATGGGAGATCGACAAGATGTTTAATTTCATCTTTGATCTTTTTGGTAGAGGAATCTGATTAGATCAATCCGATAGTCACAGAGGGCAATAAAATAGGTGGAATCCGCATTTGCGTACTTCCATGGAATCAATGAGGCTTGTGTACATGACCTTTCCTACACCATTTAGTGATGATATTGTTGATAAAGTATTTCCATTAGTCGAAGGGATAGGACAAAATCACTCATGCTCAATCTGCAGAGATAAATACAACCGGTCTTCTCTCCTATTCACTTTTCTCCATGAATCATCCATCGTCTCATATCAACAATTTAGACTGCTAGAAAGACCACTTTCTCCGCCGAGGGCTTTCCTTGGTAGCTCGATTCAACAACAATCCCATTACTTTACGCTCTAGCCGTCTCGTCGAAGATTCCTTTACTATGAGTACCGATAAAGCTTTTCAACTTGTTGGGTTTGTCAATTTTGGATCCATCAAGTAAAGCAAATCTCATATTTTGGGCGCCTATGGTTATGGGCGCATTCTATTGAACTAACAAATTTTATTGGCATTTGATTCTATAGCATGGTGCGCTGGTTGTTCCAAACCTATATGCTTAAAATGCAGTTATTCCTACCATTCTTTATATATGTAATTACGCTTAGGAAAAAATAGACACAACTTCTCGTTTTACCGTACTTACTCCGGCAAGGGCTTAAGTCAGACCTCGGCTATTACTCGAGCTAGCTCGTTATTGCGCATGCTCGTAAGTAATATGCCTCGTCGGTAAGCCACCTACCTAGCTACCTACAGACGCACGTGTCGCCATGCCTACCCTCCGAGACTTACATGCTTACCCACCCATAGGCCCCATATATACCGTTCCTCCGGAGGTACTCATTACATGCCTTCATTCCCTCCGGGTATAAGCACCCCACACCTACCATCCATGCTACAGGCCAGGCATACCCACCTACCCTAATATTACGCGTACAAAGCCTACCTTATAATATGAATTTTGATGCTCACCCTAGTTAAAGCCAAGGTTCCCTTCTAAATGGACACCACAGCTTAACGATGAGACTCCCATCACGAAAAAAACTTTCTTATATTGAAATTAAGAAAGTTGTTCACTTTTTGAGAAATGTAGCCTCAAGTGCCCAACTATGATCAAAACTTTGCTAGTTCCTTTCGATCCAATTTGTTCATTTTCTTCTAAGTACTTATTGGTCAAGTTGGGGACTCCGAAGGGTTAAGAATATATAATCTACCTGACCGAGCTCATCTTATTTCTTCATTTCATGGTGGTGGGGGAGGGGGGGGGCGCGGGGGCGGGGGGCGCGCAGCTTAGAGAGAGGTCCGCTCACTTTCTAAATCAATAATCGAGAACAAAATTTATAGAAATATATAAACCCCAAAAAAATGGTTCGTTCTAAAAGGCAGACAATAACATGTGTGTGAGGGGGGATTGAATTTATAGGGTTAGGCCATGCATGATAGATATGGCGACGTGAGATTGATTTTACCTAAAATGATCTACTGCAGAACCCACCCTATTTGTCTGCTTAGGCGGTAGAGAAGAAGCATTGAGCGCCATCATGCATGATTGAGCAAGCAAATATAAGTGTGAGGTTAGTAAGGTCGCTTCTATTGCTAACTATTTACCCACCCACCCCAATCCCCCCCGAATAATTGCACACCCGACAACTAGAGGGTGAGGAAGAGGTGCCGTAAGGTTAATTTTTAGTTACTTATTTGAGAGGGGCTACCCAATAAGTAAAATGAAGATGGCTCACCTCGACTTAGGAAGGTTAGAAGGATTTTCAAGGAGAATATACCTATTGGTCCCCTCTCCCTATAGTAAGTAGCGAGGGGAGGGTCTAACCTTGCGAACCTTCCACTAGTGAATAAGCCAACGATGATCCCAAAGGAGGATAAGGAGGAGCCCAAAATAGGAGATCGGGAGGGAAAAATTGGAAAATTATGCCATTCGGGAGAAGTATTATACAAGAGGAAAACCTGCGTAATCAAGAAGAGATCTCCAGAGATTCTTATACATTCCATTCCTATGGCTCGACCATGAACTAATGGAAAAAACCCAAAATTCATGGTTTCCCGGTAGAACCCCATTTCGACCAAGTTGGCAGAACCGAGACTTACGCCGAACTAATGGACAGTTGAGCAAGAAAGGTTGGTTCCCCGCGCAACTCGCTCATAGTGCATGTCCCACTTGTATATTGTATTTGACCGAGAAAAGCAATCTTGGAACATATGGTTAGAGTTTATACCTTCTCGAGACTCCATGAGCCAAAATATTATTCCATCATACTATGCGGTAATACCAATATACTTTAGTAGATCATATGGATGCTGAAAAATGTGTCTCGATTTAAAACGAATCGTAATTGGAAACATCTCTCTTCCATTTCCATTTACCCGCCCTATATCCTTGTTTCGTGTGTTCCCCAATCCGATGAGGTTATGATTTATATCCGGAATGACTTGACCTAATTTTATTTGTGGAGGCCGAATGAAAATCATTACCTCTAGATCTAGCCTGTTAATAACATTTTTCTCGTTATCTCGGGTGCATAGAAGATTTGTGAATTTGTTACCAAGAATCGCGATCGATCCATAGTGCCTTCCCCCTTCACCTTCGCTAGCATGATTTTGAGGGAATAAAATAGCATCCGGTCTTTACCCGGTCAAAAATACAAATGCATTTTCATGGGTAGTATCATGTGTACTTTTCTTTCTTCCCCTCGAAATCGCTAGCCAGAAGGTTATACTCATCGAGCTATAAGTGACGACCTTACTAGAATGGCCTTGCAATGCCTTCTCCAGAATATGTAAGGGCCTTGCCTTATGTTTAGAAGTACCTTCATTTCAGTCTCAACTACCTATTCGAGTCAAGCGAAGCCTCGTGTTGGATAATGAGTCAATTGCCTACTTTTACCTTTTTGTTACCCATGCTTTGGTCTCAGCTTTCATCGAAGCTTATTTGATCTAATTATTTATGAAGGGCTTAAGGCTATGCTCTACCGGCACAACTATTCATATAATATGTAGGCAGCTAAGGTGTCTCCAATAAATCAGTGGAAGTGCTGCCATGTACCCTTTGAGTGATATATAAGTAACTAAAGGAAGAGAGAATTGTAGCTATGAAAGATTAGATTAGATTCCCACTCACTCGCTTCAAAGGTGCTGGGTTCCCGTCCCTTCCGATCGATGAGGGAGGCTTTTCTATCTTTCTATATTCTTTTCCGTAATCGTGAAAGTAGTCGCTTTCACCCAAGAAGTATTCTCTCGTTTGATGCTCTCACTCCGGCCGGGAAGAAAGGATTCACCTACAATGATTTTGCATGATTATGTGAATTTTTTTCTGTGTGGCATAAAAGGTGAATTATGAAATCATGGTGTTGCTTCTACTAAGTCAATTAGTTCAACTACCCACCCATGCTATTGGCTTTCGAACCGTGGTATGACACAAGCATTATAAGGTTTCAAACGTTTTGGATCCGCTGTCCGGAACTAGATCTCATTTTGGAATCGCATAAACTCAATCCGGATCAACGGTTCCAAATCACTTCAGACCGTAATGGGATCTCAGACTGCCTGCTTGTGGCCGGGTGGTGGTGCTACCAGAGATGTTACCGGCCCCGGATCCGGAACTACTCGTTTTGCTCGGGCAACATCCGTAGAATCTAAAGGATCGACCGACCTTACTATTGGGCAGCCGCACTCGCTCAGAACTCGTGCTACCGGTAGATATGCAACTGGAACCATGCGAAACTAGGAATATCGAGGCTGAGGAGCGTTTTCACGCTCGCTAATCACGCTCAGGAGATATGAGAGATATTCGTGGCATACCCCACCCCATATAGCTCATTTCATTGCTCGCGTTCGGGTTCGGGAAGGGATTCACCCGTCGCCGCAGCCATTCGATGCAACAACTGCTCGGCTTTCGTCCCGGCCTGCCATCGATACCCAGGAATATGACCTGAGATAGGAGGATTGGTGGCAGCGAGTGGATAGAATGACTAGATATTACTAACAACCTTTTGCCGTAGGTGCTATGATGATGCGTGTGGTGGGTCCTATTCCTCCTATTCGCTCTAATATTCTTCCCACCTCCATGTTGAATATGCTCCTCCCATGCTTAACTTTTGGATTCGATTGGGTCGATAGCCGAGATTTTAGGGTTATTCTTAAAAGGAAAAGAGCTAGGTTATTTGGTTACAAAAGAGGATTAGGTTTCTTCTAGTCATTAGGACCATTTCATTATCGAGGAATATTGTCTAATCGGTGAAGGAGTGGCCATTGATTTATCTAAGGAATTCAATTTAAATGCTTCAAACCGATGTTGCTCGTATGGTCCAAGGGGGAGAGTGCGAAAGATGAATAACATTAACGGTGACTCCCTTCCCAATTGAGTTTAGTTCCATCCAATTAAGTATATATAGTTTTGGCCACTCTACCCGCGTAGCTAGGGGACGGAACCCGAAATCGAAATAACCTAACCATTAATGATGTTCCTGAGTAGTGGGATTCGACCCGCTTGCTTTATCCCGCCCGCTAATGAGTAGGTTTCTCCATTGGTGGTATGCCCCGACCGAACGAATCAAACTTGTTTGCCCCCACTTCCTCGGGGCCTACTGTTGGGGCGAGCGCCATTCTTCCTCACCCGGATTGAGGTGGGTGGGTAAATGTATTCGACGCAGCCTCGCTTAACGCTTCCAAGGCATCTAAGTCGGCGGAATCACTTGTTTAGTTATTACGACTACGCGTCATTCAATTGCTCTTATTTTATCGCACGGTAAGGGCACCCTCAAGTAGGGTCCCAGGTGTATTTCTTCCCCTCAAAGCCATGAGGAAGCCACTAGGGGGAAGTCATGATCCATTATAAACATTATGAATACAAGAATTTATGTACCTACTAGCTAACAGTCAGCCGGCTGTACCGTCAACGCTATGAATATCCGTGTTTTTCCGGCTAACATTATTGATTTCCCAATCCAATAACGCATAATATCGTAAGTAATATCTGTTCCGAACGTGCATCGACAAGGTACTACTTCTTTCCTCGAGATCGAATCCGGGCCCATTGTTTTCTCTCTCGCTCTCGATCTCCCGGCATCCTCCTATTAGAGTCGAACCACTTCATTTGGGTTCGGGGATTGGGGTGGGTGGGTAAATAGTGGCCGAGCTCGCTACATCCAAGGATTTCAAGTGTGGTACTCGCTAGTATGACTTCGGATGGGCAACACCATTTTGAAGTCTTTCAATTCCCGCGCAATGAACCGAGGAATGACGTGGTACGCCACCTTTAAGGAGTGAATTTCCCCACCTCAACATGTCAGGTTTCTATGGGGAATTTTCATCCACTCATACATTAGTGTTAGGGTCCGAGAAATGAAATGAGCAAAATGATATTGATAAATAGAATTGCTTCAGAGAACCCATATTAGTATCTACAAATGGTCACCTTTTGTTGCTAGTTGATAAATCAATGTAGTTTCTATGGATGATGTCATGTTTTATGTGGGTGCCCTATAATGAATCGGAATCTAAGGTCTCTATCTTAGACCCATGCCTTCAGATTACCTTACAATGGCATAAAAGGAAACCTCACCTCGTACTAATCGGGGCCTAAATTCAATCCAAATTAGTCTAACTCAAATGCTCGTAAGGAACCACCGTCATCTTGTCTATAGTTGAATGTCCTGGAAGAGATTTAGGTCTGGACTTCGTTCCATAGTGGTAAGTTGTGTAGGGGATTAGTCCGTGGGAACTCCTATCATGTGGGTAGTAAAAGAACCTATCTCATGTGAGTTTATTAATTAGACTCATTCAGTAGGAAGCATAAAGCTACCTCGCTTATAGGTCAAACCATCCTAACGTGGTGAATATGACCCTATGCTTGTGTCTCATGGTCGATGATTTGTCAGATGTACGATTTGTCATAGTATGTTGAGGTATAGAATTATTGTGTTCTTAGGAATTTCATTCCCATAATATCATTCAAGAACTAAACCTATAACTCAGATAGGAACCGACAACTCCTCATTGGTTGTAAGCTTATAGAAATTACTCCCCTCATACTCGCCTTTTTCTATATCTATAATGAACATTTATATATGAGCTCGCATGGAGATGTTTTACCTCCCCTTTTAAAAAGTGGTGCTTATATAGGTAACTTAGCTTTCTCCTTCCTATCAGCGAGGTAGGAAAAGGTGCCAGGATCCACCCCAAATGTACAAGTGAAACCATTCCTAAGGTATGAGGAGGTATGAGGGAATGTACCAAACGGTCGTGATATGCAACCGACCATTCACTATCGAAAGATGTATGCGTAGTAGTTCCCCGAATGTAGCGCCCAATGGGCCCAACCTATATGGACCCACCCAAATGTACGTACCCATGGGATCAAAGGAACCCCGTACAAGACGGGAAAAGGATTTTTATTTATTGGATCGTAATCTACATCAAAATGAGGCTTGGACTCAGGTGCCGTAAGGCCTAAAGACCATAAGTGAGAGGAAAAAAAATTCAAACGAGCAAAGGGTTTTCAATCCGCCCCACCCCAAAAACAATATGGATTCAATGGTTTGTATTTTATATAAGGTGCTAAGGATAACACATATGAAAAAGAAAATAACGGCTCGTATGCGCGTATCATGTATGAAGTAACACGTTAACCAAGGTTTTTATCGATGTTCAAAACCAATGAATCGACATGTTTCAAATCGATGGAAATCCGTAGGTAGGGCATGGGGGAAAAAATCCTTAGCCCCTTAGCCCTTTAAGTTAGTAGGGCCGACATAGAACCACGGACTAAGCTTTGTTTATTAAGGTGTCATGATAATGCTATACTCCCTTCCCCCTCGAGAGGGCTATCGCAGCAAGAACATAGCAATAGAACTAAGAAACATATGATGAAGGATCTACTACGCACATATTATAGTTTTTTATTGGTGCGCACCGACCCTTATAGAGCAAGTGGGAAACAACCCTCTTCTATGTCTCACTATATGCGGAAGTATAGATAGGAAGTATAGCTTTTATGACAATGTGATGACACTAGCTTTTGGATAACCAAATTTAGCTTGATGGAGACATAATAGCCATTAACACCATACAGACAGATGCAAAAGTGAATATAGATACGAAAGGTAGAAGATATGAGTATAATAGAATAGGGGGACTCGCTAAGGAACTATCAAGATCGACCAACTAGTATTGGTACCAATTGACACTCACCACTATGGAAAGGTGAAATGCCTCAATTTATTAAATCATAAGGTCCCAGGTCTTGCACTTCAGCGCAAGGTGTTCAATTTTCGGAATCCCCACATTTTTCACAAGCCAGAGGTTGTAGTAGGTCCTATCGCTATGAAAAGGTCTCTGGTGGAGGTTTCCCAAACCTAGGTCTTCTCCTATATTCTTCCCATTTCACGAATAGATTAAAATTCCTGTGCAAGGGTTGCCCATTAGCTCAACAACCTCTATCTAAGGAACTAGAGACTAATATAGATAGGGTAGATATTCCCCATTATTCCTGATTGAATATCGCTTTTTACAAGGAAGAGGAGAGAGTTTTCTCTCTCCTATATCAAAAGAGGATATGCTTGCAAGTGTTCATATCTAGTCTTATTAGCTATTACACTAGGGGCAATGGTTACCCTACCTACTCTTCCATCACCCTATAAATCAAACCTAAATCACCATCGACATATAGGTCCCTTATTTGACAAGAGCCAAAGGTCCAATTACCATACCATTACATTGTTCTCTCCGATTTTAATAATCCTATTGTATTAGTTGTCTTACCCACTACCCCTCACATATGGGGAAATGTCTTTATTAGTACTCAGTCATCTATAAGGTTTTAAGTCTACCCAAAGAGGCCTACCCATTTTATCGCACACTCTCATATCATGAGGCGATATGCTTTCACCATTTTGTTTTTTCATTTTCTTTATTGTCTTATTTTCTTATGCATGAGAGTGCTCTCTAGTGTATTCACACCTCCTTATTTTCATATTTTTGGCGATGTCCTCTTAAATTATTACCACTAGTACTCCATATCATACCTACATTCATACCAATCCTATAGCTCATTCTAGTTGCATCTTATCCCTGAAGTAATTGCAGCCACAACAAGTGAAAAACATGATCTTATATGTCGACCAATCCTTGCAAATGTTAGCAACAATATAGAATAGCCATACATATATAATCATAGTATGCTCACCCATATGTATATACCTGTGTACAGTCTCCTCAATAAGAGTTTTGTGTATTTACAAAATAATAGAATACAAATTATATACATAATAATGCTTCATCACGATACATTAGAAGTGATATAAAACTACCATATATAAAACCCAACATGGCCTATAGCCTAAGACTTATCTCCATCCTTAGACTCACCAGAATCTATAACCAAAGCCCGTTATATTTCCTTTGGCTCGATCTACCTCTATAATTATGACTTAGCTCCTAGAGGTAACATCCGTGAGGTAGTAGATTGAGCTCGTAATAAGTGTCACACTCTTACCTTGCTACACCGACATTGACCCGTGAAATATACGACTAGTATATGTGCATGACACTAATAAAGCCTAAAGCTATCTTGATATCATGGCTCTCTCTCGAATGAAGTCCGTATATTTTAGTATCTCTATGAGAAAGAACAAGACCTAACACTATAAGAGTCATCTTGTAATAAGTTATCACATCCTCAGCACTACATCTACTCTAGTATAAGGTCTCCTCTCAATTTAAGGTCATCTTTAGAGGCATACTTTGGGGAGCATGTGACTTATCAATACAACCAATGGCTCTAACATTGACAACATTCACCTGCATGACTCGCATCAACCTAGAGTTTTTTCTTATACTATAGGGGTATCTATCTATACTATAGAGTATCTACCTATAGAGGGATCACCGTCAAACCCATACTTATATCCACACCCACACTTGAGTCCACCTCTACATTGACTTCTACCATCAACTAATTCACTACCTTCCACTCTCATGCCTTGATGACATCCAACTCTCTCTCCCAAGGCCATCCCTCTCCTCTTCAACCTTGCTTAGCATATACTACAAAAGTAGATCCCTCTTGCTTAACCTCAGACTTAGGCCTGTATAGCCTATTGTGCTACCTCGTACTCACCGATCTCTTTCGCTGGTCATGGTGGTCGCCCTAGTTTACAACCCTCCGAAAAATTTGATCTCTCATCAATCACACTTTGCTCAAGCTAGGCTACACTCTCATCTCCGACCACCACCTATTAGTTATGTTATGTACGTTATAACTCAAATCCCCTCCTTATTAACCTCCAACCATAAAGAGTGGTGGACTCCGTATCCTCCCCTACTAGGATCTCGCTACTAAGACTAGCCTAAATATATCAGGAGATCTGCATCGTCCCCCACTATTGTGGTAATGATTGAAATAAAAGCCTTTTGGCTCATACTTAGAGCTATCTCTATCTCCGATGGGAGCTCAGGATCATCTAATGGTCACTCATCCGTCTCTAAACCTCAATCTCCTCGTCCTCATCACTCTTACCACCTTGTTGAGCCGCATCTCTAAGAACCCTTAGGCCTCAGGTCGCCGTTGCCCTCTATATAGCCACTATCTTCCTCACTTAGCTAATCTAGCCTCATCCTACCGGAAAACTGCATCTACCTACACTATATCCACTCTCTATTCAAACCACTCTAATGGTCTATCCGTAATGGGCTAATCGCTGGGACATGTTTGGCGTCTTGAGGAGGCCAACTAATAATGTCTCTCGTTGTAAGGATAAATATAGAAACAAACAAAGGAGAACCGTATGGGCCTATTGATTGTTCCAAGAAGCAATGCATATACTTAGACGTTCCACTATTAGCTTTTGTTTTCCATATGACCGGATTGTGACAATGAAGAAGCTGGGGGAGGGGGGGGCTTCAAGGCTTGGCTACATTGGTGCTCCCTAAATAGGGGGGTTTGGTTTCCTCATCCGTATTTTAGTTTCGTGAAGGAAGGTGGAAACCGCGGTTCTCTATGGACTCGGATTCATATTGGTTTTAAGGAAGGCGAAAGGCGTTAGCCGTGGATACGTTTACCTAAAGAAATAAAATTATCACTAGCATGAGACAATCTACTCATCATATTCAATATGTTTTTAAAAGGCACTATTTTAAGGTACACAATTACCCCTACATGAGATCGATAGAGATAGAAAGTAGCATGGGTGGCTACAATATTAGGACACCCACGACAGCCTGCTTGGAAGTGAGGATAAACACAACACTTAGAACCCATCGCTTTGCAATGCCACAATGGTGAGGTTGAAAGAGCGCTGACCAGGGGTACAATATAGGAGATATTATTTAGTTTTATATAGAGGAAATCAATCCTTCTGTTGGTTTAAGAGTAGTTTATATGACCCTCAAGGAGATCCCGACCTAGTTGATGGTGTTGTTGGTAAAGGAAGCTCTTATGCCTTTAAACCCGCCAACCATGATAGTGTAGGAACCGTGCCCCAGGTGGTCCGACATGGTGCTAGAAAGGATAAGTATCTAATGGTGGGATAATACCATGGAGGAATCAAAATGTTTCTAAATATTTGAGCAAACCCTCGAAGGGATAAGCCATAACTAATCAATGGTGGTTGGACCCGATGCAAGAGACGCGTGAGAGGATAGAGGTTTTAAGAATAGAGATCATCGACAAAGGGAGTAGTGAGCTGTGTTGAAAGGAGTTGGAGAAGTTGCATAAGCATGGAGAAGAGGTCATCCAAAGGGTTGAAAGAAGAAAGGCTTTATGGAGGGAATCCAAAGGAGAGGGGATGAGGAAGATGAGACATATAAAGGCTCGACAAGAAGACATGGATGAGGAGTTCAGAGAGTAGATACATATGTCCAAACCAAAAGAGATGGTACAATAGGAGGTCGTGGTCTCAATTCACTTAATATGTTTGATAAAGATAAGAAAGTGTTCGAGTATCAAGAGGTGCTTGAGGATGCGAAGCATGGCTCGACCAACGGGCCACCATCATTTGCTCAAACTATTTGTTCCTGAATAAGATGATCAAGTAGACATGGTACAACCAAGTAGTAGTAGAACCAACACAAAAGAGTTTCCACCGTTTGTGCATTTGAAATCAAGTGAGGTTATTCTTAATCACTCTCATAATTCTAATATGGAAACAAATCCTAGAAGTAGTTTCAGAATAGATGTAATAGTCATCCAAGTATGGGAAGAGACTTAGTTGTGAAAATAGTCTTAGTTTCATATTAGAGTTTCTTTTTTTTCATCGGTCTAACTAAGTATAGAAATGATCACGAGGCAAGAAGTAGTCACTTAAGCAATTAGGTGCTAATCACGAGACAAGAAGTCACTTAAGCAATTAGCGTTAAATGAATATATAACTATGCTTACTAACTATCTAACTAGACTAACTCACTAAGGAACAAATGCCTAACTAAGATGCTTATGTTAGATTATTTAGGAACTAGGGAAGTAGCTTATGTTAGAAAGACCTATTACTAACTAGCGGTTAGCTTAGGAAATAGAAAGTCTTTTCAACTGCTCATAATCCACCCTACGAAAAGATCGATCAACAACATGAGTCTCGTTCTCAAAGCAGAATAAAAGCAACTAACGAGGCTTGCCCATGGACTTGACAATAGAGGACCGTTGTAAACACTAATATCGTCACAAACCAAAGCAATCCAATGAGACTACAACAAGCCCATAGCTCATACACTCATGAATTAAGCTACCTATACTACAACTAAGAGCTCATACCAATAAAGATACTAAAATGAAGGACTAAGTCATACCAATTCAACCACTAGTAGAATAGGAGAGAAAGACTAGCTCATTCGGGATACTAGAACAAGTCCTTCCTAAACAAGTATCAGAGCTAACAACTAATAGAAGAGCTACTACTACTCGATAATAGAAACGAACTCGCACTGCATCGGTTCCGTATCAACAAAGAACAATTTACCGAACTACTACAATAAAGATTAGAAAAAGTTATTCCTAGAGAAAGAGAAAACTTCATTACGCCAAGTAGAGGCCGACCTACCTCACTCAAGGGAAAGAAGGAAATTGCTTTTAGGGGGCTTGATTTTGGTTTTTACTACCACTGGTGCCCCGAGTCGGCCCAAGCATACATATATGCTATGCTACGACCAAGATTTTTTGCTTTCCAATCACTTCTCGTCATTTGGAGCCGAGCCACTCCCTACAGAGGTATGCTTGCTTCTTCGATCTCTTTTTCTTTTTATCCACAATAGCTGACCGATCCATATCCATTGGAAGTGGCCAAGATCCAAAGGCATAGGTTAGGCGAACAGAGGCCGCTCGATCAAGCAAGATATTTTGAGTAGGAGGAGTCAAGCCACGCAAAGAACTTAGAGTGGAAGTAGCATCCTTACCACCATCATAGGGAGTAGATATAGGGGCTATGGCATAAGAATTTGTAGCAAGAAATCGAATGATACCTAAACCCACCGGTACCGAGATACCAATAAAAGCCCTCCATGCGATAAGATCATCGTCCGGCCCTCGGTGCTTTTGGTTATGCCTACAAGCCCAACATATGCGATGTTATAAGATGATTGAACATTAGTGAATGTAGGAACAACATGCTAGCCGGATGGGATAGGAAGGACATCAACGGTGGCTAAGATCTTCATTTTGATAAATAAGTGAATATTTTTCATACTCCGTAATGGCTTTCATGTTTATCTCCCTAAATGACAGGGGTTAGTGGTCAATAAATCCTCGCGTCGATTGGTGTAGCGGCTTGGCTCTATCCCCCGAGCCTTCCCGTCACGGTGGGGCTAATCGAATGCCTTTATATCTTTACCAAGCCAACCAAAGGTGTGTTGTATCTCTCGCCACCACGTCTGTGCCGGCCGCCTTCGACCAACCTTTCCTCGCTTATCCATGTCCCGCATTTCCTCCTCAATCGCTCTACCGCTCGCCGACGGACGAACTTCACAAATGCCATTGAATCGACGAATCGACTCATCACTCAAGATAACTTAGCTAAGAAACTAACCTCCTTTCCTCGATCTAACCAACCGACCATCCTCTTCGTTTCTCTCGAGATAAATAACCAACCAAGTAGCCTTTCCTTGACCAAGCCGACCGAGCCCGCCAACTCCGCCTACACAAACTACCTACCGCTCGTCTAACCTACCTACACAAACTACCTCGCCTAGCCTACCTATCTAACCTACCCATCCATCTATCCTACCTAATAGGATGCTGTGGGTCATGAGGTTACTCCTAGAGGCTGACCTTCGGGCCTTTTTATTAGCGCTAAAATAAAATAAAGAAAGCGTAATTACGTATATAAAAAAGAGGCCTTTGGGGTATCCACGATCCCTTCAAAAATCCATATCCCATCTAAACATACACCTGTCATGCCTACCACCCATACCATCCATCGACTCATACCATTAACATTTACCTATCCCCATCTAGCTCTATCCTTCTATCTAGCTATACACAATTATACCACGTTAATCAAAGGAAATTAGCTCTATCTATATACCCAGCTACCGCATCTACACCACTAATATCATCCACCAAAGATACCCATCATCACTACCATCGTACCCAGTATCCCATCCCCCATCTTCCCATATTCTATCTTCCCATCATACCATCATACCTCTCCTCATTATACCTCCCATATTTATCATGCCTATCCTCATCGACCTTCTATCCTTCATACCCATCTCACTCTCTCTATCTCATCTATACATCTCTCTCCTAATTACCACTTCCTCTAACTAAAAGGAAGAAATCAGACTACATATAACGAATGATCGAAGAAATGGAATTTGAAAGAAGTCCTTCCTCGATTGCTGGCCCGTAGGACTCTGCCGAGGTTACGAGGTCGAGGCCCTATGAGGACCCGTTAGGGGCTCACTATTCATATGGTGAGGGTGAGCTCGTCAAATCTGACTAGGCCGCCATCGACTCACTATTCATATGGTGAGGCCCAGAGGGCCCTGGAGGGGGCTCACTATTCATATGGTGAGGACCGCAGGGACCCCGCCGAGGTTACGAGGTTGAGGGGATTTCTTGCTCACCTTCCCTAAAAAGGTGAGGCCCGAGGTCTTGCTAGGGGCTCACTATTCATATGGTGAGGCCCGTGAGGGGACTTGGACCGAGGTTACGAGGCTGGTGGATTTCGTCACTCGACCTAAGAAAGGTGAGGCCCGTGAGGGGACTCGACCGTACACTTAATAAAGGGATGCCGATCACCGTTGGATCATCCTATCAAGCAGTGTGAAGGGTTAACAAGATATCCCCAAACTAGAAGGAACTTATAGTAAGCTCCTCATTATGCTTTAGCAGATACGACATTATATATGTAATTATGCATTTATGATTATTTAATTCTTAAATGCATATATTATATATGTAATTACGCTTAGCATCAGATGGGATCAGGCTCAAATCATTGATCGTACTCCGTAATATCGTATACAAATAGAGATATATCATTATATATGTCATTATGCTATCGAATTCATTATTCAATCGATAGGAGCTACTGTGGGAATGTAGAAGAGGTGTTTGATGAAGGTACCTTGGATCAACTTGATAATCTTTACTGCTTGGCACCGAGAGGATTACATCAACCCGTTCTTACTAGTAGAGAGTTGAGTTGGCACAATGTTCACTAACAAAGCGGTTCATGAGGATCATCTTGTCCCCAAAGAGCCTTATGGTAATGAAGCAATTCAAGTTCTTTATTTTTATTTTGACAAGTTATTACATATTTAATAGTGGCCGGCATTCGTAGAGCAAGAAGCCCCGAAGCGCCCAATAGTGATCGCATCCCTTTTCTATAAAGCGTAATGACGCTTTATTTTAGTCTCAACTACCTCGTTCGTCAAGCAAAGCGTGTGCCTGAGCAATGAGTCAATTTCTCTAGCTTTACATTTTTGTTACCCATGCTTTGGTCCTAGGTACCTTCTTTCCATGAAGCAATTTGTTCATTTTCTAGGGTACCTTCTTTCCAAAGGAAGAAATTTGTTATAGCCAAATACATAATTCTACATTGTTTTGATTTGTGATGTTTCACAAATGGGAACATGACAATTTGAAGGAATATGTTTCGGCAAGGCAAATGCGAACTTTGTGCTTCCATTTACCACCACTAAGATTTTCTCACAATGAGTTTTTGAGGAGATTAGTGCTTACCTCAGATGCCAAGCCAAACACTTGTGGACCTTTCAGGGTGTTGTTATTAAAGGGGAAAGAAAATTCTAAGGAGACTTCCGTTATCAATATGAAATATACTAATCAAAATAAGTGTAAACTTATTTGATATAATAATTAAAAATATCATGTTTATGGTTCTTTTAATTAATATATTTTAAGGGATGGGGAAGTATTATAGAACTTTTTCCTTGCTCTTGAATAACAACACTAAGAGACGTGGCTCAAGTATTTGGCATAAAAGTATGAGGAGTCAAAAATCGATCTCCTGCATACCCACAAACAAAGAAAATCCTAGTGATTTGGGGGTGTGAGATGGAAGTAACAAAATTCACTTGCCTTGAAAGGACTATATTCCGTCACATTTTCATGTTATCATTGGGATGCCGCACAAATTAAGCCACTGTGGGACTATGTATCGGGAGATGAACAAATTATTTCAATTAGAAATGAGTCATTTTACAAAGTGACAACTCTATGAGAGCTTGCCCCAAGCATGAGCTCACAAATTGTCATTTTTAGGTTAAAGGAAATTTATGCATCCACATCCTCGCAGAATAAGATTCATAAGAGAAGAGTCAAACTTCTAGACTCAAGGGTGAGAGGGGTTAAACACCAATAACTTCTTCTCACCGAAGAAATTCTCAAGTGTCCCTTCCGAAATAATGTTCATTTTCTTCAAAAGGGTTCGCTTGTATCAAAAGGCCCTAACCAATGAGAAGAAGGTATTTGTGTTTAACCTTATCTTTTTTCCATGCCCATTGAATTTGATTCCACATGGGATATTAGATGCAACAATCACTCGACCAAAAAAGGGTGCTTGCAAGTCTATTCATTATCAATTTTGCTTTGGACATCAAAATTAAAGAGTCACTTAAGATATGAGTGATACTTATGTTATTTGAAATTAAATCTATATGTATAAAATTAGATTGTGCAATATATAGATCATTATTAAAAAGAGGTTATGCTCTACATTCAAATATATGGTGAGAGGGAAAATAAAAAATATTGTGCAAACTTCGCAAATATTTATTTTTAAATTGTTTTCTTATATCAATTTATAAGACTTAGTCTTTTTTAAGACAATAGGAAAAAATTATTTATGATAATTGGCTAGTGGAAATCATATAAGATTTCTTATACATTAGAAAATAAAGAGTGTAGTTTGGATGCATAGAATTAGTACTTATTTATAACAATGAAAAGCCATGGTGTATCTTTGGAGTTGCTAACACTAAATATTTATTAGTGCAATGTTGGTAATTCCAAACACACACCATGGCTTTTGGTTGTTGGGGGAGAGAGTCATTCTACAATCGAGTATGAGGGCGATGTGTAAGTATGTTGCATCCTTAAAATATAATATAAATAATTTTCGCTAATGTCTGGAAAAAAACTATATAAATAAACAATTAAAATGGATAAATACAACAATTAGCTTAGTTACTTGATATTTCTACTTACATTCTACTGTTCGTTGATATTTAATTTCACTTTCTAGTAATAAATAAAATGTTTTGTTGTCTATGTTAAATAACGAATTTTGCCAAGCAACTTACAGATCGTTAAGGTTATGTGTATGTCCGTCCCTCTTAAAATACAAATAAAATATTCTCTAAATAAAAAAGTAATGTCGACCGTAATAAAAAAGAAAAATATATAATTTCATCTATAACTAGAAATAAAACATTAATTTCATAAAATCTATATATAAAATAAATGTTAAAACAAAATATTTTAATGTCATTTAGAATAATATATCTCATATAACTTACGAGTAAAATATTTTAAAATAAATTAATATTGATATATATTTAAAAATAGATTAATATTGTTTTATATTTGTTATTCTTATCTACCATCTCTACATCTTTTAAATTGAACTATTGTGACTCATTCTCACCATGGTATGAATGAAGGGCTAGACCATGATGAAATATATACATGAACATAATGAAAACTTTTGACTACTCTCAGGAAATTGAGTCCGTACTACTTCATTTTGTTTCAACAAATTTCAAGTATATAAATTGATTATGTGATCCCATTCGGTCTCGTTCAATATTCCCACTATTCCTCAGAATAAGAACCTTGTTGGCCGGAAAGCATTCACTTTATCGTAATATCCCCGCAGTCCTTCAACTCATTATATGGGTTTCTTTTTAAATAATATAAAGAAACAAAACACACAAAATAAACTTCAACGAGATTTTTGAAAGGAATTTGACACATAGTAAATCATTTAAGGCACAAAAAAAAATAATTCATTCCCTCCTTCCAACCTTCGCGCCCGCAAAGCCTGTCAGTACATGTATATATAAAATATTAAGGAAAAATATTGTTTAAAAAAGTATAGTTACACTGCCAAAGCTAGCCTTTCTAATTTCGACACCAAGCTTGGTTATAGAAGAAACTATTGAGAAGAAAACATTTGTCCCATAGAGGAACACATTTAACACATTTACTAACAATAAAGTAACTAACTATCCTAGTGGTCCCTTGAGGAACACATAAGCAAAACCAACTATGAGATATTTTCGGAAAAGGGAGTGGAGTGATGCTCTTGCATCAAACTCACTCGGAACAAAATGGTGTCATGGATCAAGATCTACACTAGTGCACTTATACTTCGACATCTTTGCTTCATCCATCCAAACTATCTCTACAACTCGAAGCCCTTTCCATTTAATAAAGTATTTATAATAACTTTTTTTTCTAGTTCTTTTGATGAGCTTTTGGAGAACAATCATTTCCATTTATAGTTTCTGAGTTGTGGGTAATTGCACCACCTATTGAATATGATCTTCTTCATTTTGTCTCTTCCCAAGGTTCATGATATGGGTATAGGTGTGCGACATTATATATAGGGGAAATTCCTATATCCAGAGGAAATTCAATCTCATAAGCATTTGCTAAAAACTTCCTCAAGATCTTGAAGGGACCAATCTTCTTCAACTTCAACTTATTGTACTCACACTTTGGGAGCCTTTCCTTCCTTAAATGAGCTAAAATCAGATCTCCAACTTTGTAATTTATCTGCCTTCACTTGAGATCAACCCTGTGCTTGTATTTAAGATTTCTTTCATGTAACTGGTCTTTAATTTTCTTGTACATCATTTGCATTTTTGTAGCGAACTCCTTTGAATCAACACTTTGATTTTCTCATGTCCCAAAGTTTATGAGTTTGGAAATACCTCTCGAATGCATGCCATACACAATTTGAAAAGGTATTTTTCCTGTGCTCCTATTAGGAGAATCATTATAGGAAAATTCATCTTCTGGGATAACTTGATTCCATTGTTTATTAAGCTCATGAACTAGACACCTTAGTAAATTTTCTAGACTTGTATTAACCACTTCAGTTTTCCCATATGTTTGGGGATGATAGGCTTAGTTGTAGGTCAAGGTTTTCCCCAATTTATTCCATAAAGTTATTTAGAAATGTGCATCAAACTTGGTGTCTCTATCTGAGGCAATGCTCTTAAGTAGTCCATGTAGTATCACTACTCAAAAAAAAAAATTGCAATATGGGAAGCATCATTTGTTTTGTATAGGGTATGAAATGTGTCATTTTATAAAAAATTTCCAATATTGCAAAAAAAAAAATTCACGACTCCTTTAGATTCTTGGTAAACCTAGAGCAAAATCCATACTAATGGTTTCCTACTGCCTGCTCAGTATGGGTAGTGGCTAATATAGTCCTGCATTCAATTTTCTCCCTTTAGCATGTTGTTTATCCACAAGCCTCTTAAATTTTGTTGATCTAGATTTATGCAGGAACACAAAAAAATACACATATAACCATAAATATAAATATGCAGCAGAAATAACACTTCATTTCATTAATATCAAAGAACTGAAATTTGTTTACAGACAAAATGGAAATAAACTAGCTAGAGCACTAGTAGCTTATCTTTGAGAAGAGATGTGGTGGATACAGACCTCTGAAATTTGTGTTCAATAAGGCTCGAATGCCTATATATTATTTAGAAACAATGGAAAACCCTAAACATCCAAAAACCTAACCCTAGGAGATGAAACACCAGAATATGGACCTCGTCGGGGTAAATTGGTACATCAATTTCCTAGGGTCGTAACTTTGGAATACTATCTCCGTTTAACGCACATGATACATCGTTAGAAATACCTATCTGAGGAATAAAATTGTTAACATTGAATATCAAGTCCAAAATGAAAATATTTTCCAGAGAAGCGATGCCTAAAATTTTCATTTAGGGCCTCAAAACGACTCTAGAAGTTTAGGACCCGAAAAACTGCTTAAAATAGTAAATTGTGCTATAATTAAGGAAAATGAAAAACTGAAAGAAAAAATGGTGTGGCCCCAAGTGGAATACGCAGGTGGCCACCAATACCCACCTGGATCATTTGCACACATTCCTGACTAATAATAAAAAGAACTTAATTTTGCATAGGTCTTGTCATGACCAGAATGACCAATAAGTCCCCCACTATGTTTCTCTTTGAAAAAATTATCCTTCATTGTTCCTCTTGGGATATACAAATCGCTACCATTTAATAGTAATCCATCTTGAGCCAAATATTCAAGCGATGGACTTAAATATTCTCTCACAAGGTTTTCACAGAATTCATAGATTTATTTAAAATCTAGATTATCCTTGTACAACTCTTATAGATGCTCGTATCCCAAAGTGTTCACTTGTAACTCCTACAGAAATAAACATCTCCTGATCAAACCATAAAAAAAAATTTTTAGCACTTCCATTTATATTCTTTAAAACAAAATAATAATTCTACATGTACTCAACCTGTCTTGCATCTCTTTGGTTCAACTTGTCTTGTTTACTGATAAATTGCAATGTATGGTTGTAAATTTACATGATGAAATCAGGCATAAGATAATGACTCAACTTCTTGAGAGACTGAATTATTACATAAAACTATTTATTATAGATAGAATATTTATGTTTGGCCTCATTTAGTTTCTTGCTGAAATACACAACTAGTTTACCATCCTAACTAAGGGCAACTCCAATTTTGTTGCACTGGGATCACATTGTACCTAAAAAGGCTTTTGGAAATTAGGAAAAAATAATATAGGTTGCTCAGGTAATTTTCTTCTTCCTAAATTGGAGTGACTCTTCTATATATGTTTTCAATCTAAATTTTGTTTCTCCTTTTTAATTGTCTCTACCATTAGCACAAAAATGTGGCTAATATTTTGAATAAATTTTCTCTAAAAGCTAGTCAATCCATGGAAGCTTCTTACCTCATGTATGCTAGTTGGGGAAGACCACTCTTTAATGGATTTTATATGCCCAGGGTTCATTTTCATCCCTTCAGTGGAAATTATAATCGTAGATAAATGAGCTTTGTCTTACAAAAAAAACATATTTTTCTTGCTACAACTTCTTTAATACTAGATTTAAAAATATGAGGTGTTCTTTCTTGTTTCTTCTATACACAAGGATATCATATAAATAAAAAATCACAAACTTTCTAATAAATTCTTTGAGAACCTCATTCATGAGCCTCATAAAACTATTGGGTGCATTGGTCAAGCCAAAAGGCATAACCAACCATTGATACAAGTTTTCATTGTTTTTGAATGTTGTCTTCCATTCATCCCCTTCTCTCATTCAAATTTGATGATACCTGCTCTTTAAATCTATTTTTGAAAAATATATGACACCACTGAGACAATCCATTATATAATCCATGCGAGGTAAGTGAAACCTATTCCTGATAGTTATATTTCTAATAGCTTTGGAATCCGTGCACATTACCCAACCTCCATATTTTTTGGGAGTTAAGTTATTGTTCACAAGACATGGGCTCAAACTCTCTCTAATAAGCCCCTTGTCCAACAATTATTGGACTTGCTTTCTAATTTGCTCAGTTTCCTTAGGGGGCATTATATAAGCTTCCTTTTTAGGTAGACTATCTCCTGGAATTAAATATATATGATGCCTAAGGCTTCTTATAGGTGGTAAGGCATTTGTCAACTCATCAAAAATAACATCATCAAAAGCATCTAATAATAACTGAATTTCAGCAGGAAAATCATTTAAATTTGCATGTGTAAGTACATTTCTAGCCTTAGAAATTATAACAAACTTCACCCCCTATTATTTCTTGATTTGTTTTAGCAACTCCTTCCCAGTCATTATTAACATGCTCGTGTCTGCACCCTCTCTAGCTTCTTTTTCTTCCAATGGTAACAACATGTGCTTGCAGTTGTCCTCCTCGAAAGAGTAGGTGTTATTTCTCCCATCATGAATAACAGCTCTATTATATTGTCATGGTATACCTAATAATACATGAAAAATATTCATAGGAATCATATCACACAACACCTCATCCTTGTAGCTACCAAATTGGAATTCCACCATGCTCTATTCATTGACTAAAATATGTTGTCCTTTTTGCAGCCATGTCACTCGATAAGGAGTGGGATGTGCCATCCTTTTCAGCCCTAATTTCTCCACCATATAAAAAAACCAATTTTTTAGTGTTGCCACTATTAATAACTACTTTGCAACACTTTCCCTTAAATTTACAGACTATTCTAAACTAATTTCAATGTTGGGTTGGCTCTTGTTTCACCTTTTCTCCTTTAATAAAATTCCTCTTTAGAATTAGATACATACCCAACTCAATGGTTTCCTCATCTACTTTTGTTGTTGCTACCTCATCCCTAGCTTCTAGAACATGTGCTCCTTTCTAGCTTGTTGATTTAATTTAAGGAGATTTCCATGACATATGGCCCTGTCTTTCCATATATGTAGCATCTAACTTCCCTATCTCTACCTCTACCTCTTCATAAAAATTACCTACCCCTTGATTCTCCTCCTCTTATTGATCAACTAATTGAACTCCTTACTCTTCTCTGGTATTCTCAGATGTACCCTTATTGACAGACCCTTTCCCTCTAGCTATACTCTTTCCTATACTACATTGGCTCTACTTTCTAGCCAATTTTTCTTCCCCTCTGAGTACTAACTTAACGGAATCCTCCATGGTCTTTAAGGGAAAGAGGTCGATTTCATATTGAATTTCAAACCTCAGGAAATTTATGTACCTAACCACCTTATCCACATATTTTTCTATGTGACTTGATCTTATATCTGTCCTGTAAAAATCCTCTATATATTCTTTTGCTTTCATGAAATATTGCTTCATATTTTGTAACTGCCTAAACATATTTAGCTGGTAATAATTGGGAGTAAATTTTATCTTAAATTTAGCCACCATCCTATCCCAAATTTTAATATTTTCCCTTCCTTTTTTCCCCTCGATCTATATACAACTCATCCCATCACAATGTTAAATGTCCTCTTAACCTAGTGACATCATACTTGACCTGCTAGACCTCCTCAAAATCCTCATAATTAAAATATTTGTCTAGAGTGTTGATCCAATCCAGCGGCTCTTCCACATTTAGATTTCCTTCATATACTAACACTTCCATCTTCAATCTGGATCTGACCTTGGTGAATAGTTTAATTAGTTTCTCATCTCGTTCCTCTCTTCCTTGAGATATTTCCAACTAATCCTAAAAATTGATATCCTCACTCTCATTGATGTCAACTACATCATGATCTTGTCTCTTAGCAGTTTCCACAATCTTCATCCTTGACCAGATACACCTCAGATCCAATAATCTGGATTTATGCAGGAACGCAACAGAATGCGCATATAACCATAAATATAAATATACAACGACTAAAATTTGTTTACAGACAAAATGGAAAAAAACTAGCTAGGGCACTGGTAGCTTATCTCTGAGAAGATATGTGGTGGCTACATGCCTTTGAACTATGTGTTAAAATGAGGCTCAAAGGCCTATATATTATTGAGAAATAGTGAAAAACCCTAAACATCCAAAAACTTAACCCTAGGAGATGAAATGCAAGAATATGGGCCTTGTTGGGGTAAATTGGTACATCAATTTCCCAGGGTCGTAACTTTGGCATACTATCTTCGTTTGACGCACATGATACATCGTTAGAAATATCTATGTGGGGAATAAAATTACTGACCATGAATATTGATTCTAGAATGGAATCATATTTTCCGGATAAGAGATTCCCAAAAAACTTCATTTAGGGCCTCAAAGCAGCTCTGGAAGTTTAAGACTCAAAAAACGGCTAGAAATAGTAAACTATGCTATTATTAAGGAAAATGAAAAAATAAAAGAAACAATGTTGGGGCCCCAAGTGGAATAGGTGTGAGGCCACCAATATCCACCTGGATCATTCCTCCCCCCTTAGGAAGTAATGGTCCCCATTGTGTTGTGTTCCTCCATGAGATAAGGAAACTTCTGCTGAACTTGGTCCCTGGTGAACCACTTGCCTTGGTGTAGGAGTTGGCCAACTTTGACCACCTGATACAGGTGGATCTTCTGCTGGAAATTTTTCTTGATTTGCATGTCCATGATACAATCTATGGTGGCATTTTCCATGTAGTTTGGGTTTAACTCTATTGGTGTGAGTTGTTTTGCAATGTCAGAGGTGTCGAGTAGAGGTGGGAAATAGGGTCAAAGGCTACCCCATTGAATACTAGGTGCAGACCAAGGAATGGTGGAATACTGAGATTGAAAACATTGTTCCCTACAACCTTAGTGATGGTGTATGGCCCATATCGGAGTTGGCGAAGCTTGCGGTGGGATCCAGTGAGGCGCTCCTTCTGAAAATGTAGCCACACTTTGTCGCCCACCTAGAAGTGGTGTGGCACCCGATTTTGATCATTTCATTGCTTTTCATTAGCATTGGCTCTATCCAATATGTCATGAACCTGTTGGTAGATGTGCTGAATGTGCTCAATGAATTTTTTCACCTTGTTAGCTTCAGACTGGACATGAGACGAATCAGCCTGAGTAGCCACAAATGGCATGGGTACATCAATGGGACATAGTGGTTGGAACCCCAGGCCCACCTAAAAGGGGTTGTGGCCGATTAAGCTATGGAGAGCCCGGTTATAACTATGTTGTACATAGGGAAGGCTCTCATCCCATGTGCGTGGATTCTTTGAATTGTACATGCGTAAAATGTGTACAATCACTTTTTTGAAGACCTATGTCTGGCCATTAGTTTGGGGATGGAAAGCTGTGGACTTGGTGAGCTTGGTGTCCAGCATTGACCAGAGGTTGGACCAAAATGTGCTGAGGAACTTGTTGTCCCAATCTGAGATGATAGACTGTGGGATCCCAAAGTTCACCCACACTCATTCAAAGAAGAGTTTAGCAATGGCTTGTGCTGGAATATTCTTCTTGCAGGTCATCATAATGGCCATCTTCGAGAATCTGTCAACGACCACAAAAACATAGTCGTTTCCATGCTTCGTAGAATGAAGGCCTAACATGTAACCCATGGAGATGGATTCCCATGGTTGACTAAGGGTAGATAGTGGAGTATAGAGGCCTTTATTCTTGATGGTCAGTTTGGCATTAGAGCAAGTAGTGCAGGATCTGATGTACTTCTCAACATCCTATCGAAGGTTTGGCCAATAGAAATACTTCTACAGTACTAGCACTATTTTCTAAACCCCGAAATGCCCAGCGACTCGACTATAGTGTGATTACAAAATCATCTTGGCATGCTAGCTTGAAGGAACACAAAGGTGTCCCAGGTGACATAGCAGTGCATCCTGGAGGTGAAAATTTGGAACTTGTGTACCCTCCAAGAGTATCTTGTATGTGTGGATGAATTATGGATCACTCTTGTAGAGAAGCATCCAATCATAAGTCTCGTGCCCACAAGAGTTGAGAATGGTGATTAGCGCCACGATCGGTGGTCGGTTAAGGCAGTCTCCAACATTATTGATGCTGCCCTTCTTATACTTGATGTTCAAATGAAATTTTTGCAGATATGTGGACCACTTCTGATCATGATCGTTCTACAACTTCCCTTGTGTTTGTTTGAACTGCAAGAGTCACTTTGTGTATGACCGTTTCCTTCCCCAAAATGTCATGCTTCCATTGGCGGCATGCCTACACAATGTAATACATTTCTTTGTCATAAGTGGGATACTTGTGGACTGTGTCAGAGAGTGTATCCCTGTGATATGCCACTGGATGCCCCTGTTGAGTAAGAACTACCCCAATATCATAGTCAGAGGCATCTGTCTCAATCTCAAATGGTTGTTTCAAGTCTGGTAATGTGAGCACTAGGGTAGAGCAGAGGCGATTTTTCAGTTCTACAAACGCCTTCTGTTGAGATTCCGACCAAAATAATTTTTCTTCCGCTCCTCCCTTGGTGACTTGACTCAAGGACCAAGTGATATGAGAGAATACCAACATGAAAATGAGGTAGAAATTAGCAAGAGCCAAAAAGCTACGAATCTCTGTTAGAGTGATTGGGGTAGGCCAATCTTGAATTACTTGGATCTTGGTTGGATCCACATGCACCCCCCTTTCATCAATAATGTATCCTAGATACTAAACCTAGGTCATGCAAAAAATGCACTTCTCCAAATTGGCTCACAACTTGTGTTGCCACAATGTTTGAAGGACCTGTCGGATGTGGTGGAAGTGCTCTTCCCAAGACTGGATGAAGATCAGGATGTCATCCAAGTACACTACTACAAATGAGTTGGTTAATGGATGCAAGATGTCATCCATCATCCTCATGAATGTTTCGGGAGCATTCGTCAACTCGAAAGGCATGACTAACCATTTGAAAAGGCCTTCCTTGGCTTTAAAGGAAATCTTCCACATATTGGATGGTTTGGTTGGTACCTGGTGATACCCAGAATTCAAGTTTGATCTTGCTGAAATATTTCTCCCCTTTGAGTTGATCCAAAAGGTCATCGATCCATGGGAATGGGTACCTATTCCAGATAGTGATCTTGTTCAGCACCTGATAGTTAATACAGAGTCTCCAAGTCGCATCCTTCTTCTACACTAACATGATCGGGCTCCCACAGGGCGATGAAATTGGACAGATGTGACCTTCCTGCAACAACTCCTGAATCTGCCTCTTGATTTCATCGTTCTCCAAAACAGAGCGTCGATAGATTGGTCCATTTCGCAATGACGCACTCGGGGTCAGATTGGTGGGGTGCGTGACCTGAAAGTACAGAGGCACCCCTGTGGGTGAGGTGAAGATGTCCCTGCACTCCTCCATGAACTTTTCCATTTGTTGTTGTCGTGCAGAGGATCCCTATCTAGAGGTTGTGGCCACAATGTTCTTCTTGCTCTAGGGGCAGATCATCAGGAAAAAAAAATTCCTGGTTTTGGAAATGAACTTACTACATTATTTTGTAGTAACTAAAGAGATAGCCACATGTGGTGGTACCTCTGGTATCCTATAAAAATTATTGCCCAAAGTAACAATAATAGCGCGAGGCCGGGACAAAACATGTCACTTCCACACATATGGTCTTCCTAATAATACATCACAAACATCAAGAGGATAAATGTCACATAATACCTCATCCATGAAGGGCTTGATGATGTAGGGAAGGTGACACTGCTGGCTGACGTGGAAATTTCGTCCTTGGTGAATCCACTCAATGGTGTATGGTTGTGGGTGTGCTATGATTGGCAAGCCCAAATTCTTCACGACCTCTATTGAAATGAAGTTATTTTGGCTCTCACTGTCGACAATGAACTATAGTAGGGAACCCTTTACCAACATCCGAGAGTGGAAGAGACGCTCCTCCTCCTCTGTATTTTCCAGTTCCTCCTTCTATATATTTGCAGTGGCAACGGTGGCATTGGGATCCGCATCAATAATCTGCTTCCCTTTGTCATTCCCCTTGTTGGGTTCTGATTCAGAGTCGGAGCATGCATCTTATTCAGAAGCCCTCATCTCGGCTACCAGTGACTGCTTGACTCGACACTCACTTGTGTTGTGAGTGGGTCTCTTATGGAACTCACACCAATTTCCCATTTCCTTCTTCAGATTCATGGTGTTGTTCTTTGCTTGCGGCTTTGTTAGGTTATCTTGGGCTTCCATGCCTTGGATTTGTCCTTTGTTCTATGGTTTGGGGGGCCCTTTACCTTGCTTTTTATTCACAGATCCAAAGTATCGCTTCTTCTGTTTGAATTTATGCTCAATCTTGGTAGCATACCGGTATGTCGTACCAAGCGAGGAGATGTCGAGGAACTCCATTTCCTCATAAATGTATCTATGCAGGCAACTGCGATACTTCAACACCAAATGTTTCTCCAAATCTTTGATACCCAACTTTGTGCACATGGTATGGAACATATTCATCAACTCATGTACATCTTGATCCCTTTGTTGCCGTAGTGTATTCCATTGTATGTACTTGTCCTCATAGCTCCCCATGGGATAATATTGTTCCTTGATGGCATCTCAGAAATAATTCCAAGTGGTTATGGCTGAGAACATAGAGGGTTCCTTCTCGTCCTTTTTCTCACAGAAGGCTTCCCACTAGTCCTTGACATGGGGGGTAGCTTTGAGGAGTGAAAAAATAATCTTCTCTCGGTCGTAAAAGTCATGAATTGAGAAATATCCTTTTAATAGATTCAACCATATATCTCCAGTGTCTGCATCTATTTGGCCCTAAATTATGGGAATTCTAGAGTTTTCTTGTACATTAAAATGAGTTGCACCTCCAAAGTGGCTACTGGATGCAAATGTGCTGCCAGTGGGTAGTCGTTGAAGGATCTGGGCAAAGTTATCCATAATCACATTCATTTTTTTTTCGAGGGTAGCCTCAAGCAATATTTTGATAGGATCTCATGCTCCCTCATATTTTTTTTCATCCCCCATGGGCGGATGTCAGGGTTTGTGAGGCTAATCTTGCAAAGTTTCAACCAGATCGAGCCCTAACTCCTTATACCCCGACCTCGTTGGGGACATGCAAAGAAGGATTGAGAAAGAGTAGACCCCTCTAATACCACTAATCTGGATTTATGCAGGAATGGAACAGAATACACATATAACCATAAACATAAATATGTAGCTGAAATAACACTTCATTTCAATAATATCAAAGAACTAAAATCTGTTTACAGACAAAATGGAAATAAACTAGCTAGGGCACTAATAGAAAAAATATGTGGTGGCTCAATGCCTCTGAAATCTATGTTATAATGAGGCTTGAAGGCCTATATATTATTGAGAAACAATGGAAAACCCCAAACATCCAAAAACCTAACCCTAAGAGATGAAACACCAGAATATGGGCCCCGTCATGGTAAATTGGTACATCAATTTCCCAGGGTCGTAACTTTGGCATACTATCTCTGTTTGATGCACATGATACATCATTAGAAAGATATATATGAGGACTACAACTGATGACCACGAATATCAATTCCATAATGGAATCATATTTTTCGAAGAAGCGATGCCCGAAAAACGTCGTTTAGGGCCTCAAAACGGCTCGAGAAGTCCAAGATCCGAAAAGATGCTAAAAATAGTAAACTATGCTATTATTAAGGAAACTGAAAAACTAAAAGAAACAATGGTGGGGCCCCAAGTCGAATAGGCGGGTGGCCACCAATATCCACCTGGATCATCCAACCTCCAGTCCATCCCATGCCTTTCTTTCCTTCCTCTCCTTGAACGCATGTTAGCAACACCTTCTTCGTAGCTTTTTTAAATTATCTTGTAGTTACAAGCTTTGTTTCAGAGCTCAAAATGTTCTCTCATACCACAAATAACTGAGTGGTAGCTTGTTCATTTTTTTCTTAAAAATTTTAAGAAAAAATAGAAACATACTCATATTAATACCTCTCATGTTCTCTTATCCCTACATGGTTTCCATTTACAAGCATTTGATGATGTACATTAAGTTCACACATGTCTTCTTTAAAATAAATTAAAACAAATACTCGAGGACCAATCCGTGCACAATTAAAAACTCATTCACACTTTAAAAAGTAAGTCGAGGTCATGTACTTTTTTCAACTCACCCAAATAGCGCGCTTTTGACTATAATCAGACCCGACATGAAATTGGGGTCGCTTCTTCTCTTATTCATCCAACTCTATGTCGTAGGCTCGTTTTCTGACAATCTGATGAAAAAAATAAAAATACGGGGGTTGGCTCCATTTGTAACTTATTATGGCATGAAAATAATTTGGAGGGATGACCTTCAACCCTTATTCACCATGGTGATCCACAAAAATGAAAAGTAGAGCTAATTGGTTGTGGCTACCCTCTCCATGAGCCTTTTCCTTCTGAATTGGATGTTTGACTTACATTTCTTTTCAACTAAAATTCAAGTCTACAAATCAATTATGCACCCAATTGGTCTCATTGAATTTTCCCATTGTTCCCTAGTTGAAAAGAACCCTGTCAACTAAGTTTTCACTTCATCATAATAGCCTTAGCGTATGGTAATTCAATTCATTATAGGGTATTTTTTTTAACAATACAAAGAAACAAAACACGGAAACTAAACTTAAACAAAATTTCGCAAAACAAATCGACACACAGTAAATTACCAAAGGAAAAATAAAAAAACAATTCATTCCTTCCTTCAAACCTTCATGCCCACGAAGCCTCTCAGTACATGTATATATACAGTATTAAGGAAAAATATTGTTTAAAACATTATAGGTATACTGGAAAACCCAACCTTTCTAATTTCGACATAGGTCTTGGGTCTAAAAGTGATTATTAACAAGCAAAAAAAATTTCGCATAAACGAACATGTTTAATAACTGTAAAGAAACAAACTAGCCTAGATTTCCCTCCGAGGGCACGTAAGAAAAACCAACTACGAGATACTTATAGAGTTTTTGATGTCAAAACATGAAGTGGAGTGATGCTCCTGCATTAACTCAACCCTACACCTATGTATGGAATGAACTAATAATATGTAGATGGATGAGACATAGAATAGAAATTTGTAGTTCACATTATTAAGTGAAATAAACACATCGTTAATTGAAATAAGCACATAATATTTCTAAATGAACATATTTTAATTGAAATTTAAAAAATATGTAAACATCACTAAATAATTTAAATCTTCACATAATTAAAAGGAAAAGAAAAATTCATCTAATAAATATGGAGCACCATATAATTAATTCCCTATCTTATAAATAAATTTATTAGGATTAATAGTATAAAAATGATTTTTTTTATTTTTACATGATTTTTTATTTATTTTTACATGATTTTTTTTGAATTCTTACAATATTAAGTGAAGCACTCTGAAATATAAAAATATAATTTGATGGTCAATGACTGAATTTCAGCAAGATTTTCAACAAGAAACACATTTAAATTTTTTGTGTAAGTACAGTTCAAGGTTACCAATTATAGCGAAGTGTACCCCCTCTTCTTGCTGGATTTGTTGTAGCAGCTCCTTCTCGGTCATTATTAACATGCTCAGGCCTGCATCCTCTCGACTCCTTTATCCTCCAATGGTAACAACATGTGCTTGCAGTTTTCCTTCTCAAAAGAGTGGATGTTATTTCTTCCATCATGATAAAAACTTTGTCATACTACCACGACTTGCCTAATAAGACATGTCAAACATCCATAGGCATGATATCACGCAACAACTCATCCTTGTAGCTGCCAATTTGGAATTCCACCTTTCTTTGTTCATTGACTAAATATTATGTCCTTTTTGCAATCATGTCACTCAATAAGAAGTGGGATGTTCCATCCTTTTGAGCCCGAATTTCACAACCATTTCCATAGAAACCAATTTTTTATTGTTTCAACTATCAATAATTACTATGCAACACTTTCATTTAAATTTAGAGATTCTTCTAAATAGATGTATTCGTTGGTTTGGCTCTTGTTTCACATTTTCTCCTTTAATTAAAATCCTCTTTATCATTATAGAATCACCCAAATCGTGGGTTTCCTCTTTTGATTCTGTTGTTGCCACCTCATCCCTAGATTCTACAACATGCACTTGTTGATATCTTGTTGATTTATTTTAAGGATGGTTCCATGAAATATGGTTTGTCTTTCCACATATGTAGCATCTAACTTCTTCATCTCTACCTATACCTCTTGGGAAAGATCCACTACCCCTTGATTCTCCTATGCTTGAAGATTGACTGCTTGAAATCCCTGCTCTCTTTATGTGATTGGGTTCTTTCCCTATTAGGAGACCCTTTCCCTCTAGCTAGACTTCTTCCTTTATTGCGTTGGCTCTACTTTCTGCCCAACTTTTCTTCAACTTCCAGTGTTGCCTAATAGGAATCGGGCCACATTTTTCAAGGGTAAGAGGCTAATTTCATATTGAGTTTCAAACCTTGGGTCATTTATGTAATTTCCCACCTTCTCAAAATCTTCTTCGATGTGGCCTACTCTTATATTTAATCTATAAAACTCCTTTGTATATTATTGTGTTGTCATGAACCTCTACTTCAGTCTTTGTAACTGCCTAAAAAAATTTAGCTGGTAATCCTTGGGCATAATTTTTCTCTTGAATTTAGCCACCATCCTATCCCAATTTTTAATATTTTCCTTTCCTTTTTTCCTTTGGTCTACCTGCAACTCATCCCACCATAATGCTAAATTTCCTCTTAACCTAGTCACAAGATACTTAACCTTATGGTCCTCCTCGACATCCTCATAGTCAAAATATTTTTCTAGAGTGTTGATCCAATCTAGTTGCTCTTCAGCATTCAAATTTCCTTCATATACCAGCACTTCCATCTTCGGTTTGGATCTGACCTTCGTGACCAGTTTAATAAATTTCTCATTTGGTCTCTTCCTTGACTTATTTCCACCTAATCCTCAGAATTGGTATCCTCACTCTCGATGATGTCTCTTGCATACATATCTCATCCCTAGGAAGTTTCCACAACCTTCATCCTTTCCTAGATACGCTTCAACTCCAACCTCTAGTAATCTTCCATCCCATGCCCTTCATGACTTCCTCTCGTTGGTGAAGAGTTAGCAGCAACTTCTTAGCAACTTATTTAAATTCTCTTTTAGTTACATGCTTTGTTTTAGTGCTTCAAGCACACTTTGATACCACAAATAATGCAGTGGGAGAGTGTTTTTTTTCTTAAAAATTTTATGCACAAAAAAATAGACTCGGGATAATACCTTCAGTGTTCTTGGCTCCCTACTTATTCTTTCTTTACAATATTTTGATGAGTTACAACCCTTTAAGTCCAATTTCATTTCATTTTAAGAGAAATTAAATTGAATATTCAAGGACCAATCCTTGCACAATTCCAAACTCATTCACACGTACAAAAATAATTTGGGGTCATGGCCTTTCTTAAACTCACCTAAATAGTGTCACTCCTGACTATAATCGGACCCAACTTGAAATCAAGCTTGCTTCTTCTCTTATTCTTCCAACTCTACGTCGTAGGCTCGTTTCCGACTATCAGATAGGACCCCACACAAAG